>CAOKZL010000216.1:0-600000 GCA_948472985.1 Iguana delicatissima
CTCTAATTTGACAGAAAAAAATTGGAAACAAAAGGGAAAGATTTTTCCATCCCTAGCCTAGATCTCACCCCCAAACCCAAATTCTGAATTCTAATAATGGTTATTAGTAATGGCTAGAGGTATACCTAACTGTATAGCTAAATGGACCCGTGTTCAGATGAAGTATATATCTGAGTGCCAGAAGCTTGGGGATGAATAATAAGTAAAGGGAGGCAGAGGTTATTGCTTTGGTGGCAAACCACTCAGACTTCTGAGTGGCAACAGAACGGTGAATCTGATGGACTTTGCAAAATGGGGGTTTCTTGTGTCCTTCAGTGAGATTGCCCATGGTCCGACCAAGAAGGATACCTCATCCGAAAATAATAGAGGGAAGATGTTCCCCTGTTCAGTCACAAGTTTCCAACATCCCTCAATACTGCCACTATGATTTTGATCAATAGTTCAAAAAGTTCTTCTGTTAATACAGTTTGTACCTGGGTATTTAATGTCATCATGGACACTTTGTATAATGATTGGTCCAAGTACTGTGTACAAGCTTCTACCAATTTTTAAGCACTTATACACGTACAGATATCTGTGCATTTCAAACTAAAGCACAAAGTTAGTGTAGATGCACTTTTAAAAAAAATAGTAATGGCTTTATTTCTTCTCAAACGGAGCAGTTTATACTCCAGATCAACTTTGTACTTAAAGATGTGGAGAAAAACAAAATGATGATGATGAAAAAGTGCATAAGAAGTATTTTAAAACCCCATCCTTGGAATACCGTCTCTCTGAGTAAGAGTTCAGAGATTGGCAATAGGAATTTATTATACGGTTTCACACGTTCTTAAAAATATAGATATCCTGAGAGTGCAATCACCCTAGGCTATATCAAGGAAATTGAGACGGTTGGTTAAGAATATGAGTCAAAAGGAGAACCCAGGATTAAATGCTCTTGTATTTTAAATTTCAGTGTGGGCTTTCACATTGTAAAGTAATGAATTTAATAATACCTGTTTCTGTATACTACTTCCTAAGCCTTTTACCTGTCACTGTATTTTTATTAAGCCTCTAATTTTACTGTATCTTCCTCAGATATGTAGGCCATTTCCTCAGTAGACTGTTTATAATGCTATTATTCTACTTTCAATATCCTGGGAATTCTTTGGGTTTGCCATTTAGGGAGGGGCCTTTGAGGCCTGGATTCCATAGGAGGTTGAAAGTGGAATAATAGCAGTGTAGTGCAGAAATCGCCATAGTTTCATATCCTACTTAGGTTTTCAATTGTTCTTATCCACTCTGAATGGCAAAGAAGCATTAGAATAGGAGCTGTCAGGAGCCCCGGCGTGGCGGAGCACGCCGGCGTCCCCAAGGCCACCGCGGAGGCTGCCTCCGCCGAGGGAGACCCAGACACCGTGGACCCCGCTGCCGCCGCCGGGGATCACCCGGACGCTGCAGAGGCCGCCGTCGCTGAGAATCACCCGGACCCTGCAGAGGCTGCCGCCGGGGATCACCAGGCCGCCGCCGCCAGGGATTGCCTGGACGCCGCGGAGGCCGCCGCCGACACCAACGGTCCCGATGACAGCGCTGGGGGCAATCCGGTTTCCCCTCCGGTGGGCAAGGCGGGCACAGGCTCGCCGGGGAGGCGGGTCCCGGTTCCGATCCCGGGGCTCCGCCCACCCGCGGTTCCAACCCAGAGGAGGCTGAGGCTGCCACCTCGCCTCCCACGTTCCGGCAGTGGCGGAAAAACAAGGAAGCGACCCGCCGGTCCCGGCGGTTAATGGAAAAGCGGCTGCGGGCTGAGAGCTCCCAGCTGTGAGCCCAGCTGTGAGCCCTCAGCCGCGTGCCTGTGCTGGATTGGTCACTGCCGGCCAAGGGGGCTATTTAGGGCGAGCGCTGGGCTGGGAGAGGCACGGAGCAACAACCGTCGGCCTACCGTGCTCCTCCCGCCTGCATCTGATCCCAGCCCCTCCTGCCAGTGACCGCGTCCCGCCTCTTGCCAGCCAAGGACCCTGCCTGCGTTCTGGGTGAAGTAATCCTCCTTTGTTTTCCATTGAAGCCTGTTGCTGTTTAAGGTGCGTCTTGAGCTTAGGACAGTTTACTTTCTGTAACCCCTTGTTTGCTGGCAGCAATAAACGCTGTCACCCCCAGCTGCTTGTCCTGCATCTGCTTGACCGCCGCCCGCCACTGACAGGAGCAGATGTATTTCCACTGCTTACAAGTTGTTTTTGAGGCCCAGTTGAAGGTGCTGGTTTCAAGGTCTGAATGCCTGGGTCCTACTTGTTTAAGGAGCCCCCTTTCTTGCTATGAATCTGCCTGCAGAGCTGACCCAAGACATTTTGCTGTCTTGAGGTGAAGCAGGAAAGTGCCATCCCCAATTCACTCAAGTGAATTCTACAGAGAAGCACATACACTTTCTGTTCATACAGGACACATTTTTGTGCAGAATATACTACACAGAGCTTTCCAAACTGGGTGTCACGAAATGTAGGGCCCTTCCCACACCTTACCTTGTTCCAGCGCTGGGATGCGGGAATCGCGGCAGCAGCCTCTGCCGAGAGGCTCTCTCATCCCTGCTGCTTCAGCTCTGCACAAGCTGCCTGCTCACGCGAGAGCTCTGCCTCTTCCTTCCTCAGTGCAGCCTCGGACCTTCCCAGGCTGCACTGGGGCAGGAAGCGTGACCGGCCCAGCTCCAGAGGCTCCGCACGCCAGGTAAATGTTTGCGGGGCCCAGGGGCAATGCGTGATCACACACCATTTTCGGCTTCTAGCCGAAAATGAAAAGGTGTGTGATCAGCCCCTGCCAGCCCCTAGAGTGTCACGTGATTGTGTGTCATGCAGATCACTCCTCGCAATCGCGCGGCGCTCCAGGCCCTCTTTTGCATGGCAAATGTAGTTCAAAAAAGGCATTAGTGTGTCAGCTGCAGTGTGTAGGTGTGTCATGTGAAAGTAATGGGTGGAGGGGCTGCCTCTCCTGCTGCCATGGCGGCCAGGCCTTGGTGGAGGAACTGCCGCCGCCACTGACCCCAGCCAAGGAAGACCCCAGCAAGGACAGCAGCAGGTCAGGCTCAGGTGGAGAGGCTGCCTCCACTTACTGAATTACTTACTGAATTACTGTGTCGTGAGACGATGCATGTCTAAAAAGTGTGTCACCAACATGAGCAGTTTGGAAAGCTCTGCAGTTTGGCATAAAATACAGGGTATTTGCTGTTACACCTTTTTGCACAAAACATGTTTTTCACAAAAAAATTTCATGTAATGAGGTGTTAGGCAAATGAATTTTTCACAGCAATGTCGCAAAAAATTAAAGTTTACTGAAAATCCATAAAACCTCTGCCATCTCGCCTAGCAGATGGACACTTCTGAAATTCTTTGTTCTTCCTTGTGAGTACAGAATAAGCAAAGATATATATCCCTGATCTTGACTAGGTTGAGTAAGCCTTATTAGCTACCAGATGGTACCTGTATTTTGAACAGTTGAACCTCTCGTTCCTGAAACTCCAGGATGATTGGTACAAAATTGCAGACTTTGCTTCATGATCTTTCAGTTGTTTTAACCTGGAAATCACACAGAGACTGAACTACGGTTAAAGAAGTATAGAGATGAATGTATATAATGTACATAACGATGATAAATTACATAATGTGAGATTAAGAAATATACTCAATTATGAGGATAAGATAAGATAAATTTGGACAGAACCTTTTATTTTGCTTTTGATAATGAGAATTAAGAAGGGATGTATAATAACAATTATTTGTGTGGATAAAGATGAATAGAAGTAAATGTATATAATGTACATAAGATTGATAAATTTTACAATGTGTAAGTTAAGAAATATATTAAGTTTAAGGTTAAGATAAGCTATATCTGGATACAACTACTAATTTGGAATTTGGTGATATGTGGACCATGATAAATATGTACAATAATAATAATTTGCTCAGATAAAGAAAAATGGAAGAAACATTGTATAAATATGACGTAATTACTAATGTGTAAATACTTCAAACAATCTATTTTTGTTTTGGATGAAATGTTTATAAAAATTATTTAAAAAAAAAAAGAAATCACACAGAGACCACAACTACTGAATCACGTGCATATGTGTAGAGATTTTGAAAGTGCATAGGTTCAATGCAATTTCTACTTAAAATACCACCTTTAGAGTCCAAAGAACTACCTTAAATATGTAGCCATTGTGTGCATTAAATTATATTGTTGTTTACATGTGCCTTGAAGTCATTTCCAATTTACAGTGACCCCAAGGTGAACCTATCACAGGGTTTTCTGGGACTGATACACACAAGGTCACTCAGTGGGTTTCGATGACCAAGTGGGGAATCAAACCATGGTCTTCAAGGTTATAATCCAATGCTCAAGCCGTAATACCATATAGACTGTAATGAAATTATATAGGCTATGGTAAATTTATGAATGTTATATAGGCAAAGGGTTCTAAGTAAACCTATGCATGTGTGCTTTGAATAAGGCCACATTTGAGATCAGTCCAAGCAAGAACAGTGGCAACCAAAGCTGCTATTGGGATCCTTTTGACATCTTTGTGGTTGGGTGCCTTCAAGTTGCTTCTGACATATGGTGACCCTAAGGTGAGCCTCTCATGGGACTTTCTTAGCAGGATTTGTGCAAAGGAAGTTTGACATTCTCTTCCTCTAAGGTTAATAGAATGGATCTTGCCCAAGGTTTCCTTGGCTGAGTGGAGATTAGAACCCAGTGGCTTCTAGTGGGTTTTCATGTCTAAGTGAAGATTAGAACCCTGGTCTTCCTAAGCCCAGCCGTCAAACCACTACACCACACTTGCTCTTTTTTGATGTCTAACCCCTGAAAAATGTCTTGTTCTCTTTTTCTCCTGTTCTGGGTTTCTTGGTTAGCTGGGTTTTACCTCTGTTCTAGGCCCATTTACCCAGAGGGCCCTTGTAATACTTTCTACAATCAGTTGATCAAGAAGCATTTCTAGACTCCCTCTAGTCCTCTGGTTGCCCTGACTTTATGAGATCACAAGGACCCACACTCTAGTCTCAGGTTTTGACCTCAAGCTTGTTACATTTCCCCAAAGCTGGGACATAAGGCAGCTTATAAGATATAAAGACATGCAAATAAAAATGCTTGTAAATAAAAACGTGGGTGGGGGGCTTTATCACCTGAGGCAGGTGAATTGCAGTTACAACAGGATAATAACTTCTTTAACTGGGATTTACCACATATTGTTTCTCTGCTGCTGTTCTCCCAGTGGAAAATGGTTTGCAAAAGGTTTCTTTTACAAAGGAGGTCACCAACAGATTAATCCATTAAGGACCTCCTTTGTAAAAGAAATGCTTTCCAAAAGGTGTCCTACTAGGAGAACAACAGCAGAGGAATAACATCATGTAATAAGTCCCAGCCAAAGATGTTAATTTCCTGCTGTTAAGTGTGATTTATCTGCCTCCTATGATAAAGCCCTAAGAGTGTGTGTGCGTGCGTGTGCATGCATGTACATGCACAACTGTGCCTTCAAGCCACTTGTTGATTTATGACAATTCCATGCATTTCACAAGCATTTTCTTAGGCAAGGAATAGTCATAGGTGGTTTTGCTAGTTCCTTCCTCTAAAATATAGCCTGCAGTACCTGCTATATCTTCCTCCCTCCAACAGATGTTTAAAATGGCACTGACTGTCTAGACAATTGAAGCTTGAATGAAAATATATAATGATAGGGATGGTGCTGACCTGCCAACCTTAATATCCAAAAATGAAGGGAGAGGAGAGGAAGTTTTTCAAGAGTTCAGTTTAAATGCACACATACACATACACGCACACACCATCCCCACATACACACAGAACTGATTTTGGAAAGAAGAAGGTGTCCTATTTTGCTTTTTGTTTATTTGTTTCTTACACTGATATCTCTCTTTCCTCCAATCACCTCAAGATCGGTGTACTTGGCTTTCTTCTTTTTGGCATTAATCTTCCCAACAACCCTGTGAATTAGGGAGAGAATGGCCCAAAAGAGAGTGACTGGCCCAAGGTCACCTAGTGAGTTTCATAGCTGAGCAGAGACTAGAGCATACATCTCCCAAGGCCCAGTCAGACACTCTAATTATTACACCACACTGGCTTTCAGCATTTATCCTGAGCAGAAAGCAATAGGAGATTGCTGGCAAGTGAAGGCCCACGTCTCTTGGTATGAAGGAAAGAAAACCAACTTATTTGAAATGTGGTGCTGGAGGACAGTTGTACAGGTGCCGTAGACTTCCAAAAATACAGGTGAATGGGTTTCAGACCAAATCAAGCCTCAGCTCTCACTAGAAGCCTCAATGACAAACTGAGGCTATCATACTTTGGGCGTATCGGAAGAGGCAATAATGCTTGGTAAAGTGGAATTTGATAGGAGAAGATGAAGACAGCATTACAGATGGGTTGATTCAACCAAGAAGCCTCCGCACTATGTTTGCAAGACCTGAGCAGGGCTGGTGAGGGCCAAATCTTTGAGAAGTCTCTTGCTCATAGAGTTGCCATTAGTTAAAGGTGAACAGAGACCCAAAAAAAAAAAAAAAAAAAAACCAGCAATATTATCACACGGAAATAATGCAAGGCACATGCAAGAGTCTCTTCCCTAGTTTTGTCCTCATAACAACCCTGTGAGGTAGGGTGTGCTGGGACGTTTACCCATCTTTTTAGCCTTCATTCATGGAATTTGGGCTCAGACTTGTCAAATCCGAGTTCGCAGTTTTAACCACTATATCATCTTCGCTGTCTTGCTGTTTCTATTTGCACACGGATGGCCTTCTCTGACCCAGATCCCTCTCTGCCTCCATCTCTTTTTCTAGCAAAACCTCCTCCTTATGCTCAGGGCAGCTGTCAGTGAACACAATTCATTTCCTCTGGTGCATGCAAAAGCCTTTTGTCTGATCCAGAAGAGTCTTCTTATGTTCCTCCATACTCATTCTGTTTTCAAGTATTATGTTTCTGCTTGCTGTATGCTCAGATGATATGTAATTAAATAAGACAGCAAGGACGGCAGAGGAAGGGTCATTAGAGTCATATTTACAGAGCTCATGAAGGCGCTTACTCCTGAGCTGTACTGGATACATCCATTTTGTAAAAGAAGAGGGGAATTATACATTATGCTGCCGTCCCAGTGATTCTCCTCATTTCCTCGCCTTTCTTAATAATCTACATTAATTTTGGCTCTGGCTGAAGGCTGCTTACTCATAAACGTATTATTGGTGCATGCAGTTAATTTCATGGAGATTTAGCTGTCAAGGAGAGAGTCAGCAATCCATGGCCATTGAAGTCAATGGGCATTATGCCATTGACTTTGGCAGGACATGGATCACCTCTTTGCCTTGGCTTTTTTTTTTTTTCCTTCCTGGTAACACAAGCCCTGAAAAATATACTGTGAGAAGCTTTTTTTTTTTTTAATGCACCTACATTTTACAGAGCCTTGACATACTATTGAACTTTAGGACCTGTTCTCAATGTCTGCTTAGTACCAGGGTTTTCCGACAAAACATAGAGTTTTCCTTAGTGTTTTTAATCAATCCAAGCTCTCTACCTCTTTCCCCTCCTTTTTCTTTTGCATCTTTTCACCCACATGGGTGCAACGTAGTGAGTTTCCTTGTTCTTTAACTCAGTAAGCTTCCACTGAGCTGCTGACTACATTCGTGTAACCGGGGACTGTCCACACTACATCATGATTCCACATTAACTGCCATGGATACTTCCTGGGGAATTCTGGAGTTTGTAGTTTGCTGGGGCACTGGAGCTCTCTTCCTGAGAATTATAAATTTTCCTTCTTAAACTCTCAAATCCTAGCAGAGGCATATCTAGGGTGGGGCAGGTAGGGTACACCCCCTGGGCGCCAATGCCAGGGAGTGCAGAAAAGCAAAGGAGGAGGAGGAGGAATCAGCCCCGAGGTACGAGTGCAACTTCCATGCTTGCCCTAGGCACTGTTTTTGCTAGATGCACTAATGAAGATTAAGCCATTGAATAATGGAATCCTAGTCATTCTCTAGTTCTGAATTGGTCCCAGAGGTCCTCTGGCCACAAAAGCAGAGGGTCACTGTGGGCTCAAGAGTCGAATCCCTACCTTTAACTCAGTGGTCTCAACCTTCCTAATGCCGCGAACCCTTAATACAGTTCTATTTTTACCCCATTTATTTATTAATGGTTTAGTTAGTTAGTTATTTCCAACATCGAAGAGATTGGAACACTGCCCTAAATCACTGCTCTGGATAGACTTCTAATGCCTAAAAATGGTAACCCTCCCCACTTTTTTTAAGCACAGAAAGCATCCATCAATGCCAGAATTAAGGCAGTAGTTCTAGTTCTGAATGTTAGGTTTCCACAGTTCAAAAAGCCCAGTCACTCCCAAAGGCAACGCTGAAACAGCCCACATTTTACACGAGGCGCAGGGAGGAAAGGACAGGGAGAGAGGAAAGATGGCGGCGGCATAAGCAGACACGTTTTGTTTCACTCCCACTCTCCCTCCCTCCCTTAAAGGGAGCGTGGCTGCTCGGACGCTCTCACTCCCACGTCGCACGGGTGCCCCTTCCTTTCTCCTTTCGTCCCTCTGAGGGCTCAGGGGTGGAATGAGATACCCGCTGCAGCCCCTCGACCACACTACACCCGCGAACCCCTCTCAGTCTCCCCACCTCTGCTCCCTGCCCAGCAGGGAAAGACGGGGAAACATCCCCACACATGCCCAGCACGCCTCCTTTCCCCTCCTGCCAGCACGGAGTCTCCTCTCGCCACCTCTGCCCCCCCACCCGGCAGGGAAAGACGGGAAACACCCAGCATGCCTCCTCTCCCCTCCTCCCAGCGCGGGGTCTCAGAAACAGCGCTCCCATTGGCTGTGAGGCCACCTTCTTTCAAAAGGGGGCGGGGCAGGATAGAGGAGCGGCGACCCCTGTGAAATGGTCATTCGACCCCCAAAGGGGTCACGACCCACAGGTTGAGAACCACTGCTTTAACTGGTAACCATCAGGACTGACAATGGGTAGCCATTGTGGATAGTGGTGAGAAGCAAGGAGTGACTAGCTAATCAGCAGCCCTGGATTTACTAAAGGCAGCATTACATTAATAAGGATGTAATGTCTTGACTACTTCCTCTTTGCATGGAGGATTGCATGATTATAGTAGCTTTCTCCCTACCTCAGGAGAAAACAAACATCTCTCCACAATATTCCCTTCATATTTGGTGTCCTGGAATGTTGCAAAGGGATTATTCTGCATAGAAAAATACATAGGGGATACTGGAATTTTTTTGCACAAAAAAAAGTATTTCCTGTGCAGAAACAGATTGTTTTGTACAGGAGGCAGATTTTTTTTCCCAGAAACTGAGGGGGGAAGAGGTCACACCAACCCCTCCCCCTGTTTTCCAAAGCAAAATAGTTCCTCCACAACATTTCTGGATGCTCGAACACTAGAAAAAAAACTGTGCAAGATTCCCATCAGCCTGTTTTTTCTTTCTGTTGGAGTTTCCTGACTTTGAGAGCCTTGCTTTTTGAACTGGGAAAAAATAAAAATTATGATTCTTCCTGACGTTCTATTATTTTTCTATAATATTTGTTATTGTTAAAGTATTAGTCATCTTCCTGACTTTAGAAATCCTGTGGGGGGGGGGTTGTCCTTCCAATAAAAAATAATAATAATTATGATTCCATTATTATCATTATAATAATAATTAATTTTCTTGCAAAGAAACAGAATAATTTTTATACTATTACGGTTCTTCCCAAATGGTGTTCCTGACTCTGGAGAATCTGAGAATAAATAGTAAGGACTATTCTTTTGAATTCTATATACTGATTTGTGTCTAACAGTTTGATGTAATGTTCTCCTTTTACTACCTCTGGCAGCTTCCTCTCCACTCAAAAACCTCTTTGGAGATTGGTGACAGCTAGTGTTCTGACATTGGCAGTGGGAAGTGAATCTGTGCTTGGTCGTATCTGAACGTGAAAGGAGCTTCTAAAGCAGTGGTTCTCAACCTGTGGGTCCCCAGATGTTCGTGGACTTCAGCTCCCAGAAGCCCCAGCCACTATGGTCAATGCTCAGGGCTTCTGGGAGCTGAAGTCCACGAACATCTGGGGACCCACAGGTTGAGAACCACTATTCTAAAGTGTTGTATCTCAGCCAGTAAAATCAGCACATTGGACAGCTCCTTTAAATGACTAAAACTCAAAGCAAATTCACCATCCCATCTACATGGGAGTAACCAGCCACTTTCCCACCCTTCTAGGACAGGTCATAGGCCATTTCCGCACTAGCCTGTTATAGCACTATGATTCCACTTTCAACATCCTATGGAATCCTCGGGTTTGCAGTTTGCAGCCCCTCCCAAAACTGCAAACCCCAGGATTCCATAGGATGTTAAAAGTGGAATCATAGCGCTATAACAGGCTAGTGCGGAAATGGCCATAGAATCATAGAGTTGGGAGAGACCACAAGGGCCATCCAGTCCAGCCCCATTCTGTCATGCAGGAAGACACCATCAAAGCATTCTTGATAGATGACCATTCAGCTTCTCTTTAAAAACCTTCAAAGTAGGAGACTCAACCAGTATATTCCATTACTGAACTGCTGTTAGCATCAGGATGTTCTTCCTAATCTTTAGGTGGAATCTTTTTTCCTGTAGTTTGAAGCTATTGCTCCATGTCTTAGTCTCTGGAGCAGCAGAAAACAAACTTGTTCCATCTTCCATAAGACATCTCTTCAAATATTTAAACATGGCTATCCTGTCACCTCTTAACCTCCTCCTTTCCAGGCTAAACAGACCCAGCTCCCTAAGCTGCTCCTCGTAGGGTTTCATGGTTTCCAGACCTTTTACTGTTTTGGTTGCCCTCTTCTGGACACATTCTAAGTTATTAATATCCTTGAACTATGATACAGGTTTTGAAGTTTCTTATTGGAATGTGGGGATGAAAGGGAGGGTCAGAGGAATTGGCCCTTCATATTCTGCTGACAGGAACACTTCCATCAAAGATATGATTCTGTTGGATCCTTGTTACCGTCTTGGTGCTTGCAAGAATCTCCTCACTATGAAAATTGTCCATCTGTGATGTCTGGTATTTCCTGTCACTGAACCGTTTCATGCTCAAGTGTTTGTGTGGTGGTAGTGGGAATAGAACTTTGATGGTGGAAGGCAGAGAGAGAAGGACAGTAGACTGTGATAGCATTTTTGAGCTGGGATGAAGATTTAGGAAATTATGGTTCCAGAACAAATCTTTGCAAAGTTCTGCTTTAACTGATTGCTTTCGAAAGATTTGTGGAATGGGACGGCCATCTGAATGTTTGATTGAGGCCACAGGTTTGCCACTGTTGACTTAGATAAACCCATGACTGCCAGTACATATTTGTTGTGTAGATGTGTAGGCATGTGTAGAAATCTGGATATAGTATTGATAGAGACATTGCTGGAAATTTCAGTTCAAAATGATTCAACCAGCTGCAGAAAAGCTGGGTTTGGAACTAGACTTGGAAAGCCATAGTAGGCATCGATTCCTCCAGCTGGAACAAAACTATATTGTCTTATTTGTTTCTCTCATTACTATTGCTGGTATGACTACTGTCCCAAGATGACTGTATAGCTAATTTTCTCTGTTCTAACAGTCTCTTCTAGGACACTTCAGAGACTTATTTACATGATCCCTTCCCTGATGGCATGTCCTCATTTAACAAAGTTGATGGTTAATGTGGAGATGTTTAGGCTTACTTCTCAGCATTGTCCTATTTCATACTGCAAGCGGCAGCTTGCATGCCAGAATTCCCCAGCATGAATAGATAACTCCCTGCACGTGCAAGAATATCTGGGAGAAAGGTTCTTGCATGTCCTTCCTAATATGCTGTGCAGAAAGGCATTTGCACATTTACATTTGTGTGTGTACATGGATCTGTCTGTCTGTTTGCCTGTCTTCAGTCTGTGTAAAATTGCAACTGCTCAGATGCTTCTGGATCATGTCACTCCATTATGATATTAGCTGCTCTAGTTGTTTTTTGCAGGGAGGGTGTCCAAATGAAAGTACTGGTTTTAAGGCCTTAAGTCCTATAAATGGTTTGGGATCAGATTACTTGGTGGACTACTTCATCCTGACCCTTAAGGCTAGCTGGAGAGAACCTCAACACAACTGTTATTATGGGACAGTGACTCCACCCATGTTTTTATGGCAGTCTCCTCCACTGTCAGCAACTCCTGCAGCAATATGTCCGGAGGAGGCTGACCAAAATGATAAAAGGCCTGGAAACAATGCCCTGTGAGGAGCTGCTGAGGAAGCTGGGTAGGTTTAGCTTGGAGAAGAGAAGGTTAAGAGGTGACTTTATAGCTGTATTTAAATATCTGAAGGATGCCATATGAAGGATGGAGAAAGCTTGCCTTCTACTTCTCCAGAAACATGGAGCAATGGCTTCATACTTCAGAAAAAGACATTCCACCTGACATAAGAGCAATTTGACAGTGGAATATACTGTCTTGGGGTCTGGATGGCCATTTCAGGAGTGCTTTGATTGTGTATTTCTGCATGGCAGGGGATTGGATTCAATGGCCCTTGTGGTCTTTTCCAACACTATGATTCTATGTTTACAAAAGCTATCCAGATGCTGAACTTTATTTTTAACAGTTGTTCAGCTCCTGGAGAGCTCTCATAATACCCAGTGTTACTGTGAAGGCTGTAGTCATCTGTCAATTTGTACAGTGGATACAATCAGACTAAGACTGGATCTTTTCAGTGGTGGGCCCCCATTCATGGAACTGCTTCATTACAGAGGTAGCCCCATTCTAATTTTCTTTTAGGTGGGTTCTGAAAGTATTCTACTTTCAATCTCAATCCAATTTCAAGTTGCTTTAATTATTATTACTGTTTAAAGCTGAAATATTTTTGCCTGGTTGTTAGGCTGATGTTGCCATTTTTTGGGTGGCTCATTTAGCTTTTATGTTTGTGTGGATCATCTCAAACTGTCTGCAATTTTTAACTAGATGTTTGTTTTTTACTGCATTACTTATTTCTTTTCTTGATTTATGACCATTTTTTAGAGAATCGTTGAGTTTTGCAAACAGGCATAAAACTTCTCAAATAAATGAACCAAATTCTCCACGTGGAACTGATAGGCTAGAGGTTGGGACTGAAGACTCCATCAGTCATCCCAATCGTATTTTTGAAGTTTCAGATTGCCATCAGTTTTTCTGAGTGCTGATAACATCAACCAGCTGCTGTGCTATTCAGACCGAAGAGGAATTGAATGAGCTGATTCGGTAAAAAATATTCTTCCTGAGCAGATTTCTGCCTATTCAAAGATGATTAATGCTATTGTTTCTCATTTCAAAACAGCACCAGCTCTGCTCTGAAGAAGCTTTGTCTCTTATTCATTTCTAGATAGCCAGTCTACATGTTTAGGTATCTCACCCACACAGCAGTTTTAAAGATCTCATTTTTCCCCAGGTGAAAATAAGGCGACTTCCCCACTACACTGTTATAGTACTCTTATTCAACTTTCAACATGCTATGGGATCCTGGGGTTTGCAGTTTAGGGAGGGGCATTTAGAATTCTCAGCCAGAGACCTCTTTGGCTCAATAAACTACAAACCCCAGAATTCCAATGGATGTTGAAAGTGAAATAATAGCACTATTACAGTGTAGTGTGGAAATGGCCTCAGAGACTTGGCTCCATGGTTCTTTCAATGTATTCCATTTTCCCCCCTTTATTTTCTTGGCCAAACACATCCTAATTCAACAATAAAGTGGCAAATATTACTCCCATTTCCTTCCCCACTCATGGTAGGACTGTTTGAAACCGAATTTGAAAATGTGCCTGTTCTGGAGCTCCCATAATCCCTTAGACTCTGGCTGGAGAATTCTGCAAGTTGGACTTTTTCAAAAGCAATGTTACCAAGCTCAGTTTTGAAAACTGCAGTGTGGGCACACTTAGAGAAGTCTGTCTGTTTTGCTTTCTCCCGTGCTCATTCTTTCTAACAATCTTCAGGCTATTCTCATCCTAAATATGAAGAAAGGGTTCTACTGTGGTAAAGTTTCCAAAAATAAACTGAAATAAAATTCCCCTTCATACTCAGTGTCTAAAGTTTAGTATCAGCTATTCCTACCATGAAGAAGATAATTTTATATCTGCATGCCCTCTAGGTGTTAAAGATGAGGAACCTCTTAGGAAAAATAAAAAGAAGGGGAAAATCTAATTCAGGGACTATAGATTAGGGATGGAGTAACTGTAGGTGGACCCTGCACCAATTTCCCTCCAGACCTCATTGTACCCCCGAGTAAGCCCAAATACCTTTGTTAGCCTCTGCAGTCCCTCTTAAAATGGTGGCAGGAAGTTGGATGAGGGCATTTCCAAGTGTTTTCACACATTTGGGGATATTTCCACATTGTCTCAGGACACAAAATAATGCCTGGAAACCGTGCTGATCAAAAAAAAAAAATTGGAAGAGGGCTGGGGGGGCTTTGTGAGATGGGTTGGAGATTCAAGGGCCACAAAAGTGCCCTTCAGAAGGCTATATTGCAGTCCACAGACCACAATGTGCCCACCCCGACTAGAGGTTTATGGATTGCTTTATTTCTGCTCCCTATCATAGAATCATAGAATCATAGAGTTGGAAGAGACCCCAGGGGCCATCAAGTCCAACCCCCTGCTATGCAGGAACACCCATCAAAGCATTCCCAACAGATGGCCATCCAGCCTCTGCTTAGAAACCTACAAAGAAGGAGACTCCACCACACTCCAAGGCAGCATATTCCACTGCTAGACAGCTCTGACTGTCAGGAAGTTCTTCCTGAGGTTGAAATGGAATCTCCTTTCCAGCAGCTTGAATCCATTGCTCCTTGTCCTAGTCTCTGGAGCGGTAGAGAACAAGCCTGCTCTCTCCTCAACATGGCATCCCTTCAAATATTTAAATCAGACCAGTCATAATCCTGTCCCATCATATTCCCACATAAATCGATGGATTTTTTTTTATTTTTAATGCATGAAGATTCACATTTTTTTGTACACATTTTCCCTTAAAATATACTGCTGTATATCGCTTTTTAGTACCTGTGTTTTGTGAGAGAACAGTACTGTCGAGTTTAGAGCGGAATTACTGTTTTAATTTGCATAGGAACCCAGGTCCTTGAGCTTTGAACAATGACTCTGGAGGCCAGGTTGTGAATCCCCTCTTGGCCATGGAAACCCCCAAGTGACCTTGGGCAAGTTGTACTCTCTCAGCCTCAAAAGAAGGCAAAGGCAAACTCCCCAGCGAATAAATCTTGCCAGGAAAACCCAATGATAGGTTTGTCATAAGTTGCAAATGACTTGAAGGCACACAGCACCAACAACCAAGTCTTGAATTGGCGAGGTCAACTCTTAAGCCATTTCCGTACTAGATTGTTATAGTGCTATTATTCCACTTTCAACATCCTATGGAATTCTGGGGTTTGCAGTTTTGGGAGGGGCCGCTAAACTGCAAACCCCAGGATTCCATAGGATGTTGAAAGTGGAATAATAGCACTATAACAATCTAGTGCGGAAATGGCCTTAGAAAATAGCAGACCCCATCCTTAATACCAAAGATTGGGAAGCTTGTTTATGGGGCTATGACTTTTAGAATCCTCCAGCTGGAACGATCAGCAGTCATGTTGGCTGAAGAGTTCTGGGAGCTTCACAAATTTCCACTCAGTACCTGTGAAGGCAAAGATAAGAAAACTCTCTCTGAGAAATCTGAGAATTTGCAAAATGGATAATATTCTCCAAACACAGCATCTTGTTAGAGATGGGAGGAAGGAAAACATTGTCTCAGTGCTAGTAAGGACTGCTGTGACATCAAAAGCTAAGAGGCCAGTCCTGTCCTTCCGTCTCCTTCTCTGTTCCATGTTTGAGTTTTCCAAAGGAGCATTAAATGTGGCTAGTTATAAAAACAGCAAAAGCCAGTGTGGCATAGTGATTTGAGTGTTAGATCATGATTCTGGACACCAGGGTTTGAATCCCTGCTTTGCCATGGAAACCCACTGGATGAACTTGGGCAGGTCACACTGTCTCAGCCTCACAGGACAGCAAAGGCAACCCCCTCCTGAACAAATCTCACCAAGAAAACCCTGTGATTGGTTCCCCTGAGAGTAGTCATAAATTGGAAAAAAACTTGAAGGTATACAATAAGTCGTAAAAGTTAGTCATAGCCTTGTGGTTAGTAATAATCTTGTTTTAGTTCACTTTTGATTCAAAATGCGCATTTTGGTTCATATTCAGGATGGAAAGAAAGTGAAATGAAAGAAACTGAACTGTGAAAGGCACTGAAACTGTCAGACTCATACGTCCAGGTCTGAGTTGTTCAGTGCTCAACCTTAAAAAGACTGAATTGAAAACCCTCCATGTCAAGAGTGGGCAAAATTCACCTGTGACCCCTCCCCAATCTCTCCAAGCCCTTCAACGCTCTACATGTTTTTAAGAAAAAAGATGCCATTTTCAGGAGATTTTTGCCCCACAGAATGCACAGAAAGCCCCCTCCAACATAAAAAATACTCCCAAGCCATCCCCACAGTCTCTGGAACCCCTTACAATTCTCATGTACCTCCATTTTCATCTGCACTGTCTCAAAATGGCAACAGGAAGTTTTGAGCATGTTGATCCCTCCCTAAACTGCAAACCCCAGGATTCCATAGGATGTTGAAAGTGGAATAATAGCGCTATAACAGTCTAGTGCAGAAATGGCTTAAGTCTTAAAGTTTTTGGTTTCAAACAGATGTTAAGATGGGATGGACAACTAAAGAAGGGGATAGGGGACAATTTTCATCCAAGTCTGCCCCCCTGTTGGCTTCACCGTCATTTTTCAGGCACACCAGAAGTGATGTCATGTCACTTCTTGTCATCGTTTGGGCCAACATTCAGCCTTCTAAAAATTTTAAACAGGAGTCGCGAGTACGGTGGGAGACAGCCACACTTGAAGCAAGTTTTTGGGTTATTTTGGCCAGTTTGGGGGCAGAACTTTGCACAGAACTGGGTGAGAATTTTTTAATTTTTAAACAAGGGTGCTTTGGGAGGCTTTTGGGCCACAAAATTGGGACTCAGAGGCCACATCTAGCCCACAGGGTGCCCTTTCCCCACCCCTGCATTAAATGGATAGTTGGTATAATGCTGAACAGATTCCTCTATGTAAGCACACACTGTGATGTTCTGAACTCACTTCTTGAAATGGCTGGCATTTATGATTATTGCTCTACCATATGCCATCCCAGATTTGCTCTTGGGGAGCATCATGCAGGCCAAATTCTGCCCAATATTAAGCCTAGGAAACTGTCTCCATGTTGGCAAGTGGGATTGAAATGGGACTAACATTTGCTCATTCCTTCTTTTCAAAACCCTTTGCATTATACAAAACATTTGCATTATATTTCATTTTCATTTACATTGTAAGCTCCCGATATGGGGAGAAAGATAGATTGATTGATTAATTAATTAATTATAAACTATATTGGTACCAAAGGAATTTATTCTGGCCCCAGCAACTGGAGCAGGGGCAGAGACAAAAAAGAGTTGGTGTGGTTGCTTTGGTTGACTCCTCAGCTCATGTTCAAACCCCAAATCTTGTCCGTAATAGTTCGGCTTTCCCTCTGCCTCTCACGGATGATGTGAAGTTATCTTAAGATATTATGACTGCAGTGATTTGATGGAGGAGAATGTAGGAGATATCTGACCAGCAAAGCAGACAGTGACAGCAGAGGTGGTCTCTTATCGTGTGGGTGGAGCTGTGCTCAGATACTCTGTTGGAGCCTGATTGGCATGTCAGCTCCCTTGTTTGAAGCCCAACCTCTTCTCAGTGGCTGGGAACAACTTGCCTAAGGAGGCCTGGGGTGCTGCCTTGTATGAGCGAGAAGAACCTTCAGCCACTAATGCAATGTCCAAACCTATAAAACTGGTCTGTAGGACTCAATGAAGGAGGAATCTAAGAGCACTCTGGTTTGGCTTCTTTGAATGTTTGCTTTCGGCATGTTTTGCTCAGTCTGAATAATCTACTGAAGAGCAGTCAAACAGATTCTTGTGTCTCACTTCATTCTTCTTTCCTTTGGACTTCTACCTTTTGGAGCCAGGTCACATACCTGACCCTGGCCGCATTCCTGAGATGTGACTCTCTCTGATTTCTGTTTGCTCTTCTGGACATTGACTTCTGGCTAACCTGGACTATGTACTCATTTCAGGCTTTTTCAGCTGACAGACTGCAGAGCCCTGATAGGCTCTGCAGTCTGAGTTTGAGTTGATAATGATGCTAACAAGGGCCATTTCTGCACTACACTGTTATAGTGCTATTATTCCACTTTCAACCTCTATGGAATCCTGGGGTTTGAAGTTTGGGGAGGGGCATAAAGAATTCTCAGCCAAAGAGCTCTTTGGCCTCAGTAAACTACGAACCCCAGAATTCCACAGGATGTTGAAAATGGAATGATAGGACTATAACAGTGTAGTTCAGAAATGACCAAGGTGTCTGGCTGATCAGTGACTAGATAGAAGATGGTTAGAAGTTCTTTCATGCTGTACAGATAGAGCACTATAATACCCCTTTAACTGCCATGGCTGCATCCTGTAGAATCCTGGGGTTTGTAGTTTGATGAGACACTACAGTTATCTGGTTGAGAATTCTAAATACCCCTCCCTCAATTGTAAATTCCAGGATTTCAGAGGATGAAACCATGGCAGTTAAAAATCAAATTGGAGTGCTATTATTGTGCAGTGTTAGATGGCCTGGGAGAAAATCATAAGCTACTCTCAGATTTTTATGAGGATAACACTCTAGAACTAAAATGAGAAATATTTGGAGGAAAGCAGTCAGCTTTTAACTGCCTGATTCTTGAGTTTCATACTATCCCTGTGCCCTCGAATCCCAGTATTCTATAAATTATTGCCCATGACCTCCAACCTGAACTCTTCCCCTTCCCCAAACAGCTGATCCTCTTGTAACCCTTCCTGTCTAATGCTTGGTTTTCAGAAAACTTTTTTGTGAGGGCAGGATGCACATATTTGATTCTGTAGAGTGAAGGAAGGAAAGGGTTAGTTCTCTTTTTAACTCTTGCACTGGACTTAAGCCATTTGTGCACTGGAGTTTTATAGCGCTATGATTCCACTTTCAACATCCTATGGAATCCTGGGGTTTGCAATTTCGGGAGGGGCCCACCCGTCCCATCCCATTCCGTCCCGTCCCGAAACTGCAAACCCCAGGATTCCATAGGATGTTGAAAGTGGAATCATAGCGCTATAAAACTCTAGTGCAGAAATGGCCTTAGAAGAAGTGTTTATTAGGACCAGATGCTGCATAGTGGTTAGAACTGGGACCAGGAATCGGATTATCCAGGTTCTAACTCCTGGTAAACTATGAAACTCACTCAGTTATCGTGGGACACTCACTTTATTTCGGCCTAACCTACCTTACAAGATTCTTGTGAAACAGGAAGAGTTTAGCCACATATACCTCCTTGAGCTCATTAATGAACATTTATGTTTTGTACCTTCATTTATGATGACCCTAAGGCAAACCTGAAAGAGTAAGCATGGCACAGTGGTTTGACTATTGAACTAGGACACTGGGAGACTAGGGCCCTTTCCGCATTGGGCTATTGAAATGGTGCAGAGCGACCTCTGACGAAGGTCTTCTGCACCGTAGAGTGGACTGGGGCGGACTACTTTTTGCAGTTCCGCACCTCAGTCCGCTCCGGAGCGACCGGAACAGGTCGCACGGTGTGTTTCTTAAAAAACCCTTTTTAGAGGTTTTTAAAAAGCACGGAGCCCTCCGTCGCTGCGCTCTGGTGCAGATTTGCAAGTGCGCACTAGTGCGCGCCTGCAGATCTGCTGGGGGTGGGCTTCAGGTTGGCGAGCTTCTCCGGTTGGTGGAGAGCCTCCACCAACCGCAAGCCACCATTTTGGATGCTGGAGCAGTGCGGAGCAATGAGCTCGCACTGCTCTTCATCCCGACGGACTCAACCGGACGCCGAAGAAATCCGGTGAGTCCCGTTTTCGCGCAGTTCCTTTCCCACATGTGGAAAGGGCCTAGGTTTCAAATCCCTACTTGGCCATGGAAATCCACTGGGTGACATTGGGCAAGTCACACTCTCTCAGCCTCAGAGGAAGGCAAGGGCAAACATCCTCTGAACAAATTCTGCCAAGAAAACATCAGGATAGATGTACATTAGGTTCACTATAATTCAGAAACGGCTTGAAGGTACACAACAACAGCAAAAGCAAGCATACAATAGGTTTTCTTGACAAGCTTTGTTCAGAAGGGGTTTGCTTTTGCCTTCCTTGGAGGCAGAGAGAGTATGACTTGCCCACCCACTGGGTTTCCATGGCCAAGCAGGGATTCCAACCCTGGTCTCTGGTCCAACCACCACGCTCATTCTAATTAGAGAAAATATGGGATACAAATATAAGGAATATATAAATCACCGTATATTAATTGCATCTTTCAACCCTAAGCACCTGTTGTTGGCAATTGAGCAGACAGAAACTGGAAACTCAGCACATGGTCTTTATTTTCATTCAAGAGAGGGAGGACTTGGGCTCCCACCCGGTGCAAACTTTTGTTTTGTTTTCTTGCATTTGACCTTCCTTGACTTAGGGCACCAATTGCATTGGATTGTATCTTGGGAGGGGAAATCAAATCGTTGCTGACAAATCTGCAAGTGGCAGCATCTTAAACTGAAACTGATGGTGAGAGGAGCCCATGAAAAATGCATTTTTACTAGGAAAGGCAACTGACCTTTAACTGTTGGAGAGCTCATGGGAGTTGTCAAAGTGAAGTTGGCTTTGAAGTGGGATGAATCTGTCATGAGGGTGTAAGCCTTCTTCTTAGACTTCGCTTCTTTGACTCAATAGTCTGCTTTAGATTTTCAAAGAGCTGTCGAAGCAAGAGCTCGTCTGTGGGAATTCCACGTTGTTGTAGGTGGGGGAAACATGCTTTTGCAAAGGCCTGGAGATCTCAGCAAAATTTCCCTAGTCTTATACAGAAAATGGTGGTGTCGTTAAGACTGATGTTTCTGTGCCTCAAATACGAGGCAAGGATAGTTATTATGGCCTCCTAAGTCCTCTTTTTTAAAAATAATACAGTCAGCCCACACATTTGCAGGTTTCACTTTTGTGGATTTGATTATTCATGGATTATTTGCTGTCACCTCTACTGCCTCCCTATGCCATTTTTAATAGGGACTGCAAGCCTTGTGAGACTGAGGCCATTTTTGCACAACACTATTATAATGCTATTATTCCACTTTCAACATCCTGCAGAATTCTGAGGTTTGTCATTTACTGAGGCCAAAGAGTTCTCTGGCTGAGCATTCTAAAGCCCCCTCCCTAAACTGCAAACCCCAGGTTTCCATAGGATGTTGAAAATGGAATAGCAGCACTATAACCGTGTGGTGTGGAAGTGGCCTGAGAAACTGTGGACATTTCCTCACTAGAGTGGAAGAGCGTTTCACTGCATTTTATAAGTTGCGTTTTATACTCCGACTTACCGCGATTCCTATCCGCATGCCCTCCAGTTTCCTTCGAAGTAAAGTGGAGAAAGTCATTTGTAGCTTCTGCATCATCAGTTCCCCTGGAACTCCTATTCCCCTCCCTCCTCTACTCTGCTGCCGCTGATTGGTCAATTTAACACCCACCTCTGTAACGCTTCCACGTGTAGGAAAAAACGCAGCGGCACCGTTGTGGTTGGTTTGCATCAGAGTTTTTCCATTTTTATCTTACACTGGTTTCACAACGATGTGAACGTGCTAAGAGCTGAACACGTGTGGAACGAGCTACGACAGAACGACGTCAAACCAGTTTGACGTGCAGATGTATTCGTGATGCAACAGTGCTACAGCGATGTATCTCTCTTGTGTGGAAAGGGCCTGTGAACGAGGCTTGTAAGTCCCTCTTAAAAATGGTGCGGAGCAGCAGTGGAGGTGGCAGTAAGCCCCACCAGCCCCCCACTTCTGCCTTGTGAAGGAACCTGGATGCCTGAAACGAATCCATGGTGGGTTGAATAAGGTGATCATACTTTTTTGTGTTTTAAATGTGGTTTGGGAGGGCCTAGAGTTATTCACGGGTTTTTTTTATGTATAATTTTATTGAAATTCCGTCATATAAAACACACACACACATATATATATATAATTGTACAATTCATTGAAATATTTCTGAGAGTCTTCCTCTCCTCCCTAGATTTCATGTTCTTCAATTTAATCAACATGCTAAAATTAAATGTACCACACTAATATATGCTAATATTTCATGATAGCTCCTACAATAAGTCCGTACTAAATTATATGTCATATTATTCATCTGATCATATCCTCTTGATAAAAGTTATACATTTATATCAAGCATTGTTATCTGAAAGTACCCAGCAATTATCCGACACTATTCTCCATTCTTTTTTTATCTCTTTATCAGATTTACCCTTTAATCTCTGAGATACTATATCTGCATTCCTGTTTCCAATAAAAGTTACCCACCATTGGTCAATTTGCTGGTTTTTCCATAATCTTGCAAATTCTATACGAGCTGTCGTGACCATATACAATATTATCCGCCAATATTTCTTTAACACAGTACCATCCAACATATGTGTCATATTTAACAAATACATTTCAGGTGTCTTATCAAATTGCATCATCAATATTGTACAGATCTTATTATGTATTTTCCCCCAATATTTATTTACTCTATTACATGACCACCACATATGAAACATCGTACCGACCTCCTTTTGACATTTCCAACATTGCCCTGTTCCTGTTTTATAAATTTTCATCAATTTTTCAGGTGTCATGTACCATCTATGAAACATTTTATAATAGTTTTCTTTCAAATTCTGGGCTACTGTAAATGTCTGTGTTCTTTTCCAACTCTGTTCCCAAAACTCTAACTGAATTGAATGTCCTATATTTTGAGCCCATAAAATCATTGTATTCTTTATTGTTTCCTCTTCTCTCTCTTGTTGTAATATTTCCTGATATATACGAGAGAATACATGTGGTGGATTTTCAAATAACCATTTAGAGTTACTCACAGTTTTTAACACTTACACAGGGGTTCTGTGCCCCTAACGCTAGCGAATGTGGAGGGATGATTGTGATGATTTTTCTTTAAACACCAATTTTAGATATTTAAAACAAAACTTAGAGAGACACAAAACTCTAAACAAACAGCACTAGCAAAAACCAACCTATTGTGAAAAGACAAACAAAAAACAAAAAACAAAACCCAAAACCCAAAACTAAACTAAACTAACATAAAAATAAAGCAAATAAGGCATGCACATGACTTGCATTCCTCAAGTTGATGGTTATAAAGTGTAACAGTAGATACACTTTCTCAACATTATAAGATTTTTATATACTTCTGCTATTCATCACAAGGTACTAATATTCAAAACCTATAATTGAAGTTTTCCCCCACTGATCTCTCAAATATGCACTCATCATGTGCCGAGCAGTCTTCAGTCTGGTCAGCGCTCTTTGTTTGATCAAGATAGTCAATTTGTCCATTTCAGGCAAGCCCAGCAATTTTGTCACCCAGTGTTCCTGAGATGGAGTAGTCAAATTGTTCAATTTCTAGGCAAAAAGTAGTCTGGCAGTTGTAATAATATACTGTGTGATTCTTCTAACCTTCTTATAGAATCATAGAGTTGGAAGAGACCACAAAGGCCATTGAGTCAAACCCTCTGCCACATAGGAATGCACATCAAAGCATTCCTGACAGATGGCCATCCAGCCTCTCTTTAAAAACTCCAAAGAAGGAGGCTCCACCACACTCCAAGGCAGCATATTCCACCGCAGAACAGCTCTGACCATCAGCAAGTTCTTCCTGAGGTTTAGGTGGAATCTCTTTCCCTGTAGTTTGAATCCATTGCTCCATGTCCTAGTCTCTAGAGCAGCAGAAAACAGGCTTGTTCCATCCTCCATATGACATCTCCTCAAATATTTAAACAAATATTAGTGGATCCATTGGTAGATCCATTGTATATATTCATACACATATGCCAGTCATCATCATCATCATCATCCACATTCAATTCCTAGTAGATATGGAGGTGATAAGAATTCCTTCTAATAAGAATTCCATTCCCCCAATGAAATTTTCTTTCACTTCTCAGATTTCTAGCACTGCAGAGGGTGTGACATGGAAAAATCATTCACAGCTAGAACTCTTAAATTTGCTCTGTTCACATTCCCTTGTTAATTCTGCCTGTCCCTTTTCTTTGGATACCACCCTAATATTTCTAAAAACTGAAATTAAAAGCACTGCAATGCTAGATACTGAGGGACTGAAGGAAAATTTCATTTTGAGAAAATAATTCTTTTGGTGGGGAGTAACACCCTCCTTTGTTAAAGCTACACCCTGGTTCCTGGCATACCATTAGGTCTGTGATAAGTCTTTTCTGAAACCCAGGAAATTGAGTAATGGACAGGATGTGTAAGGAATGATATAAATCTTTGATTACTTCATTCTCCCATGTAAGAGCAAATAATTTCAAAAATTTTCTCCTCCCTGGAATCAATTACAAGAATTTTTAAATAATTTTTGATGAATTTTCACACTTTAGGACTTGGTGGACTTGAAACATTTTTTTGCACAGAAAGGATTTTGTGCCAAAACAGTGTGATTTGTGCAAAGTGTCCTGTTTTCTGCTAGAAAGCCTTAGTTTGTTGCTGTTGTTTGTTGTTGTTGCTGTTGCACAGAAACCAAAGTTTTCAGATTTTTTGAGAAAACAAATTGCAAAGCAGAATCCCAAATTTGACGGTGGCTGATCATTCTTGCCAGACACATTCAAGATTAAGAAAATTCACCATGTTTGTGATTTAGTTAGGTCAAGAACCTGGAGGGACTCATTGGGACAGAGCTTTCAGGCAGACCTAAGGAAGCCTGAAAAGAACAAAAATAAAATAAAAAATAATTTAAAATGCCCTTTTCTGCCCTACTCACTTAGATCGCTATAGTTCCACTTTAACTGCAAAAGCTGTGTCCTATAGAATTGGGTACAAGGGGCTTGGGGTTTTAGGATTCTAAAAATGGGTTTCCAGGAGGGGCTCCTTGTCTTAAAGAGGAGGAGGACAGAGATGTGTAGAAAGGTTTTGAGGTAAAATTGCTTCTAGGGAGGCTTTGGCTGAACAGAGCCAAGGTGTAGTGGGAGGGGGCCAAAATGAGCACATTGCCCCCCCCAATAAAAATTCTGGCCCCTTCAATGAAATTAGCTTTCACTCTCCAAATTTCTAGCATTGCAGAGAGTGAGTTACTGAGAATCGTTTCCCATTAGAACTCTTATCTTTACTGTGTTGGCGTTCCTTTGGTCACTTTGCCTGGCTCCCTCTCCGCCCTTATTGTGAATGCTGAAAGTGTATTTTGAAATGCTCAGCTAAAGTTTTACACTGCTGCAGTGCTGTAAATTGGGGGGTGGAAAGAGAATTGCATGGGGGCAGAATTCTTATTACGACGTCAATGCCCTGTAGCTACGGTTCTGACCGGCACTCAGTGCTGTACAAGTGGGAAAAAAAGAATCTAAGGGTGAAGTCAACAATAAGGTGTTTTGAAATGCATATTCAGGGATAGGCACATGGGCCATTTCTGCACTAGGCTGTTATAGTGCTATTATTCCACTTTCAACATCCTATGGAATCCTGGGGTTTGGTCTTCAGATATCATTGTGTGCATAAATGTGTGCTCCTGTACCAGACAAGGAGTGCAATTCAATTAATAAGGGATATGAAAGAACTTGGGGAGCCAGTACCAGTCAATATAACATACAAATACTGAGCTAGATGAATTTCTGGTCTCACGTGGTATTAATTGACTTCCTGTCCCTATGGATTTTTTTTTTTTTTTTGTAAGACTTTCTGCATGCTTCTCAGCTCAGTTAGCCATTAGATGGGGTCGCAGGGTCTGGTTGCTTAGATACATGGATTGTCGATGACCATGCATGATCATCTATCTCTAAGCAAAAGGGTCGTTTGAGTAGAAGTGTGGAACACAACAGTAAGTGCGGAATAAAACAGCGTGCTTCTCTGCTCAGTCAGCAGCAAGCTGGGGTCACAGGGTCTGATGGTCTAGATACATGGATTATTGATGATCATGCATTGCAATCTATCTCTGAGCAAAAAAGAAGCTTAAATAAATATGTGGAACATAACAGGAAGAGGTAATGCAAGACTTGCAACATGCGTGCATGGCGTCCAATGCTCCCTGAAGCTCCCATTGCTCTAATAGCAAATAGAAAGGAAGGCTGTGAAGTGAACGCTTGATGGGAGCAATATTTTTCAATACCCACCTCTGCTGTGTGGCAGAGTGGAGATTCTTTAATTCTCAATTCGTTTTGATCTCATACCCTTGGCCATGTTGACTAACCTTGCTGGGAGTTAATGTCTAAAACACCTGGAGGGTCAGATTCTGTGCTGATGGGATGTACTGAGCTATTACTTTAAAGTTCTTTTTAAAAAAGTACTCCAAATGAGAATTGATGCAGTAAGAAAATACAGCATCTGCAAATGGCCACAGGGTTGGGTTGTATCTCTCTGTTATCTCAGGAAAGGGCTCTTGGGGCTTTCTTGTAAGACTGGTCATCTCCAAACTTGTGACCTGCCAATCTGAATGCAGTTTGCCATCACCCATACGTTAGGGCCAGTGGCAGCCAAGGGCTCTGATGTCAGTGAAGCAGAGGATTTGCTCCAGGTTTTTGTTCAGACTTAGCAGATCTAGCCAAAGAGCTGAACCATAGCCTCCAAATTGATTCAGCGCGTTGGATAGCTCCTTTAAACCTGGAGTAAAACTGAGAGCAGATTCATGACTAAGGCCATTTCCTCACTACACTTTTATAGTGCTATTATTCCACTTTCACATCCTGTGGAATCCTGGGGTTTGCAGTTTAGGGAGAGGCATTCAGAGGGCTCTTTGACCTCAGTAAACTACAAATGCCAGAATTCTACAGGATGTTGAAAGTGGAATAATAGCACTATAACAGTGTAGTATGGAAATGGCGTAAGAGGGACATTCTAGGTACAGGGAAAGCTCAGCAGAGCTGTTATCCACCATGTTGGAAGATGAGGGCAGCAAAAAAGTGTGTCTGTATGTGTGTGTATGTTTGTGTGTGTGTGTGTGAGAGAGAGAGAAAGACTGAAACCACTAGTCACCCCATTTGTGAGATATCTCACCCCCTTGCTTTATTTGTAATATAAAGCAGTCAGAAAAAAAGTTTTCCTGAGCTCCAAGTGGGCTATCACACTCACAGCTGATTGCTAAGTGTAGCAAACAGCATGAGGCTGGTGTGTTTGTCAAAAATGCCATTGACGCTAACATTTTAAACTCCTTCCTTCCCCCTTCCTCCACTTCTTCAAAAATAGCCAAGCCCTGTAAGCAGCACAATTTATCTTTTAGATTGGCTCATTTGTCTTGTATCCTTCAAAGTATACGGACATCACGTTTGTCTTCTAAGCCTTCCATGACATCCTCTGTACTCTGAACTGCTCCCTTCAGTTGCTTTTCTTGGCTGTTAAAGGAGTGGAATCAAATCTTCAAGTGTTTAGTAAGTGGTAGTAGTGGTAGTCACTCACTTTCACATTCTACCGGTTGTTATTGGCTGAACTTTTGGACAATCAGTGATCTGGGTTCTGTCCAAAAATCTAGGAAATCAAAGAGCTACCTTTGGATAATGTGGCATGTTCTCTTTAGAGTCCCTTTTTAAAAAATTATGTTGTTGTGATCCTATCTATAGTGATTCCATAAAGATGTTTTCTGAGTCCATTTGGATGCTTTGTGAATCCAGTTGGAATTGCTCCTAGGACAACTATCATGACTGATGTTGTTTTCTTCTTCCAGAGGTGCTGAATCTTCATTACCAGATTCATTTCTCTGTTCAAATTACAAGAAAAGAGGTTTCAACTAAACTTTAGGATGAATTTCTTTACTGTAAGAGCTGTTTGACAGTGGGAAGGAGGGCTTCCATGCTGCTGTCACTGTGGACTGCTACATCTATGAGCCAAAGTTTATTTTTTTCTTAACCACAGTTAAGTCTGACATCTTATGCTTGCATTTATGATGGTGATGGTGATACCGTGCAAATAAATTTTTGCTGATGAAACTCCAAGGATGGCATGGAAGGTTTTTAATTGGTCTATAGAAGCTATAGCTATGCCATATGGTTTCCTTAGTCATGGCTCCCTGTAAAGAAAATAATTTTGTTCATGCCTGCAAGCATAACACAACCCTGAAGTGACCTAAATTGAGTGTAATCTTGCACGTGCAAGCTGTGCTTTAATTACCCACACTGGGATTTTTGTTTTTGTGTTCCTCTGAAGCATCTGTCATTTATCTTGTAATTGTGGATTGGGACCCTATGGAGGTAGCAGGCTAGATTTTTCATCAGTTATTTTGTTGTATGGACTAGTATGTCCGCACTACACAACTGTAGAAATTTGATGCCACTTTAATTACCATACTTTCATCCCATAGAATCCTGGAATTCATACTTTCATGAGATCCTTGGAACGCTTGTGCCAGAGAGCTTTAGAGGGCTCCCCTGAACTACGACCCTAAAACTCTCTAGACACTCTTAAGCATCTTGTCAAATTACACATCCCAGGATTCCACAACAAATTCACCACTTCAGTGACAATGAAGCCACCAGCTTCGATTGCTTTTTGAAAAGCTGAGAGCGTCACACAGACCATATGGTCAAATTTGGAATCTGTACCACAAGATGGGCTAATGATGGCCGCCAACTTAGTTAAGGGTTATTTCAGCTTGCTGGTATTGCTGCTGCCATTGTGTACATGTCTCTGGGCTGGATGAGGTTGGGATGAGGCATATGTTGGCTCTCCATTGGCTCTTCACCCCATTTTCAGCTCTTTTGCTGTTAGATCACTCTGTCAGCAGATCCATGAGTCGGCTCTGAATGTGCTTTCTGCCAGCAGAAGGAGGTTCTGTCAGCAAAAAGAGGGTTCTCCTGGAAGAAGAGACAGGTAGTTCCTCTCAACTTGGTCCAACCAATGTATCATTGAGCTAGCATGGCCCTATTAGGAGGCTTTAAAAGGTGGATTAAATAGATTTTTTTAGGGATCAGGCTATTAAGCTATCAGTCATGAAGGCTATAAGCCAGGGGTGGGTGAGTGGCCCTTGAACCCTACTTTAGTGCCCCCTGGCGTTACTAGTTTCCCACAGCCCCCCAAAGTCCCCCTAATTTTATTTAAAAAATATTTTCCAGCTCATTTTGGGCCAATTTTCTCCTCAAAACCACACAGAAATTCCCCCTCAGTGCATGAAAACAACCGCAGTCCATCCCCAGAAGCAGCCGGAACCTTGTACTTCCCCCAAAAAGCCTTCTTTTCTCTCTGTGGTCATTTTCTGTTGCCACTTTGAGAGGGCGTGCAGAGGGCAACAGAGTATTTGGGCTTGCTGTAACAGGAGGTGCAGCCTATGGGGATGGGCTGTAGGGGAAATTGGTCCCTCGCCCTCTTGTAGTTGCCCGTGTGAATCATTTCAGAGCTTGAAAATGTCGATTTTTGGACTGTGACTTTCATAGTGATGCCCACAGATATTGATTATGCTTCTGGGGCATTCTCATTTGTAGCCGAAAAGTAAGTTTTCCAAGTAGTGGGCTGTGTTCTGGATAGGCACCACATTTCTGAATGACAGCTGCTGGGGAACAGCAACGGTAGAGGCCTGTTGTTATGGTCTCAATCCTATCTGGAGTAGAGTCCTTGACTCAATGACATTTACCTACAGGTTGATTGGCTTGCTGTTCAACAGTTGAAACCATTTCTGCGTGCCACCACCATCCTCCAATGGGGATGGGATGGCAGTGGTCCATGAGTCATGCTTTTGCACAACATTGTCATGGTCCTGCTGCCATCCCGTCCCCACCTGTCACAATCACAGGACATTTGTTAAGCACCTGTGATTATGCAGTTCTTCTGTCACTGCCAGCCATGCAGCAGGGGTGGACGTGTGATGTAGTTGCTTCATTCCCCAGCACAGCACAGTACAGGAAAAAGGCTGGCTGTGCTGCAGCAAGAAGGTACGTGTTGCACCTTCATGTAATGCTCCCATCCCAGCAAAGGCACTGCCAGAATCATGACAGGACAGCCGCGGGATCTCATAAGGTGCGGAAATGGCCTAATTCAATGTGTCTACTGAGCTTGGGACCAAGCAGTAGGATTCAGGCCTGTAAAAGCTGTGATTATGGAAGACAAAATGGTCTTGCTTCAACCCCAAACAAAGCAAGAAGAATTTAAAACTTAAAGATCAGTATCCCTTTGCAGTTCCTGTGATCCTCAATGATACCTTGTTGGGCATTGTAGGAAACAGGATGCTGGACTAGTTACGCCTTTGGCATGATCCATTATGGCTCCCATCATGTTCTTATATTTCAGTGCCACAGAAGTTGACTATTTTTGTGAGACTTCCTCTACTTCCTCCTTACCCCAACCAAAAAACAGGAGTGTCCTTTAACTACTCGCAAAAACAAACACCAAAAGAAATGAGTGAGGTGTATTCAGTTGAGCCTTCCTTTTCACCCTTTCTCTGCACCAAAAAAATACTTGCTGTTGAGTGGCAGGGAGATTATCCCACAAAGAAACATCTGTCTCTGTTCCAACTCTTCTTATCCGTCCAAAGGAAGGGTTCTGATTAACATTTTATTTGTGAGATAGCAATCTGATAGCACCGGTCTAATTAGGAAATTTACATAACACATCTAAATTCCCTTTTGCTAACACATCTGTGGCACTGCTTCTGAAGTGCATCTTTTGGAATGCCGAAATCAGGCGTTTCTGACAGCTCGGGCTGTCTTTTTTTCTGAAAACACTCTCATCTCTTAAAAAGCATGAAAAAGAAACTCCCCATCCTTCAGAACAGGTAAGAGAAAGTGGGCCCCTGGCGGTTCAGAATGCTGGAGTTTTGGAATTGACGGTCATTTAAATAGAATGTTTCCAAATTGAGGAATGGACAAGAATAAGGGGACGGTGACCCTTGTTTTCACTTTTTCTTGCACTTTAAAGAAATAGATGAAGGCTAGTTCATATGAAGTTCGTCAAACTGTTGTTGGAAGATTAGAAGTTTCAAAGTTTAAAGGTTGATTGAACCAGCTTTATGTGTGATGAATGCTGTTAGAATCTCCTAAAATTTGCCCAGAAAAATTGCCGTGTACTTTCCTTTTGTTATGGAGATGGGTGAGCAGAGATGTGGGAGACTATTATTTCATTTGGACTTTGAAGAAAAAACTTACCCAACTTTGCCATTTCCCACTGCCAAAATATACACTTCAAAGAATTTTGAAAGGATTCTCTGAGCACATAGAAATGTGTTTATTAGAAGAAAATTCACAGAAAAATGCATGTGTTTGGTGAAAGTAAAGCTCAGAAAGACACTATAAAGTGCTTGTGTAAAAATATGTTGCTGTTGTTGTTATTGATATTGTTGTTGTGTGTCTTCAAGTTTTTTCTGACTTATGGCAACCCTAAGGCAAACCTATCATGGTGTTTCTTTGGCAAGTTTGTCTTCGGCTTCCTCTGACGCTGAGAGAGTGTGACTTGACCAAGGTCACCCAGTGAGTTTCCGTGGCCAACGCAGGGATCTGAACTCTGGTTTCCAACATTTAAACAAATATTCGACAAAATAAAATCAAGTGAGATGCATTGCCTTGGAATTCCTGGGGGTCAGAAAAATGATTAATACATTCTTTCAATAATTGTTTATTATTAATACATATTGATGAATAGTATTAGGAGAAATGCACATTGGAATGCATACAAATTTTTATGTGGTACTTTGAAAAAATCTCAATTTTGCAAGTGAGAATCTGAAACAAAACTTGCAGATGTTTCCACTTCTACTGACTGCTGCCTTTCAGTAGCTGTCCAGCAAAATCATTAGGGAATATTTGAAAGGGAGATAGATCACGTCATCTTTAGCAAGATGTGGAAAACACAAAGTTTCTCTGTGTGAAAGGAAACTGCATTTTAAATCAGAGGGAGATGAAAAAGAGACACACAGACAGCTTTGTGTGAGATCTGCTAATATCTTAGCTGACTCCCTGGAGATCTGTGTGGAATCATAGGACTTAGGTTGTCCTCTACCTTTCTTTTTCTAAATTGATGTTAGTATTGCAAAACCCAATGAATGCTCAAGTGCTTGCATTCCAAATAAAAACAGACTTGCCAGTTCTTCTCTCCAGCTTCTCAGTGTTTGGAGGAGTGAGAGTAACATTAGAAAGATCATGGAGATGTTTTTTTTTTCTACAGCTTCTCTTCCAGTTCTAGAACTCAGACACTCAGTGAAATTTATCATGGCAGCAGGTTGAAGGCAGATTAAAGGAAGTTCTCCCTTCTGATCTTCATAGCCTTCTGGGTGGATTTATGCTAAATCAATTCTAGCTTTATTGGGTCTTTCATGTCCTTGCAGAAATTGGTAGAGGCAAGGACTGAGTGGCTAAAAGGGAATAAAGAACAGGGAACGTTTAGTGAATAGGGAACGAGAATATATGCAAAAAAGGCTAGCTGGTATTGCATGCCAGGGAAGAGGCAGCAGAGGTTGATGCAGTCTGCTCTGGGTTTTAGTCTGAACTTTAATGGAGCTACACAAAGTGATTGTCCATATTCCCCATATAGGTTTGGCACCTTGGGTAGTTTGTTCAAAATTTGTTCAAAGAAAGTGTCAACACCAGGTCTCAGGGGTAAGAGTACTTTGCTTGCCTGAATCATTAGCTTTATGAGTGCCAAATGACACAGAAAGTGTGACTATATCATAGTTATGTTGAGCTCTATTGGCCTTGTGGAATGCCTGGCTAGTTGGCAATAAATGTGTTCTGGAAATGATCCACACTCTGAACCTCCAGTGCCTAAGCGTCTGTGGTATTGTGAAGCCATGGCCTCTGCGTAAGCCAGAGCTAAAGTGGTGGTGCAATAAAGAAATATAGCTGCAGATGACTGGTCGGAGTTGAAAGGGAGAATGGGAATAACCAGCATCCCTGCCTCTGTTGTGCGAGTGGGTTAGAGTCTCTGGCGTCTTGTGATGGCTGGAAAGATAGTCCTGTGTGTGATTGTGGAGATTTGATACAAGGAATATTCTCACTATATTGGGTGAGAGAAATGGATCTCACAGAATCATAGAGTTGGAAGAGACTACAATGGCCATTAAATCAAACTTCCCTGCCATGCTGGAACACACGCTCAAAACACCCCCAGCATATGGCCACCTTCCAAAGAAGGTGACTCTACCACACTCTGAGGCAGCATATTCCACTGTTGAACAGCTCTTATCATCAGGAAGTTCTTCCTGATTCTCAGGTGAAATCTCTTTCCCTGTAGTTTGAATCCGTTGCTCTGTGTCCTAATCTGTGAAGCAGCAGAAAATGAGCTTGTTCTTTCTTCAACATGACGTGGTCCATCTTCAACATGGCATCCCTTCAAATATTTAAACATGGCTACCATGTCACCTCACATCATCTCATTGTCTTTCAAGACATTACACCATAATGCAGACCAAGGAGATACTCAGATAATGGCCTCAGCTAAAATTGAAGTGAAAGGGATGACAAGGGAAGAAGGAGAACCTTCCTTAACCCAGAATCCGTGTCATGGTGCAGAATTACCTTGAGGTCCTCACAGAGTACATCTGAGGCACCAAATATCGTACCTTCTCAGGCTATACCTCACCTGGCTATAATAAGTATACCAATCCCATCTTGCATTTGAGCATAAGGTGTGGATATGAAATTCTGTCTTCAGCTTGTATTTCTCAGGCAAATGTTCCCTATTGATTAAAACAGTGGTTCTCAACCTTTGGTACTCCATATGTTTTGGGCTTTGAATCCCAGAAGCTTCAAACAGAAATCTGGAAGTTGAAGCCCAAGACAAATGGAGGACCAAAGGTTAAGAATTACTGTGCGTATCTCATCAAGGATATGCAGTTTAAAACACAGATATGTGGATTAAGGAGATGATGCTTTCATGCTTCTTAGATGTCTTGCAAAATGACTAATGGAATTGCGAATTGCTAAGATAAAATGCCTTCTGAGAGCCAAAAGCAGTTTGAGCATTAGACTATACTCTGGGACCGGGGCTTGATTCCTCACTCAGGCAAGGAAACACACTGGGTGACCTTGGCCACAGAACACATTATCCGCCCCAGAGAACATAGTGATAGGTTTGCCTTAGGGTTCCATAAGTTGGAAACAACTTGAAGACTCACAAAAACAACAAAGATGCCTTCTTCAGCAGTAGATTACAACACTCACGTTGTGTGGCCTATTTTTAATGGCCCCCTCTAATTTTGGGTCCAGGTTAGGGTAGCACACCGTCTCTTGTTTTGTTGTCCATGAAATAATAAACAAACTGAAAAAAATTGTCCCCAATGGGTGAGATTACAAGAGTTTCCCCCTTTTTAGTAATTTTTTCGCATATTGGAACTGCTTGTGAAAAATCCATTCTTTTGGGGGGAAAAAGCCCCTAGATTCTTGTGTCAAATTTTGTGTTTAATAGTCAATAGTCTTTGCACACAAGATGATGTTTGCACAAAATGCACTGTTTTCTATTGTTTGTAGAAAGAGACAAAGTTTTTGTGCAATCATTTTTTTTGTATTTTCTATATGTTTTTGTATGCTTTTTTTTAAAAAAAGGTCCCAAAATTTGAAAAAAAAAAAATCTCATGGCAATTGGTGTCTCAGTGTGCTGAAAATCTCTTTCTTTCTGAGGATGAGAACTTTTGCACGTATTCTTTGCATCCCTATTCCCTTGTGATAGCTTCTCCCTACCAAAAGCTCTTAGTACTTCATTCTAGGGAAGTATTTTAACAGAGGCATCTTTCAAAGTTTCTCTACGAACGTGCATTTAGTTTTGTTCGGATTTTTTTTTTTGCATCTTGTTAGTAAATATTTTATACTTACCTGCTAAATAATATATTCTGAACTCCCTGTTAAATGGATTTTGCTCCATCCTGCCATAGTAATTCAGTTTTAACCTGAGATTTACTTAACTCTGGCTGTCCTCCGCAGCAGAAATCTACAATATTCCCATTATCTTGATCTTTCTGTATAAATCTAAAATAGGCAGTGTTTTTTTCATTTACATCATAAGAGCCCTCTCATCTTACCAGGTGGTTTTTTAATCTCCTTTGCTGATATTTCATCTCCTCAGCATTCAAAATGTCAAGATTTTGTTGCAGTGAAAATACAGTTTTTCTACTACACCCTGTTCTCAATGGTATACCTATTGCTGTCTTGATTGGTGTGTGGAATATATTTGCATAAATATGTATATAGCTTGTCCAGTTTGTCCAACCTATTTCCAGAATATGGAAAGGGCTGTAGTTTGGTGACAGAGCACATGGTTTGCATGTGGAAAGTCCCAAGTTCAACCTGTGCTATCACCAGGTTGGGCTGGGAAATAATCCTGGTTGAAATCTTGGTGAATCAACGCTTCAGGGACAGATGAACTAATGGTCTGACTTCCTGTGGATGGCTTTGTGTCCCCACATTCAGAGAACTCATTCTCCCTGTTCAGTCTTACCTACCTACATTTGCTTCCCTCAAAAATTCTCTGGAATTTTCTCCTAAACAGGAATTGCCTTATGAATCTGGAGATTTTGTGTAAGTTTAATTTCAGTATTGTGTGGACAGATTGTCTACATATTATCTATGTTCTATGAGACAGGAAGTGGAATCTTCCTAGAATCTTCTGTTCTTCTTTCTTGATCATTAAGCCATGGTGCAGACATTAGAAATGACTAGACACTTCCATGTGTTCATGAAATAAATTCATCTGGCTTCTCTACAATGAACTCCACAAAGCTGACTCCTGGGTTCATCGAGAATGTTCAGAAAGGAATGCTTTTCCTTTGGTTGAGATTTAGGAAGTAAAGAACATTTCATTCTTCCTGATACATTGCAGGCTATTTGTGTCACCTTCACCGCTTCTATGCTCCTTGCAGAATGCCTGTTAAATTCCTCTTAACTGTGGAGGTTTATGTAGAAGCTAGTTCTCTAGTATTCAGGGAGGAAACTCGTTTTCCATTGTTCAGGTGATTGAACACCTTCAATAGGAAACAGGCTGAAGTTTAAGCCTGAAACAGTGGTGGACCAGAAGGAGAACTTGGTGGCTCCTCTTGTGATCTCAGTCCTGACACAGCTGATAAAACAAATAAAACAAACTGAATAAATCCCAGCTTGTTACTTACTTCCAGGCGGTAAGCACAGAGATATAAATAAAGTCCAACATAAAGTCCCACAGAGTTTCACAGCAAGGGAGTGTCCAAGATTAATCCAAGCATTCATCAAGGCATCCAGCAAGGTGGAAGGTCAGATAAGGCTCGGGAGGAGTTGCTAATAGCCCAGAGGACAGGATCAAATTTCAAAATGACCTTGACAGATTGGAGAGCTGGGCCAAAGCTAAGAAAATGAATTTCAACAGAGAGAAATGTAAGGTCCTACATTTGGGGGGGGGGAATGGTATGCACAAATATAGATGGGGGACACATCTGACACTCAAAGTCTAGTGCAGCTGTGCCTTAATTGATTGTTGCCAGTTATAAATTCTGAGAGAACAACACTCGGTCTCTCTTTGCTGCCTGTGCTGTGAGAAGCTGGGTCTAGGTAAATGTTCTTCTGTATCTGAAGAGGCAGGACTCTGTTGGAGCTGGCACCGCTCTGAGTTCTGTTTCTGGCACTGTAACCTCTCTCTGTAGAGCAGGTCTTGGCATTCCCTCTGCTTCAGACTCTGAGTCCGAGTCCATGCTCTGGAAGCAGGGCATGACAATTGCCTTCTCTGAGAGAAGGCAACAAATCTGGGCATTTTTATCATTGCTATAAATCAAGATGGGTACCTATGGTTCCCAGTACTGTTCACTATGTCATACTTCCTAGTGCCATTGAGCATGAAGTTAAGGCTTAGGTCCAGGCTATGTATAACACAATGTGTCTCCCAATATGAGCCTACCTGGACTATGAAATCCACAGGAGATACCCTTTTCTCAGTCCTATCATGTTCACAGGTACTATTGGTGGGAACATGAGACAGGCCTTCTCAGTGGCTTCCCCTAGACTTTGGAACTCCCTTCTTATGGAGGCTAGCATGCCCCCCTTGTTGTTCTTACATCAGCGTGCTAAGATATTTTTAATGAGATGGTCTTTTAGATCAGAAAGCTTTTAACAAAGGGTTGTAACTGCTGTATTGTTTTAAATTAAATTAAATTGTTTAACTTAATATTTTGAAATGTATGTTTTTAATATGATTCAAAGTTCAATCTGGTTTTAAATTTGACTTTTTGAAAGTATTTAATTGTACTTGTTTTAATCTATAAGCTGCCTTGAATCCCAGTGTTGGGGAAAAGGTAGGATATAAATAAGAAGAAGATGATGATGGGGGTGGTGATGATGGGCTGATGGGATTTGCAGTCAAAGATTCTTGAAAGCTACATATTTCTCATCAGTGCTATGTAATCTGAAGTGCTTATTTTAAAAACACATATTATTACTGTAGCTGTTGAGGATGACAGATTACCATGCAAGGAAGGGGGTACTACGGAATCTTTCTTTCTCTGCTGTGCATCATTTTTTAGCATTCAGCCAAGTAGTGAAGAGGGGGAAGAGCATGAAGAAGATAAGTAAGTTACTTATTAGTGGTAACACAATTTGATACTGCCCAGCTGTAGTGAGTTACTTTAGGAGTAATGAAGGTGGGACTGTGTTCCAGGTGGGTAGCAAGTTACTTTACTGGTGCATCAACTGGCACCTTTTTACTTCTTGAAGTTGCCTTTTAAAGATTTCGCCAAGATTTTTTTAAAGGTTTTATGCTACTCTATTCCTTTTTGTTTATTGGGCCATGGTGCAGACATTATAAATGAGTAGATGCTTCCATGTTGTCATAAGATAAATTTCTCTGGCATCTCTACTGAGAACTGCAGCATAACAAAAAACAGTGAGCAGCACATTGAATAACTCACGGACTTACTTTTTCAGTGTGGAACTAAATAACAACAATGGATTGCCATCTTAACACTCTGACGGGTAATGAGAATGGATTGCTTTTTTAAGAGTCAGTTTCCAAACCTGGAAGGAAGCTGAGATTATACTTCTCCATGGTATCCCTCCACACCCTGTATAAATGGAATGGGGTGGGTGAACCTTTGCTTGCCAGTGTGGATACATGCTCATTTTTGCATCCATGCCCATTGACTGCAGACATACTGCCCCTGAGAGCGTGGCTCTGGCAAATGGAGTTCTTGGGCACTCCACCTCTGCTTTCCAGGAATATCCTGATACATATAATCCTAATGAGGGCCTCCCAGGTTAATTATGTAAACCCTAATGGTGCTGGGTCAAGGTTTGGGGCAACAATGGACTCTGTTTCTGCTCTTTTTCTCTGTGAGTTGACCACTTCCTTTTGCCATTCACCTAATGGCATTCCTTCACCTTCTGCACTCAGTCCACACAAACACCCAGAAGGAAGGGCATAAGCCAGTCACTTGGAGACAGAGGCCATTTCTGCACTACACTATTATAGTGCTATTATTCCACTTTCAATATCCTATGGGATCCTGGGGTTTGCAGTTTAGGGAGAAGCAGTTAGAATTCTCAGCCAGAGAGCTTTTTGGCTTCAGTAAATGACAAAACCCAGAATTCCACAGGATGTTGAAAGTGGAATAATAGCACTATAATAGTCCAGTGCGGAAATGGACAGATTCTTCATCTGACCGTTGTTGTTACTATCCACATGCTCAGAAAGGATAGGCAAACTGCCAGCAACTTCAAGAAGGGGAAATAGCAAGGCAGGAAGTTCTGGACTTTAACAATGGGCTCCTTACTAGAGTAGGGGTCTTGACAGTTCCGTGGCCATGCTGTTCTTCTCACCATAAAGGGATACAAGGATGGTTTTGAAGATGTGTCCAAAGTTAAGTTTTCTGGCCCATATTCTGCATGACTTCCTTCTTTGCATAGCTTCTATACTTCCTTGTCTAGTTTTTGTACCCTCCAACTATTTTTACCATATTGAAGGCAATAATTTTCAGGCAGTGCACGTATTTGTTTCCTTCACATCCATGTTGATGGGGGTTTTATTCTGATTCTGCTAGCCCTGCAGCCTCCATTTCGTCAAGCTTTATTGACAGTTCTCTAGTTCTGCTGGTCTTATGTCAGTCTTTCTGGGCCTCCTAATCATGTTTGCTGATCCTGCGTGAATTTTGATAGCCTACAGTGCCTTCTTTGCTTAGACAATGTGCTATGGTGGGGGTCTGTTTCTGCAGATGTTAGTGCTCATCTCCAGTGCATTTCTAGGTTTTAATTGGCCCCCAACAGGTTTCATTGCATTGCATTGGAATTATGATTTCAGATGCCTAAAACAAGGAAAATAGTGCTAAGTTATATTTGGATGAAGCACATAGGTATCTTTTGTAGTAAACAACAATTGCTATTAGAAAAGAACAAAGTTTTCATTGGCATCTAACCAAAGTGGCTGTGTCAGGATTGGGCAGTCACTGGTCTACATGGTTATATTCTCTGCATATCTTTTCTAAACTTGAGTTCTTGTTGCTGCTATGTCTTGCCTCCTGCCTCTACCACTGCAACTTTTTTCTCTCTCTTGTTCATTCTAGGAAAACAAGCGATAAAACAATACACAATTTCCACATTCAGGAATCAAATTAGTTTATCCAGTTCCTCAGCCAATAGATCTGTCTTGGGTGACTATAAAAATAGGCCAAATAGTATATCTGGCTGAAATTCATGAAATTGTACCACACTTTCACGTGGCTTTTATTCTTCCTCAGGCAGAAGTACATGGAAGAACTGTGGGTAACTTGGAGATTCAATATCTGCAAAAGACAAAAAATGATTACGAGAAGGTTAAAAGAGGCAACATGATAGCTATGTTTAAATATTTGGAGGTATGTCATATTGAGGATGGATCAAGCCTGTTTTCTGTTGCTCCAGAGCCTAGGACACAGAACAATGGTTTCAAAATTCATAAAAAGAGATTCCATCTAACCATTAAGAAGAACTTCTTGATGATAGGAGCAGTTTGACAGTGGAATATGCTGCCTGAGAGTATGATGGAGTCTTCTTCTTTGGAGGTTTTTAAACAAAGGCTGGATGGCCATCTTTAGGAATGCTTTGATGGTATATTCCTGCATGGCAGGGGGTTGGACTTGATGGCCCTTGTGGTCTCTTCCAGCTCTATGATTCTATCATGCTTACTTTGTATATAAATGTGAGAATACAAGCTTTTTTTTTCAGTTATGCTGGATTTCAGAACATCTAAGTTCAAAATGCTGGCAATGTCAGGAGAACATAGGATCTCATATACATATACAAGTTGGGCTTTCTGATTCAAAAATGCTGGCAATCTACGTTTAAAGAGATATGCACTATTACTAACCAGGAAGTTGAATGTGATCCAGCAACAACTCTTCTAGCACTATTCCTGAGATCCAGTGAATCTATCCTGCACAAAGAGCTAGTTGGCCTTTTCTACCTAGCAGCAAGATTTGGAAATAGCATTGCTGCTGGAAAGATGAAATTAATCTGTCTCTTTCTAGTTAGAAAGAAAAGACTCTAGTCCTATGCCCTGATGGAAAACCAGACCTTACATACACATGAAAAAAGCAAGGGATACCCACATAACTTATCCTATGTAATATGGGCATCATTTATTAATAATTCTTACTATAGTAGCAGTCATAATCATGATTGTTTACTAGTTTCAGAGAATAACTAACAGAAAGATTGACTGACTAATTGTTAAATATTAATCTGGGTGACTTGGAAGGATGTTGTGTTTTGGGTGGCTTTTGTTGTGTTAACTTTATGCATCTTCTGGTTGTTTACTTTTTATAATTGTATTTTTAATAAAATAAGAAAGAAGAATACAAGCTGTTCTAAGTTGGAAAGCCTGTTTGCATGACTGAAGCTGTGATGAGTGTAGAGATCTTTAGGCATGTAAATCTCGAATGGATTAATTTTCATGCAGAAAATAAAATAATGCATTCTCCCCCCATACACATATCCGTATCACAGCATATTCAAATTTTTGGGAAGCAATCCCTGAGAGATTTTGAAACTTTTAAAAAGGTGTGGGTTTGGCTTTTATGGTGGGGGAGGCATTTCCGGAGAATCTGAAAATTTGAGAAATGTTGCCTCATACATGGTTTCGTAATAGTAGTGGCATTGAATAGGTTTGTAGCTTTATGATTAATCAGCCTGTCCTTTGGGGTTTACTCTGCATATGTGCATATTTCCTTAGCCTTACAAAGCACTAGCCTCATACAAAGACATTTTGCACAAAATGTGGAAGACAGAATGGAAGGATAACATCTGCTTGTGTTTTGGTCTTATGCAGGAGATGAGATCTCACCAGGGATTTGGTAAATACTTGACAGACTGTCTCTCCATGCTGAGGCAGCCAGCTTGACCAAAATCTCAGCAACAGCAAGTCCCCCCCTCCCCGCATATGTCTATAGTTGGGATGATCAACTGTGAGGTTTTGGGGCCTATATTGACCACTTGAGGGACCTGACAGAACCACAAAAATCCCTATATTCCCCCCATACACACACACACACACACACACACATAAATAACACAAAATTGACATCTGGTTTACTTCCTTGTTCAAAACAGAGCATCTCCTGAGACTAAAAGAGTTTGGGTAGGTCAAAACATGGAGAAATTGCCCTCTACATTTGAGTACTTTTCTGCCCCCAAAATTGGGACAGATAAGGGGGGATGCTCTCATGATGGCCCATGGACTCCACTTTCTTCATCCCCTCCCTCTAGGAGCTGCTGTATGGGACTCTGCATGAGCTGAAGCAGGCTCCTAATGACACCATTCTATAGCAGTCATTCTCACACAGCCATCTGCACTTACTGTGCAACCGCAGTCAAATAGGCAGATGTCTTGCAGTAGAAGGACATCTAATTAGACACAGAAAAGAGACCCCTTCTTGTCAGTGGCATATCTAGAGTAAACAGCACCTAGGGCAAGCATGAAAGTTGTATGCCTGGCTTCTGGTTAAATGCCGGTACTGCTGCCACAAGGTTGTGAGTTTGATCTTGCTGGCGCCAGGTTAACTCAGCCTTCCATCCTTATGCAGGTCAGTAAAATGTTGGGGGCAATTAGCTAACACATTGTATACTGCTTAGAGAGCACTTAGCTGATAAGCGGTATAGAAATACACCTGCTATTGCTATTCTTACTCCTACCCTCACCCCCTACCCCTACATGCACAGCTTTTTTGCACCCCACCCCCCATATTGGTGCCCAGGGCACATACCCTACTTGCTCCACTCTAGATATACCTCTGTTTCTTGTTTCATCTTCAGAAGCCAGAGAAATGGCTGTCTTTTCATCATCCCAACTGTGTCACACAGTGCTGGCTTTTGGTAACAGGCTGTAGAGTGTGTGCCCTGACTATTGAACTGGCAGCCAATCAGTATGCATGAAGGGATATTTTCACAGTTTTCCACAACAGATTTTCTCCTTAGGTTGTGGAGTTCTGAATTCCACAGCCACTTCTCAAGTAGAACTGGCACATTCAGAATCCCCCATTGTTCTGGTTGTTTTCTGCCATTCTCCTAGCCAAACACCACTCCATAACTATTATTGTATGGATTCAGCTGAAGAGTGCTCAAGTGCTGGGCTTATAAACCACAGGAAGAAAAGCAATTAACAAGCACCACTTGTACCTAATGGCCAGTTAAGCCACACTGTTAAACAGCATGGCATGCTTTAAATCTTTCTTTAGGTTGGTGTTGTGTTTCAACTGATCAGTACACTGTAGTTTGTTTATTTTATGTATTTATTAAAATATTTATAGCCTAACCTGCTTTGCCTTTCAACCTAGTTAAAAGGTAAACTGTTGGAGGTCATAGTGTCTAGGAACCTCCTTTTTTGGCCAGAAAAAAGGGATAGCCTGGGAATTTTGGAGGTGTCAAAAGCCATGAAAACATCTTTGGGTAGACCACATGTGGCCCTAGGCTAATGCTCTGCTGACCCTTCCTCTGCAGTGGTTCTCAACTTGTGGGTCCCCAGATGTATTTGAACTTCAGCTCCCAGAAGCCCTGAGCATTGACCATAGTGGCTGGGGCTTCTGGGAGCTGAAGTCCACAAACATCTGGGGACCTACAGGTTGAGAACCACTGCTCTAGAGAATCGTGGGCTTTGTGATCAGAAATCTCCCTTCTAAGTTATATCTAATATAATAGGTTGCACTGACTGTCTTTTCCATTTATAGTGGCATCAGGATTATAACCCTTTTAGTCAAGCCATCCAAATGACATTCAGAAAGTGCTCTTGTCAAGTTACTCGAGGAGATAAGCCAGTGAAATTTTTAATATTTCTGAGCTGATGAATCTGTGAAGAAATGAAGATAAGCTGTCACTTTTGATTGCGTTTTTCATTGGCGATCCATCTTTTCAGTTCATTCATGCCATGTTTTATTGCATGAGTGAACAAAGTGAAACCTTTCATGTGTGTGTGTGTGTGTGTGTGTGTGTGTGTGTGTATCTTCCTTTCTACATAATGAGTACTGTTCGGATTCATTTTATTTGAAAATGCTTTCAGGGAGCTTCTCCCTCCCCTATATCAGTCTTGTTAAGGACAAAACACAATTGCAAGTTAAATGTGAAGCTGAATTGGTGGACATCTTTCACACAATTGGCTTTGATGAATTGTTACAGGGATCCAATTCAAAGACATGGCAAAGTCAGCCTTCTTCATCACATTTTATTATATGTATACCATTGTTCTGTACAGGCATGGGAACCCATTCTTCTTTTTTTGTCCATCTGCTTGAGTGATATCAAATGTGAAACTTAGGTTGGAGTAATCATCTAACTTTGGGGTCCTGTGTGAAAAATAGGTGCCATTTCAAAGGAGAAGGGGTCAAAAGATGAAGGTCAACAAATGCAAGACAGCAGGAGGCAGATAAGAGAGACTGAACCCTGTTGGTGCCATACAGCTCTTCACTTACACAAGCAGTTGTATTTTTTTTTTTTTACCATTGTGAAATGTACATGTTCAGTTCATGTTTGCAAAAGCAGAGTTCCATAGGTGTAACCATTGCACATGGGTCTAAGTCCTGTTGTTAGTCCCAACAGTAGCTGGGCCACTGAATCTAATGGATTTACCTAGGAGTTGACCAAGTATTCAATAAGTCGTTCAATGGGTCTACTCTAGTTGGGACTCGCCAACAGGATTCCAGACATGCAGTTGTATATCCTTGGATGGTGCATAACTATTTGTCAATGCTTTCCATGTAGCACTTGGTTTTCTGGGATTGTAGAAACAGTCAGTGTGTATTCTCTATTGCACAATGGGAGAAGAAGCAGACACACTGGCCAATCTGCATTGTTTCCACCAGGCTGGTATTCAACAGAAAGAGGTGCAGTTAAACCTGTACCTTGTAACCACATAAGTGTAGATTTACACTGCAGAAGCTTGATGGAGAACATGGAGAAGATAAGTCTAAATCCAAGATCAGCCCACCATTACTGTGAGGAGACTTTCTTCCTCTCCTTTATTCTTTATAGCCTGCTATGTCACCCCATCCTCAAAAGTCCCACTGCAAAGGGTTTCCCAGCCCCTCCACAGCAAGTCTTAAGGTCACATAGGAGAGTGAAAGAAGAAAAGGCCCTCACCAAAACTTGAAACGTTACTCATTTGGACTATCACTCTCCTCTAGGAGTGGAAGTCTCCAAAAGTATGGTTTCCAGGCTCTAAGAATTATTTCTTCTCAGTTCGGCTGATGAAAACAGTTCCACCAGTGGGCCAATCTCCTTAGATCCTGGCCATATAAAGATTAGACAGACATGTGGGGTGTGTGTGAGTGTGAATGACAGAGAGAGAGATCAGCACTTCCAGCTATCTAGTGTCACAATAGAACAACAACAACAAATATCTTCCCCAACATAAACCCACCTATCTTTGATGTAGACCAGTGAAGAGTAGCATGTTCATTGGCCGTGGAATACTGATTGACTGTTGGGGGAGTTGAGTAGAAGGCTAGAGGGCAGATGAGATGGAATGGAATAATCTCAAAAAGACCATGGCTCATTAACTAAACATTAAGAGGAACTTTTGACGGTAAGAGCAGTTTGACAGTGGAATACGCTGCCTTGGAGTATGTGGTGGAGTCTCCTTCTTTGGAGGTTTTTAAACAGATGCTGAATGGCCATCTTCAGTAGTGCTTTGGTTGTGAATTCCTGCATGGCAGGCGGTTGAACTCAATGTCCCTTGTGGTCTCTTCCTACTCTATAATTCTATGATTCTATGACTGGTATCCTGAACATGAACACTGCAATTTCAACATTCCATTGCAATTCCATTTGTAATAATACTTAAAAAGCTTTATAATGCATGGATGAAAACGCTAAAACCTCTGCATTGTTGCTATCAAATTCATTAATGTGAGTTTATAAAACAAAACAGGCTTAACTCTTTGACATCAAACAGATATTACCCTTGAACATTTTGCAATTGAATGGCAAAGGGCAAGTTCCTTTTCTGTAGTGTGAAAATAAAATTAAATGAATAGACTTCTTTTTACCAGGAAGATAAAAAGTTAACCTTGGCTATATCTTTCAGAAACAATTTTTTCTCAACAGAATGGAGACCATAAACAAACTGACTGACCCCTCTAGGATAAGTATTTGAGGGCCAGAGATAGGTTCAAATGCAGAACAGGAAAGTGGAGGGGGGACCGAATTTTAGATTCATTGTTTCCATCCCTGGAAATCCAGACTCTCAAAATAGCTTTTCACTTGGAGATAAGATGGGCACCCAGCCATTAATTTGTGTTCCATTGACAGGCTTGATTGCTGCAGAGTTTTCCTGTTTTAGCCAATTCACATCTCCTTCCCTTCATTCCCTGTTCTCTATTTTGGCAGAATGTAAGAGTGACTTAAACTAATTGTGAAGTGTTAGACCCAGATGACTCAAAATCAATTTGATGCTTTAATCTGGATCAGCACACTGCTTAATTCATTTCATTGAGTGGACTACTGCCAACCTTTCTGATTAGGGCTCAAAAACTGGTAAACAAACTTTAAGTCACAATCACTACTAAACTACTTATGGAGTTTCCCAAAGGATATGGAATGATCTTCCCAAGGAAGCATAGCAGCCATATCCTTACCTCAAGATCTTTCAGTATTGCCATAAGACTTTGGATTTTTTTAAAATGTGCAAAGCAAATGTTGATTAAGTCAGAGATGTTACTGCTTAAACTTTAAATTTGTGCCAAGTTGCCAGTTTTTATTTTTGGTTATATGTTCTTTTATTATTTTTTTACTGATGGCAGTAGGGTCTGTTTCTACAAAGCAGGTGAGGGCTATATTTGATGAAAGTGGGTGTGATCCTGTTGATACACTTGCATACTCTGGGGTACTGTACACCCTTTTTGGACATTGTGAAAGGAGGTATCGAACTCCTCTTTGCTCAAATCTTCCCCCTTGCTGGAGAAGGCAACTTTACTGATGGTAGGAGGTTTCTGTAGCCAGGAAAAAAAATCCTTTTGGGTTTCTAGTGAGTCACTGCAATTGTGAGTTGCAGGTTGCTGGAGAGCAATAGGAGGTCTGGAATCAGGTGCTACTTCAGCATCTCCTATACTTCCTGGGTAGTACATGTCTGATGCTTTGATGCTTCAGAGATGCCATCAATGATGAAAAAAAATGGAATTATGTAGGCAGAATATTGCAATCTACCTGAGCTGTGCAGGATCCTGGTTCATATACCTTTTTCTGAAGGATTTTCTGGATCAATGTGCAATTTCTCTGTATGGCTAGTGAAATCAGCCGTTCATAAAATGTTTTGTAAACTTTCGTTGATATATGAGGAAGTCAGAAAGCACCTAAAAACCTCCCCCTGTCTTAAACAATGACTCAATTTCCCAGCAGTCTGTACACTCTGGTAATTGAAACTGAGATCACAAATGCCCCTCAGTCCTCTCCAGTATATTTTTGTGTCTGAGCTGATTGGGATCACTCGGAGCTATCCATGGTTTTCTTATCATGGCTTGCCTGAATCTACCAAGATTTAAGGTTGTAATATTGTCAGAGGCTGTGCTACTGTAAAAATAGCTGCAAAAGATATTTTGCTTTCTCAGAGTTTGTGGAAATGTGCAAGCAGTCTTTGTACAAGCACACATCCACCCCTGTTTCTCACTCTTGGCTTGCCATAGGACCACTGTGCAATGAGCAAGCTCAAGCCCTTGGTGCCTGTTGTACAATTGGTTGTGCAACTATGGGATCCAGCATAACTATGCTGGCAGATAGTTGTTGTTTCTGTGTGCCTTCAAGTCATTTCCAACTTATGGAGACCCTAAGGTGAACCCATCATGAGGTTTTCTGGGGGCTGAGTGTGAGTGATGCACCCAAAATCACTCAGTCAGTTTCCATGGCCTTGGCTTCCAGGGACATAGTCCAACATTCAGACTATTATGCCTCACTGGCTCCCTAAAAGATCTTAAGCTAAGAGCTCAGTACTTACCAACTGCATGGCCAACCTTTGGCCAGATGAAGCTGTGCTGACTCCAAACTATTCCCAGTCTTAATTATGCTGGGAATAGCTTAGGACAGTGGTTCTCAACCTGTGGGTCCCCAGATGTTTGTGGACTTCAGCTCCCAGAAGCCCTGAGCATTGACCATAGGGCTGGGGCTTCTGGGAGCTGAAGTCCACAAACATCTGGGAACCCACAGGTTGAGAACCACTGGCTTAGGAGTATCCTCACCTTGACCTAAATTTGTAGTGGTATTGTGGCTGTGTTTAGAGGACATTTGGATCAAACATAACTCAGATTTCCCTTGCTGTACCACTTGCCCATGCCTCTTTTGATTCTTCCAACAGCAGATCTTACCCAGAAGACTAGTTCTGCTAATAGATCCCTCTGTTTTCAGATTTCTGAGGCCACCCAGCATAAAAGGCTTCTGTTGGCAAAAGGGGATTTTGTCTGGCAGAAAAGGCAAGCCCTCAAATAATAAACCTTTACAGCTGCCACAACTTTGAGTTGGGACTTCACTTAAAGGAATGACTTGGCTTCTCTTGAACTGTTCTGATTGACATTAACCTGATTAACTGTGACTTAACTGACTTTATCCTAACCAGACTTGACTTGCCAAGGCTTGAGTGATCTTCTGTTTGACTAGATACTTTTGAGATGTATTTTATTTGACCTGACTCACAGTGACCAGACTGACCCAACCTGATCCACTTTGATTTATCTCTCCGATGTCCATTTGATGCCCTTTCCTTACAATCTGGAAATCAGAATAAAATAACATTTACGTTTGTATTTTGGAACTTATACTTTTCCTCCGGGTTTGCATTTTTAAACATATGTTTCTTTCAAGACACATAGCTTTACATCTATTTTGACAATTGTTGAATCAATAACTGTGATGGAACCATCACAGAATATTAAATCCAATAGATAACTCCTTACATTAGTCTGTTTGATGCTGGGGCAGTTTATATTAAGATTCACAAAGGTAGCATTACTCAGACATCTCAATGGGCCAAGCTTCACAATCTCAGTTTCACTATGGAACTTCTGTTCTGTATAACAGGGTGGACAAATTGCAGCCCCAAACTGTGTGCAGCTCCCATCCATTTTTCTGGCCTGAAGAGCCACCCAGGAATGAAAATCAAATCAAATCAATGTCTTTACTCCCAAATGCCCTTTAGGGAACATGCTGGGTACTTTCACCATATTTTAAACCCCTTCTGGGCCATCTGACATCCAGGACAGACCTTTTTTTTTTTAACAGTAAATGAACTGTAAGTGACTTCTGCTTGCTTCTTGTTGTTTAAAAGGGCCTCTTCTGTGCCTTAAAAGGCTCAGAGGGACCTAGAAATATGGCCCCACATCCCCTAAAGGATGTTCAGGGGCATTTGGAGGCAACATTTTATGTTGGTGTGGCCCTCCATGGTCTCTTGGCGCAGGATTAATGCACCCCTTAGCTTTCTGTATTTGCCTACCCTTGCTGTATGGTTTAACAGGTATTTTTTTAATTGATTAAATCCTGTAGTTAGTTCTGCTAAAGTAGACCCATTTAATCAGCTGGATTTAGCTATGGTTTGACTCACCATTCCACAGTTGATTCAATGGGTTTGCTCTGTTTGGACTATAACATTTCAAATTGTCTAGAATGTTTTGGAGAGGTGAGACAGAGAATGATAAAATGAAAGGTAAAGTAACTTGGTGATTCTCACATTAAAGATTTGTAACATGCCAGTTGTCTCCTCGATCCATTACTGAAAATAATTTGGACTAGTAGAGGTGTTGCCAACAATCAGTTTTGCCAGAATTGTTTTGTTAAACCAGCCCTTTGTGGATTTAACCAGTGGCATAAATGTCTTTTTCTGCATTTCATTCCATTTAGATAGCACTCCCACAACTATGTAACTGTGCATGTACACCTGAGGCCTGAATATTTAACCCCCTCAGTTCTTCTAAGGAATGCTTATAATCCATGAAAGCTGAAGTTAAAATAAATCAGTCTTTTTTTAAAGTGATTTTATTGCAGTTCCAACATATAAAACAAACAATTATCATTGTATTCTTAATTGTCATATTACAACTACCTTCCTTCCTCTCTGGATTACAATTTTTATCATTCCATGGAATGGTTATCAATACATCACAATAAATTGTTAGTATTATTTACTTAATTCGTTAGTTCCTGTTTTTCTACTCAACTTTACTTGTTCCATGATATTCTCTGAATTTTATCTTGTAAGAACCTTTAATACCATGAATTATGTATTAGTCCCTGTCAAGACCCATCTCGCTTCCGAAATCATCTGCCATTCTTTATAGATATCATCATCTGATTTCCCTTTTAATCTCTGTGAAATAATATCTGCATTTCTATTTTCAATAAAAGTTGCCCACCATTGTTCTGTCGTTGGTATTACATCACTTTTCCAAAGCCTTGCAAATTCAATATGGGCAGTCGAGACCACATACAGTATTATTCGCCAATATTTCTTTACTGCAGTTCCCTCTAACATATGTGTCATATTTAACAAGTACATTTCAGGAGTCTTATCAGTTTGAACCTGCAATATACCACATATTATCTTATGAATTTCATTCCAATACATTTTAGCTTTAGAACATGTCCACCACATATGAAATAGTGTACCTGCAGTCTTTTGACACTTCCAACATTGACCTGTACCCATCTTATAAATTATCTTTAATTTTTCGAGTGTCATGTACCATCTATGAAAAAGCTTATAATAGTTTTCTTTAAGGTTCTGAGCTACCGTGAACCTCTTTGTTTGTTGCCAGCTTTGTTCCCACCATTCCAACTGAATTGGGTGTCCAATGTTCTGTTCTCATTGTATCATTGCTATTTTAATTGTCTCATCCTCACATTGTTGTTGTAATATCTCTTGATATAAATGTGAAAGTAAATGAGATGGATTTTTTCGTAAAAGCTTCAACAGATTCTCTTGTTCTTTCTGTTCTATTCCTTGGGCTTTCACATCCATCTGAAATCTTTCTGATAGTTGTCTGTAGGGAAACCAGCTTAACTTTATACCTTCAATTTCCAATTTCTCTCTTGATTTCATCTTTAAAGCATTTGTATTTGTGTCTGTGTTTGTTTTCTCTGGTATATCTTCATATCGCAACCATTTTCCTGTGTCTGACTATCTTCCAAAAAAGCTTCTTGAGGGGAGACCCAGGTGGGTAGCTGCCTAATGTTCTTATTCTTATAATCATTCCATATTTTATATAATGATTTCCTTACAAAATGATGCATAAAATCTTTATCAATTGTCGCTTTTCCATAGAACATATAGGCATGCTATCCCATCCTTACATCTGCTCCCTCTAAAGCCAGCATTCTTGTATTTTGTAAATCCATCCAGTCCTTTATCCAAGTGAATGCTGCAGCCTTAAAGTATACTTGTAAGTCTGGTAATCCGAAGCCATCTCTTCTTGGTATGTCAGTCAAGACTTTCCATTTTATTCTTGTTTTTTTTACCTTGCCATATGAAGTTAGTTATATCTCTCTTCCATTGTATGAAAGGCTTAGCATTTGTGATAATAGGAGTATTTTGAAAAAGATAGTTCATCTTTGGTAGCACATTCATTTTTATGGCGGACATTCTTCCCAACATACATAATCTCATTTGAGTCCATTTCTCTAAATCTTTAGATATCTCTTTCCGGTTTTTCTCATAGTTATTTTGAAAAAGCTCATTGTTTCTCTTGGAAATCCAAACTCCCAAGTATTTTGCTTTCTGTCCTTTATTAAATCCAGTTATCTGTTTGAATTCCATATCTTCTTTCTCTCTTTCTCTTTGTTATAAATACTGTCTTATCCTTGTTAATCTTAAATCCTTAAATCAGTCTTAAAGATGCTACAAGACCCCACCTCTACTCATCTAATAATGTTAGATGATTAGATCCTGCTCATCTAATGTTTGTTAGTTCTATTCTTTAGTCTCAGTGAGTAGGTTGAAGCAATTGTTGGATGGTGACCCAATGCATAAGTAAATCCCCCTGATTCAGTGGCTCTGCTCTACATGAGATTAGCAATAGGATTCAGGCCAAAGATTCAAAGCATTTCTTTGTTTATTAAAGTATTTCTAATGCTTCCTCTAGGAGGAGATCTCAGGGTAGGATATAACTGGATGTTCTGTGTGTGCATTTCTTGAACAGTACATTGCTCAACAAACTATAAATGGGGATCACTTGTTCTAAAAGAAAGGATAAAGTCCTGTGAGATGCATGTAACTCCTCAAGGTGCTCCCTGCCAACGCTGGCTTGATTCTCCAGTATTGTATCAGGAACAATCTTTTTGAAGACAAAAAGACCCATATCCATTGGAAAAGGCAGGGGTGACCCTAGAATCATAGGGTCATAGAATCATAGAGTTGGAAGAGACCCCAGGGGCCATCGAGTCCAACCCCCTGCTATGAAGGAACACCCATGAAAGCATTCCCTGTGGGTTTGCTCCATGCTATGTCTGATTGTCTTGTTCTAGACCAGAATTGGGCAACCACAGAGCATGGAAGGGGTCCATCTTTCTGCACATACCCTAGGAGGCCATACCATCATGCTTTGGTATGGTGGAAGTGATATACCACTTCTGGCTGCCATTTGGGGTTATTTTCAGCTGGTGTGTGTATGTAGTTTGCTGCGTTTAAGGATGCTGGGAGTGGGTGGAATTTGCTGCTCCCTGAAGTCGATGGGCCAGACTTTGCCCACCCCCATTTTAGACTATCAGATTCATCTCCTGTTAGTGGGAAGGGTGAAATAAAAATAGATGGGGACATGCTGAAACCAGGTTTTCATTAGCAAAAAGTATGGTGTATCTGCAACAGATTCTTATAACAGTTTGTTACCACTTTAACTGCCACCATTCCAAACTGCAGAATCCCATGAATCTGCACTTTGGAATGAGTATTCCAATTCTCTGCTAGATAGCTCTAGTGCTGAAGTTTGGAGAAAATTAAGACATGCAGAGAGAGATCTAGAAAATAAAAACAGTAAAGATTTATTATATAAACCAATAAAATAAGCATCTAGTTTTATATTGGTTCCACACACGGTACTAAGTAACACCTTGCAAATAAAATAACACTTTTCCCTGGGCATTTTCCATCTCTCAACGCCCCCAAACCTTGTTCAGATCTTATCAATTGCTCTCTTCCTGGCTGGTCCTAGCTCTATTTCTAACTGCCCCATCTCTGTCTCTAACTGGCCCTTACCATCTCTTGTTCAGACAAGACCCTTGTTTTTATACTTGTTCCCCATAGCCCTTGCCCAGCATTCCATGAACTCTAGTTGGCTGGCTCTACCCAGGCTCGTTCAGCTTTTTTGCTTCATAACCATGTTGTATTCACATGGACTCTATATTCTGTACCATTTCTTAGCAGGCTTAAAATGCATGTTGGCAAAGCATTGATGTTGAGACAGTGAAGACAGGAGGGGAAAAAAAAAACTAAAGAAAATACAGTCTTTGGAAGGGCCAAAGGAGTAAAGCAAAGATGACCAACTGTAACCCTCCAGATGTTTTTGAACTGCAACTCCCAGCAGCCCTAGCCAACATAACCAATATTGAGGAATCATGCAGTCCAACATCTGGAAGGAAACATTTCCCAGCCCCTAGAACAGGGGAGATTGCAGAGGACTTAATGCACCCCCGTCAACTCTTTTTTTGTTTTCCTTATTTTACTCTATTCAGTTTCAGGAAATTGTTTTGGAGACATTGCAGTTTTCTTTTATTGTCAAATACTAATTCATGTCTTCTCATGTCCTGATGATGATACTCACAATAGCCTTAGAATTCAGTTTTGCTTGCGTTTGCAGATATAAATGTTCACTCCCTCTGGATTATATATCATTTACCTGAAATAATGCAGTTATTTCTTTTTTCGTCCTGTGGGAGCACAAAGGCTTTTCTCTTTAAAAATGTAGAACCAAAAGCAGTGAAAATCTCCCACAGAGCTCTGATTCATACCAGAGCTGTTGCCTTTTATTTCGTATGACTAAAACATTCATTTCTTTTCACTTTACTGTAATCTCTTGCTTCATAAAACCTGCAGTTCTTTTTGTATCAGATTAATAAAAACATTTTTATACGTACACCGTATAAATATCTTCATTTCTTGATGATATCCCATGAGGAAACAACCATAATTTTGCACTCTCTCTCCTAACATTGAGGTTGTGGGCAGAATCGGTAGGAAAAATGGTTAGCATCCAAAACTGGGTTTGAGGACCCTGTTGGCCTTCCGTGAGACCTCGAAGGGCCTCACTTACTTATGCCACATAGCCCAAATTATTTTAGGGATTTAAAAAAAGAAAGAGAGAAAGAAAAAAAGAAAGAGAGAGAGAGAGAGAGAAGTTCAGCAAAATGGCCTCCCGTGCCCCCTAGAGCCCATTGGGGGCAATTTTATAACATTGTGTGGCCCCTCTGGCATATTTTAGGACTAGATTTTTTTTTTCAACCAGAAAATCAACTTCCTGACTGCTAAAATCTCTTTATAAGCTAGATCAGTTCCGCCCATCCCTCTGGGTTCAACCAGCCACTTCTGACCGGATGCCTGTCTGTTTTCTTCATCTTTATCCTCCTCCTCCTCCTCCTTGTACTACTGAAGGTACATAAAATGCTTAGGTTGCTTTACCCCTTTAACAGCCTTGTAATTCAGATTAATATTATTTCTCCCATATTATTAATGGTGGACAGCAATGTTGCAAAAGAGGTTACCTGGCAAGAGATGGTACCTATGGCTCATTGTGGTGGTTGTGGTGGTTGTTGTGTTCCTTCAGGTTGACTCTGACTTTTGATCACCCTGTCCTTGGGTTTCTTTGGCAAGATTTTTCTAGAGGTCATTTGCCATTGCCTTCCTTGGAGACTGAGAGAGTGTGACTTGCCCAAGCTCACCGAATGAGTTACCATAACCAAGCAGGGATTTGAACCTTCATTTTACGAAGTCCTAGTTCAGTACCCCACCACTATATTAGCTTTAGTTTTAATCTTGTTTTGTAGTCTCTTACAATTTTATCCTTATTCTCACAATTCCCCCCTTCCCTTTAAATGGGTGTCTTTTAACATTTCACATTCATTTGCTTCAGCCACACACAAAATACAGATGTGCAGATGTGTGAGGAGATAATTAGCTTGCAAGGCTTCTATACCCTCTTTGAGGATGGAGAAGGGGCTGTGAGTGGGCCGTCTTCTCCCGCCTTCCGTCTTCAATCAGATGCCCTTTGTGAAGCGGCTCAACACGTTCAAGCTGCATTAAGTTCAGACAGAAACTTTCAGCAAGACGGTGGGGAACATGTAGGTACACTAAACTGAATGTGAGTAATAAATATGGGTGCCTTAGGTCAGGCAAAATCACTCTTGTAATTAACCAAACTGTACATTTTTGCTACAGAGCAGGCACTGAAGGCAGCTGATAGTCAAATGCCCATTAAAAACCAAATCTTAATGAAATCGTCCCACATAAAAACAAATGAGTTTAAAACACAGCAACAAAAGATAGAAGCCTAAATCGGGGGGGGGGGATTGTGAGGCTGTGATGGACTGTCCGGTTGTGTCTCCTGCTCTTGAGTAGGGGAGGGGACCCTCAAAGACTATCTAGCTGCCACCACCCATTAATTCACCCTGTGTGACTCAGTAACTTAATGGCTCTTAAGTCTGCAGAGACATTCCCCTCCCCTCCTGTGGGAGATGAGAATCCTGTACATGTATCTGCGCGCACACATTGCACAAAGGCACATGAAGAGAACATGGAAAGAAGAGGTCTTTAAATAAAAGCTTTTATTCTAAGCAAGCAGTATTATTATTATCATTAATAATAATAATATTAATATTAATTTGTTACCCACCCACCCTAAGGCTTGAGATGGGGTATGACAAAAATTAAAATGCAAAAAACACATTGCGGTTAAAATACAATATAAACGCATAAAACCATTTAAATAAAAATATATCATAATTAAAAATACACTGTAATTAAAAATAGACTGAGTAGGCCTTCCAGAAAAGATAGGTCTTTAGTGCTTTTTTGAATTTGGGCAGTATATTTTGCTGTTGAATCTCTTCTGGCAGATCATTCCACAGTCTAGGGTGATAAGAAGGTCCTCTGGCATGACATTAAGAAGAGGGTACCTTATACATGAAGGCACCTTCCTTCAGGTGTTCCTTAGAAGTAGTTACGAAGTTACAAAAACAGGCTTAGGCCAGTTCCACCCTTTACTGTTATAGTGCTATTATTCCCCTTTCAACATCCTATGGAATCCTAGGAAAGGGCTTTTAGACTTCTCAGCCAGAGAGCTCTTCGGCCTCAGTAAGCTACAAACCCCAGAATTCCATAGGATGTTGAAAGTGGAATGATAGCAGTATAACAGTGTAGGGTGGAAAGGCCCTCAGTTGTAGGACCTCTGCAAACATATTCAGCCAAATGATGTTACAGAACACAAAACAGACCTTGGCACTCTTTAACGGTTTTAAGTTACGTGGGGGTAGGTTTTGACTGGACATTAGAAGAAACTTTGTGATGGTAAGAGCAATTCAGCAATTGAACCAATTACTTAGAGAAGTGGTAGGATCTCTTTCTCTGGACCCCTTCAAAAAGAGGCTGGGCAGCTACCTACTGGGGATGCTGTAGCTGGAGTTCCTCCACTGAATATGGGATTGGACTCAATGACTTATGGGATGCCTTCCAGTTTTAAGATTCTTTGATTCTATGATTCTGTGGAATACCTGGTGTGTGCTACATAAGGGACTGGTGCTTCCATGTGTACCCATGTTCCCATACACAGGTCTTCCTCTTCATACATGCAGCGTGTACATGTGTGTGTCTGTTTCTAATGGTTTACTATTGACTCATGGAGAACCTATCAATTTCATAGGTTTTTCTTTCACAAGGAATACGCAAAGGTGGATTTGCTAGTTCCTTCCTTTGAAACACAAATGGGGCTGACCTTTCTTAGTTTTCAAGATCAGACAGGGTCTGGTGCCTTTAGGGTATTTAGACCAGTTCATGCATGCAGCTGTTGTTGTGGTTGTGTGCCTTCAAGTTGTTTCCAACTTATGGTGACCCTAAGGTGAACCTTGTAAAGACCCAAAGTCCTGCCCAGCCTGACACCTCTTTATGTCCAGATCTGAACAGTCAAGGAGATTTCTGGCTAAGCCAGGGCTATGACAAATATTTCTCCTTCTGTTCTCCCTTCCTGAGAATGCAGCACCCTTCTCACTCTTGTCTCCCACTGGCTACTCTTCCCTCTCCTGCTTTCCCTAAATCTGCCTTTTTCAGACATAAGGACAAGCAGTGATTTATCTCTTCAATGACTGTGTTACTATTGGTACTAATGGTAGCGTGAATAATCCAGTCCAGAGAAATGACACTCTTTTAGGACCTTTCCTTATGAAAATATAAACAGATCTTTATTAAGCACACTGCCAAGGAATGATAGTAATTAAAGATTCTTAAACCAGCACAACACTTTCCCCTCTCTCAAATCTGACACTCACTTCTCTCCATCCACTCTCTCTGTTCTCTATACCAGTTCTGTTCTGAACCCCTCCTCCCTGTTTTCAGTTAAATTGCTGTTATTCCTTTCCGCCATCTAGCCCCTCCCTTTGGCTATCCAGGGTTCTGTTTGCTCCAGCCAATCATTTTGAACTCCCAGGGTTGGTGTGGGCCTCCAATACCAAGCCCCCCCAGGGTTCATCACAAAGCTATCAACAGGGTTTCCTTAGGCTGAGAGTATGTGATGTGCCCAAGGTCACCCGGTGGGTTTCCATGGCCGAGTGGGAATTGAACCCTGGTCTCCAAGATCGTAGTGTAATGCTCAAACCACTACACCATGCTGGCTCTCTCGTACATGCAGTACCTGCATGTAATACATGTGTTATTTGAGACTAATATGTTAATAACAGGGAAGAATGGGATAGCTTAATCTTCCAATAAGGAGTATAAAGAAATGTCCTCATGAAAGTCAAGGAGCGACCACATTGTTATGCGACCAATTCAGAGCTGGCCAAGGGGTGGTGGTAGAACTGATCACTAGTAGAAAGTATTCCATATGTGCATACAACTCTGTGGGATCTCTGCCTGCAGTGGGATGAATGCTGCTGAGAAGTATATTAGTTTCAATTAGTCAAGAATGTCACAACATTTATAGCTATTTTCAAACACTTTATTTCCAAATATTGACAAGTAAATTGTTGCTTATTCTTAAATAAGAACAAGAAATGCTGGATGTATGGTATGCACTGGCGCTTTAATGAGATTTAAGCAATCCTGGTTGCTGTACATTAATCAGAAGGATTGTTCTGTGTAATGCACTGTTTTATTGCTATAACACTAGAGCAGAAGGTTGGAGGAGGAATAAAACAAATTGTGAATAGAATGGTTACACATTACAGATAGATCACCTTAATGGACCTCTGTCAGATGCAGAACTGATGATGATTTTAAATGCTTATGCTGTAGTATTTGTTGCATCAGATTAAATGTTGGGGCATGGGTTATATATGTGGGAAAATCCATATTTAATTAACATTTCAGATCTTGATTCTCAAGCACTGACATACCAATCTTCCCTGCACACCCAAAACCTATACAGCTCTCAACATTAGTGACAGGATTTTAAGTTTTACTGCATAGGCTATGTATGTGATAAAACCTAGAGTGCAAATGTATGTGGGTCAGACTAAATGACTGATATATTATATTGACCATATATTAAGAAGAGAGATCCCTCAAGTGAAGAAAGATCTCTGTTGGTCATGGCATGTGCTTTCCCTCTGCCATGCATCTGGCATTTGTTCTGTGATTCATTGCTGAGGGAGAAATCTAGGAAGAAATCCCACCATAGGAGGAAAATGGGTTAATAATATCTCTCAGTGTTTGATTTGATGCTACAGTGTGTCACATGCAATATGGGGCATATGTGCATTCCATCCATACTGGTGCTTGGCCGCTGGTAAATGTAAAAGGTTTGTGTGGTGAACGTGATATACATTCATAGGTCTTTCATGCCTCAGAGGTTGCAAGCCTGTCAAACTGTTTCTTTAGCACAGAGAAGGGAAATATGTGTCCCTCAGGACTGTTAGTTCCTGGACTGAATGTTGATGGACTGCAGCTCCCACAAACTCTCACCCTTTGCCGAGTTGGAAAGTGATGGTGGGCATCACAGTCTAACAAATAGGAGCCTCAAATTCAATGCATTGCTCATCCCAGCTGTATAGGACCAGCTGATTCAACTTATTTCTGTCTACATATGGTATTCAAGCACATCCATCTAGCCCTGTTCTGTCAATGCTGGATGTCAGCAGCTCTTTACACTCCTGCCTTGTTCTATCTGAAGATGGTTGAGAAGGTCATATGGCTGAGCCTGTGACCTTCCATAAGCAAATCAGGTGCTTTGCCTCTGAGCTGTGCCCCCTTGCTAGCTTGTGTCCTCTTTCCCTAATTCATCATGTAGGCTTGGCATCTCCACCTCCTGAACAAGTGAAGAGTTTCTTCACCTTCTCCTTCATTTTTTCCATGACTCTTTTTTTTAATTGGCTTTTTGGGATTTGGGTGAAGAGAATTTATTACTCTGGCATTATACTTCCCTGTCTGTCTGACCCAGGTAGGAAATCCTGAATGATTGATTGTGGATCATACATATTTCGATAGCGTTCTCTGTTGCCTCCCTACCAGCTTATATTGATCTACGTATTCTGTGTAGATCAGAGGAGGGTGAAGTGTGGTCCTGGGGTTTTATCTAGCCCTCACGGGTGCTTTTGTTTCTCTGAATCTCTCCTGATTCACCTGATCATCACTTTTTCTTGGCCCAAAAAGAGGGTGGATTGCCTCTCCCAGAAAACCCCAACAGTGTTAATTTACCATTTGTGCAGTGGAGGAGCTTGGAGTGTGTGGAGGGGGCGTGGAGGGGACGGGGCGACAGTGTGAGGGGACGAGGCCACGGTGTGGGGGGCATGGCTGCGGTGTGTGGGGGCATGGCCAGGGTACATGAGGGCGTGGTTATGGGCCAGGATGCCCCAAAAACTTTACCTCCTGGGGTGAATCATCCTCTGCCCCCTATGTGACCTCGTTCATGCGTGTTGCTCTGTGCTGTTTAACATTTTTAAAAAATGCCTACCTCAAAACCAGAAGTGGCCCCCGGGGGATCCCATGGGCCCTTTGCAATTGTCTTCCTCTGATGTAGATTCACTGAATACAAAATACCTCAATCCCGGCAGTGATGAGGTTTAATACTTCAGCTGAGTATATACTTATTTTATTTCTTAACCGCCCCATGCATCTTGCCCAGTAACTAATGTTCTCTCAGTGGTTAACGATCACATTTTAAATCCTCAAAGTTAACCCAAGTGAAACATAAGCGGAAGATATTTTTTTCCCAAATTGAAATTCGAGGTACACAACACATTTGTTCGCAATCTGCAGTGGCTCTTGTTTGACATTTACACTGTCCTTTGGTGGATCAGATGCTGGCTTGCCGCTTTAACATGTGTATGAATCATTTCTAATTTCAAGCTGCTACCAAGAAATGTCAGGAAAGGGAGAAATTTGGTTGGTAAATTGTATGTTATCTTTTGAGAACTGTTCCCTGAGGCATCATGTAGATGCCATTGAAGATGTCTCTTCCTGTCTAGATACATGTTTATTGCTGAGTAATATTGCAACCCATGGATTTGTGTTGAGCTTTTTCTTTTAAAAAAAAGTGCAAAATGGGAGATATTTTACCGAATGTAAAGGGGAAAAGATAGAGCCAACTGCTGTACAAGCTGCAAAGACTGAAGCACGTAGGGCTGCATCCTCATTTATGTGTGCACATCTGGACTGCCAAAAGTAGAATTTCCCACCCCTTTTGACCTCCTCCCTTCACCCAAGGACTACCCAGAGAACTGAGGAAGCATCCACTCATGGAGTGTGCCTCTGTCCAATTATTTAGTGGCAACTGTACCTCTAACCCCCAGCACTGTAAGCAAAATTATTCAGCAGTGTTGCTTAGCCCCTGCAGCCTTGGCATTCTCCTGGATTCAGCTCCTGGATGCCCAGGTTTCAGCAGTGGACAGGAATACATTTGCACAGTTAACACTTGTGCACCAGCTGCACCTGTTCCTTGAGATGTCAGATTTGGCTACAGTGGCCCACGCCTTGATTACATCTCGGTTGGACTACTGTAACACACTTTACATGGGACTGCCTTTGGAAACTGTTCAGAAACTTCAGCAGGTTCAAAATGCAGCAGCCAGAACTCCCTTGTTAAAACAGCTTCACTGGCTACCTGTTTATTTCCGGACACAATTCAAAGTGCTAGTCATGACCTATAAAGCCTTATGCGGCTTAGGTCCAGATTTTTTGAAAGACTGTGTCTCCCTAAACTAGCCTGCCAGAGCCCTAAGATCTGCTGAGGAAGGCTTTCTTTCAGTCCTGCTGCTGCCTGAGGCTCACCTGGTGAGGACATGGGGGAGAGTCTTTTCAGGGGCTGCTCCCACTCTGTGGAACCCTCTTCCGTGGGAAGCTAGGCTGGCCCCCTCCCTGCTCTCCTTTGGCCAAAGACATTTTGTTTCAAGTCATCTTTTAAGAGGTGAGCTGGGGAGCGAGCTGTCTGTCTGTCTGTCTGTCTGTCTGTCTATCTATCTATCGATCTATCGATCGATCTATCTATCTAATTATTTATTTAACTGATTTTTAATTTTTTCTTAAAATTTTTAAATTTTTAAAAAGTTTTATAATTTTGTATCTTTTTAATGTCTTTCATCATTTTAAATGTTTTATATATTTTTAACCTCTTGGAAGCTGCCTTGGGGCCCTCTTTGGCAGAAAAGGTAGCATATAAACACAACAAACAAACAAACAAAGAAACCCTTTCTGTAGCATTCGTGGGGTGAGAGAAGGCTAGAGGGCTGCCATGGCTTTTCTTTCATGTCCCTTTCTTAGGGGCATGTTTTTGAAATGATTAAGTACTATTTTGACTTAATCAAGCCTTTATTGCAATTTGTTTAAAACAGTTTGACCTTATTTTGCATTTTAATTTGATTATTTCATTTTAATCTAATGGTAACCACTGGGAGTCCATCACTGAAAGAGCGGCAAAATATAGATCCATGAATAAATATGTAATAGTATCTTCTTTTCTGCCTTAATGTAGCCTTGTGAATATTAAAATTCCATGCATAGTGATAGATAAATCCCTGTAGTTCCTTCTGGTGGCACTGGGTTATATATTCAATTATTCCATCTAATTTTTGCATCAGCTTTTTTTTTTAAAGGGACCCCCTGTTTTTCCTTCGTTTTCATATGCAATTTTTGCTAACAGATTTTCTATATTTCCCCACCCCCACATAAAAGCCATTGTGATGTATTTGTTTGAGGGCTAGACTAAGGCCATGTCCACACTACATTTGTATAGTGTTATCATTCCACTTTCAACATCCTGTGGAATTCTGGGGTTTGCAGTTTACTGCTCTCTGGCTGAGAATTCTAAATGCCCCTCGCTAAACTACAAACCCCAGGATTCCATAGGATATTGAAAATGGAATAATAGCACTATAACAGTGTAGTGCAGAAATGGCCTAGAGCTCTTGAAAACCTGGGTTCAAATCCCCACTCAGCCATAGAAATCTACTGGGTCACTTTGGCCAAGTCTCAATCTGTTAGAGGAAAGCAGTGTCTCACCTTGGCTGGAGAAATGTTGCCAGGAAAATCCTATGATAGGGTTGCCTCATAAGTCAGAAGTTGACTTGGAGGTACGCGAGAACACCAACAACAAATCCCCCATGCTCATTTCAGTTCACCTTTCTTTAATAGACACACTTTCATGTGCAAGGTTTTTGTGCTGAGGAATGCACTTCAACATTTGAAGACTTATGTAGCCCAAAGTATCCTTCTGTTCCAGTCTGTACGTTAACCCAGGAAGTACAAAGTGCTATATATGCACATGTAGAAGTCTAGAAATTTTAGTCAAAAAATTGACCTGTTCTATGCTGGCAGCCAGCCAGCCAGCCAAGGCTTCCAGCTATCTAATTAGCCTGTTATCAGGAGCTAGCAAGCAAAGTTTGTCTTCATTGTTTTGCAGTCTGAGTTTGCAGTAAATTTAGAGAGAGAGAGAGAGTCTGAGTTTACCATAAGTCCAGAGAGAGCTAGAGCCTGATGACAAAATCCATAGAAGAGGTGAAGGCCAAGCGTTCTAAGACGGTGAGCAAGGAATTCAGGAGTAAGCTGGGTTGAGTCCACTGACAGGATCAGTGGTCTGCAACAGCCTCCTCCCGTTCTGGTCTCCTTTTATATAGGCTCAGAGTCTTACCCAGGACTCCTGGGCTCTTCCTTTTCCACTTATACTGGCTGCTATAAGTACTGTTCCTCTTACCTCTGTGGGCGTGGCTGTGGGGAAGGATCCTGTCTGGGTTCTGGGACAGAGGCATGACATGACCCCCAAAATGTGGGTCAATTTACCCATGGGTCAATGTAAGTACTCTTATTAAAAAAAGGAGCACACTCTTCTCTGAGCTGTGTGGTGAAAGGGGAGAGCTTAGTCCATCCCAGGTGAACCTGAGAGCAGCACCGAGCTCCTCTATTGCCTCTGTCATGGCACCGCTACCGGCCTTCCTGAATGCCTCTGCAGGAAAATAGCAGTGGCGGCAGCAGCTCTTTGATGCTTCCCCTTAAAGCAGCCCCAAGAAAGCAGAGAGGGTCAGTGGTTATTTTAAGTTATCCCAGGAGAGACTAAGCTCTTGCCTTTCATTGCTCTGTACAGAGAAACGAAAGGTTCTCTTTTTGATGAGGGTTAATACTGTACCTTAACTTTGATCAAAGTAAGAACCATCCCCTGCTCTGAGTGGCAAAAGGCCTTTTTGAATGCCTGGGTGGGAAAATAGCAGTGGCCAGGGGTGTCTGGTCACCTGAGGGACCAGGAAAAGAGATTCCATTTAAATATTAGGAAGAACCTCCTGATGGTAAGAGCAGTGAAATACAGTGGAATGCACTGCCTGGGAGTGTAGTGGAATATCCTTCTTTGGAGGTTTTTAAACCGAAGTTGGATGGCCATCTGTCGGGGGTACTTTGATGGTGTATTTCTGCATGTTGGGGTTGGACTTCATGGACCTTCTGGTTTCTTCCAACATGATGGTTCTATAATTCTATGAGGTCACACTGGCACTTTCCCCTCTCTACAGAATGACCCTTGACTTACCCACAGATCATATCAAAATCCATAATCTTGGCCTCAAAACCTGCCCTTGACTTATACATGAGGTCGACTTATACATGAGTATAAAAAAAATGCCAAGGAAATAGCATTCGCTCTATCTTCATCTTCAACCGTTCCAGCATGCAGTCTGCTACTTGATGTATTACACCAAGGTAACTTAAGTTTTCCACAGTGACCTACAAATAACAAAGGAGACCAGTGCACTTTCCCCCACCCCTTCTGTGTCTTTCACCAAAAGAGCACACACATTTTCTCCTCCATTTTTCCATTTGCTTTTAAATTGGGTACTGGCCTGTTACTGAACCCAAACTCCCTGTCTCTGATCATTTGCTGCAGTGTTACAGAAGCTGACATGTCCAGCGCCTATCTGGGGGCTACATGTTGCTTTGTGCTTGGGAACCAATATCAAAGTACAGAATACACATAGATTGCACCCAGTCTGAATGCTACACTGCATACAACTATACACCCAATGCATTTTATTACCTTTTTTAAAAGTATGTAAGAGTGTCCCCCCCCACATACACACAGACGTATTACTGATCAAAAGATTTTTAAAAATAAGAAAGTGCATTTGAAAGAGGTGCATGACATTGATAGCTGGCAAGGGTAAATAGTACTGATTAGATTTTTTTTTTTTTGAAAGCCAATAGCTATATCTGATTGTTGCTCACAAGTCCTTCCCAAAAGCCAAAAGCTATTAGTCTCCTGCTTTTTTTTTTTTTTAAAAAAAAGGCTGCCTAGGCAAGTTTTGTCCCAGGGATGGGATTCCAATCTGTCACTTGGATTGTCAACTGCCTTATCTGCGAGGCAGTAAAACGTCCCAGCTGGAAGCCTTTGCTTCCTATTAAATTTGTGAGAAGAAAAAGATGCACCAGAGGGAAGAGAGTTTTTAGTCAGGTTACAGAGGTAATGTGGAGGATGCTGGATTACAGGGATATAGCTATGGGGTGGGGATCAAAATGAGGGCATTGCCCTCCCATGAGAATTCTACCCCCAGTGAAATTTTCTTTCGGTCCCAAATTTCTAGCTTTGCAAAGAATAAGACACCAAAAACCATTCATACTTAAAATTCTTACCTTGTGTTTGCATTGCCTTGGTAACTCTACCCCCCGCTTTTTTTGTATGCCTAAAACTGTATTTCTAAAAGCTTAATTGAAGTTTTATATTACTGCAATGCTACAAATTAAGGAATGAATTAAAAATTTCACTGTGGGGCAGAAATCTTATTCGGGAGACAGTGTCCCCATTTCAACCTCCTTCCCTGGATTGGTTAGAAGCAAAGGGGGGAAAAGGCTTCAAACACAGATGAGAACACTGAGAAGCAGAAGAAACGAAGATGAGGAACGAAATATGGAATGCAAAACATGTCAGTAAATAAGAAAGTAGTGAGCATGGTCTGAGCGGACCTGGTTTTTCTGCAAGGCAAGATGCTGTACTTGAACAATTATCTAGACCACCAATAATTGGTGTTTTGGGTAGGGTTGACATATTTCAGCTCCCCTAATTTTCCACATCAGTCAGCTAATTATGCAAATTGCGTGGTGAGCTGGGAAGGGGTTAAGCCAGTGGTTCTCAACCTGTGGGTCCCCAGATGTTTGTGGACTTCAGCTCCCAGAAGCCCCAGCCACTATGGTCAATGCTCAGGGCTTCTGGGAGCTGAAGTCCAAAAACATCTGGGGACCTACAGGTTGAGAACCACTGGGTTAAGCAGTCGCATCCTTCATTACCTTCCCATTTCAAGTCATCTTTTTTTAAAAATGATTGTGTAGGAGAGCAAGTAGACAGAGCCAGTGTGGTATAGTGGTTTGGGTGTTACACTGGGATCCAGGAAACCCGGGTTCAAATTCCCTCTCAGCCATGGAAACATATTGGGTGACCCTGGGCAAGTTATACATTCTCAGCCTCTGAAGAAGCCAATGGCAAAACCCCATCTGAAGAAATCTTGCCAAGAAAATCTCTTGATAAGTTCGCTTTAGAGTCATTGTAAGTTAGAAACAACTTGAAGGCACACAACAACAAAAGAGAGAAAGAAATCTCATTTTGCATGTTAAGTAACCTGAATCAGCAGCAGCTACAATAAAATTGAAGGGATGCAAATTGTAAGAAGGCCACAGCTGTACTACTCTGCATTGTTCTGGGATTAAGCCCCACTGGAGCTATGGGCTCACCCCATGTACGCTGTGTTGTGCTGTTAGTTGAACGAGGTAATCCAGAATCAAGCTCAGTCATTGTCAAAGCTAAAGCAACTTTCAGTTGGCCATCCAGTTGGTGTCAGTCAGGGGAATGGAGGCATCATCTTATACTTTGTGTCAAGCAGTGGAAGCTGGTTCTGATGTTACTTTGGCAATGAATCCACTCCAGTTTTAGTATGGACTTTAAAGGACCAGTCCAAGATGGCACAAATTAGTTTCCAAAGTTACTACCTATGATAGCTTTGTTAAAATTTGGAATAAAAGATGGGTAGATCCACCATCCTGGTTGCATATGAGCCACTGCAAAATGTCTTGAACTAATCCTGGGAGTATATTCATAGTGCACTGCAGTGGTGGCTGGAAGGTCCTATGTCAGTGGGGTGGTGAATCCACTACAGATTTAATGCAGATTTTAAAGGAGCTATTCAAGGTACTGAAGCCTAGCCTCTGAATAGGTTCAGAAGCTGGACAGCATCTTTAAAGCTATCCAAGTGGATTCATCATCCCACTGATGTGGGAGCTGCCAGTCATCACTGCTGCATAGCTTAATAGGCTTTTAATGGTGTGCTGGGCTGTTTTTTGATACATATATAGTCTTTTTAACATATTTTCATCTTTTTACCTTTATAAATCATTTAATTGTCTTTTAAATAACTTTTGCATTTAGATTTCATCGAGGTTTTGAGTGCTTTTTAATTTGTATTGTTTTTTAAATATATTGTAGGCTGCCTTGAGTCCCATAGGTGGAAGAATGTGGGATATAAATGAATTAAATAAGCAAATAAATAATAGCTGTTGCAGTTGATAAGCATGTGAAATGCCCTGGCTCCATTCTGTGGAATCCTGGGATTTGTAGTTTGGTACAATAACTTAGAATTCTCTACTGCAGTGGTTCTTAACCTGGGGTCCAGGGACCCCTGGGGGCCTGCAAAGCCCTACTGCTGGACACCACCAGCAGTGGTAGCAAGATGGATGTGGCAGCAGGGGTGTGTGTAGATGCCAAGGGAGCGGTTTCAACAAGGGAGCAGTTTCAGCACCCATACCTCCCTGCCACACATCCCTGGGGAAAGGGACATGGCAGTAGGCATGTGCGTGCACCCAAATTATGACTCTGGAAATGAGGGTTTAGCTCCCCACTCAGCCATGGAAACCCACTCAATTACCTCAGACAGGTCACATTCTCTCAGCCTCAGAGAAAGGCAAAGGCAAAAAATGTTGCCAGAAACCGCCCCTCCCCTCACATAATAGGTTTGCCTTAGGGCCACCATAAATCTGTTCTCAAAGGGGAGAGACATGATGGCTAGAAAGAACCTCCCTCTGCTGGTAGCACTTCACTGTTGTGTGCCTTCAAGTCACTTCTGACTTATGGCAACCCTAAAGTGAACCTATTGCAGAGGTTTTTTTTTCTTTTTGTTTTTCTTTCTTTCTTTCTTTCCTTCTTTCTTCTCTTCCTCCTCCTCCTCCTCTTTTTTTTTGGCAAGATTTATTCAGAGGGGGTTTGCCTTTGCCTCCCTCTGAGGCTGAGAGAATATGACTTGCCCAAGGTCATGCAGTGTCTGAGCGGGGGTTAGAATCCTAGACCCTTTCCACAATGCACCTTTTCACGGAGCTGGGGTGCAGGGATCGCGCGAGCAGCCTCCAGCGAGAGGCTCTCTCATCCCCACTGCTTCAGCTCCGCACGAGCTGCCTGCTCCCGAGCAGGCAGTGCAAGAGCCCTGCCTCTTCCTTCCACAGTGCAGCCTGGGAGTTTCCCAGGCCGCACTGGGGCAGGAAGCACGACCACCGTGGCTCCAGAGGCTCTGCACGCATAGCAAGTGCGCATGGGGCCCTGGAGCAATGCGCAATTGTGCACCATTTTTGGCTGAAAGCCGAAAATGAAAAAGTGCATGAGCAGTGCCTGCCCTGCGCTGGAGCATCACGCGATTGTGAGTGTGTCATGCAGATCGCTCCTCACAATCACGCGATGCTGCAGGCGCCCTTTCGCATGGCAAATGCCATGCGAAAAGGGCCATTGTCTCAAAAAGCCTTAAATAAAAAAAATAAATATTTGAATATTTACATCTAAATTTAAACATTTAAATCTTGAGTTTAGTCTTGAGGGGCCCCAGCAACAAGTTATATTTACAGGGATCCCTGGTAAAAAAAAGGTTAAGAACCACTGCTCTAGTGGGCTTCCCTGAATAACAGCACTTTTGAGCTTTCTAGCAGAGAAGTCTAAGTACTTCACTAAACTGTGAAGCCCAGGATTCCATAGGATGGAGGTATGGCAGTTACAATTCCATCAGTCTGCTATAACTGTGGATTTTTATGATGATGAAGTGAGCAGTTACCGCATTTATATATTGGCCCCACAGTGTATTGAACTCTGATACTGTATCATCCACAGCAGAGCTTGGAAAATGGAATTTTAAAATGCATTTTGATTTATACCGATTAGCCAGTATTATAATCTTATTTTCTTCTCATTTTTTTTTCTTCTAGGCCAGCCCTGCTCCTATAATTGTCAACACTGATACCTTGGACACTATTCCCTATGTAAGTTGAAAAAAGAAATCACTGTATTTTCTCTTTTCATTGAAAGTTTCAGTCTGCTCATCTGCATGGCTTGTTTAATTCCTAGCATCAGTATGAAGTAGGTAGCTATTAATTTGACACCAAGCATGTACCTACCTAGGATTTTGGATTTTTTTTTAAAGACTCCTGGGAATTGAAATTATATCAAAGTAGATGGGGTCAAATGAAGGCCTTCCAGAGTTGAAGTGCAACTACTAAGAAAGACTTTTCTCCTATGCCTTACTCAAGGCAAGAGGCTAGCTTGGAAACATTGACTGAGATCTTACATCATGCTTGCATAGTGTAACTCTATGCTCATGAAATTATATGGTGGTGACAGTACATCACCTTTCTGCTGGAACTGATATTATGAGATGGATGGTATATCTCCCAACATGGCTGCTTATTTTCCCATTGCACAGGGACTGCTTCTGAAATCCAGGTGAAAAAAATGATACATTGAAGACAATGGGTATTTCCGCACTAGGCTGTTGGAGTGCTACAATTCCACTTTCAACATCCTGTGGAATCCTGGGGTTTGCAGTTAGGGGGAGACACTTAGAACTCTCAGCCAGAGAGCTCTTTGGCCTCAGTAAACTACAAACTGCAGAATTTCACAGGATGTTGAAAGTGGATTATCATCACTATAACAATGTACTGCAGAAATGGCCACTGAGAAGCAGTTACATAAGATCCAAAACTATTTAAGTGTATGGCTTTTTTGTCCCAGCTAGAGTAGTTCCATTCAGTTAATTGTTGAAGGCTGGGTCAATGCAAAGGTAAGTCCAACTGATTCAATGGCTCTATTCTAGCTGGGACTAGAAAAAAATGCCACAAATCCATCTCTGCCTTGTGATGAATAAAAGTAAGATGTCTGCTTTGGATAGTGTGTTAGTTTCGAATGGAGGAGGAGGAACCACAGCAAGCAGAAGAAAACAGTTTGATTGTATACTGAGCATGGCATACATCTCTATATGTGGTATTATATATTAACTATGCTATGCAACCCTTAAAATGAATGACACAATTGTGCAACTGGAACCAAGACACTAAACGAGCAACCGAATGTGCAACCGAATGAGCAAATTCACAAGCATGCACAATGCACAAATGTCCCATCCACACTGTGCTATGCATATCAGTGTCCTTGTGAATCTGTGCCTATGTATGGCTTCATGCACAGTTGGTGCCCTTTGCTCAGTTCCATTTCTGCAACCTGACAAAATGCACACATTCTGCATTAGTCAAAAACATCCAAGTGCTTCCATAGGGGAACATATGCATGTGCAAAACATCCACACAGCCCCAGCCTTTGTCATATATCAGCCATGCACTTAGCTACTCAGGCTCTGCACGAAAGCCCTTGAATAGCAGTAGAAGTTTTTCAGATGAGTATACTAAATTAGTTTTGTAAACATCTTGGTGAAATATTGCCAGCAGCTTTTGTAAAGGATGGCTGCAGTTGAGGATATATATTTAGCCTAGGGAAAACTATATTATGATGCCACATTCTTACAGTTAACAAAATACCTGGGAAGGGGAAACAACCGTTCCTCCTACCCACTGGGGATTAGAGGCCAACAGAGGCAGTTAGGATGGATGAAGCAGAAGGGATTCAGCTCAGAAATCCTATACTCCTAGTTTAGAAACAGATTTTTTCAGATGGATTTGGAGTCAGCCTAAGCCATTTTGCTGCCTGAAGTACAGAACAAGATGGTGACTTCTCCATTTTATGTACAGAAGCTGAAGGACTAAAAGTTGAACTTGACTTCAACACCAATAAAGGGCAAAGATCCTCCACTATATATGAGATGAGCAGACCATTTTACGGAATGGGGGGCAAGCTATTTGGAATGCTCAGCTGAATCTTCCAAGAGCACAGAATGACTGGAGGGTCAGGAGGTACAGTTAGGAAAGTGTTCTGATGCCCCATAGCATCTAACACTGAAACATTTTTCTCCCTCTCACTAAAAGCAAAGCTGGCCCTGAGTAGAATTCTAACAGAATAATGTAGGTCCTAGAGCAGTGTTACTCGAAATGGTGGTGCATGGACTGGTGCCAGTCCTTAAGCTGTTGGCTACATTCTTGGCCTGGTAAGTTTCCAAGACGGTAGAAAAACCATCATAGCCAAAGGGCACAAATATGGTACTGGTTCCTGGCATTTTGAAAAAAAAATATTCTAGGTCTCCCACTTTAGATTATTTGAGAATCATTGCCCTAAATGATAAAATATAGATTAAGACATTGTGGGTCATGGTGTAAATCTTTGCATGTAGATTTAAATGTAGTTTGTGCTATACAACTGTTGTGGCAAACGGCAATGTTGTGCAACCAGTTGTGCAACCAAAGGTATAGCTGGATGCACATCTATAGGGGCAATGGCACCATGTGAGCAACTCAGATCCTGTGGACTCAAATTGAATATAGACATTGCACATTAGACAGTAGCACCCAACTGCTTCCATAGGGGAAGTATACATGTATAAAACACCAACAGGATTCTAGCCATAGCATTTGTAACATTCTTAATCTCTAAATATTTGTGAAGTAGCTGTCATGTTGCCTTCCAGCTGTTGATTAACTACACTCCCAGCAGCCTCAGCCAAGATATCCATTGATGAGGAGTGCTGGGAGTTTCATTTTGACAACTGAAGGGTCACTGGTTGGACATATGGCAATTTTATGTTGGGGAAAAAAGGCCCTCTGATATTTGTGGATACCACTGTCCTTTTAGATGAGACATGGAATTTAACAAATGGTCAACATGGCTGAGTCCTTCCTGCTTTTACTGTTGTCAAAAGATATGTACTCCAAGGCTGGGAAGACAAACAATCCCCACCTATTGTTTTGTGATCAGATTTTACTGCTATAGTTATACTTTAGCTTAATAGACCTCAGTTTCCAGTAAATGTAGTTTTGGAAATATGGTCAGCTTCTATTAATGTCCACATGTCTTTGTTTGACCTATGATGACCCTAAAGCCAATTTATCATAGAGTTTTCATCACAACATTTTTAAGGGGTGAAAGGTTGCCATTGCCTTCCTCTGAGACTGAGAGAGTATGACTCACTCAGAGTCACTCAGTGAGTTTCCATGGCCAAGGGGGGATTCAAATCCTCATCTAATAGAACCCAACACTCAGCCATTAGACTGTGCTAGTTCAGGAGACCAGGGTTCAAACTCCTACTCACCCACAGAAAGCTTTTCCAAGGCTTCAGTTTAAAAAAAATGTTTTGCAATTTGGCACTTGAATGAAATCAACATATGTTTAGAAGGGCATTTCATAAACAGGGGTTACAACACAGAAGGCCCTGTCCCATGTCCTCCTGCTGGTTGGATATATGCTACCCTAAAAGGTAGGGGACCTTGAGGTCCACCCACAATGTCAGTGTCTCCGTAGAATTTGGGGAATTATTAGCTCAAAGGAGGCCTGTGAGAGGAGGGTAATTGCAGGCTCTTTTCACCTGTGTATACTAGTACTAATTATAGAGAGGACTCCAGTTAAGAGTTAAGCAGGATATTTTATTGGAAATTAATAGACACACACACAAGAAATCAAATAATATCACAAAGAATACAAGGCTATTGAAGGGAAAAGCAAGAAAGGTTGGATAGAGAGAGATTTTGGGTGGAAGGGGTGATACTTAGTGGTTCCTGAAGCAGAAGATTGAAGTGGAGTGGCTCAAACAGGCATTTGAGGGCAACATGAAGGAACAGGAGTCTGGGATGCAGTGTGATGTTCAATGTGCTAGCAAATTACCTGGGTTGGAGCTGGAGTTTTTATACCTTATTTCCTGCCCTGAATGAGGGTGCAGGGACAAAGTGCCAATTGCTTTCCCACACATGCTGAAAACGGCTCTGGAATAGGCTGATTGTCTAACTGTGTGTGATAAAACTAAACTTGATGGGAGTCTTGAAAATCTGTTAATGTCTTGGTTGGGCAAGGTAAATAGGAAAGGTCCTTGCAGGATATGCTCACAGCAGAGATGCTTGGCTGCTTCAGCTAGGCAGTTTTGTCTTCTATTGTATCTGGAGGTTGGGTCATTGAGAGGATTATCCCAAAAGCATTAATATCAGAGGTTTCTGTCTAGTCCTATTGAATTTAGGACCTGGCCATGCTGAGGTCATCCTGACCTAGCACATGCTTGCAGCCAGTGTCCTTCTACCACATGTTTTCTAGCCATAAGTGTCTAATACAGTGGTTCTCAACCTGTGGGTCCCCAGATGTTTTTGGACTTCAGCTCCCAGAAGCCCTGAGCATTGACCATAGTGGCTGGGGCTTCTGGGAGCTGAAGTCCACAAACATCTGGGGATCCACAGGTTGAGAACCACTGGTCTAATATTATATTTCTCACCAATTTTGCTATGTAGTAGGATGGGGAGGGGAGTATAAGGTCTGGTAACAGATAGAGGAGAGCCCTTCCAGCAGATGTTATTCCTTAGTGAGGCATAGAGATAGGCACTCCTTCAAGTATCAAAGTCTGGAGCCATTTAGCGCTTTGGATGTCATCAACAGCATTGTCATTCAAATTCATGAAAAGAAGAGTGTTGAGGGTGGCTGACCCCCTTTGTCCCAGTTTTTTTGTCTCAAAAAATGCAGTTTTTTTCCAGTTCTCCTACCTCACTGTTGTAATATGCCTTGCAAGGTTTCAGCTAGGCATCAGGGTGACACATCAAATCTAGATCCCTAAAAGAAGAGAGCTTGGGAATAGATAATAGCAGAAAACAGAAGGACAAGACATTATCTGCCTTCCTCTCTCCATACTTGCAGTTTCAATGTCTCAAAAGTGCCTTCTTTCACCTAAGCTCAATAAGCCCATGAACCATGCTTTGTTGTTTAATTTTTAATTTGCTCCACTGTTTAAGCCCTCATTCAAATTTCTTGCTTCTGCACTTAACCTTGGCCACTCAGAAATAGAAATTTGGCTATTTGAAATCCTCCTTTGAAAGCCTGGCTGCTGTTTTGACACTGATAACATCTATGAATCATTTCACTATTGTGCCTATCTCATCTTCCCAGCTGATTATGTTTGTCCTTGAAAGGGTGAAAAGACAGGTCCTCCTTTCATGTCGTAGACCATACTTTATCATGGAGGACTGCCACTAATCATGAAAGAACTAGTTAATTAGCCTCCTTTCTGGGCTCACTGACTTGAGTAAGCTTTCACTTGCTGAGTTAAAGTTGTGAGAATTCATTTGATGGGGATATTGAATGGCACAAGATGAATTGCGCTCTGGTGTCTTAAATGCAATTGAATGTTATACAATCTTTGCAATCTCCCTGGTTTGGCTTGTTTCAATTCATATTACATTGTTCTTGGCTGTATGAGTTCCTGAAATTTATTTTGCATATGATTTGGTCATTCATTATGAAATATATTTTGTACAAAATTCATAGAATCATAGAATTGTAAGAGACCACAGAGGCCATCCAGTCCAACCCCCTTCCATGCAGGAACATACATCAGAGCACTCGCAACAGATTGCCATCTAGTCTCTGCTTAAAAACCTCCAAAGAAGGAGACTCCACTACACTCTGGGGCAGCATATTCCACTGCAAAACAATTCTGACCATCAGGAAGTTCTTTCTGAGGTTTAGGTGGAATCTCTTTTCCTGAAGTTTGAATCCATTGCTCCTTGTCCTAGTCTCTGGAGCAGCAGAAAACAAGCCCACTCCCTCCTCGACATGACATCCCTTGTAATATTTAAACATGGCTATCATGTCCCCTCTTAACCTTCTCTTCTACAGACTAAACATACCCAGCTCCCTAAGCTGTTCCTCGTAGGGCATGGCTTCCAGGCCCTTCTCCATTTTGGTTGCTCCCCTCTGAACATGTTCCAGCTTGTCAATATCCTTCTTGAAATGAGGTGCCCAGAACGGGACACAGGATTCCAGATGAGGTGTAATCAAAGCAGAATAGAGTGGTACTTGGTCACTTTCTGGTGGAGATCATATATGTGCTTATATAGTGTAAATCTACACACATAACAATAGTGCTATATCACCCTTCTGCTGAATACCAGTATTGTACAACTGATTGTGCTTCTAGTGTTCCTGTGCATTGTCCTATTGTACAATGAAGAATGCTCAGTGGTTCTTTAAGACTAACTTGTTTTTATTTTCACATGAACTTTCATGGATATAAACCCACTTCTTTGGATGCAGTACCAAGTAGTATTAAGCCCTGAGGGATCAAGCATATTTATACAGTTGTGGAAGTGGGACAGAATGTAATAGGATCCAGAAAGATGCAAATCACAACCCTTGAGAGCACTGACAAAAGGTTATGTGTCATCCAAGAAAGCACAACAGCATGTGAGATTGTTACAGGATCCCTGGTGGTGCAGTGGTTAAATGCCGGTACTGCAGCCACAAGGTTGTGAGTTCGATCCTGCCGGGTTCCAGGTTGACTCAGTCTTGCATCCTTCCGCAGGTTGGTAAAATGAAGTACCCAGCTTCTTGGGGGCAATTAGCTAACACATTGTAAACTGCTTGGGGAGCACTTAGCTGATAAGCGGTATAGAAATACATATGCTATTGCTATACTCACAGAACTCTTCTGCAACCATATGTTAAATATGTCCATTAAATAGACAAAAAAAAAGAAGAAGAAGTAAAAACAGCATATAAAGGAAGTTCCATGAGTGCATGGGATAAAGAGGATTCATGTCTCTGTCTCCTTCCTGCTTGGGAAATGGAGGTTTTCCTTCAAGTTGCACATCCCAGGCAGTGGTTCATTGTATCATTGACCATATTGCTGCAATGATAACATTTCCCATGACTTGCCATGCTGGCTGAGGGATTTCTGGGATTTATAGTCTTAAAATACCATTTTCAAGGTATTTGATGGGGTAAGAACATCTCTGCTGGGTCAGATCAGAAGTCTACCTTGTAAATTGGGGTGGTCAACTTTGTGGGGACTAGGGAGCACATTCTCTTCCCAGAATAAGCAAAAATGTCTCCAGTTTCCTCTGCAGTCCCTCTCAAAATTGCAACAGGAAATAACATTGTATTACTTCCTCTTGCCTTTTGAGAGGAACTGCAGAGAAAAATGGAGGTATTTGGCATAGTACAGGATTCTGAGATGCTTGTGGTGATAGAGTGGGGGTGTTTTTGCATGTTTAATGGCTTTCTGGGTGATCTTTGGGCAAAAGTACCTGAAAATCATGGATTTTTTTTTTTTTGAAAAAATGGTGGTAGGAGACTTTAGACAAAGTGGGATGAAGGGGTACATGTGGCCCATGAGTGGCACTGTGCCCATCTGCAAGTATTACGAAAGTCCAGACTTATTATAAGGAAAACCAAATTCATTGCTCAAAAATTGGAATGTTATATGGTGTTATTTTGGTGTTAAAATTGATGAGTCCAATGGCTATGAGGATTTTGGTTGGTGTTGCCACTAAGAATGTACACATTTCCCTGTGTCTATTCCTTTGAATCGTCTGTTAGTTAGTGGGTAGCAGCTGTTCTGCATATCTGAAGACTGACACAAGCTTCTCTTTGAAAGCTAATACTGTAGCAGCTATATACGTATCTATTCATAGTGGAAAGTAGAGAAAATCTGAGTGTTCCTGAGTGGGACATCATTCCCTCCAGAATACAAGTGTCAGGATGATGTAAGTAAGCATGCGAATTGCAAATGGAATGTCTAGCAGGCAGAGAGCGGCAAAGCAAGAGACTCAGTTACTGAGTGAAGGATGGGGAAAGTGTGGTCCGTGGGCCATATCTGGCCCCAAGGGCTGCCAAGATGGGAATGGGATGTTCCTCCAAAATCCTTGGAAGGTCAATATGGCTCCCTAAGCCTCCAGTAGTTGTCTTTCCTGTGGAAAATGGAAGCACCCAATGGTGAAACTTGTATTTTATGCTCCTTGCACTTTGAAAGGAACATGCAAGATTTCCAACAGGTGGAACAGTAGGAAAGTGGGGGCATCCACATGTATAGAAGTGACTAGTGAGGTGCCACAGGGTTCTGTCCTGGGCCCAGGGGTATTCAACATCTTTATCAATGACTTGGGTGAAGGAATAGAGAGCATGCTGATCAAATTTGCAGATGATACCAAATTGGGAGGGGTTACTAATACCCCAGAGGACAGGATCAAAATTCCAAAATTCTTTACCGATTGGAGAGTTGGGCCAAAGCTAACAAAATGAATTTCAAAAGAGAGAAATGTAAGGTCCTACACTTAGGCAGAAAAAATGGAAGGCACAAATGTAGGATGGGAGACACGTGGCTGGACAACAGTATGTGTAAAAGGAGCCTAGGAATCTTAGTAGACCACAAGGTGAACATGAGTCAGCAGTGTGATATGGTGACAGGAAAGCCAACACAGTTCTTGGTTGCATCAATGGTGCAATGGTGCATATATTGAGGAAAGTAATTGCACTAGTCTATTCTGCTTTGATCAGACCTCATCTGGAATACTGTGTCCAGTTCTGGGCACCTCAATTGAAGAAGGATATTGACAAGCTGGGATGTGTCCGGAAGAGAGCACCCAAAATGGTGAAGGGTCTGGAAACCATGTCCTATGAGGAACAGCTTAGGGAGCTGGGTATGTTTAGTCTGCAAAAGAGAAGGTTAAGAGGGAACATGATAGCCATGTTTGCATATTTGAAAAAATGTCATATTGAAGAGGGAAGGGGCTTGTTTTCCACAGCTTCAGAAACGAGGACAAGGAGCAATGGATTCAAACTTCAGGAAAAGAGCTTCCACTTGAACCTCAGGAAGAACTTCTTGATGGTCAGAGCTATCTGGCAGTGGAATATCCTGCCTCAATGGAGTGTGGTGGAGTCTCCTTCTTTGAAGGTTTTTAAGCAGAGGCTGGATGGCCATCTGTTGGTGTGTTCCTGCATGGCAGGGGGTTGGACTGGATGGCGCCTGTGGTCTCTTCGAACTCTATGATTCTACAATTTTATGAATCCAGACATGATGCTCTTTGGAAGAAGATAAAAGCTGATACTTCCCTGTCCCTTTGGGAATTTCTGTTTCATCCCTAAGTACCACTTGTACCAGTGAAATCTGGATTGCAGCTTAGACTCTCATCTTCTGCATTTAAGCCATATTTGACATATTAGAGAGATTCCTTGGTCATAGGGCAAGGAGGCTAATGAAAGACACCTGGCATCCGGCTTGAATTGTAATTGGTTCTCAGTCAAAGAAGGCACGTCCGTCATTGCAGCCAGCTAGAGAAATGAATCTCTCCATGGGTAGCACAGATTAACTTTGTGTCCTGAATGCTTGATCCGATAATTTTCTGCAGAAGATAGGCTTGATTGCAAGGTAAAATGTGATCTCAGGCAGACCCACTAAGGTAATTTTCCTGCATTATGGAAACAGCTCAGAAAGGAAACCAGGACTGAGGTGTAAATTGTTTGGTTTTTAGGTTATGCTAATATACTCTCTCTGATACCAGCAGATTAATAGCTTTAAATCCGAGTGTTTCCCAACAGCAAAGCTTTGCACTCTGCAATTTTGTACCAGTTTCTCTTCAGGCATAATGGTAAACACCTTCTTGGGCTTCTGGCAATCTTTTGCCTCCATGCTTGGGGAGTGAAGATTTTTATGCCACTGCATATCAAGTTTATCGTGCTCTACACATTAAAAATCATACTCAACAATCTAACTGTGAAACAAAACACCAGTGATACCTAAATGCAGGAGATACAATGCATCAGCAGATTGCTTTTCAAGAAGCCATCCTGCTTGATAAAGAGATCCAACAATTTCAAAAACTTAGACCCTTTTTCATGCCTTTTTGGGCAGCCTAATAAATTTGTTAATTCCACAATGTAGGTTTTGGACTTTAACTATAATTATTTCATTTGTGCTTTTGTTAACTGTATTTCAGAAAGGTGCTTACTGTCTTTCATTTTTGTGTGCACCATGGTGGGTGGATGGGGAAATGCATTCTATTCAGGACAAGTATGGATAGAAAGAGAAATCACTTGGGCCATTTCTGCACTACACTGTTATAGTGCTATCATCACATTTTCAACATCCTATTGAATCCTGGGGTTTGCAGTTAGGGAGGGGTATTTGGAATTCTCAGCCAGAGAGCTCTTTGCCCTCAATAAAGTACAAACACCAGAATTCCACAAAATGTTGAAAGTGGAATAATAGCACTATAACAGTGTAGTGCAGAATTGAAGTCAAATCCATGTGCAGCTATTTTTTCCCTGATGGCTGACATCCTGCACTATCCTGGCAGAGAGTAAAACTATTCCAAACATGTCTCTGCCTCTCCCACATCACACATGTCCAGCCAACCTAGCAGCTGTCAGTGCAGCACCATCATGGCCATGTGGTTGTCTGGGGAGAGCAGGTATAGCAAAGAGGCATTCAGCTGAATATCTGCAGCTGGACACATAAAGAACACAGGATCCTCTGAGGTTTTCTGGATCAACACATGTTACTCTGATTTCTGAGGTCCTGTAGGGAATGCCTTAACGTGCTCCACATGGTAAGGAATGGAACCTAAGGCAGGGTAACCTAGCGGAGTCTTTTCACCCAATTTTTACGGGGTCAGGCCAAGCCAAAAACCAGACAAAGATGTCCAATAAAATGATTTTATTCAATGAAAGTCTCATGCACCAACGCAATCACTCACTCACACACTCACTCAAGTCCTATTAAGAAGCAAAAGAGAGGAAACTGGATAGGGGAACTATTGAAGGGATTGTAGCTGGGGTAATACTGCACCTTTTCCTGAAGTCCTTGATCTGGGAAAAACAGCGAAGAAGTGGAGCTCAGCATGGAGAGGGCTGAGGGGATTACTCAACGGACAGAGCAACGGTCTGTTGGGATGACCTGGAATGATCCAAAGAAACGCTCAAAAACTGGGAGGGGAAAGAGCACCTGGAGGGCTAATCCTTTCCCAGGGAGAACAATGAGTGTCGCAATGAGAAAGAAGCTCCAAGTTTCATTACGAGGTGTTGCCAAAGTTTCAGGATCTTCAGTTATATTGGGTTGTGGTGTGAATTTATGGAAATGGTCCTTGCCTGATATGATCTTACAGTTATCAATGCTCAACTTGGGGCAAACACGCTAATCCCCTCAAGTCGGCTTCTCAGGGGCTGAGGATCCTTTGTCTTCTGTGGGTTTGCACAGCTTGAGGTCTCCTGGGGCTCCGTGACAGGGGAGTGTACCGGCCTGACCTGGTTTTCGATCATTTGACCATGGCTGCCTATGTGCCCATCTGAGTGACCTCTCAGGCACATTGTATCATATTTTAATATCAAAATTGTAGAAACTGGGGCAGGGTTTTCCAGTGAGGTAACACACATTCAGAGGAAACAGGGGTCTTCTGGAGGTCTAGGGATATGGGCTTCTGGAGGTCTGGCAGTCTTCTTCTGGAAATCCTCTGGAGGTCTAGGATGTATTCTGGACAACATGGAGTATGAATTTTCTTTGTGTGATGAGTGCTTCCTGACCACTCTCCAACTTTCCCCAGCTACTAAATGATCACAGGGAGAGTGCCAGCAGCTTCCATGTAAGTCAAGCATGTAATGGGGCAGGAGATATTGTAGGAGGGAGGTATAGGATATCTCCCTGTACAATGATTGTAACAGGACCTACTCAGGCATAATGGGCAACTACAGTTTGTTTGTTTTTTAGGGAGGTGGAGAGGGAACATCAACTATTTATATATTTACTGGGAAATTTATATTTTGATTATGTGGGGGCCAGGCACAAAAGGCAAAAAGAGACAGGTAGTAAAATTTCAACTCCACTAACAACAGAAAAGTAACTTCCCTTGAGATCCATGTTGTCCCTGCCCTTTGTGAAGCTAACTGCTCCCTTTTTTAGGACACTGAATTTCTCAAAAAACTTACTTGTACTGGTACATCCAGAAAAGCTTTTAGGTGCAATATAGATAAAACCTGCTGATTCAAATGAATGAGTTTTGCCTTTGTTGGAGACAAAAAACTCAAAGAGTCAACCTGAAGACTTAAGTTGTGAGACATTATTATTCTGTATCCAAGGATCTTTTGGCAATGTACCATAAAAGCAATTTAGAACAGTTTTAAACCATAAGAATAATTTTAAAAGACTTTAACACTGAAGAAACAACAACTGAAAACCAGTTAAACAATTTAAAATTATTTGAAAGTATTTTTTGTTGTTAATTGCTGTCAGGTTGACTTATGGTGACCCACTGAATGAGAAATCTCCAGGTCACCCTCTTATTAACAGGCCTGCTCAGGTCTTGCAGACTCAGGGATGTGGGTTCTTCAGTTGGGCCCATTCAATAGACCGTAGAAGAGTTGCCTCTGTTTGGCTTACAGCTCCCACTAACTTTACAGACTGATGCATTCTGGGAACATGTGGAAAAAGTGAATCCTGTCCCTAAGCTCTGTTACCATTCATTTTAAACCTTTCCAGGAAGGGAGAAGGAAGGCTATCAGCTCACACAGAGCTTCTCTTTTTTGTTGGAAAGGAGGGGTAGTATTGTTTTCATGGCAGGTAGTAGTAATGTCTTCTTGGAGACTCAGAAATGTGAGATTGGAGGTGTTTAATTCTTCCTTGCCCCATCTCTGACCTGCCTTCTGTGCAAGCCAATCAGTGGTTTTTCAGTGGTTTCTCAATGACTTCGCCTCTCTTTTTGTATTGCCTGGCATTCCTGCAGTTCTATGTCAGAGTCAGTTGGGCAGTGGAAAAAAAATGAAAAATGTGGGAGTTCAACATTCACAACCCTCACCCCAGTCCTGGGAAGTGTTTTTCATCTTGCTGTCTGTCATTGCTCATTGACCAAAGTGTGTAAAATAGGGATGGCATACCCATTTCACAGATGAAAACTGGGACCCATGTGGCCAAGAGACATGAGAATGGTCAACGTGGCAAATGTCATGGATGAAGAGGAAGAAAAAAGCAAGGAGAAGCTGCAGCAGTTTGCTTTTGCCTGAATCTACTGGAAGGATACCAAGTATCATTGTCTTTTCTAATGAGTCATGTCTTCTCATGATATGTCCAAAGTACAACAGTCTCAGCTTAGTTGTTACCCTGTTAACTGGAGGTCCCGGGAGGGGTGCCCAAACAACCAAAACACAATAACGCAAGATAGAGAAATTAACTGGAGCACTCGCTTTAAGCTAACGAGAGGCAAGGTAACTTAGTGGGGATCTTGTAATCCAATGTCTATGGGGTCAGGTCAGCTAAGCAGTCAGACAGTTTTAAAATAGCAAAAATGATGTTTTATTAAGAACAGACAAACACTTAAGACAACACAACCACACAGCTAACTAGGAAATAAGAAATAAGAGTTTTTGGGGGGAAGTGGGTGATACGACACCTTTCTCGTAGTCCTGAAGAAATTACAGATGGAGAGAAGAAGCTCAGCGTGGTTTGCTGAGGGGAGCTCGTCGCAGCAGCTGGGCGGTCTGGAACTCGAGAGCGATCTGAGGTTGCTGCAGTCTCAGCTACTGGAGCTGAGGGGAAGGCTCACCCAGGCAAAGCAGCAGCAAGGCTTGATGGAAGTTCAGAGCGATCCAAGGTGCTCTTGAACTCAGGGGGTTTATATAGGGAAAGTATGACCGTAGGCTAATCTGGACTTGGGAGAGAACAATGAGGTTTGGGCATGAGGCAATGTCTCCGAAAGGTCAGAATTTAACATGATGGGATTAAGTCTGAATCGACAGTGGAATGGCCAGTATGCAGATGCAGCGTACTTTGCCAATGAAAAGTAGCTTACCAAGTTACCTGCTCGGGGCAGGGGCCTCTTTGTAGTAGCATGCATCCTTAATGAAGTGTTTGTCTTGGAAGGTCTCCTAAAGCGACATCTGGCTGAGTCTGGCCTGCCTGGGTGGAGAAAGGAATGTTCAGCAATTAAGGGCCATGCCTAGCTCTGTGCTTGTTCAGGGGCCTCACAAACACTTGACCGAGGGTAGCAAAATGAGACCGAATTATGATATCAAATATCTTCCGAAGCCAGGCCAGTTCACGGTGATAACATAGTCATCTTGGTTTCTAAGGAAAGTTTGGGTTTAATTTGCTTTCTTGCACAGAAAACAATGATTTCTGCATATAACCACCACCACATATGAATTTTGTGCAGAATAGGTCCCAAACTGTGAAGATTTTTATCAGCCCAGGATTTGTCTCAATAGAGTTTCTCAACACATGGTTTTTGACCATTTTGTGAATAGTTCTGAAGATTTTTTCCATCCCCAATCAAGACAAGGAGGCATTCCTACTCCCTGTTCACAGGGAGGACATTCCACAACTGGGGTTCCACAGTAGATAAGGCCCTGGGTTTATTGTGCCATTCTGCAACTGGAAATGGGTAGTGTTTTTCTTTGCTAGTGAATCAAGTTCTAGTCACAAACAGATGTGCAGTGTGCGAGAACTCATGTCTGCATTCAAGATGGTTACACTTGCAGGATTCAGTTTATGCAACTGTGATGTGACTATGAATGTTACACAGTGGCCAAAAAAGTACAACCACATGCACAAAGGAAGTTACTTGTGCACAGAACACAAACAGGATTCCGGCCCTCATCTTCTGCAAACCAGGAAATCAGCAAAAGAAGCTGAGTGGGAAAGAGAAGGAGGTAGCACATCGATCCCAGCTATGGTTTCAATGCCCAAATCATGAGGTTAGTGATGTTGAAAAGAACACTGTAGAGAAATACAGACATCTAAAGCCAGTTGCTAATCCCAGCTAGAGTAAACTTACTGATTCAGTGGAATTTACATAAATGTTGACTTCCTGTTCAGCAGTTGATTCTAATATATTCTACTCTACTTGGGATGAGCAACTGGATGTAGGCCAGCGCATTCAGTTGATTGAAAAAAAAATATGAGCAGTTCTCAAGAGCGTGTATGTAAGATGTTGAATGGTTCAGCATAATATGCTTAGCCATATGCCAGTCTTCCCTCAGGCCTGAAGCTAAGGAACAGACTGGAATACAAACTCAGTCAAACGTTTATGAAAATGTCCAGTAAATAACTTAAGTGGCACAAAAGTGATTCTAGCATTATTGAATTCCACCAAGCCAATTGGAAGGTACTGTTTTCTCCTACCCTGAAAGTTGTATACGATTTGAAGAGATCACACTTCATATGAAAACTGCTATATAAAGCTCCCAAATGAGCACTGATTGGAAATGAGACAAAGAGACCAGAGAAGCAAGTGTGTTGGTCAGGCTTTTAAAAGATTAAAAAACAAGAACAACAGTGAAGTTCCTGAACAACACTAAAGCCAACACTGGCTGTGGAAATTGAAATCACTCTACCTTTGATGAGTATGATTGAGTAGGTTGTTGTGGGTTTTCTGGGCTTTGAGACTGTGTTCTGTTAGTATTTTCTCCTGATGATTTACCTGTATCTGTGGCTGGCATCTTCAGAAGATGCTACAGATGCAGGTGAAACATCAGGAGAAAATACTAATGTTGTGGCCAGGAAAGAGACGAAGACCAGGTTTCCAGGGAAAAATCAAAAAGCCTTTATTGTTTAACAATCACTTGCGCAAGGACGACAAATATTTGGGAATTGTCGTGCCCATTAATTAAGGCAGCATCGTTATATACATTTAGTTCTCTATGTCAGCAATTAATTATTCATTTTAGCCAGCCTATCACAGAAAAGAAGATTTTTGGTTAACTTTCCCATTACATCACTGATTTAGCATACACGTACATAGAGGAAAACAATGAGTTAGTTCAGAGAGTGATACAAATTATTGCTTTTGATTTAGTAATCCTCCCTAAGTTTTCTCAGCAGATAAAGTACAAAGCGAGCCCCTTGGATGGCTCAGGCGAGCCTACTTGAGAGATGATTCTCTCCATCCCACAACCTTCACAGGCCTGTCTGATAAAGACAGAAGAGACCATTCTTGGTGGCTGCTCTTAAGTTCTCAAACTTCCTCCTCAAGAGGTCTACAATGGCCTCTCCCTTGCTGTCCTTCTGTCAGAAGACACAGACTCACTTATTTCAACAGGCTTTCAAGAACTGAATGTTTCTTCAGGAAAGGACTTTTAATAGGTTCCCATAATACTTTTATTGGTGTAGTGGTTAGAGTGTTGGACTATGACCCTGGAGACCAGAGCTCAATTCCCCACTCAGCCACAGAAACCCAGTGGGTGTCACACACTCTCAGCTCCAGAAAACCCCCTTAAGGCCACCATAAGCTGGAAAGTTGAAAGCACACAATGACACACAACAATACTTTTAATTGAACTGTTTTAATCTGCTTGTTATTATTTTGAATTGTAAATCTTAATCTTATTGACAATTTGAAATGTTAATCTGTAGTATGTTTCAGCTCCATTATGTTTGTTTTAATTTGTAAGTCACATTGAGTCCTATTTTAGGAAGAAAAGGTGGGATGTGAAGAAAAACGGTGATTGGCAACAACAACAATAAAAGGCATAACAACTAGGTTGTACTGAGACTATGCTAACTCTCTTCAAAATTAATGGGACTTAAAAGTGTTTAATATTGATGACTGTTGATACAAGTATCATTGTTGTGCCTTCAAGTCTTTTCTGATGTATGGCAACTCTAATATGACCCTATCAAGGATGTTTTCTTGGCAAGATTTATTCAGAGGGGATTTGGCCATTGCCTTTCTCTGAGGCTGAGAGAGTGTGACTTGCCCAAGATCACCCTGCAAATTTCTATGGCAGGGTGAGGATTGGAACCCTGGTATCCCAGAGTCCTAATCCAACACTGAGACTGCTGGCTCCTACTCAGATGTGCATTTCCCCAAGACTGGACATTTTTTTTCCCCAGTTCACAGGTATGGAATCCTTTTGTTGTCTCGAAATGGTGCATGACTCACCCATTCAAAGAGATTAGCACTCCTACTAAACTGAAATGAATGCACTTTACTATGCAACAACAGAACACAACCAAATTAGGTAAAACAATAATCTGAGTACTGTGAAAGAAAATGAATATTCCTCCAAAGTATTCCTCAACACTTCAGGATGTCACATACCATGAGAAAACTTCACAAAATTTTCACTGGGCTATTATTATTCCTAACAAAGTTTCCTATTTTTCAACCTGTGAAAAATAATTATGAATATTCAGCCCATCCCTACTCTGAACATTCTTGGGTACTGCCATAGCATTTCTGTCAGTTTCTCCATCCCTGTTTCCTAGCTTCACTATAGCTGATTCTAACTCCAAACCAGATAGCCAGTATCCTATATCCATTAGTAGATGTCATATTAATTTAAAGGCCACTATACAGGTGGACACCCCCATTCCTCTCACTAAAAGATCATTTACTCTACAGTATTGGTGACTGGTAGTTTCCATGTCAATGGTGTAGTGAATCTGCACTGGATGCTAGTCTGAACTTCAAAGGACCTATTAGAATAGGTCCAGCATCTTGGATAGTTGATTTGAATTCAACCTGAAACTCACAAAGGAACCCCTTGCAGATTATTTCCCTTCTTTTCTCTTTATCATTTTTGCTGCATTAGCAATAATGTAACACAAAGGAAACGTGACTGTGTGCAGTGAAGCAAAGAAATACCACATGTAGCAGTATTCATAAGCTGGAGGCCTACATAGGACTTCCCACCTGCCCTGATAATCTAAAATAAACACAGTAGTGATGGAGGTGCTGAGAAGGCCCCTGTCCTATTTTAGTCAGAGCAGCTCAGCTGATAACACAAAAAAACAAACCACAAACTGAATAGCTCCTGGCTCATTACTTCCTTTTTAGCAGTAAGCACAAGGTCATAAATAAAGTCCAACAGAATTCTAAGGCAAGCAAGTCCAAAGCTAGTCAGGGTGTCCAGAGTCAGGAATGGAGTTCAGCAAGATATCCAGCAGGGTGGAAGGTCAGATAATGTCTAACAACTCCTGGAGGGGAAAAGACCGGCTATATAGGTCAGCAGCATAACGCAGCTGTTGCCTATGTAATTGTTGGCAGTTAATTTGGGATCAACATAGGATTTCCCTTTGTTGTCTGTGCTCAGAAAAGGTGGGTACTGGTAAGTTATCTTTTGTGTCTGAAGGGGCAGGACTCTCTGCTGGAGCTGGCACTGCCCCCTGTTCTGTTTGTGGCACTGTAACCTCTTCCTGTACAGCAGGTCCTGGCATGCCCCCTGTTTCAGCCTCTGGCATATCCCCCATTTCAGACTCTGAGTCAGTGTCCACGTTCTGGAAGCAGGGCATGACAGCTCCCTCATTTAAACACATCATAGATTATATTACCATAAAGCAAGAAAGCCAAATAACATTGGTATACTTATTTACTGCCTGACATAACAGGAATAACTTGTTTGATACTTTCAACAAAACTTCTACAATACCAGAGCAGTTTGCTCACGAACATAAAAGGTCTCTGTGCAAATGTTTTCATGAGTTCTTTTGAGTGTTTAGACATTGATAATGTAATTTTCAAACCGAGCCAGTGAAAAGAACAAAATGTTAGACATCTTAACAGAAGCTAATAAGATGGTTATGTTGTTACATCTCTTCACGAAATTTCTCTTTCCTTTTTTAGTTTCTTGTTTGTTTCTTGGATATTAATGGTGGTTTGTTGCCAAGCATCTTGTGAGATCTGTGTGTACAAGTGATTTCTAAACCTGCCCCTTTCAGAAAACAGACCCAGCCCAACCAATGTGATACAGAGTGCCCTTTATGTTCGGGAAATTTCGAAAGATGGGCTGAGAGGCAGATTTGATATGTTGAGAATTGTGCAACTGGGGAATTCCTATAGAAAAAGGAATAGGCATGCCTTTTTTTTTTTTTTTTACAGGTGATTCTCTAAGCCGCCACTCCTATAGTGTCTTGACTCTAAGGACCAATCAGAGCAAGACATTAAAGAACCAGGAGGTTCTCAATAGAGCCAGCCTCTAGTGGGAGGTTCATGGTGGATGGCTGAATCATCCTTTAGTACTGGTTGACAAATGCAGTGGATGGATTAGACTACTTGCCTGTGGCCATTCATCACTGCCACAGCTCAGATAGGTTTTGGATCTTCCCCATAAAAATGGGAACAGCGTCAAACCACTCACAGAACAGTCTGTAACACAAGCATGTTGACCTATAACCAGCTCAGGAATTGAATGGCTGTCCAGATGGTGTATCTCAGATTTCAGCAACCCTAGCTAGCATAGCCCAAACTGGACAGTCTGCACATTTCCCATATTTAAAGTATAGGCAGCAAGAGGTCCTGAACCATTTCCAACTTGTACATCCTCACCAAGGCAAATTATCTCCAGCTGTTTTTCCTGAGGTGGGCCTCCAGGATGGAAATCAACCTCCACGAGGAGAAAAATTGTTGAGGAGAAGCAGAGCACTATGTAACAATAGATATCTCTTTTGGACATTCCCTTCTAGTGGAATCTTGCCTTCCAAAGGTGTAGTTGTATCAAGATTAAGTCATGGAAGAATGCTAACAGAACCACTCTACACAAAGTGTCAGCAATCAGGCTTGCCTGGAAGAAGGTTCCATGTTATTGTCACCCCCAGGAAGGAGCAACACAAGGTACTTGAGAAATGAGATCTCCAGAGGACACAAACCAAGCAAATGCACTTCTGAGCCTTCACGCTCCACTGCCGTGATAAGGGAGCCTTTGCCCACAAATCTATTCAGTGCAGAATGCCCTCCATAAGCTGCTTATCCCAAAGTAGTCCCCACTCATTTCAGTTGGACTAATATAGAGCAATTGATTTGAGAACTAACAACGCTCATTTTTGCAAAAGATATCAGAAATATACAGGTGTTCCAGTTTTGTTTAAAAAGTCTTGTGCTAGGTTTATGTACCTAGTATCCTAAATGCAGCAGACCCCATATGATATTGGAAGCTAAGGTGGACCAGTTCTGATTAGTACTTGGAGGAAAGACTGCCATTGAATACCAGCTGCTGTAAGCTATATTTCAGAGGAAAGAACTGGCAATACCAACTCTTGAGTATTCTTTGCCTCCAAATTCCCTATGAAATTCATGGGGACACTGTAAATTGATGAGCAAATTGAAGGCACCTAAACATACAATAAGTTTATGAACAGCTTACTCACAGATGAATCTGGTCTTTGGCTTAATGGAACAAAGTGATAGAGAAACTGGTGGATGTACCAGAGTTGAGTATGCAGGGTCAAAAATCCACAATGTGATAATTGAGGAATCATAGAACTAGAAGAGACCACAAGGGCCATCAGGTTCAATCCTCTGCCATACAAGTCTCCACAGTCAAAGCACTCCTGACAGATGGGTATCCAGTCTCTGTTTAAAAACCTCCAAAGAAGGAGACTCCACCACACTCCAAGGCAGCATATTCCACTGCCAGACAGCTCTGACCATCAGGAAGTTCTTCCTGAGGTTCCTGTAGTTTGAATCTATTGCTGCATGTTCACTGGAAAACAGCCTTGCTCCATCTCCATATGGTGTTCCTTCAAATATTTAAACTTAGCTATCATGTCACCTCTTCACCTTCTCTTCTCCAGGCTAAACATACCCAGGGCTTCATAGTTTCCTGACCTTTTTCCATTTAGGTCTCCCTCCTGTAAACAGCCTAGGTTAGCAGTTTAGCCTTTTCTCTTTCTTACTCCTAACATGACACTCTGAGCCCTAACAGAACTTGTTAACTGAAATTGTCTACTATCACATGTTAATACAGATTAACTTTTGAGGCATGTCCCTCAGAGACCACTTGTGGAAATCCTGGAGGTATTTTTTTGACTCTTGCACCATCTTTAAAGCCTAAAGCAAATATGAGAGGAGATTGTTACCTTAAGAGGTGGGGGGGCTTTGAGGTCCACCCGCAATGTCATTATCTCCTTAGAATTTGGGGAATTGTAGATCAAAGGAGGCCTGTGAGAGGAGGGTAATGGCAGGATCTGTTCGCCTGTGTATACCAGTCTAGGTTACCATGTGCAAGGTAGTACACCCAATGTACTACAGTTTGGTGGGGTATAGATATACCCTATTTCTTACCCTGAAGGGGGTGCATGGACAAAGTGGTAGTTGCTTTCTCACAGGATTGAGGAAAGAGTCTGGAATGGGCTGACAGTCTTAACTCTCGGTCACAAAGCATTGATGGGAATCATGACAATCCCTTAATGTCCGGTTGGGTAGGATGAATAGGGATGGTCTCCATAGGATAAGTCACAGTAGGGACCCTGTTTCTTCACCTGGGCAGTTTTGCCTTCTATCGTTCTCAGGAGTGTTCATAGTCTGAAGTCTTCAAGGGATTGTCACAAACCTTTTAGCATCGGGTTTTCCCACCTAATCCTCTCTGAACTTATGACATAACCATGTCTGAGGTCATCCTGATCTGACAACATGCTTCTGACCAGCATGTTTTCAAACATGCTTTCCAGCCAGAAATATGTTCAATTATGAAAATAGCATATCCTGCAGAGTGAGGTTGTATGGTGTGGTAACAAGGTTGTCACTATTGCTTGAGCCATTCCTTTTGCTCTCACCTACAAATATTCATTTCAGAAAGCAAAGTTTCAGAACCTGGCTCTCAACTTACAATAACTGTAAGTTATGTTAATATTATTCCTTGAGCCACACCAGCTTACTTTGGAAAAATGGCTTCAGGCTTCAGGTTTCATACCTTGTCTCCTGGTTTATATTAACTGAAACTTACATTAATATGTGATTAGAACAGCCAATTGCTTCAGTTTTTTGAGACTATTGGGCCTCTCAGTTTCTGAAGCCGACTCATATTGTGGAAGCTTTGTTGCTAGAAAGCTAGTTACAGCATTTGCTTTCTAATATTCCATCTCAGAAAGTGTAGAATCTTTCCCACAAAATGGCTTCTTTCATTAGTTTAGGCTTGGTTTAAGTATCGATGGACTGATAGCAAATATGGTAACAGGAATGTGAAGGAAATACAGCAATGACTATTGAGAAGCAACCCACTTCTACAAATTTCCATGTATCTCCCTATGTGAGTCTGCCCTGACGCTAAGATTCTTAGGAGGGGGCTTTCTTTTGGTTCTAACAAAATAACCTCTGGTGAAACCAGATAAGGTCATATCAGAAGCTACTCCATGGCTGTGGGATTTCTCCACTGAAAGCTAGGTTGGCCCTCTTTCTGTTCTCCTCTTGACAATAAGTAAATACTTTTCCATATATTGAGGCAGGCTTTTCACTATTACCTGGTTGTTGCATAATTATATTTTAAATGCTTTAGCATTGTTTCAGATTAGTTTTTTTGGGAGCTAGAGTGGTATGGTGGTTTGAATGTTAGACTAGGACACCAGGAGACCAGATTTTGAATTTCTGCTCAGGCATGCAAATGCAGTGGGTGGCCATGGCAAGTCACACACTCTTAGAGGAAGGCAGTGACAAACCACTTCTGCATAAATCTTGTCAAGAAAACCCGAGGATAAGGTAGTCATAAGTCAGAGTTGACTTGAATGTGCACGACAACAACAAAGTACTTTGTTGTATGATAGCTTATTTAATTGTTTTTAAAACTTGTTATTAAGATAGTTGTATTATAGCTGAATTTTGTTTTTATCTGTGTTGTCCACTGCTCTGAGTCCCACACTGGAGAAAGGAAGAATGTAAACCAAATAAATAAATACATTTCCATGCAATTAAGTAAAAAGAACAGCAGGAGGAGAATCTAAACTTTAAGTGAAGATTGAATATTTCCTTAAAGAATTTGGTGGCTCATTTGTAATTTTATCACATGTGAAAGAGGGAACAAGGAGATCTCTTAGATTTGCAATGTCAGCGTGGCCCATGCCATAAAACAGACATGGGGTGGAACCAGAGTGAAGGGGAGTAGCTCAGGGGCTATATGTTGACGATAGGCATGACTCAAAGGGGCTGTGGGTCAGCATCCCCTTTGACCTCCACCAAGGCTACATTGAATGTCTCCTCCCTCATGCTTATGGAACTAGGAAGTACATAGGAGAAGTCCAAGATATTGCTGCCTCCCTTTCTGGATTGTTGATTGTAATGGATTGTCCAGCTGTGCCCTAAGAACAGTCTAAAGGTCTGTCTAGTCCAGCACTTTGTTCCATCAGTAGCCAAGCATATGGTGGTGATGGATGGCTTCTATGTCATTAGGGCAGTGACTCTACTCTTGAATTTATCCTAGATGTTTAAAGAGCTATCTTAGATGCTGAAACATATCTCCCAAATAATTTCCACACCTTGGATGTCACCTTTAAAGTCTGAACTTCAGAATGGATTCACAACTCTACTGACATGGAAGCCACTACAACCATATATTTATGAGAAGCTATCAAGGTCCAGGGCATGGGCGGCAAGGTTTATCAGATGCAGGTGCTGGGGATGGGATGGGAAGGGAAGCAGGCACTGAGTCAGGGGCTAAGGGTCAGAGTCCAGTAAGAGCCCACAGCAACAGAGTTCTACCTGGTATCAAGAGTCCAAAGGGTCAGAGGCAAAGGTAGGTCCAGAAGGCAGGCCAGAGTTCAGGGGGTCAGCAAGGTCAGGACCACTGAGGCATCCAGAGAGACAACACAAAAGACCATGTTGCTGTGGCAAAAGCTGCAGAGTAAATCCAGCCCTTATATAGCTGGCTCTTGGCTGATCCAGCTGCCCTGCATCTGAGCAGCCAGCTGGGTCTGAGGTACTGGGCAGGATTCTGCAAAGAATAGGGACAAGATTGTTGCAGGCAGAATCTTGCAAGGACTTAGTCACAAACCCAAACCCTTATGGAAGGCCAAAAGCAGGACATGAGTAGCAGCCCTTTCCCATTGTTCTTCCTGAAAGACTGGTAGTCAGAGATCTCCTCCCTCTGAGTCTAAAAGCAGTATATAAACATAATTTGAGCAGTGAGGCACAGTTCCATCATGCCTAGACCCAACAGCTGGTGAGGATTCCTTCATGTTTCAACTGCCATTGCTCTGTCCTCTGGAGGAGAGAAGAGCAGCCAGGTGCAGCTCCATTGTGCTTTGGCCCAGAAACTGGTGAGAGGCCCTTCCTCCGTTCCAGCTACTATTGCTCTGTGAGAAGGAAGAGCAGTGGTTTCACAAGTATAACCATTTCATATTTGGTTATGCATTCCTGAATGCTGCGCCCTTCCTACAAGCAAATCCCTGCCTTCTCATTCCATTTACACCTAATTTTGGTGGATTTGGTTGCGAAACGAATTCTTCGTGAATTCCATTTAAAAAGACAGACTTGATTCCTGTTGGTGACACCCTCTTGTATAAGTTCCCTTACATGTATGGTTGTACTTCTTATGGAACGGATATATTCAGTTCAAAGCTGAATAAACAGAGTTCCAAATGTAATCATTTCACATAGGCCCATTGTTAGTTTCAACAACAGTGGAGCAATGGAATCAGCTGGATTAATCTATTTGTTGAATGAGGACTAGACAGCTGATTGAAAGGGTGGAAACTAGAAGGAATCAACCAGTAGAGTTATAGCTATGCAGCTGCACATTCTTGGATTACATGTAATCATTTATCAATGCCACTTTCTTAACTGGGACTGTAGAAATAGAGGCTCTTTCTACATCCTACCTTGTCCATTCGTGCTCTGCTGGGAAGCCCAGCAGCAGCTCTGCCAAGAAGGGAGCATGATGGAAGAGCTCCCCTCTGCACTGGACCAGCTCCCTGCCAAAGAAAGTGCAATGGACATGCCTCTTCTTTCCACAATGCAGCTGGGTACTTTCCCAGGCTGCACTGGGGCAGCAAGCATCTCCATCGCATTTCCAGGGCTTCTGCAGGCCAGGTAAGTGCTTGATGGTCACGTGATCATGGTCATTGACAGGGAAAACCTGTCAATGATTTAATCCATGATTGCACCGCCTTGTGACAGGAGAAGGATGGGAGCCCAATGACATCATGCAGAAGAATCATTGTAGTCCCACTTCTCTCCTGTTCCCATGCCAGGACAACAGTGTCCTGCAGAAAGGTCCAGCAGACACTGTAAAATCCCCGTTCCCCATGGAACAGTTAGAAAGCACATTGTACAACTGATAGGAGTTCTGCCAATGTGAATATACAGCAGAGAGATGATGTAGCACAACCAATATGTAACTACGTGAAGGTAGATTTACATTACACAAACACCATGTAGGATCTGAGCCATTGCACTGGAAATCTTTACCCATTTCAGCTTTCACGTAAGGTGCCTTGACCCTTCACATAATGCTATTCAGTTTTCGCATGATACAACCCTTTCTTTATTCCAACTGAGATGGTATTACTGACCTTCTTTCTGTTTGGAAATAAAGTGTGAAAGAATTCATGCCCTCATCAAAATGCAGGGTTTTCCTTCAGTATCTCTTACAGGTATTAACACAGTTCTCTGTTATGCTATTTTTAGGTCAACGGAACAGAGATTGAATATGAATTTGAAGAGATCACATTGGAAAGGGTAAGTTAATTGTTCTTTCGCTGCCGAGTCAGGATAGCTTTGTTAGCAATACAAATAAAGCAACTTGCTGGATATAATCCTTCATTTTCAATTAAAGTAGCTGGAGCGGGATTCGTATTACATAATTATACAAAAATCCTACTGATCAAGACTGCTGATGGAACTCAAATCCCCAAATGCCTGCTGATGTATTTGCTATTCTGTTAGGGAGCTTTTATTATTTTCAAGATTGCTTCTTTTTGACATTTTTTTCCTAAAAGTTGAAAAGAATAAAACTTGGAAATCCATCATGTGACAGTCTGAATCCTTGGAATGTGAAATTGATGCATATGTTTCTGATTGAGATTCCCATGGTATAATTGTTTGCCTACCCACATCAGTTCAGGATGTCTGTATCTGTAAAACATGTATGCATTTAATTATACGTTTAATACAATTTTCAGACCAAGATAATACTCTCCAGCTGCTCCCATCTCAGAAATTCAGTATAGTGCCAGCAGCAGACATAAGGACCAGTGCTTCCCTAGGGCCACTTGTGTGAGGGACCACTTCAGGCAACAAATGGTGGGGTACAGCAGAGGTTGTCTCTGGCTAGTCCTCCTAAACCTCTCAGACCATTCTGTTCCATTGGAGGAACGAGCTATGTATGCTAGGCAGCGTATCCTCCACACTAAACCATGGTTTCCAAACTTTGATCCTCCAGATGTCTTGAACTTCAACTCCTAGAAGCCCCATCCAACCTGGCCAATAGTCAGGAATTCTGTGAGCTGAAGTCCAAAACATCTGAAAGACTACAGTTTGGGAAGCACTATTTAAATTAACCTGCTACCCTAAGGTGTAATGGAGGATACTCTCTCACTGACAGTGTTGGAGTAAGCTGTCATTCCCCTTTTGTCCCATAACTGCAGTGAAAGGGATACTATCTTGTTCTGTGTTTCTGACAGCAAAACTTCTTTGGATGTCCTTGAAAATTAAATGAGGAGTAGGGGAATGCTCACCCATGCTTGCACAAGCAACCATGTACCTACAGGGAAGTAGAGTTAGAGACAGGTAAAGTTCCCTTTGTGTGTTCTCTGTTGTCTTTGACCTATTCTTCTATTGTCTGCCAGTTGAGAAGGTGTCTGTACTACAACATTACAGCAGATTTAAACCCCTTTAATTGCGTGACTCCATCTTATGAGAGCAGGGAGACTTTCCTGCTAGAGAACTCTAGTACTAGAGTTCACAAACTTTGACAAAAAAATTTTTAAATACTTCACAAGTACTTTAAAAAATATTCCTTTATAACACAACATAACAAGTGGAGACATCCATAAGCATATAAATAGTAGTATCAAGGAGCCAGTGTGGAATGTGGATTTCAGTGTTGTACTAGGACTCTGGGATAACAAGGTTCAAGTGTCCAAGTTTCAAACCCACACTCAGCTATGGGAGGCTGTTGGGTGACCGTGGGTAGGTCACACTCTTTCAGCTTCAGAGAAAGGCAATGGGAAACCCCCTCTACAGGAATCTTGCTAAGAAAACTCCATGATTGGTTCACATTAAAGTCACCATAGGTCAGACAAGATTTGAAGGCATACAACAAAGTAATATCAATGTACAACTTTAACCTTCCTATATCCAGCAGATTTTTTTTAAAAAAATTATCAGTAATAGCGATGTGCTTTCTATAGTACTTAAGAGTCCAAATATGGCATCCATGGCCCTTCTCTCAAGCCATGTCACTTCCAGATCCCGAACTCTTGAACACAGTTAATAGCATCCATGTTTCAATAAATGTGTCCTGTTCACACAATTGATCATGAGTGAAAGTAGACCCTGCAATTTGTTCATCTCCTTCATTCCTCCTGCGTTATTTATTTATTTATTTACTTAAATATTTCTGTCTGAACCTTTATCATGGGATCTCAGGGTGGCATACAATATAAAAAAATCTTAAACACTTCCAAAGTAAAACCACAAATGATTTAAGCAGAATAAAAACATATTAAAAGGATAACAGTTAAAAGAAGTTGATAAGCTATGGCCATTTAGAACCATGTGCATGTACATTTTGAAGTGACTTAGACCCTTATCACACTATACTGCTATAGCTCTATTATTCCACTTGAACTGCCCTGGCTGCACCCTGTGGAATTCTGGGGTTTGTAGTTTGGTAAGGCACTGGAACTCTCTGGCTGAGAATTCTAAATGCCTCTTCCTAAACTGCAAATCCCATGATTCCATGCGATATTGCTGTGGCAGTTAACATGGAAAAATAGTGCTATAACAGTGTAATGTGATAAGGTCCTTAGTCCGCAAAGGATTTAATAAAAATCCATGCTTGGGTTTCGTGTGGGAAAGAAACCAGTGTTGGTACAAATTAGACTTTCAAGGAGAAAGCTTTCCACAAGCAGGGTGCCACAACTGAGAAGGCCCTCCCCATGTTCTTCCATGTGTATTGGACTTCAGTTTCCCCAAGAAATTTTTAAAGTATAAACTAGGCTGTATTTTATGAAGAGCTTAGTTAAATGAATAGTGCACAATGAATGCATCTATTTCTCAGACTGGCAACAATGACCAGAGCTTGGAAAAGTTACTTTTAGATTGTTGCTACGTGCCTTCAAATCATTTCTGACTTACAGTAACTCTAAGGTGAACCTATCATGGGGTTTTCTGGGGCTGAGAGCGTGTGATGCCAAGTGAGGAATCAAACCCTGCTCTCTAGGGTCATAGTATAACACTCAAATCACTGCATCGCACTTGCTTTCACACTTTTAGATTATAACTCCCAAATCCCCCAGCTAGTTGGGGAGTTGTCTGGGCGTTCCAATCCTAAAAAGGAACTTTTCCTAAGTTCTAACAATAGCTGCACTTCCCAGTATGTCATCATCACAAAAGCAAATGAGCAGTGGTCACAGATATTCATGGCAATGAGTTATTTGGACATTTCTTGTTGTGGTTTGTTAACTGGAGCATCAAAAGGTCACTGAACAGAACACATGCCTCCCAGGGTAAGATTTTTGAGTTCCAGAATTATTTTTAATAGATGCATATACTTATCAGTTTACGTAGTCAGAAGGCCAACCTGATTTGTGTCATCAGTTTGCAGCTTGACTTAGCATAGATAATTGATTATGCAGGCTGTAATCCCCAGTGTTAAATTTTGAATGATGTTTGATAAGCATGTGTTCACACTCCTCCATTTCTCAGTGAAGGTCTTAGCTGGAAAGCATAGTAGTTTGAACAAGGGGAGAGAATATCACTTGAATAATCTGAGGGCCTGGGGAAAGGTAACACTGTGAATATCTGGCAGGAAGTCTCAGCTGTGTTTATTGCCCTTAAAATGATCTAGATGAACCATTATGCTGAATAGTCTGTAGTGTAAATTCTTGGTCAGCTTTGAATTTATTTGTGTTGTGAAATGACCTAAGACCTTCTCCCTTTGAAGCCTAAACAACTGGCACAAAAGACACTGGACAGTATTCCCCATCAGCTACTTAGGCCCTTTCTGTATGACGTTGTCGTGCTGCTTCTGCAACAGGATGGCAGTGGTTGACAGGTTGTGCTTCCACACAACATCGTCTCTGTCCTGCTGCCATCCTGTCATGAAGCATCACACTCACATGGTATTTGCAAAACAGAAAAAAAAATCCATTTTACACCTCCAATTATGCAGTTCTCCCATACTAACCATCGTGTGGAAGCCATGGAAGTGTGATTGCTATGCTTCCTGCCCCAATACAGCAGTGGAAACTGCCTGGCTGTGCTGCAGAAGGAAGAGGTGGGACTATCGTGCACCCTTCCACAGGGAGCAAACAGGTGCAGAGGGGAGCATTGCCGACACACTCCCTTCCAGACCCAGAATTGCAGTGCAACAACACAAAGGAGTGTCATCGTGCGGAAATGGCCTTCGTTAAGCTTATTGGTTAAGTACCTGGGAATAGTGTCACAATCATGGCTAAATAGCAGTTGTGGATATGGAACGGTTATAGATGAGTAAATCTAGCTAATTGTTCCATATTCACAACTGCGGCTTAGTCATGATTGCGATGTGATTGTCATAAGCTTAACCTCTCACTCAGCCTACTTTACTGGGCATCAGCTGCATGAGGAGAAAGAGATCTATTCTACTGGTGCATGTGTGAATCGGAGCATGGGCAAAGATGATGTTTCTGTCAGGGAATGGGCCAGAAGAGATTCTTTAGTTAAAGATACTTAACCCTAACCTAAGTATTCCTAAGTAACTGATATAGAAAACTGTTTAATGTTTTATTTATTTTTTAAATTGAGTTTTGCATAAAAGTATTTTGGGGGCAAAAAAGCAAGTGTTTTATGCAACCTCGTGGCATGTGTGAGAATTTTTACATAAATGTCCCAAAACAGCCTTTGAAAAATGTACAAAATTTCACATAATCTTGCTCAGTAAGGAGAAATCCTTTGAAATGCTTCGTTTTTGAGTATGTGAACAATGTAGGTAAAAGGATTCCGTCCCTGAACTGGAAAGTACCACCATGAGTGTGGAGGATATTCACCACCACTCCAAGGTCACCACAGTGCCCACCACATCTCTGTCTATTTGTACATCACCATCCATCCATAGCCAGGGAGGCCTTGGGGCCCACAAACACAGCCCTGGGGGGTACTTTGTCTACTCCTGGCCTATATATTGGCTTGTCATTCAACAATTTATTTCAGGAGACTCGTCCACCATTGCTCCCTTCTCTCTTTCATATAATTTTTTTACTTTCTACTTTCACTCAGGAGACCTTGTCGTTTATTCTGCTAATGTACAGAAATGAAACCGGAGATCTTGGGAAGCCTCTGAGTGCTTAGCAGGTGGTAATAAACTGTAATGTCCCAAAGTGCTCTTAAACAGTGTTCTTTAAAGTAAGCTATAACTCTGACCAACCCAGTAATAACAGCTTTATAAAAAGTAATTGCCGCATGGAATGACTTAGACTGAAGCACTTGTATTAGTTCTGTTGTTTCTATAAATGAAGTGATCTCCACACACACCCCTTGTCATAGTCCAGAATGTCAGAATTTACCCCTATGTGTTCATGTTACTTTGAACAAGAAGGGAGCAGCGTGATAGTAGAACCAGGGATCAGTGGCTCAGAACTCAAGGACTTTTTCTTTGAAGATCATCTGCCACCCCACTTTTGTTTCCCTGGGGTGGTCTCTCCCTCCCTTTTTCTCTCCCTCTCTTTCTTTCTTTCAGTGGGTATGGAAACAGTATACAAAGATACTCAAAATGGTTGAAAAACATATTTTTCATGTGTCAAGAAACCCTAACAGAAAGAATCTTGGACAGACAGGTCTTACCCCAAAATGTGGGTGACTCAGGGGTCCACCCACAATGTCAGTACCTCCATGAAAGCTGGGGAATATTAGCTCAAAGAGGAGGCTAGTGAGAGGGGCTAACATTACAAGGTCTTTTACACCTATGTTTTGCAGCACTAATGCAGGGAAGAACTGGCAGGAAATCCAAAGCAAGCTTAATTGTGTTTTATTGGGAGAATTGCAATTACACACACAAAATCCTAGTAGTCGTGCAATCACATAAGGTTAACTGAAGGAAAAAAGGAAGGAAAGTTTCAGAAAGTGAGATTTTAGGGTAAAGTGGGTGATAGCAATCTAGAAGAGCAGCAAAGGAGCGATGTGGCTTTGATACAAGTCTAAGGACAGTACACAATTGCGAATCAGAGCTGCAGAGTGGTGACCAGAAATCAGTGAACTGCGAGTTGACTGGTCAAAAACTGGGGCTTTAATACTTTATTTCTGCCTGGAGGGCAGGGGCGTTAATGGCTCTCTGGCAGAGTAAATAATGGATTCCTGAGAGTGGACAGTGAGGTCTGGCATGAGCTAATGGCTTTAGCATTAGGTGACAAAGGGCTAATGGTAGTCCAGATAGCTGAGTAATTGTTGGACAGGGGTGGGGACAGACAGGAAGCTTGGTTAGTCAGAGAGAGAGGAGTTAAGACAATCAACCACCCTGTGGGACTCTCCCAGACGCTATTGCCTCTAAGGGGTTGAGTCATCAGAGGCTCTATTATTGCTGGAGTTTCCCGGCTATGCTTTGAAGTCTTTCCTGACCTTATTTTGCAATGCACATGTGACCAGCTTTTTCCTCTTAGCCAGCATGGGCATACAGCCATAATAGGGTATATTTTATATTTATGCAAATTAATATATATTTTGCCAATTAAATCATATTTTGCCAATTCAACCATATCAAAGCATGGGGGTGTAAGGTCTGCTAACACAGGAATCTTTGCAATTCAGGTCTTACTCTGTGCAAGTTTCTCATGTGGTTGTTTTGCACATAAATGAGCCTTTTCTGCACAGAAAACAGCATTTTGTGCTCACAAAACAATGTTTCTGCATAGAAATGTCATCCTCTGTGCAGAAAATGCTGTTTCCTGTGCTGAAAAGGCAGGTATGAGAGCAAAACAACCCCCTGTGAATTTTGCAGAGACTAAGCCCCAAGTTACAAATAGGTTTTGAAAACTGCAGTCTTGAAAGACTTTCTTGCCGAGGAAGGAAAAGTGCTGAAATTACTTATTGCATCCTTAAAAAAGAAACTTGGTGAAGTATTACATCCATTTTTTCAGCTTAGGTTGTTTTTGCAGTAGCTGGGGCTCGATGATGGATTTTCCACGCAAAATATATTGGCTGAAATACAACATCATGCTTATGTACTATAAATCTACGCTCACTGGTGAAGTGGTGGTTATGTTACATCTCTTTTTGGCCCAATGCTGACATGGTACACCAGCTGCACTATCTGCAAGTGTGTTTCATTCTGAAATAGGGGGTGCAGAATGACTGCCTCTGCCGTCCCAGTACTCTGAAGGTGCTGACACATAGTTATGGACAGTCCAACAAGGCACAACTGCATTTGCAAAGGTTATACTTGTTGAACTCTGTTTATCCAATTGTGAACTGAAAGAGGGAGATGAAGCAATGGCCAACGATAGTGCAACCTCATGTACCAAAAATAGTTCAACTTCATGGAAAATGCCAATAGGATGCCAGCCATTGTTCTAAACTAACCCAGTTCCAATTCAACTTAATTTGGGGTGACTTGGTCTTAGGTGAGCAATTAAGACCTGTAAGCATCACAAAAGACCTGCTTCTGGAGAAGTGAAAAACTCCTAGAACTGGGCAATTGCTATGGATCTATACAGATGTTGGGATTTCTGGGTTGTTCTTGGAGGCATGGCTAATGAACAGGAACGTGAACAATGCTTATCAGTATTGACAACCATGATGAAGAAAAATGATATCTTGGCATTCAAGATACCCTATCAAGGTAAAGGACAGTAGCGGCCAGATTTTTCACACTTGGGGTCTTCATTCAGAAATTGAAATAAAGCATGTGGTTTTCTTCTGTGGAAGACATATTTCTGGGAAGAAATATGTATTTTTGTGTGAAACATACAGATTCCTGTGCAAAAATTATTCTTTTTCTGCAGAAAACATCAGCATTAAAATTGTACATTTCCCCCTGACTGGAATCTGGATATCTACACAGACTTTGTAATGTTTATGCATGTTACAGAAACCATTTGCAATTTGTTAAACACATGCAGAAATTGATGTACATTGTAAAAAGTGGACTTTTTTGCTTCCTCAAAGTGTACTTTCTGTATAGAAAAACAATGCATATTTTTTGCAAGTGAATTTTCCCCAGTGGAGCCTGATCTCTCACTTGAAAGCCAAGATGACTAACCTGAGGCTCTTGTATTTTGGATATGTCATGAGATGATGACATGCCCCCTGGAAAAGATGATAATGCTCAGCAAAGTGGAAGGCAGTAGGAAAAGGGGAAGATTGCATTATGGGTGGAGAGACTCATCTTGGTCCACAGAATTCCCTGAAGCACCTTGCTCCCTGTTTCTCTCCCTCTCTCTCCCCACCCCCATGCCATTTGAACAGATCCTTTCATGTATTCCAGACCATCACAAGCAGCCATACAAAAACTTAAGGTTGGAGATGCAGCTCAAGACATTTGGAAAATTTTTAGACTCTTCCATATCAGTTAAGGAGAACTTCTTGAAAGACTGTTCACCTAAGAGCATTTAGAGAAGGTCTTGGGTCCTCCAAGGAGCTCCATCCCCAGCAGAGCAAACACAACAGTGAAGAAGAAGAGGTGGAACAGCAAGCTGATGGTTAACTTCATAGGAATACAGCAATGAGACCACGAGATTTAAGGAAGCCACATATCATGAGATGACATGACTAACTGGGGAAAAAGATGTTCATGCTTGTGGAAAGCACTTGGAAAAGAGGGAGACTTCATTGCAGATGGACTAATTCGGTTAAGGAAGCCATGACCCTGAGCCTACAACACCTGATGGCTGGAACTCTCAGAGGTCTTTCATTCAGAGGGTCACCATAAGTCAAAGCTGACTTGATGGCAAATAGAAAATACAAGTCGTGAAATACAAATGATGGTCAAAAATTGTCCAGCAACTGCTGCATTATTGTGGAACAAGGGGGAAAATGCTGAAATTATTTGCTCTTGCACATGGAAAGAAAATAAATGAAGTTTTACATCCCTACTAGGGATGTCATAATGTTTATCAAAATTTACCAAAACACCACTGGATTGGAGCTGTGCAAGAACATTCATTTCAGTGGGATTTGTGTCACATTGAGATAAGAGCCCTGAAACACTAATTCCCATTGTAATGTCTGTTGTTTCTTGATTCCTTATTCAGGGATTGACATGCGTACTGGGGGTATAAAACATTTGCTCACCAGAATTGTATGCAGCCTCCCAGCAGAACTGTAAAATTAGGGATGTGAAGAAATTCCAGTAATTTCCCAATGAGACTGTCTTAACATGTTGATTCAGCCTGTTGGGAGTTAATGAACTCTCATGAGATGTCTTGCCTCCAGCATGAAAATGACACAATGGGTACTTCCCCCTCCATTGAGGTTTCTGCAATTTGTGCAGAATGTATCTGTGCAGAACAAGTTCCTTTTCCATTTGTGTAGCAAAACACACACATGGAACAAATGCAGAAGGACTGGTTGATTGATAAATTAAGAGGGAGACAAACTCAGCCGACATTTCTCATTTGTTGGGTCTATGCAACAAGGCAGTTGTCCTGGTGCAGAAGGGTTAAAGACTAGGGCCCTTTTCGCACAGCATTTGTCATGTGAAAGGGTCTCTGGAGTGTTGCACAATCGCAAGAAGTGTTCCACATGACATCCTGCCAATTGCATGACACTGCCAGGGCCAGCAGGTGCTGATCGCACAATATGTCGTTTTTGGCTTTTGGCTGAAAATGATACACAATTGCGCATCACTCCGGGGCCTAACATGCACTTACCGTCTGTGTGGAGCCTCCAGAGCTGTGGCCCTTGCACTTCCTCCCCCATCGCAGCCTGGGAAAATACCTGGCTGCACTGCAGAAGGAAGAGGCAGAGCCCTCGTGCTGCCTGCTGGCCGGCAGGCAACTGCTGCAGAGCAGAAGCAGCGGGGTCGCGAGAGCCTCATGGAAGAGGCTGCTCATGTGATCCCCACGTGACCGTGCCAGAAGCACGTAAGCTGTGGAAAGGGCCTAAGTTATGCAGTTTCTGCAATCTGCACACTTATGCAGTTTGCTCCTCCAAATGTTCTCATTAATACAAAACTTTCACAAGACAAGTAGAAAATATCTTACAGGCAAGGAGGAAAAAAAGGTTGGCTGGAGTCCTATTAATATCTTACACATGTGGGAACAGATAGACAATAGAGACCATGCAGATGGAGTTCCATATGTGGCGACATTGCACATTACTGTGCGTTACATTTTGTGGCTTGGGCATGCAGCTGCATGTGTGCATTCGGGTTGTGGATTTGGTTGCTCAATGTCTCAGTTCAATTATGTTTAAGTCAACTAAGAACAGTGGTTTAAGTCATCATGAAATGTTTCAGATCATGAGAAGAACCTACAAGTGTTCAGAAGACTTCTATGCTGCAGGCTTGTTTCCCCAATGGGTGAAACTGAGGTCTATGATAGATCTAGAACTCGTAGACATAGCCTTCTACTTTTGAGAGGGAAAAAATTACTTGTGGGCTTATATCATCCTTATTTGATGTTTATTATATATATGTGTATGTGTGTATGAAATTTTTCTCAATAGCCAGCACTAGATGAATCAAAACATTTTATTAGTGTGGGGAGAGGGAGACCCAATGAAGTAAACTTCATGTAGTTTAAATGGTATATATTATTCAACGAAGTGGCCTAAATCCAACTGTTGATCCCAGCACAAGGAGATCTGTTGATTGAATAGATCTTCTTGTGTTAAAGATGCAGGAAGAGAGCCTTCTCAGTGGCTGCTCCCAGTGGCTGCCCACAGAATTCCCTTCCACGTGAGGCCAGGCTGGCCCCCTCTCTGCTCTCTTTTGACTGGAAGGCAAAGACCTTTAATTCAAATAGGCTTTTAGGGATTAATTGGCAGCAGGTAGCATTTTATGGTTATATGTGTGGTGCATCTTTAACATTATTGTTATGTTTTTAAAATAATTTTATAGTTTTTTAAAATGGTCCTTTAATGGGACAATTATTTCATTGTTTTTATTTTTTTAATGATTTTTAGCTACTCTTATTTTTTAGTCTTTGTAAGCTGCCTTGGGTCCTGTGCTGGTAGAAATGTGGCATATAGAGTAAATAAAGAGGGAGGGGGCTAATGTGCGTAAATACTGACTTAACAAGTTTCCACTTTAGTTTAGTTTAGTTTGGTTTATTGAGTCACCTCTAGTTAGTTTAGTTTATTGAGTCACCTCTAGTTGCGATTAACAACTGAATTGATTCCTATGTTTTCCAGAAACTGATTTTTTTTCCCTACAGAAAATAATATAGTTGGGGACTGTTCTCTCTCTCTCTTTGTCTCACAGACACACCCTATCTAATTTTGTTTATACTCTATACTTCTGCCAATAGTTCAGGGTGCCATACATAGTTCTCCCAATTCGTAAGCCAAACATGAGTCAACAGTACTTTTAAAAAAAACTTAATACAATTCTGGTCTGCATCTACAAAAGTATAGGCCAAAATGTTACTCATTAGTCACACCTAGAGTATACAACTCAGCCACCCACTTTTGTAAGGGCACAAGAACCCTGCAAAAGTAGGTGGGAAACTAAATAAAAATAAAAATCATGAACACTGTTTTTATTTACCTGAAAACAATTCTTCTCTAGGAGTCACTAGGTCCTCCAGTATGATTCTGTGTTCACCTTCCAATGGAAGTGGACCCTAGAGTCATACTGGAGGACCTAGCAATGCCTAGAGAAGTGATCTATCTAGGAATCTCTAGGTCCTCCATCATGACTCTCTGTTCTCCACTTCCAGCAGAAGCAGCCATAGAATTCCACTGGAGGACCTAGAGATTCCTACAGAGAATATGTTTTTTTTGTGGCAGAGCAAGTACAATAATATTTTTAAAATAAATAAATAAAATAACTAAAAAATAATCAAAGTCATGAATACTGAACCCATGAAAGTGGAGGGCTGACTGCACACATTAAATCAATTGTTGAACACTCAGTCAATATGCAGGTATATTACATTGATTCAGTGGGTCTATTTTAGGTAAGACTAAGTATAGTATTATTTCTTGGCCACTAGGAGTAGACAAGTTTGGTGAGTACCTAAAGCAGGGCTTTTTCAGAGGCACCATCTCAGTTGTAAAACTTTGGCCATTTCCACACTAGCCTATTATAGCGTGATGATTCCACTTTCAACATCCTCTGGAATCCTGGGGTTTGCAGTTTCGGGAGGGGCCAGATGGCCTCTCCTGAAACTGCAAACCCCGGGATTCCAGAGGATGTTGAAAGTGGAATCATTGCAGTGTAACAGGCTAGTGCGGAAATGGCCTTCCTCCCAAGAGAAGACAAGCTAGCTCCATTCCTTTTGCACATCCAAGTGGCAGCGAAGACTGCACAGTTTTACATGGCCTTTGGTCCTTAAAATCAGGGCTGGAGTATTTGGATTGTGTATGTGTATTTAAAACTGGCTTTGATTTGTTTTAAAAGATCTTCCCCACCCACCCCTGTTTTTTTTTTACTGTTGTTTTAATCCATTGAGTATGGTGGCCCAGCTGGGCAGAGATGAAATAAAATACTTTAATAATTAAGTGAGTACATTGTAAAAGTAATGGTGGTATGACTCTTCTTCTGCTCTGGTGAGACCTTACCTAGAGTACTATATCCACTTACGGGACTGCAATTTAAGAAATCTATTGACAGAATGGAACATATCCAGAGAAGGCTAGCAAAGAGGGTATGAGGCCTGGAAATGAAGTTCTATGAGGCAAGGTTGAAAGATCTGAATGAATATGGTTGTTAAGAAGCAACTGTGTGGCCATCTTCAAATATCTGAAGAATAAGGCCACATACAAGATGGGATTTATTAGTTTTCCATTGCACTTTAGGATAAGATACAGTGAATTCAAGTTCCAAGCAGCCTTGGTAGGAGGTAGACTCTTGTACATTTGAGTTTTCAAGCAGAGGTTTGGTGGCTACCTATCAGTGATACTGTAGTGATGGATTTCTTGTACTGACAGATAGTGAACTGGATGTCCATTGAGTTAGTTTCCAGTTCTGTAATAACACAAGAAGCCCATTGAGATAGATAAGGCTGAAAGAAAGTGGCAGTCTTCCTGTTCTCACTCAGGAAGATTTATGTCTGAGCAGAAATTTCAAGATGACTTTCAACACGCTGTAAATTTCAGTTCCAAACAACATCTAAAAACCAGTGTTGTCTTGCTCATACTGAGTTAACGGTTCAGGAAAGACTCCTGCAGCCCCCAACAATAAGCTTTGAATTGATACTTGCACTTTCCTTCTCATTCAGGTACCCTGAAAAGTTGCAGGAGTTCAAATACAGGGAAAGATTAGAGGATGAAATCCTTACTGTTCATTTCCAGAGTTGCAATGAACTGAGGTTTAACTGCAAAATAATTGCTCACAGAAGCTTTTTCATTGCACTTTTTAGAAATACACTGTTAGGGGTCAGATGTGACCGAGCCCATACAGTCCTGTTAGACATTGTGTAAGTAGATGCTCTTAGAGAAATTCCATTTCACACAGTTGGTTTTACATTTCCTCTCTTAAGCTAAGTGTTTCAACATAGCCTGGATGACAGCAACAGCAAAGCTCCATACATCTATTGTTGATTTTCTTAACATTTCTCTTTGGAGAGGCATTTTGGCAGTGCCAACACAGAGAAACAAAATTCGTTTCTAGGTTACACAGTGGTTAATGTTGCAAGTGAGAAAAGGTTTGAGAGCAGTTCTGCTTCAAGTGTCCAGAATCCTCTAGGGTCCTGCATTTTTTCCCCTTTCTGCTTTGTTTTGTTTGACTCTTCTGTAATCACCTTTATGATCAGATCACTACTTGCAAAGATGAAAAAAGGAAGAAGAGTTGTGCATTTTTACTTCACGGCTGACAGCGAGGAGACAGAATCCATTTGGAGTGTATCTCTTTAGAGCAAAGGTGAGCAAAGTGGCCTTCATGGAGCCCTCTGATGCTGTTTTTGTGGGCCTCCATCAGCTGTACCTTTTCTGGCCAAAAAAAGGTCAATTGCACTTTCTAGAAAACTACAGGAGCAGCAGTTCATATGAGCTGCAGGGTTCTTTGTACCACTTAGCACCAGTTTTTCAAAACCTAGAAGTAGACTGTTGGCTTTTTCTAGTTTTGTCCCATTTTGGCATTCAGTGCAACCCAAGAGTCTCAGGGGAAATACAATTGGCCCTCAGACCCATCACAGTGGTCCACCTCTGCTTTAGATATAATTCTCACATTTCTCAAGCGCTAATGTTCTCTGCCCAAAAATGTACGTAAGTGTCTGATGCACCATTGGGAGGTTGCACCTTGCACCTAAACCTCTTTTTAAATAATAACAGTAATCATCATCAGCTGAGAGTGAAATCAAATAATTTAAGTTTTACTATGAAATGCAGAAGCCGTATTATGAAATACAGATATGGATCAATGATGTGACTTTAATTTTTATCCAGGAAAGAAATAGGTGAATTATCCCAATTGAGCATGGTGCCACAGACCAGCATAACTCTCTGCATACTTCTTGTACTACAAACCTCTGTAAAAACTTCAATGGGATGGCTAGTTTTTCTCAAAGTAGAGTTGAGAATCGCAGTGCCCTCCGGGTAATGTTGGGCTGTAACTCCCAGTGTTCCTCACAACTGACTATGCTGGCCAGACTTGGTGAGAGCTGTAGTCTGTCAACCTGTGGACTCTTACATCTGGTTTAGAGAGAGGGGACCCAGGGAGAACTAGGACCCTGAGCAAGAGTTCCGTGTGAAAAAAAAATCTGCAATGGCTGTCATAGTGAAATGGATCATAACTGCAATTTGGTTTCTTGCTGGAGACCCTCGCTGATCCTTTAGTCAGTCTTCTGGGACAAAACTGAGATTTTAGAGTCAAGCTGTGTGAAGCATATCTTTCCACATTTTAAAGACAGCTGGGAAGATCTGGAGTTTTTTTAAAAAAGTAGTAGTATTTTATAGATAATAAACTTTTTGAGTTTAAAACGGGTTACCCAATAGCAGGGTCCACAGAGGAAAAAACCCAAGTGGTCAGATCCCCAAGATTGCAGCAGAGCTTGAGAAAGTTCCTTTTTGGATTACAACTCCCAGAATCCCACAGCTGGGAAAGGGGGGTTATCTGAAAGGACTTTTCCAAGCTCTAGCATCAATGTTCAATGGCTATTATTCTGAAGATGCCCGAAGTAAGTAGTAGTCTAAGGCAAGTTTCAAAATCAAGTTTCAAGAGCAGTAACTGAAGATTTAAAGGATCAGAAGTGAGAACATGACCACATATTCACATATTAGCTGCTTGCTGACATCCTGTATCATAGGTACAGAGGGTAAATCTCTGCATGCACAGTTCCACATTAATTGCACTACCCTTATGTTGAATTGACCAAGTTGTACAACTGAAGTGAGACACCAAATGTGCAGCCAGATGGCAGAGATAAATGCACAGTGTGCATCGTTCCCCAGTGTGCAGTGTGAATCGATGCAAAATGGCACCAGTTGTTGCCCTCCACTTCAGCAAACTTGAACTATGTGTGGCCATTCCGAATCAGACAAAAAGAATCAATTATATCTGTGGTAAAGGCACCAATATTTCTACTGGAAGATATACATAAGACACTGATAACATTCCAGACACTGTGATAAGTCCACACTTCCACTCTGATTGCTAAGGGACTGGGGAGGTGGTGCAATGATTGTGTTAGATGTTTTTCTGGGTTGGGCCCTGAACCCACCAGTATTGCCATCTTGATGGTGCCAGTCCTGTTTCCCAACACAATACCCTGGGGGCAAGGTTGGCATAATTAATATGGCAGAGCTGTCAACTTAATAGGAACCAGATCTCTCAAATTTGTATTTAAATTTAACTCACATGGTTCTTGTGAAGAACATCAGTAGGGAAACAATTCTTTGCTAGTTTCTTTCCTGAAGGAAGCAATGAGGCATTGTAGCAATTTTCTGCCCATTATAAAAAAGTCTTTAAAGAATTAGGCAGTTTTCAAAGACTGTTCACAAGTTGAAATTTATCCTGCACAAAATTGTGTGTGCTATTTTTGCACAGAGAACAGCATTATATGTACAGAAATTAGCTGGGCAGAATTTTTTTTGTGCTGAAAATCCTATTTCCTTTACAGAAAATGCTGCTTTGTGCACACAAACCCATGTGCAAATTTTGTGCAGAATGAGTTAGGACTGCAAAGATTCTCTTCAACCCAGGTTTACTAACATTTAAGAAACCCATTTCCAACCGTTTTTAAAAATATTTTTGAATATTCATTCCATCTCTAAACATTAGGAGCATAATACACAGAATAGCCTGAGAATATAAAACAGTACAGCATTTCTCCCTCTAAATATTATTAGTTCTTGTCTGAAAAATTCCCCTTTTTCCTGGATGAATTTCCTGGTTAGATCTGAACAGAACTTTCAACAGATGGTTTTTTGGAACTGGCATTTAGTGTTGACATTTTAAACCTGGACACATCTGTGGGAACTTTGTGTGATTCATTTCATTCTCAGAGTTCTAAATCTCTTGCCTTCTTTCCCCCCTCCTTCATTCCCTACAAAGCCACACATTACTTGTAATTAGGAAAACTAGCTGGTAATGCAAATACTAACTGTGACAGTAGCTCTTTCCATTTCCTTCAAGCTTTTGGGACTTTTCTAGGAATACTTTGCAAAGAAGATCAGAGATTTAAAGGTTACAATTAGGAATGCTGGGATAATATTCCAGATTGAATTTGAGACACTCATTGAATCCTGTTGTTAGTCCCTAATGGAATATGGGCACTGAATCACCTTTATGTTGATTCACCATCTGATTGGGTCTTTTCTAGTCTTTCTTATAAGGTACATCATTTTGAACATTTGCATCTGGGGAGTAGAAGTTGAGGCAGAAAGTCTTGAAATCTAAATGTTGGTGGGGAAATCAAGGATAACAGGAGTGTTCAGTGGCAGAGCTTGGAGTGCATGGAGGGCAGAGCTATTGACTGGGAATGTGGCCATGATGCATGGGGGTGTGGGCATGGTGCATAGGGGTGTGGCCATGGTACATGGGGCATGGCTGCAGCACGTAGGGGCATGGCTACGAGCCGACACCCCAAAAACATTGCTGCCAGGGACGAACCGCTCCCATCGCCCCCTCCCCCCATCCCTATGCAACTGGGAGCATTCAACTTTCTACAGACATCTGAGAGCATGAGGTGATAAAATGCAATTGTCAGCAGAAATGAAGAGATGAGATTTGCACACATCAACTGAGTGGAGGTAAAATATATCTGATTCTTCCAGCAAGATGTGAACAGCTGTAAGGTGGGCTTTACTCTCAAAGAGACACATCCAGGAGTTGGTGCTCTGAGCATAAGAACTAGGAACATGAAAGAACGTATCAAGCAGCCATGACAGAAATGCCCTTCTCTGTATCTGAAATATTGAAGTAGTGCCATTTAGAAGGTGGAGCAAGCTTGTTTCTTGCTGCTTCAGAAACCAGAATGTGAACCAGTGTTTTCAAATAAAAAGAAAAAATATTCCCCCTAAATATTGGTGTAATCTCCAATTTTTGTTTTACTCCAAGAGTTATTCAACAGTGGAGTCATTGCCTCAGAGAGTGGTAGACTTTCTTTATTTGGAGATCTTCAAAGGCCATTTTTTCACTTGACAGTTATAGCACTATTATTCCACTTTCAATATCCTGTGGAATTCGGGGGTTTGTAGTTTACTGAGGCCAAAGAGCTCTCTGGCTGAGAATTCTAAAGGCCCCTCCCTAGACTTCAGATCCCAGTATTCCACTGGATATTGAAAGTGGAATAATAGTAATATAACAGTGTCATGCAGAAATATCCAGAGGTTAGATGGTCGTCTTTTAGTGTGCATTAATTGTTCATTCCTGCATGATAGGGGGTTGAGCTAGATGGCTGAGTGGTGCCATCCAGCTCTAAGCTTCTTTGATTCTGTGCTCATCATGTCTATTCTGTGAACATTTTGGGGAAAGTGTTACCCAGACCTCTTGGACAGCATTAAATGGTCAGAAATTAATCTCAGCTTCATAAAGCTTCAATGAGTCCGGCTGATGTTTAATTTCCCTGCTACCAGCTGTAATGATTCTCATCTGTGACTGTGTTTGTACAACAGGATTGCTTTCTATTGATTGCCTGCCCTACTTTTCCTGCGTTGTTTGTAATGTCAGTGCTGCAGGTGCACGGCTGACATGAGGCCGAGAATTTCATAATATAATTGTTCTAAACTCACCCCTGAACAACAGGGGGCTTATACAATTTTATTTTTAAGTTCAATTTAAATAGGGGAATGTGTTGATGTTTACAGCATCATGAATGTTAATGGCATTGTACTGTGTAAGCATAAACATACAGGTCACTGCTTAAAGGCACTTGTGGTTTGAAGTCGGGCCAGCAAGAAGAGGGAAAAGTAATGCAGTGTATTGTGTTATACTGGTTTGTATTTTATTTTATTTTATTTAATTTATAGGCTGTCTTTCTCCTAACTTGGAACCAAGGCAGCTCACAATGTAGATTAAAACAAAGGTCATTTCTGCACTACTCTGTTATAGTGCTATTATTCCACTTTCAACATCCTGTGGAATTCGGGGGTTTGTAGTTTACTGAGGCCAAAGAGCTTTTCAGTTTAGGGGGGGCATTTAGAATTCTCAGCCAGAGAGCTCTTTGGGCTCATTAAACTGCCAACCCCAGAATTCCACAGGATGTTGAAAGTAGAATAATAGCACTATTACAGTGTAGGGTGGAAATGGCCAAAGTATAAGCTTTTTTAAAATAAAAAATGGAATGGAACTGTCCAATGTGCTGAACTCTATTCTCAATATAGGTTCAGCACCTTGCTTGGTTTCTGTTAACTAGTGATTTTTGCTATGAAGCGCAAGTATTTGTGTGTTATCAAGGAATAGAATCAGAGAGTCTTACAGATGAAAGGTACCTCAAGGACCATCTAATCTAGCCCCTGCCATGGAGGAATATAATTTATATATTTATTTTACCTGTTTGTATCTTCTCTTTTTTCCCAACAAGGGAACTCAGGGCAGCTAACATTAAAACAGTGCAAGTTAAAACATACATAAAAGTGTAAATATAAAATTTTGAAAACAGTTAATTTATAGAGTTAAAAACATTAAACATTAAACACATTAAATACATTTAAAATACATTAAAAACAATACAAAACTTAAAAACAGAGTCGTACAGCATTAAAGGTCCAGACATATCAATTTATAAAAGCCTGATGGCACAAAAATGTTTTAATCTGGTGATGAAGAGTTAGGATAGGACTGTCCTGGCCTCCCTAGGGAGGGAGTTCCAAAGTCTGGGAGCAGCCATCAAGAAGGCTCTCTCTCTTGTTCCCACCAAAGATGCCTGAGAGGGTGAGGAGACAGAGATGAGGACCTCTCCAGACGATCTTAAGGCTCCAATGGGCTCATAAAAGAAGATATGGTTCTTCAAATAACCTCAGTCCAAGATATGTGTGTGTGTGTGTGCGTGTGTGGGTAGCACTGCAGCATTGCATACCATACCGTGGATGGATGGATGGATAGATAGATATAGCGATATAGCCAAAGCACTCCAGAAATATGACCATCCAGCCTTTATTTAAAGACCTCCAAAGACAGAGTCCACAACCATCTGGGATAGTCTGTTTCTTAGTTCTTCTCTATTTGTAGGTAGAATCTCTTTTCGTATCATTTGAATCCACTGGTTCATACTGAAGTCTCTGGAGCAGCAGGAAGCAAGCTAGCTTCATCTTCTACGTAACATACCTTTAGATATTCAAAGATAGTTATCATGTCACCTTCTCCAAGCTAAACATGCCCAGCTCTCTAAGTTGTTCCTCACAAGGCCTGGTTTCCATACTTTTGATCATCTTGGTCAACTTCCCCTGGACACATTTGAGCTTGTCAATATCTTTCTTGATATACTTCTTTGCTGGATGTGTTCAGGCTTGTTGATATCCTTCTTGCTATGTTCCATCTGTGGACATATTCCAGGTTGTCAATCTCTTGCTCAATATGAGCTTTTGTTTTTGTGCATCTTGGGAAAAACCATTGCCTTTTGATAACTAGTTTCTCTGGATTTTTGTAAAATGTGCAGCATTGAAAAATATGATTAAGTGTTGCCTTGTTCTGGGAACTAGTCAAGAAGGTAGCACTGGAAAAGCTGTTTGTGTTTTTGTGATTAATCATTCTGACCTTTTAAGCTTGCTGGATGCATGTGATTAGCTTCACATGGGGGAAAAAACACGAGTTTTGCTCTGAAGGAGGAATTTTACACAAATTGTATTTTGCACAAATTGCAGTATTTCTGTGAAAAATAGGCATCTTGGCCTCACATCAGGAATGACATCTCTGGAGGGGGTAGTGTTCAGAATCCTGTTTCATTTTGCCAGTGAGACCAGATTTATGTATAATTGCAGGAACAGTGAGATTTTCTTCAAGCCTCGCCTTTTAGCCCTGTTAGCTTCCTATAGTCTCTGTGATGCAGAGCTTGCCTTGCTCCTGTTAATTCTTGAGAACATGGATGTACAGCCCTTGCATCTCAGTGGCTCCTTCCTGCTTGTCCCTCCTACACCATTTGTATCGCACCCACTGCATCTAAGGTACACTGTTTCACCTTTCTGTACAGTCATTTGCCATATTTTGACCAATGCAATCTCTTTCAGGTAGAGGACCCATCAAGAGCAAAGCTGGCCAGTCTGTGTCTATGCACACAGACACACACACCACAAACTCTGTATTCAGGAAGTCCTAGCTTTGACATCTCCAGTTAATGCTGCCTCAAGGAGCTGAGCTGGAAAAGGCAGCTTCCTTCTGAGCTGCTGCTAATCAGAGTAGACAATATGAGGTTAAATTATAGGAACATCAGAAGCTACATTCTCATGAATCAGCCCATTGGTTCTTCTAGCCTCCTATTGTTAACTCCGACTGGCAGAGGTTCTCCAAGGTTTCAGGGAGGATTCCCTGTATGGACCAGCCTGTGCTCTAAGATCTGAAGGATCTTTCTCTTGGTCCCAACACCATCCCAGACATGAGTGGTGAGGACGTGAGAGAGAGCCTTCTCAGTGGCTGCTCCCAGGTTACAGAACTCCCTTCCCCAGGAAGTCCAGTTGGCTCCCTCCCAGCTGTGTTTCTACTGGCAGGCAAAGACCTTTATTGATTTTCAAAGGAAACTTTTTTATTTTTAGTGAATTATGGAAGACAAAGCTTGTAATGGGCGTGTTTTTATTTTTGTATGTTTTAAGTATCTTTTTATGCTGTTTTTAACTGGTTTTAACATCTTTTTTAAAAAAATAGAAATTTCCTTTAATTGTGTTCTAACTTTTGTATTGGATTGAGTCTTTAAAATGTTGTATGGTGCCTTGGATCCAGTTCTGGAAGAAGGGCAGGAAATAAATAAAATTTTTAAAAAATCTAGATGTCCTTGGACATCCATGAGTGGTCCTACCCAAGTGCTAACCAGTTTTACATAATACAAATTTATTGATGATGCTATGGAGCTGCTTAGTTTTCAAAAGCAGATGAGACTGAGGCCATTTCCACACCTTACCATTGTAGTGCTATTATTCCACTTTCAATATCCTATGGAATTCTGGGGTTTGCAGTTTAGGGAGGAGCATTTAGAATTCTCAGCCAGAGAGCCCTTTGGCCTCAGTAAACTACAAACCTCAGAATTCCACAGGAGGTTGAAAGTGGAATAACAGCACTATAACAGTGTAGTGCAGAAATGGTCTGAGTGTATTTAAGGTAGTACCAATGGAGCACAGTAAAAACAGTTCCAGTTGGCAAGTCTGTAGAGGGCAAGGAGATCACAAAGCAGTCTCAGGCACTGGGGGTCATCAGTTATATGAGAAACATTTGCCCTCTCTCCTTTAGTCTTCTAAATAAATTGTTGTCATCCTATTGGGAAAAAAAGCACAGACAAGAACCTACATTGCATTTCTCTCCACTCCCATAATTACACTGCTATAACACGACACCACAGTTCTGCAGCATACCAACACTATGAAACTGTGTGTGTGTGTGTGTGCGTGCGTGCGCCAGTATGATTACTTATTGTCCCATTATGCAGTGGGGAATGCACAGGTCTCTTATCCAAGTACTTACCAGGTTCAACCCTACTTAGGCCCTTTTCAAACGCAGTTTCTTTTGTGCGAGGGCCCCTTGAGTGTCGTGTAAATGAGAGCGCTGGTCCGTACGACACACTCTCATCTACGCGACACTCATGAGCCTAACGTGGGGTGCGCACTCATTTTTTTATTTTCGGCTCTAAGCTGAAAATACTGCATGCTCGCGCAATGCTCGCGGGGCCCTCGCGCACTTACCTGCATGCGGTGCGTCGAACGAGCCAGGCCGGTCGTGCTTCCTCCCCCAGCGCAGCCTACAGCTCCCAGGCTGAGCTGCGAAAGGAAGGAGAGGGGCACTAGCGTGATGGCTGCACAACCGAGAAGCCGTTGTGGGAGGCAGAAGGTCTGCCGTGAGCGGCTCGTGCAAATGGCTGCTCGCACGAGTGCCGCCCCCAACTGCTGCAATGAAGATAAGGTGTGAAAAGGGCCTACTTAGCTTCTGAAATCAGAATAAGATAAGATACACTCAGGACGCTGTGGTGGTCAGGGCCAATAAGGCAGTTTCATATGCTGGCTTAGCATTCAAAAAATGTTCAAAAATGTCTTTCTTGGGTGTTGAGAAACTCTGATAAGGGGAAGGACAGACAGAAAATGAGAGTCTTCTAAGTTCAGGATTTATTCTGAGCAAATTTGTGCATGGTATTTTTGTGCAGAAATCAGCATATTCTGCACAAGAAACAGCATTTGCTGCACAGAAAGTGTTGTTTTCTTCACAGAAAATTCTGTTTTCTGCACAAGAACACCACACGTGAATTTTGCACCAAATAAGTTTCAACTATGAAGAGTCTCCAGAAATGGCATAGTTTTCAAAGACTTTGTTGCAGTGGTAAGAAAGAGGTTAAAATTACTTGTTTCTTCCTTTAAGAATGATGTTAGTGAAAAAACGTACAGTCCCAGCTTTGTTCAGATTTGTTCACCCTTCACTTCTCTGTACTGTTGAAGTCTTTGACCTAGAGAAAAAAATGAATTATGCAGCCTAAATGAATGCATACAAAAGGCACTTATTTTACATAATTTATCCATCATGAATAAACATTCCCCTGTTTTGCACAGAATATGGACTTATGGGCTCTGTTTACAAAGATTGCACTAAGCCACTTGCTGCACAATAGGTTTGACTAAGCAGGTATATCCCCTGCCAGTTCATTATACCAGGGGAGCTAAGATTTCATCTTGCAAGGTGCTGAGCATTCTAAAAAGTTTAACTGCTACTAATTGTGAGCCAGGGAGGTTGCTGAATGTGCATTCAGCTTCCCAAAGAACATTGCAGGACTGGGGCCAGAAGGTAAGATGGAAGAATCCTAATTGGTTTACGTAAGTGTTCCCTAGGTTTGGAAGATTGTCTTTGGAGAAAGTGCAATTAAAATTTGGTTAGCTTATCATGCAAGGTTCCTAATCATAGGAAAAGCTGGTGTATATACTTTCTCTTTGCAGATGTGTGCCTCCAAAGTGTGGATGGTGGGGCTGCTGAGAACATGATGATGGGTAAGGAGGATAAGTCCTTCCAACCAGCAGACCCCTGTCTTCTCATTCCATTTATTCCTAATTTTGGTAGGCATGGGTGAGAAATGAATTCTTTGTGAATTCTGCTAGAAAAACAAAAGCCTGATTCCTGTTGGTCTCATCCATCTGTATAAATACTCTTACACATATGGTTGTACTCTTGGGAACCATTGTGGAATGGATGTATTCAGTTCATTCTTGAATGAGTAGAGTTTCAGATCTAACGGTTTTGTTTGTTTGTTGTGTGCCTTCCGATCATTTCTGGCTCAGGGCAATCCTAAGGCAAATCTATCATGGGGTTTTCCTGGCAGAATTTGTTCAAAAGGGGTTTGCCTTTGCCGTCCTCTGAGGCTGAGAAAGTGTGACTTGCCCAAGGTCACCTAGTGCATGCCTGCGTGTCCAGAGCATTGCACTGCACACACTTGGATTGCAGAATCTTGGCCACAGAACATATGAAACACTCTTTGACAAGCATTATCTTATTAATTTCCTTCTTAAACATGTAAGGTATGTCAATATTGCAGTGATCAAACTGCTAATTGTGCTCACAGATGGGAAGTTGCGGGGGGTGGAGAGAGAGCAGCAGCTTGGCTTAAGACCCTGCAATTAATTTACAGCCAAGAGGAGAGTTGAATGAGTGACTTCTCAGCTCTGTATCTTGGGCCAAGGACTGTAAGGCAAAAAGCCATCTAAGGCTTCCTCTGCAAGCTTTTCATATGGACATAAAAGACTGGAGGCAGAGTTTAGAAAAGTTATTTTTCTGGACTACAGCTCGCAATGTTTGTTCAGGTGATTCTACTATCCTTTCTCACTGTGTCGGGGAAGAAGGGAGTTGTATTAAAGTCACCTTCAGCAGACCAGCTCTTATCTAGAGTTGTTTGTTATGATATATCCTGGTGCCCATTCACACTACAGAATTACAGCACTATTATTCCACTTTAACTGCCATGGTTCTGTCCTATGGAATCCTGGGACTGGCAGTTTAGAGAAAGTCATTTAGAATTCTCGGCCAGAAAGCCCCAGTGCCTCATCAGATTACAAGGTCCAGGATTCCATAGAATGGAACCATGGCAGTTAAAGTGGAATAATAGCACTATAATTCTGTAGTGTGAACAATGCCCTGTTGTTGTCTCTAGCGGCTGTTTTTCTCTACCACCTGGAAGCGTGCAGAGGAGAAAACATTAGCTGATGAAGATAATCAATGGGCAGTTCCTTCCTTCTGATGTGAAACTCTTCTGCCATAATATGCTTGGCATAATGCTCCCAAGTCTCTTATTCTTCTCACATTGGCGCTACAAGAGCTAGCTAGCTAGCTAGCTAGCTATTTATTTATTTATTTATGTATGTATGTATGTATGTATGTTTGTTCTGCCCTCCCTCATGAGATCTCTGGGTGGCATACTATTAAAATAATTATAAACAGTTCCAGATAAAAACAATAAAATAATTTAAATAGAATAAAAGGATATTGAACAGATTACCATGTTAAACTAAGCAGTTTAAATCATGTACGCGTGTGTGTTTTAAACCCTAAAGGCTTTGATTTAAAGCCATGTTTTAATTTTGCACCATCAAGAAACCATTACCCTTCAGGTCTGCAAGGGGATGACATTCCATAAATAGGCTGGCGCAGGACAGAATGGAGTAGAATCTAGTCATCTTTCTGTTCGATATTTCAGCAAAGCCAGGAACCAAAGAGTTTCAGGGCACTCTTAACAGTCAGAAGAAAAGGGGGGTGAGGAATTTTGCTATTTTTTTTTTCCAGAAAGTACAGATATTCAGCTCACAATCCAGGCCTTTCTTAACAAATAATAGTTCCCTGTTTCCTTGACTGATTCCATCTGATTATGGGTTTGGGGAGGCATTCAAAATTTAACTGGAACTAAACGGACGCTAGTGTGCCAGATTCAGAGTGCAATTATTTTATCATGGCAACAGAGTGCTGTGTTGTGAAATAGACTCCTTGTATGTAGCAATGGACCAGAGGAAACACCAAGTCTTGAAAATACTAATAAACTTTACTAGGATTAAAAGAAAACATATGTACAATATGGAGCAGACAGCCTCTACTGACAGAGCACACAGCTGGGCAGGTAAAAGGTGCTGCTGGAAAAGTATGCAGAAGGGGAGGCTAATTGGGGGGGATTCCTATGAGACCCCTTCATTTCTTACAAAGCACAAATTAGCCCTTTAGATCCAGGTTTCAGAGATTCAGGGCCTTTCCTCACTACAGTGTTATAGTGCTATTGTTCCACTTTTAACATCCTATGGAATCTTGAGGTTTGCAGTTTAGGGAGGGGCCCTTAGAATTCTCAGCCAGAGAGCTCTTTGGCTTCAGGAAACTACAAACCCCAGAATTCCACAGGATGTTGAAAGTGGAATAATAGCACTATAACAGTGTAGCGCGGAAATGGCCTTTGTCTTAACATAATGGATGCAATTCATCTTTTGATTTGCATACTGGAATCTGTAAATTTGCAGTTAATTCTTTATTGCCATCCTAAAGAGCACAGATTAACCCTCTAGATTCAGACACTCCTTGCTTGAATCTTCTAACATGTCAAGCCTATATGCTGTCTTCCCCATAGCAAGTATTGTTTACATAGATCCTTTTAAATGGGGTTTACTGCTTGGATATTATCAGATCCTCAGGGGTAAAATGGATTGTGTTGTCTTTAGATGAGAATGTAAAATAATCGCACATCCCTGGTTGATTGACCTGATTGTGTGCAGTATGATCACATAATGTTATGATTCCTCACAATGTGGGTTGGGGTCAAATCTATTTGTCTTCTGAATGTGCTGCACATGGCTTAAACAATCCATTAGCCAGACATGTCAGATTTTTTTAAAGTCACCCATCACACAAACATAGAGGCCAGGACAGATTGAGAGCCTATAAAGAAAACACTAAATCACTGAGATTCTTTCCACTCTAAAACTTTTTTGCAATCTCCCCCTTCCCCTCCATACCCACCCACCAAAGTTTTTGCACAGAAAACAGCATTTTTAAGATTTTCAAAAAATGTTTCATTTTGTTTTACACAAAAATGTGCACAAAAATTTCATAATCTCACTTAGGCAGGAGAAACTTTTCAAAACCATTTAATTCTATATGCAAGAATGAAACAAGTGAAGACTTTGATCACCAGTGGGACTACTGCTCTCAAAATCCCCCAACTAATTGTCTGGAGGGTTCTGGGAGTTGTAATCTAGCACATTTGCATGGCACCAGGTTGGGGAAGGCTGGCATTCTGTTCTTTTCTTGGCTTAATGAAACCTGCTCTTCCATGTCAATTGAAGGTTGGCACTTCAGTGTCCTATTCAGACTTTGAAAGAGTAACTTTTTTCAGCTACGTTGGCTAGGGAACTACTTTTCCAGACTGTGGTCCTGTTTGTGTATTTTCTTCTGTTGTGAAAGGCAAGAATTTCCTAGTGGAAAGGCACTGCTAATAAGACAAAATTCAGGTTTAGGTGTAGCCATTCATCTATAGGCTAAAGAAATCTGGTAAATCTTGGTTGAAGTGAGTTATATTTTATGATATGTCTGTGTGTGCGTGTGTGTGTCGGTGCTGTAAGAACAGACAAATAGCTCTTCTGACAAGTTTGTTCTTGATTCCAGAAGGATGTAGTTGAAATATACATTTATCAGTATGATTAACAAACAAAATTTTAAAAAATACCAAAACATTTCTGCTATTGCTGTCCTCCACTGCTCAAAACAGAACTGACCTCATCTAAGAGGGAAGTTTAGAAAATTCTGTTGTCAAAATTTGTGAGTTGATGACCATGTTTTGGATTATCCTCTTGGCTGAGACCACCCACTGTTAAAGTCTTAAATCTATAGATCTGGAAATTCTATATTATTATATTTATATTATAATATTAATTTCAGGGAGCACCAACTAAGGCCATTTCCGCACTACACTGTTATAGTGCTATCATTCCACTTTCAACATCCTATGGAATCCTGGGGTTTGCAGTTTAGGGAGGGGCCTTTAGAATTCTCAGCCAGAGAGTTCTTTGGCCTCAGGAAACTACAACCCCCAGAATTCCACAGGATGTTGAAAGTGGAATGATAGCATTGTAACAGTGCAGTGCGGAAATGGCCAAAGAGAGAAGGTACATAACCAGCAGGAGTTCTTGTCGGACTTGTTCTGGTCATATACAAATACCAGTGCCTAAGAAGCACATCAATATTTTTTTCATTTCCCAAGCTATGTGCAGCTTCCCATTACCATTAATTTTACAAATGACTTCTGGAAAATGTCCCCTGAAAGCCAATCTCTTTGCCATCAATGTAGAAAATGCAGAAGTCAAAGGAGAAACTGCCACCTCAGACTTAAACTCTTGAAACTGTTGTTAAAAGAAATAAATTGTTTCTCGTTTTCAAATCATTTTAATGGATCAGGGATCAGAGGCAAGGAATAAAACAAGTCTATGATACCATTCAATAGGCAGTTAAAGTGTCATTGATGGTGGAGATCATTTAGCCTTTGCCTCAGCTATTAAAGTCCCTTTTCTCCCTTGAGTCAGTTTCATCGATTGTGGTACAATGTACATATGAATGTTAAATGCCTTTAGGATCTCAGCGGCATCATTTTGGTACAAAAATGCCTTTTGATTTAGGCCACTGTCTTCTCAAGATGTTGCTTTTCACGGCACCAAAATATAGCCTCTTTTCACTAAAGGCAGTGGCCAATTTCCCATTGGCATTGCCAGTATGGACAGGACTGCCTCCATGTAGCCCCCACCCAACAACTCAAGCATGCTTTCTAACAGGTTTTTATTTAACTGGCTGCTCACTTTTGCCAGTCAAATAGGGAAAGGGATGGAATTCAAAAGGCGATAAAGTAAAACCAACGCAACGAAGGCCAGACCCTCACTGGTGTCTTATGCATTTGTTAGTTCCCTTGCAGAAGTACAATGCAATATAGATCTCTACTATGGTCATAGATCAGCCCAAGGAGAGTGGGGTACAGTCAATTACAAGATGGAAGTGTGTGTATGTCTATATGTAGTAAAAGAGCATTAGGTGGGTATAGAGAAGCATTGAGGACAATATATCGGGAGTGCTTTGAGGGTGTTCCTGCATAGCAGGGGGTTGGACTGAATGGCCCATGTGGTCTCTTCCAACTCTACATTTCTATGATTCTATGTGAAACTCTATATCCATAAATTTGCAGAACACTCCAATAAGCAAACTAGATGTTTGTTAGGTCTAGCCTTTGGCACAGTTCATCATCCAATGAATTTTACGTGCTGATACACAGAACCATCCCTGTTATGTCAGGGTTAATATCTGAAAGCAGCAGGAAAGTATAGAATTGTCCTGTGCACCTTGGATATTTATATGGTAAGGGTGAAATGAGGCTAGTATGAATACCTCTATAATGTAAATACTGGAGTTGCACATGCTCTATTGTTTCCGTGTGTCCAGAACCAAAGGCCTTGTCTCTCTGAGTAAAGAATCTTACTGAATTGGCCTTCCAGGATAGCTAAGGGGAGGGCATGACATTGGGCCAAAGTAAAGGCTCTCTGGTGTCTAGGTACTTCCAGATTAGTTAAATATGCTATAAGAGAGGCAAAGTACCTGTTAGATTCACTAGCGATAAAGGTTGGACTCCTGGCTAGATCTGATTGAAGCTCTATGTCTACTACATGCTGTTTAATGACTGCTTTGGCCTGATCATATCCCATGATGAGTAGAAGATCTGGAGAAAAGCCCAGAGATGAGATTTTAGTTGTCACTGCCTGTTTCCATATAGATTGAAAATCATCCCTCATAGTTAATGAGGCAAAGCCAATGGGCCTCACAGAAGTAGCTGGACATTTCTGTCTGATATAAGTAATTTACATCAAGGTTGTAGAAGTGGAATTGCACCCATTGCATAGGGATGAAGATATGTATTGTATATATACGTGGATGCAGAACTGTGTGTTAGGTTGCATATTTGGTGTCTTGGTTCTGCTGGGCAGTGTTGCCATTCTGCACAAACACCGTCTAGCATAAACCACTCTGTGAGTGGAGAATTATGGTTGCCAATCCTGATAGAGGATCTCAGCCATAACCCAAGGATGCTCTGTGTGCAAAAGACAGAGCTCACTAAGGATTCAGGAGGACACAGTATGAAAGAACAGAATTGGACTTAGGCCCCTTTCACACTGTACAGTTCATCCCAATATGATTCCACTTTAACTGTGATGTCTGCATCCTATGGAATTCAGTGCATCCAGTGACAGTTGCAGAATATAGGTAGGCTGTATGGATGGTTAGATGGTCACTTCATCCCTCAGGGATGGCCAAAGTGTGATCTATTGGCTGCATGAAGCCCCCATCTCCTGCATGTATCTGCTCCCAATTGGATCCTAGAGGGTGTGGGGAAGCCAGTAAATTATTATTCCCCCCAAAAAAACTAACAGGGTACAGTACATGCTAGGATCTCTGAGTGTTTGACTTTCTGAGATGTGACCTCAGACCTCTGAAAGTTAGTCATCTTGCTCTGTACCAAAACCTAACCTGTGCAGCTCTTTCCTTAAGAATTACTCACCCACTGGGATACCAATTAATCCACAGGGATTGCATTAGTATAAGAAGTAATGACTGGTATGGGTTGCATGAGATGTTGTGCCCATACATCTTATGAAGCCACACACATCATGGTTCTCTTCTAAGAGGTTTCTAAGAGCATGCATTGACATGTTTAGAAAGGAAAAGTGGACCTTTTGCCACTGGTACCGCCTCTGTGGCAAGAAAGCCAACATCAGGAGCAAGGATCAGGTGGGCAAAATTTGGCCCATAGATCCCATGTTGCCCATCCCTGACCTTGTGGGAAAGTTGGCCTGAGAACACTGAGCCTGCCTTTCTTAGCCCCAGTGCTGCCGCCCCGGCCACTGCCACAATCCTGTTTAACTTGCGCCATCTTATGTGGTCAAGATTACCCTGTGTGACTTAAAAGACTGCATATTTCCTCTGAGCTCCACTCCCTCCACCCCTCCTTCCTATGCGAAATTTTCCTAGCAACAGACTTTTGCTTACAACTGAAAATCAAGCTCTTTCAGAGCCCTCCTTGTTGAATGCTTGCAATCTCATTTTGAACAGAAGATGGCACAAGGCTGAAAGCAGCTGTTCAGAATTCATTCTGCCTCTTGCCACCCTTCTCTTCCTTTGCCCCCTCCCACTTTTTCATGACCCACCCTGCTGCTTTCCTCTTGATTTGGATGTTGGCTAAGTAATTGATTTGGGAAAAGAAGCGTGTGCCCTAAATATAAAGCCTCATCAGAGGAAATGTTGGGCCATGAGCTGCAATCAGTCTGATTTATTATGTTTACTCAGAGGTGGAAAAAGTGTTCCTATTCTTCTGATAGAACAGAATGGTCTCTTTAAATGTCCGTAGATAGCCTGCTGGAAGCTGGAAGCTGGAAGGTACGATAGTGGATCATTGCAAGCATTGGTGTAATGTTTTTCTTGAAACTGTTGTCAGAACAATCCATATTCGGTCAGACCAAATGTTCATCTACATCAGTATCCTCTCCCTGATTCATTCATCTGCTTCAGGAAGCTGTAGTGGCACAAGAGGATGTACAAAATTCTATAGGCAAATCTCAAAAATCCAAATCAGCTTGGGGACACATTGTTTCTCAACCAAGAGATGAATTCGGCCATTCCTGACTACGCTGTTATAGTGCTATTATTCCACTTTCCACATCCTGTGGAATTCTGGGGTTTGCAGTTGAGCCCAGAATTCCAAAGGATGTTGAAAGTAGAATATTAGCACTATAACTGTACTGCAGAAATGGCCTTAGACTTTTGTTGCAGTTCATTTTGGGGAGGGGAATTGAACGACATTTGCAAAAGTCTTTGTATTTGAGATGACTGGGAACCTACCTACATTGTGGATATATAGTAGAAATGTGATGCTGTGCCTGCTTGTTGTCCCATTATGTAATGCACAGTGCCTGTTTCTGTAACCTTAGAAAACAAAAATTATGCACTGCAAAAATACACAGCTGTAATCCTATTGGTTAGTCCCGTCTAGAGAAAGCCCATTGAATCAATTGCTGACTAGGTGAATCCAATAGGTGAATAAGTAAATTCAGCTTATCCAAAGGCTCTGCTCTAGTAGCAACTTGACATTTGAAATGGTTAAACTTGTGAAACTCTGTCTATGCAGCCATGAACTGAATAGCCCCCCCAAAAAACAGCCCCCCCCAAAAAAGTACAAATTGCACATGTAAGAAAACTTATCCAATGTCTGAAATTGATAGAAACCAGTAATGATTTTTCCTGTAAGAGTTCATGGCTTTGTACATGGAACTCTTCCTTCCCATTTTACCCTTACAAGAACTTTTGCAGCCACATCAAGTTGAGAGACTGGTTGACCCAGGTAGTTGAATGTGTTTCATGGTTCTGTCTGGTTCCGTTCCTCCATGTTTCAGCTCTTTTCTCTGGACAATTTGTTTCCACAGAACTAATGGATTTTGCATTGAATACACTGTTTTCTGTGAAAAAAAAATGGCACACAAACAAATTTTTCACAAAAAATAGTCCCAGAAAATCTCACTACAGTTCAGACTTTTTTTAAAAAAAATGAGATTTCCCATAAACATGAAAGAAATGTGTTACATTACCATTTACATCCTTGGTCCTTAGCACCAAATATGTCTTTCTCATTTTCTCTTTGGGGAAGTATGTTGATATTATTACATCCTCTGAGCAATCCAGTCTATAACTTGGGACATTTGAATCATGTTAATATGGAGATATCTGAAAAGCCACCTCCTCCCTAATGAATTTCCTGAAAGTTAAGGCCCTGAGCAGTGGTACTGTTGTGTGGACTAGGGTGGTGGATACACATGACAGGGCCTTCTCTGTCTGCACCTCAACCCTGGAACTTCTCTGCACTTCAACCCTGGAACTCCCAAGCTGGCTTCATCCCTTTTGAGTTTGCAGCAAGCAGCTACAACTGTTGTTGCTTCACATGGCTTTCAGTCCATGTTGAATGGCTGCTCCAAATGTTTTAATGGTTTGTGGTTTTAAAGCTGCTCTTAAAGAGTTGCTTTAGTCTGTTTCCATTTGTGGTATTTATTTTCAAAGTTTTTGTCCATTGTATCTTTCCTAAGGGGCCCTGGTGGGTAGAGAAGCAAAAGACAAATGCTTCTCTGGCCCAAGGCCATTGTGGGATCCATCCCTCCTGAGAGATGAATGCTGGCCTTCTCAGCTACAAGGAATATCTTCCTTTTGCATCCAGGCAGTGAAATGAAGCCTGGATGCAGTCTTTTGGATTGACAGATGACCAACGTCCTCTGTAAACATTTCACACTTGATTATAATCACTGGCCATGCCTTTCAGGGGGTGCCTCCACAGTCTCGGTCAACCATTTTCAATATTTTGTTGTCATTGGCATGGACATAATCACAGCAAAATGTCTTGGCATCAACAGCAACGTCAAAACTCTTGGGAAAAATGTGCCAGATGCCAAGGGTTGCACATACTCTGCTGAAATAGAGCAGGGAAGGAGGGCTGCCTGTCCGAGCGTACACCTGTAGTGCAAGGCTATATCAGTGTCATAGTATGTTAAACTGTCCTCGTTCCATCCTGAGTTTTGTAGTTTCATGAGTTACTTGGAATTCTCTTCTAGAGAGCTCCTGTCCACTGCCTTGAACTAACTTTCCCATGGCACCTTGGGGAGAGAAGGTTTGAAGACTAAATCAGTTAAGTTATGTGGGGGGGACAGGCCCAGAAGACCTGAACAGTAGTTTGGGAGTTTGGTGCAAAGTTCTCTGGAAGATAACAAAGTGTTTTCACATACTTCAGCCTCTTAAACCGATGAATACTTTTGCATCTCTTCTTGACTGCCTCCAAATCTGTGCTCACTCTCACACAAAAAGCAAAAGCCCCACCCAATTTTAATTCATTTTCAACCTAGAAATTGAGGACTCTTGGCCCAACAGGAATTACTTTGTAAAGAATTGTAACAGTTCTTGGTTTCTAAACACCTTGGTTTAGAATATAACACTTTTCACAAAGGGGGGGGCAAAATTAATCTATCTTTCTCTCCCACCATCATCTTCCTCCCTCTCTCTCTTTCATGCATTTTCTCGTACGCACTTTTTTTATAATACCACAATGCCTTGAAGAGGATTGTGCTCAGTGAGCGAACCAGTCAGAGCAACAGCTCTTAAGACTGTTATCAGGTCAAGGTTTGCAAGAGGATTAATTGGCAGCAATTTTCAAGAGTTTGGTAGCAGGGAGCGCCACCCTTTTCCTTTTTAAGGTTGCTCCCTTGGGGCAGGACTAGAATTGTGTTGACAGTGTGGATGACATACAATTCTATATAAAATATGTGAACCAGCAATTCAGGGCTCCTTGAGATGGCCATTAATCTCAGTAAATATTAGGCTATTATGTTCCTGGATTTCATACCTTGTAGAGCTTGTTCCTGCTTCTGCGTCCAGACATGCCTTAAATGTACCAGGATTTCATATTCTGCTGGAGGTATGGTGTGGGCAGGGTCTCCTTTTCTCCTCATCCTCCCCTATGTAATGTCATAGAATCATAGAGCTGGAAAAGACCACAAAAGCCATCAAGTTCAACCCTTTGCCATGCAGGAATACACAAACAAAGGACTCCTGACAGATGGTCATCCAGTCTCTGGATGACCAGAGGTACAAGAGGAACAAAGATATTGGATCCTGATATTTAGCCAAGAAAGCCAACGCGATTCTTGGTTGCATCAGTAGGAGTATGGTGTCTAGATCAAGGGAGGTAATGGTACCACTCTATTCTGCTTCGGTTAGACCTCATTTGGAATACTGTGTCCAGTTCTGGGCACCTCAATTCCAGAAGGATATTAACAAGCTGGAATGTGTCCAGAGGAGGGCAACCACCACGTTGAAGGGTCTGGAAGCCATGCCCTATGAGGAGCGGCTTAAGGAGCTGGGGATGTTTAGTCTGCAAAAGAGAAGCTTTAAAGGGGGCATGATAGTCATGTTTAAATATTTGAAGGGATGTCATGTCGAGGAGGGAGTGGACTTGTTTTCTGCTGCTCCAGAGACTAGGACAAGGAGCAATGGATTCAAACTGCAGGAAAGCAGATTCCACCTGAACCTCAGGAAGAACTTCCTGATGGTCAGAGCTGTCTGGCAGTGGAATATGCTGCCTCAGAGTGTGGTGGAGTCTCCTTCTTTGAACATTTTTAAGCAAAGGCTGGATGTCCATCTGTTGGGAATGCTTTGATGGGTGTTCCTGCATAGCAGGGGGTTAGACTGGATGGCCCCTATGGTCTCTTCCAACTCTATGATTCTATAGGAAGTAACCTCTCCTAAGGAGCTCTCAAGATTGTTAAAAAAAAAAAAAAAAGGAACTCTTGCCCTGAGTTTCCAAAGACTCCATAGATATTTGAAAATATATGTGTGTGCATACACGCATGCACACACTAGGACAGGGGGAGTTGTATTCTATCCTCCCCAAGGTAAAACTCCTGAGGCTTTGTTGCAGTCCAGATGAGCCTGCAGCCCTTGATGCTTCAAATGGAGGACCATCCTCTGCAAAAGGGGCAGTTCAGTATTGCCTCAACTCTTCATAGAATGTTGAACATTTTGCCTCTTCTTATGTTCTTAAAGAGGACACCCAGTTCATGTGGCTTCCGTGTATGGTTTTACTGTGTCTTGTTCTAGATTTGGATGTAGTTCCAGCCCTCTCTGAGGGTTCTTTTGGTGCCAAACATTGACACACATTATTGCTGTGTCATAAGCTTTATTGGAGGGAAATGATGTAGCAGATGGGGCACAGCAGAGAAGCATTCCAGCTCTTTCATTGATAGGGTTCAGCATTCTCTCACAGCCAACAGTAGATCTGGGCCCTCAAACAAATTCTATAAGACTTAAGGCTTGGCTGGCAATCAAATCCCCATCACTGGACATATGAGGATCCTTTAGCCTGTGGTGGTCCTGACCCTAAGGTAAAGGAGATGGAAGATAGGCTCCTAGGGTTTGTATAGTGCAGAAGCAACAAAGAAAATAAAAAATGTTATGCATTTCCCCTCAGTAGGTATGAGAACTGTACAAACCAGTTGCCGACAGAGAAAAATCCACTGCCCCTGTTGGTTCCCAGTTTTCATATCTTCTCCCAGCCTCAACTTTTAAAACGACTGCAAAAAGTATCCAACAAAGTCATTAATACAAGTCAGGTTTTTTACACCATTGGACAGGTTAATGGCCATGATGCTAACCAGGACTCCATGACCCATCTGTCTGGTGGCAGGCCCCCCCTCACTACATTCTAATACATATAGCAGTAATAGAACAGTGTGGAGGGTGCTGATTGTAAGGTTTATATATAATTTAATGTCCTAAAATCTCCAGGGCTGAAATCCAGTTGGTAGTCCCTGTTGAGTAAAGCCACTGAATCAATTGCTGTTAATAAGCAAATGCAATTGATTTAATCAGTCTCCTAAAGCTTGCAATAAATGCATACAAAAGACAACATAAAAGTATTAAATGTACCTAATGCAATATAAAAAGAAAATAAAAACATTTTAAAATAACTAAAAACACATTGTAATAAGCAAATTAAGTGATGGAGAATCATAACCAGCCAGGGATAGTCTTGGGAAATAAGAATATTATAGGATGGGTGAAGCCTTCCAGATCTTGTTGGGCTACAACACCCAGTGATCTTTGCTATTGGCTATCCTAACTAGGTTTGTTGCATCAGTCAGTCCAACAATATCTGGAGGGGCACATGATTCCCACCCTGGTTTTAAGATACGCTTAAAACTCAACACAATTTGTGTATCCCAGGCTATGAGGGAACATGTTATGCAAGGTGCGTGCCACCTCAGGGTAGGACTGTTTGACAATATTAGGCAACTACATTCTGTTTGGTGTGCAACAACCAATAATGTTGGTTATCCTTATTGCTGGGCGTTAACTTTGCATATATAAGCAAAGGCAGTCTGTGATGTGTCCTTGCTCCAAAGTGTTTAAGCTCTGTATGTCTGAACAAGAACCTTGAGAATGCCTCAGTACCTAATAGGCTATTTCAGTGTTTGTGACTGCATGATTTCATGATTGTACTCTTTAAATATCTATATATAGAGAGAGAGGAGAGGGCAGGTTGGCTTTCTGCTGCCCCAGAGGGTAGGACCAAGTCTAATGGTTTTAAGTTACAAGAGGGAAGATTTTGTTTGATTATTAGAAGGATCTTCTTGACTATAAAAGCTGTGTGACAGTGGAACCATTTACCCAGGTGGAGTCTCTAGACATCTTCATAATGACAGCTACCAGCTGGGTATGCTGTATGTAGAGTTCCTGCATTCAGCGGAGATTGAACTCAAGGGCCTGTGGGGTTCCCTTCCAACTCTATGATTCTATGAACATAGTTTGAAGAGAACCTGGAATATGTAGTTTATAGAACAGTACGCCTCTGGTATCTACTAGGGTCTGGTTCCAGGAACAGTCTCCCAACCTCAGGGATACCAAAATTTGTGGATGCTCAAGTCTCATTATTTACAATGGTATAGTAAAATGGCATCTCTTATATAATGTGGCAATATCAAAGTTTACTTTTTGGATAGACAGATAGATATTTTCAAGCTGTGGTTGGTTGAATCTGTGGATACAGAATCTATGGATATGGAGGGCTGACTGTAGTAAACAGAAGAGAGGCCCTTTCCGCACGAAGCTGGTGAATCGGTTCGTGCCGTTTCTTACCGGATTTTCTGGGCTTGAAACAAGGCGGACTTTCCCTCATTTCCTTCTGCACAGCTAATGCATATGTTCCATTCTGATTCAGGGGAGTGTGAGTTCATGAATCCACACTGCCTCCACCGTGGCCACTCCCGCTACTCCCCTCACTCCACCCCGTTGGCTGTGATTGGCCCTTTTATTTTTTGCATGGTTTAGTATATCATTGCGTACGTGCATACGTGCGTAAGTCCATACTATTCCCTGGCCCCTCCCATGAGCCCTCCCCTGACCACCAATTCACATTGGTGCAAATGTACGTGTCTGCACCACTGTGAAAGTACGAACTGGATCGATCTGGAAAATTGGAAAACTGATTTCTTCCGGTTTTCAAATAGCATGCTTTACCACCACATGGGGGCGCATTGAGTTGGAATTACGTGAGGAACGAAGGTGAATAAACCGAACCTAGTCCACTCCAAGGTGCAGAAGACGTCCGTGGCAAGACGCATTGGCCCGCCTTAATAACCGTGTGCGGAAAGGGCCAGAGTTTAGTAAACAGAAGTGAGGTTGTGCAATGTCAAACTAAACTTGGGCTAGCACTTTAGGAGCTCCTTCTGCCTGGACAGTATATCTCTTTAGCAAATAGGGATCCAATCAATATAGGGCACTTAAAATCTGCTCTTCCTTGTCAAAATTCATGGACATTCTGCTTTCAAGGTCAAATGCTCTCCTAAAGCCTCAATATAAACAGACTGATATTGTAAACATTCAGCACTCAAGAGAATGTTAAGTTATTCAACTTGTATTTTAAGTTACTGTGGCATTGTGGCTGATTTTTCTGTAACAGATAGCATTTCTTTTTCTTCTTTCTCCCTCCCTCCCTCCCTCCCTCCTCTTCTCCTTCAGGGTAATTCTGGCCTGGGTTTCAGTATTGCTGGAGGAACAGATAACCCACACATTGGGGATGATCCTGGAATATTTATTACTAAGATAATACCTGGAGGAGCTGCAGCAGAGGATGGCAGACTCAGGTAATTTATGTATCTCTTTTCTAACTGGATAATTCCAAACTTTGCTCAGGTCTGGTTCCACGCTAGGACAGACATCAGCTGAAAGGAAGCCTGGTTCTCGCATGAAGGTGACAAAGACACAAAAGCAGAGAGAAGGTCAACAGCAGTTCAGCTTCCAGAATTGCTCAGACTCGTGAGCTGGTTGGGCCTACAAGTTTCATTAGGTGTAGCACACTCCAGTTAATTTGTAGGGTCAAATAAAAAGTGGAAATGTTTACTTTCTTTTCCCTTGGAAAGTGAAAGGTTCTCCTTCATTGTGGGCCTTAGATGGCCACCTCTCAGGAATGTTTTACCAGTGGATTCCTGCACTGACACGAGTTTGGACTGAATGGCCCTTGTGGTTACTTCCAACTTGACAGTTGTGTGCTTCCAAAATTCTGTTACCAGGACATGGATACAATAACCTGTGTGGAGAGAGTTTTAAATTCTTCTTCCACCAAGAGGCCGCCGTTTGGCCACTGATTCCCATTCTTCCATGTTCTCCAGTTTTGTTCTGAGAAGAGGATGCCGTTGGAGGGACAAGTCCCTGAAAAAAAAACAAAAAAACTTCATTTCTATGTAGTGGAGCTGAAACATCAAGCCAACTACTCATTCTTCTTGTGAAAGGGCCAAGAAACATTGCGTGACTCCCAAACTGAGGCTGTTGGTTCTTGTCTAAATATGCAAAATGGAAGTACTCTTTCAAAAAAGGATATAAGTGGAGTTTAAACCGGGAATGGGCAACTGTTGGGAACTAAGAAGCCTCGTTGTTCCCCTACAGGACCTTGGAGGTCCACACTGCCACACTTGCAATGTTTTGCCTCAAACTGCCTCCTAAGAAACATGGAGGACAATTTCATTATCCATATGGCCCTCTCTCAGCTATTTTAGGTTCAGGAGCAGCTTTTTCCCAACAGGAAGCAACCCAGCAGCCAAATTCTTTGTCACCTCTTGTTGAAAAAAAAATCCTTCCTGGGCTTAGAATAGCTAAGGGAGCAAGAAAATTGCCCCCTTCCATATCTTCTAGGAGGTGTTCAGGGGGATTTAAAATTTTTTAAATAAGTGAAAAAAAAATAGGGGCCCTGCATGCCACAAAAATGGCCTTGGGGTCCAAGAAACCCACATTCTGAACTTTCCACATCCATTATTTAAACTAAAATAGGAAATAGTACAAAACTGCATGTATTGTGACTTGGGATGCTGCATGAATTTCAATAACATCCTCCCAATGCATGCCCCTGTTTGAGTAACTATGAACAGGGCTGTTGTGAGTAGGGCTGCAATAAGTACACTTTAATTGAATCTCATCTTCCAATATACTTTAATAGAGTCTTGGCCTTAGAGGGCTTTTAAAAGCAGAATCCCTCCTCCAGCCTTCTCATATAGCTAACCACCTTGCCTTAAATTTAGTAAGCAGAGCTGGGATAGCCCTGAAGAAAAATGCATCTAATTCTCTTCCTAACTGTGTAATCATTGCATTGCCAGCTTTATATGAAAGGAACTCTGAAACAGGACTGATTTGCTAGGTTAAAGCAAGGCAATCCATTTTTGGTGGCTGCTGTTCTTTGAAGCGACTCTCTCCGTCTCTTGTAAATGGGACTCCAAAAGCAAACTGTTTCAAAGGAACTTAAGGGCTCGGTGAAGGTAAAGTTTATGCTAGACGGGCTGTGTCTGTATGATTCAGCTGTTTCAGAAAAGGATTCTGCTGGAGAGCAAATTAGGGTCAAGTGCAGAGGTAACTCTCTTTGATTTGTGATGCATAGATTTTTTAAAAAAACTGACTGTGAGTAATCCTATATACTAATCGCAGGCTCATTCTCCAGGCATAGAAATCCACTTAAAATCCACATAAAAGAGGAGGCAATCAGAAGGTTGAGGGAAATCCCAAAAGTATACAGAAGGCTGCATTTAAAGAAAGAAAGAAAGAAAGAAAGAAAGAAAGAAAGAAAGAAAGAAAGAAAGACAGACAGACAGACAGACAGACAGACAGACACTAGGAACTGAATATACTCAGTCTGCTGGACTTTTGGAGAAGAGGGAGAAATTGAGAAGGCAGAGGACAGGAATTTAATGGAATGGAGTGTCCTGTAAAGGAGTTTGGGTGGAACATAGGAGCATTCAATACTTCAACAATTGGTTGCAGTTCCTACTGCAAAGACATGGCAGGTAATTGACTTCTTATCATTGAAACAGAGGGAAGCTTATATCTTAAAACAATTACATTGCAGTCACTTTTACATGCTTCCCTGTGGTTATGGTACCAGATTGTTGGTGTTGAGTGTGTGGTGTTGTGTGCTTAAATCTCACTATGGTCCAATGCTTTAACTGTCCCAGGGTCATTGCTTGGCACTTCCAATCCACAAGAGACCCCAGAATGAAGGACTGGGAAAGAACTGGAAGGCCATTATCAGACAAAGTATATAACTACCGATGGAGAAAAAAATCATTTTAAAAAAGCATTTGTTGAATAGCAAAAAAGGTTTGCTGTCGGTCAGATTATCTGTTACCAGGAAATGTTGAATACATTATAACCTGTCTCTCCAGTATAGAGTCACTGTCATAACATGACAAGGAAGATATACTTTGGAACAGGAAGCCCTTAAGACTCCTTCCTGCCTGTGGGCGGAATCAATTGAGGGACCCAGGATAGCTTGCTAAAAGCTACCACCTACAGTTCAAAGGTACATCACATGGGGGAGCTCTTCACAAATTACCTGACAATAATTGACAGACCCAATAATACTTGCTGGAGAATGACTCATCCAGACCACATCAGGGACTTAAGTGGAAATCAGAGCAGCCGGTCAGCCTGTTGTGGGGATACTCTGTCTCAGCTAAGCCTTTGCTCTCAAAATCCAAACTCAAGAGCCTATGAGTTTCACTTATGGCAAGAGAGAGGGGTCTCTGAATTGCAACCAGTCTCATGTTTGCTGAAATGGAGATCTAACACAGCTATGTCAACTGAAATTACCTTTCAATTTAATGTTCTTTCCTCCTGTTCAGAATTCTTCAAGAAGGCACAACAAAAGTTGGGAATTATTGCTCCAGGGACGGCATTAGCAATCAAATAACTACTATAGCATTCAGTAAAGTAGAAAGCAGGAAGAATCTTATAGGTGGAGAAGAAGAGGCAGGAGTAGAGAGTCAGCATGCCATTCTAGTTTGTTTAAGTGTTGTACTAGGACTCTAGGAGACCAGGGTTCAAGTTCCCTCTCAGCGGTGAAAACCCCAGGTGACTCTGGGCAAGTCACACTCTCTCAGCTTTAGTAGAAGTCAAAGACAAATCTCCACTGAACAAATCTGACTTTGAAAACCCCGTGATAGGTTCACCTCAGAATCACTGTAAATCAGAAATTACTTGAAAGTACACAACAGTAACAATAACAACAGCAACTACAACAAACATTACCAGTGGATAAACTCAATCAAAAAAGCTACAGCCCTGAGTTTACAAGACTTGAACAGAGCAGTTGAAAGCTAGGGCTCTTGGAAGTCTCTCATTTGATTTTGGTGGTAAAAACACAAGGAACTCAACAAAAACAACAAGCAGCTTTAGACTTCAACTCTGATAATCCCTGGCCAAGGTAGCTGGAATTGCAGTTGTAGTCCAAAACACTGAGAGTTATCACTTTCCTGCTTATACTGTAGAGATATGAGGTTATCAGCTAAAGTATAAAGAATGCAAGCCAAAGTCCAGTTACCAAGCCAACCGCAGTAGCCCCAGGGAATCAATAGAGTTTCTATAAATGTTAAGTCATCTTTTAACAACTAATGGAATGTGCAATTTGGTTTAGCCCTGGATGCCTTCATTTGAGGAACATAAGAGAAGTGCTACTGGATCAAATGAAAAGCCCATCTAGACCAGCATTTCGTTTCCTATAATGTCCCACTAGATCAGAGTTTTCCAGACTTTTCATGTTGGTGACACACTTTTTAGACATGCATCATTTCGTGACAGAGTAATTCAATTTTATTAGCAAACAGGAGGTTAAACTAACCACTGATAAGAGATACAGACACATTGTAATAACAAAATGTTTGGGGGCACAATGTATCTCATGAAAACCTTTCACATATTTTTAAAATATATGATTTATAAATAATGACATACATTTCCAAGATTGTAGGCAACACACCTACACACGTCAGGCGACATACTAATGTGTCGTGGCACACCATTTGAAAAGCCCTGCACTAGATCATTATGGGAAGCCAACAAGCAGGAGATGAAAGTGTAGTTGCTTCCTTTTCTGTGACTTATCTTCTTCTAACTTTTCAAGTCAGCAAGGCTGCTTATTTATTGGTTTTTAAGAAAATAAAATAAAAGTTTTGTTCTGCTCAGTAGCTTTTTCCTGTAGGCGAAAAATTCCCTGCAGAGACAGGAAGTGATGGAAGACTGGTTGCATAATTCTGCTGTATTGGCATTTTGGCTGAGGAGTTCTTCTTCTAGATGGAGTAAGCACATGGAGAAGTTGGATGAAAAGGGAGCCCTTCTATGGCTCAAAATGTCTAGAAACTGTTAAATTAGTTCGACATTCTTTTTCCCACAGTGGCCCCCTAAAGGCCTTGGGGAAGCCCACAGGTAGCAGATGAAAGCAATAGATCCAAGCTCTGAGTAAGCTGTACTCAATGATTAGGGCTGGCTACATATATGAGGGGGACTTGGGCCAAGTATCTTCTTTTGGAGGGGTGTCCTTTATTACTGGCTCCTGGTGAACTTAACCAGCAGTATTCCAAACAGTGACGTGTGACTGCGTCTAGTCATCTTTTACATTTCCCATAATTCCTCAGAGTGAGATGATACTGGTAGCACTGTGGGAAACTAAAATGCTGTGTGGCTAGATCTGTTAGCTCAGATAGGCAGGTTCAAGGAGATTTCTTCACATCATCAAATCTTTACCCATGACTCAAAACAGAGCACTGGGTAAAGATGCAAAAAAAAATAAATCTTGAATTACTCATTCTCAGCAAGATGGGCTGTCTTGACACAAATTTCTTAATCCCCATAAAACTTCATGTCTCCAGCACAACAAGAAGATTACGTGCCCTTGTTTTGGCAGGAGGAGGTCATCAGCAATTTGCTTGAAAGTTGTTCCTTTTCCCTTTGTGTAGCAAAGGGCATGCACACACACAGCAAGCATAGAAAAAGTGGCTGATAGATGAAAAAAAGATGCAAATAACCCATGCTATAATTCCATGCAACAAGGAAGCAACTTGCAATGGCTGTAATTCAGTATCCCCTCATTACAGCACAAATATCCCTGTGCAAAGATATGCTGTGCCAGCACTACACAACCACCATGCAGAATAGCAATGTTGTGCAACACATATCAATGACTGGCAGCTGTTGCGCCATGTGCGATTGCAATGTGCAAATCCAGTGCACAATGAGCAATTGCAGAATGTAACCACAGTATACAGCATTCTTGTGTGTACAATTCTGCTTCTGCTACTGTCAACGGAATACATCTTTTGGGCCTTGGCTAATAATTCACCCTCACGCGTAGCATACTTTTGTTGCTAACAGGATGATGGCCACTAACAGGATGTGTATGTCACTAACAGGATGCCAATTACTTTGTGCAAAAGTTGTTCAAGTAAAGGGTGAAAGCTGTCTTGAAACTAAGAGGAAATATCTCATCTTGTTGCAGGCAAGAAGGAAAAAAAATGCAGTTTCTTACTTTCTCATGCAAGAACAAAGCAAAGGAAGATTTATGTCCCTAGCACTGGGCTTGAAAAAACAAGAGGGAGGGCATGTAGCCATTGGCAGTGAGCCCTGGCAAGTGCACAGTAATCCTAGGTACTGCCCCTGGGCATGGAGGTCTGTTTATCATCTACAAGTAGGGATATAATTCTTCACTAATTTCATTATCAAAGGAAGCAATGAGTAATTTTAGCAGTTTTCTTGCCATCACAAGAAAATCTTCAAGCAGTTTTTCAAAGGTTATTTGCATTTCTTATTCTGCATGTATTTCACACATCTTTCTATTTGCACAGAAAATCCTATTTTCTGTAGAGAAAATGTTGCATCCTATGCTGAAAGTGCTGTTTTCTGTATCAAAACCACATGCAAATTTTGCACGGAGCAAGTCACCAATTACAGCATTTGCTGAATGGAAAATAATATTTCTGTGCAGAAATACTATTTTCTGTGTGGAAGATGCTGCCTGCTACAAGGGGAGAACTGTTGTCTGTGCCAAAAAAAATCCTACCCCCAAAAACAACAACAAAACCAAAAACCATATGCAATATTTGTGCAAACGAAATCTCGAACTGCAAAGATTCTCAGCCGTCCAGAATTTTACTCACTTATTTCCATACACTGAACAAGCATGTTTTCCAACAATTTTTAAAACATTTTTGAAGATTCTTTCCATCCATATCCCTGACTAGGAATAAATGAAATTTTTTTTTAGCTCATTTAAGGTAATAATGATCTACCTTTTCCTAACCTGATGGAAAAGAAAATTATTTATTCGAAGAAGAAGAGGAGGAAAAGGAGCAAAACAGATTAGTCCATTTATGTGGTAAGGGAGGGTTGAGTGTTTAGGGTTCGTTTTTGATAATTTTATAACCTTCTTAACTTTTGTAATTTTTTTTAAGCTTGGAAAAAGGTGGGGTGCAAATAAATATAACAGAAACAACAAAAGCAAATGCAGCAGGTCCAGAGGATCATTTTCTGTCCCTGAGATCCTTGAGGGAACTCATGGGCTAACAAAAACAAAAACAGCTCAGAACAAAACAAAAAAGGAAATCATAGAAGTGGCTAGAAAAAAAATTGTTAAAATAGCTTAGCCTCCCCTCCTCCGCCTCCCCCCATCCCCTGGCAATCTTTGCAGGAGAGGAAAGTCACCTTCTTATTTGACAAGGAAAGGACTGGAGGGAAAAAATGCAGTCAAAGGGAGCTGAGGCCCACAAAATAGCTTGAGCTTCAGGGCTGCTTTTTGCCCACCCCTGATTTCAATCTTAAAAATCTGGTTTTGGAGTCCAGCATGCTCAACCACATTTGCAGCTCTGAATTAAAATTGCTGCCATTTTAGATAGCCTCCTCGTTCTATTTAATATTTTTATTATGCAGAATATCAAAAGGTATGAAACATATACAACATATAGCAACATACAGCAAAGACAACCCTACAAATAAATAACAGACTAACAGACTAAACTATGTCACACTACCACAATAAACATTAGTACTAAAAATGAAGGTATCTTCTCCCAACTCCTCATTAAAAATGTTATAGTTATTACTATTTTATACAGCTCCAAAAGTCATCAGAATTTGCATACAAATATTAAACGTGAGAATAGGAAACATATTGAAACGATATATGAAAATGATAATGGAATCATAGAGTTGGAAGAGACCACAATGGCCTTCGAGTCCAAAACCCTGCCATACAGCAACACACGCCCAAAGTACCCCAGCAAACGGCCATCCTGCCTCTGTTTAAAAACCTCCAAAGAAGGTGTCTTCACCATCCTCCTAGGCAGCATATTCCACTGTTGAATGTCTCTTACCGTCAGGAAGTTCTTCCTGATGTATAGATGAAATCTGTAGTGTGAATCTTTTGCTCAGTGTCCTAGTCTCTGGAGCAGCAGAAAACAAGTTTGCTTCATCTTCAAGATGACATCCCTTCAAATATTCAAATATGGCTATTGTGTCACCTCTTAGGCCATTTCTACACTGCGCTGTTATAGTGCTATTATTCCACTGTCAACATCCTATGGAATCCTGGGATATGCAGTTTAGGGAGGGGCCTCTAGAATTCTCAACCAGAGAGCCCTTTGGCCTCAGTGAACTGCAGAATTCCACAGGACGTTGAAAGTGGAATAATAGCACTATAACAGTGTAGTGCAGAAATGACCTTAACTTTGTTTTCATCAGGCTGAACAGGCTATGATGTATGCAATTAACTAAATTCTACAAAATTAAACAAGAGAAAGTATTATTATATTACTTTTCTATGACTTATTATTCATAGGCAACATTTAGATAGGCTCCTCAATTTTGAGGGTTACAGGGCAGCTTTCATTTTGGATTGTCTCATCATAAGGTTTTACAGTAAAAGTCATGTGTAAGTGATTTACCAGCACCTCCCGATGCAGAGAAGTTAACTAAAGGGGTAGTTGTGTTTGTCTCTGAGAGACCCTACAGTAATGTCCATGCTGCTGTTCCTGCCCAGTAACTTCCCCCCATAGCCCTGAGATGTTTGTCATACTTCAAAGTGGAGATTTTAGTCAAGAAGTCTGGAAAAAAAGGACTAGGAGAGGACAGCCATGAAGGAACTAGCCAGGATCTCCATGTGTGAAGATCTATCGTTGAATATCAAAGTCAAAATCATCCAAGTCATTGTATTTCCAATTTCTTGAATGGTTGTGAAAGCTGAATGTGAAGAAAACTGACAAGAGAATCAACTCATTTGAAATGTTGTGTTGGACGGGAGTCCTAGGAATACTGTGGACTGCCAAAAAAAAAAAAAAAGACAAATAAAGAGAACCAAGAGAAAATGAAGGCTAAGCTCTCACTAGAAGCCAAGCTGACTCCTTTTTCCTGAAGAAGATACCAAAATTCAAAAATTGCTTCACATAGTTTTGAAGAATGACTTGAAATTAAAAGAAATTGAACAAGCGTACTTTCCTTATAAAATAAGTGCTCCAACCTTTACGAGCATTTTGATTGCTTTTTTCAAGCATCTTGTACAGCTGGACATATTCTTCAGAAATGCTTGCTGATCATCTACGGGCAAGACAAATAAATACGTCAAAGAGCAAACCAAGCCTGAAGTCTCCCTAGAGGCCAAAGCTATCATACTTTGGATATATCACAAGATGACATGACTCACTGGTGAAATAAAACCGGGCAAAGTGGAAAAGAGTAGGTAAAGAAAAAGACCGTATTAGAGGCAGACGCAGACAAAGAAGTCATAGCCATAAGTTTGCAAGACCTGAGCAGAGCTGTTCAGAACAGCAAGTTTTGCAGGTCTTTCTCATTAGGGTTGTCATAAGTTAAAAGCAACCTAATGGCAGTTAACAAGAACAACTGCCAGTTGCAAAAACGGGATTTATTGCTATATCCGAGCAATTTCCCTGGTGTTTGCTTCTTTTTCCAGTTTTTTGACAAATCTGTTAGTGCCTTGCATAATTTATTTGTAAGTTAATAAAGAAAGGAGTCCTTCATGCCATTAAAAACCGACATGCATGCTTGGCAGGCAGCTCTCGATTAAAGCCTGCATCAACAGACTCTGTATACCGCCCTGATTTATGTTACGATGTTTTTACGAGCTCATTTAAGTTAGATCATTTCAGCTATCTTGTCTATGATTGGTTGCTGTTTTTGTTTTTGTTTTTGTTTTCCTGCATTGCTAACAGAAGAGAAATGGTCTTGGCATCCACTCAGCTTTCAAAGTGTTTTCAAGTGCATAAGGGAATTATTTGGGAAAAGTCCAATTCAGCGAGCATGAGTTTCTAATGAAAATAAATCCAAAGGCCTCATAATGATGCACTTGATACATTTGTTATACTGGGCCAAATGTTGTGTCTGTTAATTACAAGCTGATAACCATATTGATGGAGATGGGAAGACAGTATTCCATTCCCCCCACCACTTTTCCCTTCATCCAATCAGTAAAATCAGCTTTTCTTTCTGATCTTTCATTCTTCTCTTGCTTAAATGTCTTGAACTATTTCATCCTTTTGACTAGGGGTAGGCGGAAGCAGCTGCCACTGTTTCCCATTTTCAACCTCACATGCTTTCATCCGGAGAAATTCGTAGATTTTAGTCAAGTCTTCAAAAGCAAAGGTCTGTTTAATAATAATAATTTAAAAAGCTCCATTTGCTCCAGCCTAATTCAGTAGGTACATCTACTCCCACATGGTGTGAGGAAGACTATGTCTTATAACAACTTGCAATGTATATCATAGAAACATAGAATTGTAGAGTTGGAAGAGACCACAAGGGCAATGCAGTCTAACCCCCTGCCATGCAGCAATATACTGTCAAAGCATATTCCCGACGGATGGCCAACCAGCCTCTCTTTAAAAACTTCCAAGTCAGGAGACTCTGCCACACTCCACGGCAGTGTATTCCACTGTTGAACTGCTGCTGCCATCAGGAAGTTGTTCCTAATGTTTAGATGGAATCTCTTTTTTGTAAGTTCAAAGCTGTTGCTCTGTGTCCAAGTCTCTGGAGCAGCAGAAAACAGCACTGTGCCATCCTCCATATGACATCCCTACAAATATTTGCATATAGTTATCATGCTGCCTCTTAATCTTCTCTTCTCCGGGCTAAAGATACCCAGCTCCCTAAGACACCCCTCATAAGGTATGGTTTCTAGGCCTTCTACCATTTTAGTTACCTCATCTGGACACATTTTAGCTTGTCAATATCGTTCCTGAACTGTAGTGCCCAGAACACTATTGCAGGTGCGGTCTGACCAAAGCAGAATAGAGTGGTGCTATCACTTCCCTTGACCTGAATACTATACTCTTATTGATGCAGCTCAGAATTGCATTGGCATTTTTAGTTGTTGCAGCACACTGCTGACTCATGTTCAGCCTGTGATCTACCAAGATTCCTATATCTTTTTCACATATACTGAGGTCAAGCCAGGTGTCACCCAACTTATATACTAAAATTGTGGAGACTCTCAGAAAAAAAAAGAAGAAGAAGTGGGAACCTCAGTTCTAATCAGTTTTAATAAATGGGGATCTGAAACCAAATTTTCACAATTAAGCACAGAGAGCTTTAATTAATTAAATAATTAATTACTTTGTTATGTGTGTGTGCCGCCTTTTCTCCCAGTACAGGACCCAAGGCAGCTTCCAAAAATCCATAAATCCCCCTCCCTAAACTGCAAACCCCAGGATTCCATAGGATGTTGAAAGTGGACTAATAGCCCTAAAATGGTGTAGTGAGAAAAGGCCATTTGACTTAGAGTATGTGAAAATGAGATACTTTAAGGATCATGGGAGCAGGAGGCAGGGTAGGGGTCAAATTGTACCTTGTCTCAGTTCAAGGTGAGACTGGTTCTGAAGTGATTTACAGTAGCCCCTCCACATTCACATGGATTAGGGGCACAGAACCCTTGCAAAAGTGGAAAAAAACACGAATAACTCTCCTCCTCTGTGATTCCTTTGCCTGTGGCCCTGTTGTGCGGGGGGGGGGGCAGAAAAAAACCCAACCTAAAAGGCTACTGGTACTTTCCACTTAGACAGAGAAGAGGGGAGTTCTGGAGTTCTAATTACTTTCAGTAGCCATCTTGAGAAAGGAGGAGTAGGAGCAAAGAGAGCATCTGACCAATCAGCAGCCAATACGCAGCAAAATGTGCAACCATATGGCAGAGAGGCCATGCCTTTAGCAATGGGAGGGGGCCTTGCTCACCCAAAAGGAAAAGACCTCCATTTTAAACACAAGCCTCACAAGCCTGGAGTCAGCAATGCAAGGGATGGGAGGAAGAAAATTGAGGGGGGAGGCAATCACATGCCTTGCGATTAATCAAATTAGTGAAGGTCAAACCCATGGATGTAGTTCAGATTGTACCCTCAAGTCATTTCTGACCTATGGTAACCCTAAAGTGAACCCATCAGAAGGTTTTCTTGGGAAGATTTGTTCAGAGAAGATTTGAGGCTGAGAGAATGTGACTTTCCCAAGGTCACGCGGTGAGTTTACATGGACAAGTGGAGATCTGAACCCATGATCAAACTGCTACTCTGTGTTGGCTCATAAAATCGTAAGAACCATAACATTTTAGACCGGGAAGGGGCCTAACAGGTCATCGTGTCTAGCTGCCCTAGTTCAGTGCAGAAAATCCAATTAGGGCATCCCCAGAAGATAGCTGTCTGGACTCTCTGAAGTTGAGCTATAACCTAAAAGGGGTAGGAACAGATACTTTGTTAACTATGAATCCTGCACTCAGTTTTGGGGGCATTGCAAAACACGGGTTTTGTTGCAAAACATTGCAAAACAATTGCAAAACTTTGGTGCAGGTTGGAGGGGATTCCAAATTTGGGGGAGGAAGGCTCACAGCTAACAAAGCTGGGGACAGAAGAGGCTCAACACGATCTGCTGAGTGCCTTGGGGAGCTTCCAAAAACAAATCACTGGTTCATTGATGTTGTACTAGGAGCTGTACAAGTTACAAATCAAACATCTAGCCAGTAGTATAGAAGCCTGTTTGTGAAGGAAGAGTTAACATCTCAAGTTAATTAGTAAATCTCTCTGAGGAAATTATGCTATGAATTTGAGAGTGCTACAAAGGCCAAAACGAGTATTGTGAGGTTTAACCCACATGATGTTTTGTCAGCAGCTCTCTGAGCTGCCGTACCAATTATGAGGATTAAATAGCCCTGTAGAAGAAGCAAGGGGAAAACTCTTGAGGTCTTTACAGAATCTAGTATTAGTCAGTGAAGCAAATGTCATACATTCAATCCTATCTCATCTTGTGTAGCCAAGTGTTCTTATTCACTCTCTTTAGCACAGCTTTGTTCAACTATGCAAATCTTTGAAAATGTGCTTGACATTGTATATATATGATACACAGGTCATTGTATAGATGTGGCATCGTTTTGCAAAAACACTACCAACTTGCAAGAGAGCTCAGCTTCCACACACATATTGTGATCTGACCTTACATGTGCAACTGCCTGGAGCATGAAAGACATTTCTGTTTTAATTCTGAAATGACATTTTCATTTTTTTAAAAAAATATCCCACAGACTATATTGGGGCTTTTTTCCCATGCCCATGGAGGGCACATGTGTGTATACATGCATATGTCAACTGAGACAGTCTCTCTTTGGGAAATGGTTACAAGGGATTTATCCAAACAGGGTGGAGATCTAGTAATTTTGTGTTGTAATTTACAATTAAAGTTTATACTTTAATTAAGGATTACAGTATTTTTAATATTGCATGTTTTTGGTATTTTTATCAGGCTGTTATTTAGTTAATCCTGCTGAGAACTGCTTTGAGTCCTAGTCTTGAGCGAAAGACAAGATATAAATCAAATAAAGAAATTGATGACTGAACGAATAACAATACCTGAGAAATTATTTAACATAGCTTGAAAAAGTTATTTTTTAGTTTACAGCTCCCGGAATCCCTTAGCTTTCCTATTTCATTATTCTCCCTTCTAGATTGTTGGTAGGATCATCTTCTTGCACAGATGGTAGTTTATGGCCCTGAAGTGGATGAACACTGGAAATAGCTTTAGACGCACACCTGTTCACTTGAATAAATGGAACTTCTGTGGGCTGAACCAGACCATTCATCTGGACTCAGGATTCTCATTGGCAGTTCCATTTCATTTTGTGAAGCAAAACACACACACGCAAAAACAGAGCAGGCTCAAGAGATTTGGCTGGTTGAGCAGAAAGAGATAAATAACCCCATTCCACATTTCTGATTTCCAAAAGGCAGTCGTCATACCAATATTTCCTGCAAAAGTGAGAATTCTCATCCATGGTGGTAGGAAATATGTTTTGATATCTCCTGGTTGAAAAGAGAAATATTCTAGTTTCTAGGAAAAAATATTCCAAAAATGTTCAGGTATGTAGTTTTTTGACTGCCAACAAATGCAGACTGAAAGAGCTATAGACTGAAACTTTCTGGTTCTAACTTATTCAGATCCAAAATTTGAATGTGCTTACTTTGCACAGAAAATATGTGGTTGATTTGCATAGAAAACATCACTTTTGGGGCAGAAAACAGCTTTTTTTTCATCAAAGAAAATGCTGCTTTTTGTGCAAACAACCATGTGCGAATTTTGTACTGAATGAATCCTGAGTTGTGAATAGGCTCCAAAAACTGGTTTTTGAAGTGTTACCCTGATTTCTGGGGGTCCCATGAGGGACACCTAAATGCTCTCCAAATTATACCAGTTGGGGAAATTAGTCGAAGAGCACAAGTTAGCACTGTGAGAGGCAGGGCAACGGAGTGAGATCTTTTACCCAGCGTCTACAGGGTCAGGCTGAGTCAAGGAGCAAACAGATGTGAAATAATAATTGTTGTTTTTATTAAAATACAATCAAACAGGTGTATGCAACACACTCGGCCAGATAACTAGAGAAATAAAGGTTGGATTTGGATAGAGGGATTTTGAGAGGAGGTTTTCTATGGGAAATACTGCACTTGTCCTGAAGCCCGGATAGAGTTCGTGGATATGAAGGTTCTTAGTACGTGGATAGATAGAGTTCGTGGATATGGAGGTTCTCAGTACGTGGGACTGAGGGAAAGGCTCGCCAAGCAAAGTGGCAGCAAGGCGGTATGGAAGTCGGGAGTGATCCGAGGGAGCTCTCAAAGTCAGGGGTTCTTATAGGGGAAAATGTGGCCGTAGGCTAGTCTGTACTTGGGGAAATCAGTGAGTTTTGGGCTGGAGACAAAGCCTCCAAAAGGTCAGAATTTAGCATGATTGAGTTAGGTCCAAATTGTCAATAGAGTAGCCAGTATGCAAATGCAGAGTGCTTGACGCTCCAGTATTCGGCTCGTCAAGCTGCCTGCTCGGCGCAGGGAGTTCTTTGTAAGTAGCGTGCATACATAACGTGGTACTTGCCTTGAGGTCTCCTGAAGCGGCAGTTTGGCTATTTCTGGCCTGCCTGTAGTTATTTGGAATATTCCAGCGATTAGCGACCAAGCCTGTTTGCGTGCTTGTCCGGGGGCCTCACAAGCACGTGGGAAGGAATAGGTGAGGAAGGCCAAATTATTGATATCAAAATGATATCTGGTATCCCCCAAGTCTGGCTAGAAACTGCGGTAACAGAAGACTTCCTCATATCAGGAATTAAAACCATTCATTGCTTCCTTCAAGAAGAAACGTAATGAAGAATTGCATCTCTAGCAGTTTCTTATTCTCACACCCAGGAGAAACACAAATAAGGGCTTATATCTCTAGTCTGAAGGGGAGGTTACGGAAAAGCCAGCCACTGGCAGCTATTTGTTATGACTGTCTAATCCAGCAAGGCTCTTATCTTCTTGCGTTCTGTCAATAGCTACCTCCAAGGGAAGAGATGGTATGCTTCTGCATACCACTTGCTGCAGAACAATAGAGGGAAGGTTCTGTTTAGAGATGTGAAAATCTCTGTTTTGGTTTTTCTGCATTTTTTGTTTCCTGTCCTCCTTTCATACTGGGCTGTGAACTCACCCACTTCCATTAAAATTTGTATGTTACTGTTTATTAAACACATATTTCCAATGTGCACTTTTCTTTACACATCATACGGAATATGCCAATCTCTCTCTCTCTTGTCCATTTTTTTTTCAGTTTTAGCCATGCACATTTTTAAAGATGCACTGTGTTTTGCTTGCACTTGGTTTCACTGAAATCTTTGGTAACCCTCACAATCTTCATGGGGGAAAAACATTTTTGGGCTCATTGTGTCTTGGGAGGTACAAAAAGGCTATTTCCATCAAGAATGAAGTAGGCAGCTGTGGAGGTATGGAGGCCATTTTCACTGCTGTCCCCTTCCCAGGGGCTCCAACAGGAAGTGGCATCATACCACTTCTTTTTTTAAAATAGTATTCTGCAGCAGTTTTAAACCTCTTGGGCAGGAGATTGGGAGGCTTTAGGGGGACTTCAGGGTCTCAAATTAGGGCCCTGTGGGACACATTTTTCCCACGCCAAACAAGGCTGTTAATACCAAATAAACTCTTTTCCATTCCTAGTGCTGCTGCTGTCATGCCCTGCTTGTATACTTCCCATAGGCCTCTGACTGAGAAACAGGATGCCAGATGAGATAGGCTTTCAGTTTGACCAACCAGTAGGAGGGCAAATCTTGGCTTATTTCATTCCCACATGTAAGAAGAAATAATTTCAGCAATTCTTTGTACAGCAATTCTAGTACATTCTCTGAAAGTAGTAGACTTTTTGCACAATTTTCAAATACTGCACATTCTTCAGGACATTGTTGGGGAAAATTCATTTCTGCAAAAACCTGTGTGGCTTTCCTGTACAGAAACTACATTTTGCAGGCAGAAAACATGAGCTTTTAATGAATCCAGCGATTCCTGTGCAGAATATGGCTGTGTGTGTGTGTGTATTTAAGGAAAAAATGTGCAGGAAAACCACATGTTGGTTTTTTTCCTGCACAGAAAATGCAAATTGGTGTGTCGAACGTATAGTTTTTCCTTTTTTTTTTTTTTTTGCAAATACATGGGATTCCTGAGCAGAAAAAAAAAAGAACATCTGGTTTTCCTGCCAGTGATAAATAAGTTTATTTTCCACATGCAAGTTTTATCTAGGGTCATTTCCGTCCTACATTGTTATAGTGGTAGTGTTCCACTTTCAACATCCTGTGGAATTCTGAGGTTTGTAGTTTCCTAAGGCCCAAGAACTCTCTGGCTGAGAATCCTAAATACCCCTCCCTAAACTGCAAACCCCAGGATTCCACAGGATGTTGAAAGTGGACTAATAGCACTATAACACTGTAGTGTGGAAAGGCCTTCAATTATCTTTCTCCTCCTTTTCTTCCTCTTCTTCTTCTAAAGCTAATGATGCTTGTTCTACCTACATTTAAATCAGGTAGTAATCTGCAAACACCACAGCTAATGGGGAACTTGTACTCTTCCTTTGTATTCGCTAATGAAGTGTAATTTGCTTCAGAGCTGCTTTAGAGCTGAATTGCCTGTTTTGGGGAGCACGCTATCATTTGCAACACCTCTTTCACTGAATGTGGTGATGAGGGGTGTGGTTTTAGTTCCCCTTGTTTTTAAAATAAAAAACCTGTCTGAACAAGAGCCTGCCAAGTAAGTTTTTTAAAAAAAGTTCCCTTCTCTGCCTTTGGCAGGTTGGAATTCCTCTTGCATCTGAGTTACTGTGACAGTCTGTCCTAAAAAAAAAAAAAAAAGTGGAATGTTAGCTTGCGGGCTTGTTATAGTTCTTTAATTGGTGAGTGTGTTTGTCAAATACTAAGAAAGCTAGGAAAGAGGGAGAGAAAGAGAAAGAGAGAGAAGGAGATGAAAGCTGTTTGCAACACAGCAAATCCTTTTGGGAGGTATGTGTTGCAACTGGTTTTCTTGCATAAACACAAACCTACTTCAGGTGTTCTGTGACTGTGCTACTTTGTAAAGACTTGGATTGACAGGTGGCAAATGCTTGTGTAATTTTTTTTTTTTTAATGAACAGCGAAGCTCTCCTCCTACCTCCAAACCTGCTGGGGATCTATGTTCCGTGTGCGGCGCCACAAACTGTGGTGTCTACCTGTTCTACAGCATCTTTTGGGGGGCGGGGGAATCTTCTGAAGAATTCAAATGCTTGACAGTCTCTAGAGTTTGACGAACGCACTGGCTCTGTTTCTGCCGGGAATAAGGAGTAAGTACAGACATCTTGATCTTTCTTCCGATCCAGAGGGACTACAGTGGAAAGAGGTCCTATCCATTTCTCCTTTCTACTGCAAACTGCACTGAAAGGACAAATTACTGCAGTCTACTGACAGGTTCATTTCTTTCTCTTATGGCTCCTTGGCACTTGGTTGTATGTTTTGGGGGGAAAGTGCCACCTGTTTTCTCTCTTGGTGTACAGCTTGCTAATGTCGACGAAACTTAGGTTGAATGCTGGCAATTACCTGCTACTGTGTCTCTTCAACTGACAGAAGTAGCTTTCTGGATGACAAGAAGTTTGCAATTATAATAAGTGTATGGTATTTTTTTTAAAGTAATTCCACGTAATGTAGGAGTGAGGCATGGTACTAGGCAACAACAGAAATGTGTATGTATGACATCTAACTTTAAAAGTGTGCTTTTGGAGTAGAAAGCAAATTAGAACTGCTTTGTTTGAAACAAAAAAAAATATAATGCACTATCAGGTCAGAAGTTGTTCTGCAGAAAGCTCATTAAAATAACTGGGATGAAGGAAGTCACCACTTACACATACCACAGATTCTTTGTCTAGCCCAGTATTTTCTACTTTGACTGGAAGCAGCATTCTTCTTTAGCAGATTCCTTCCACTGATATTTCCTACTGCCTCCTTTTTAAGCTAAACACATCAGACGGGGTGGCACAAGATGTCCTAATACCTGACATGGGGGAAAAAGTGTGCCTGGCTTTGTTGGTCCATTAACACTTTCTTAGTCCCAAATCCTTCACTGTAAAGTAGTGGTTCTCAACCTGTGGGTCCCCAGATGTTCGTGGACTTCAGCTCCCAGAAGCCCCAGCCACTATGATCAATGCTCAGGGCTTCTGGGAGCTGAAGTTCACAAACATCTGGGGATCCACAGGTTGAGAACCACTGCTGTAAAGGATCCTTTGCAATGAAAATGGCTGACTTATTTTTGTCTCTCATACCTGTGATGAATGCTATTAGTATTTAGCAAAGAAGTTTCTATTGCAGGCAACAGATGGCGGAGGGTCTTTTTGAACATGTGTATACATTGTTCTTTAGTTCTTCTTCTTTGGCTCCCTCTGTTTCTGTGCTCCCTGTTACCATTCTCAAGTTTCTACATTGCTGTATAGGTATGGGAGGCATTGAGTAGGATCTGTAGCAAGTAAGTTGTATCTCAACCTTAGCCTGGAGAAGAGAAGGTTAAAAGACAAGATGATAGCTATGTTTAAATATTTGAAGGGATGTCACGTGGAGGATGGAGCAAGGCTGTTTTCGGCTGCTCCAGAGAATAGGACATGGAGCAATGGTTTCAAACTTCAGGAAAAGAGCTTCCATCTAAACATTAGGAAAAACTTCCTGACGGTAAGAGTAGTTTAACAGTGGAATGTGCTGATTCAGGGTGTGATGGAGTCTTTTTCTTTGGAGGTTTTTAAACAGAGGCTATTGGGAAAACACTCATCGGTTAGGAATGCTTTGATAGTATATTCCTTCATGGCAGGGGATTGGACTCGATGGTCCTTGTGGGTTAACTCTATGATTCTAGAAAAAAGAGTAGGCAACTTTTCTGTACAAAAAGAATGGACAATTTTGAAAGATTCAGAGGCCACTTTTTTTTGATGTCACCTGAATCTGCTGTAGATCATATCACTCCTCTCGCTTAAACTGGAAGATTTAAAAAAAAAAAATCAGAAGATGTAAAAATGAACCACGTTGAGATACAACGACAAGTTTTGCTATAAATAAGGGGGTACAGCAAGGGTGCCCTTTATCACCACTATTATTTATAGCCATATTGGAAGTATTATTGATTGCAATAAATGAAGACTCGCAGATACAGGGTTTGAGAATAAAGAACAAGGAAATAAAATACAAAGCCTTTGCAGATGATGTAATCATATTTTTGGAGGAACCTCAAGAATCAATTCAGCCGTTGATGGATATTTTACAAAAATATAGACAAATGGCAGGATATAAGATAAATACAGAAAAGACAATGATGATGACACTAAATATAACAAAGAAAGAACAAGCTGACCTGGAGAAAAGATCTGGATATTAATTAACCAAGAAAGTAAAATATTTAGGTATTATAATAACAAATAAAAATCAAGAATTATTCGAAAACAATTGTTTGAAGTCATGGAAGGAGATTAAAAGTGAAATGGAAAAATGGACAAAATTAAATTTATCTTTCCTGGGAAGGATAAACGCTTTTAAAATGTCTTCATTACCAAAACTTATGTTCGTCTTTTAGAATTTACCAATAATAGGAAGAGAGAAGATCTTTAAAGAATGGGAAAAAGAACTATGAAAATTTATCTGGCAAGGGAAGAAACCAAGAATAAGATTTAAAATATTACAAGAAGCAAAAGAAAGAGGAGGATTTGACATGCCATCACTAAAAACCTACGTTTAAGCATGTTGCTTAGATTTGATTAAGGAATGGATTCAAGTAGAAAATGCAATAAAGAACTAGAAGAAATAAATATTAGATTTGGATGGCATGGTTACCTATGCTATGACAAAATAACAGTGAATAAAGAGTTTAATAACCATTGTATTAGGAAGACATTACTGAAAGTCTGGTCACAAATAAAGTATAAATTTTATAGAAGGCTTCCGATGTGGACTTCACCCCAAGAAGCATGTAAAGTCGCCCTAATGAAACAAGAAAATTTATTAATTTATCAGGAGTTACTAAAATGGGAAAGGAACAAGTCAAGAATGCATACTGAAGAAGAATTAAAAGCTTTAGGACATGAATTTAATTGGGTCCCATGGAGACAATTTAGGGAGAGATTTAAAATGGATCAAAAATTATATGGATTTGAAATAAAATAAAATGAATTGGATCTATTGATGAGGGGAGACCAGAAGAAGAGAATTTCTGAGCTTTATAAACTATTGTTGCAAAGAGATATGGAATCAGAGGTTGTTAATGATAATATGGTTAGGTGGGCACAAAATATTGGACATCCAATTGAATTGAATACATTGGTGAGGGCTTGGAAAACAGATAAAATTTACACCAAGCTTAAATTTAAGAGAATTTTTTTATAAAATGCTACATAGATGGCATGTGACACCAGAAAGACTGCAAAAAATAACTAAAAATGGAAATACAAGATGTTGGAAATGTAATGAAAAGATGGGCTCATTTTATCATATGTGGTGCACCTGTAAAATAGCAAGAAAATTTTGGAAGGAAATACCTGATGAAATTCAAAGAATTGATAATCTAAATTTTGAAAAGAAGCCAGAGTTTTATCTGTTAAATATACTAGGGCAACAAGAGAAATAAGGTCTCACCAGAAGACAATGTCATACCTGATAACTGCTGCGAGATTGATATATGCGCAACACTGGAAAGAAAAGAAACATGTTGATATAGAAGAATGGAAATTCAAAGTCCTGGATATAGTTGAGATAGAAAAGTTAACATTTTCTTTGAAAAATAAAGCTATCCAGAACTTTGAAAGGGAATAGAGAGAGGTTTTAAACTGGATAAAGACATAGTATAAGAAAGGGAAAGGAATAAAGTAAGAAAGTATGTAAAGTAAAGCAACAAGATAATAAGGCAATGTAACAAAGTAATAATGTTGTAATGTAACGATGTAATAATCTAAGAGGTAGCAATGTAAGAACATTTTTTCTTTTGAGTAAGTGGTAATTATGTATGAATGGTATGGAAACAAGCAGAGTCAACTGGAAAATAAGCTTGGAAGTGGGAGGGGGGTTCTTTTATTTTCAATTATAAATTTCAATAAAAATATTTAAAAAAAATAAAATAAAAATGAATCATGTTTTCTGGAGCGGGCTTTGTGTTTTAACCATTTTTTAAAGCATTGGGGTAGCTCTGGGGAACAGAAAAATGAATATGAGTCTCACATGGTCCACCAGCCATGTATTGTATCCTGGGGCCATTACTCTTCAAAATTTTTATCAGCAACTTGGATGACAGGTTGCAGGAATTGTTATCAAGCCTGCAGATGGCGCAGAACTGGGAGGGGTGCTTATACGTTGGAAGGTAGGAACAGAATTCAAAAAGAGCTAGATAAACTAGATAACTGGGCAGACATTAGTAAAATGAAATTCAATAGACAAATGCAAAATTCTCCCTTTAGACCACACAAATCAATTTTACAAGTGTAAGATGGGGAATACAGAATACTTGGCTCAACAGTACTGCGGGGGGAAAGGACATTGGGACTATTGCTTATTTGTAAGTTGAGTGTGAGCTAGTAGCGTGATGCTGCAGCAAAAAAGGTGAATTCTATTTTAACCTGCATGAACAGAAACATAGGACCTTTCCGCACTACACTTATAGTGCTGCTATTCCACTTTCAACATCCTATGGAATCCTGGGGTTTGCCATTTAGAGAGGGGCCTTTAGAATTCTCAGCCAGAGAGCTCTTGGGCCTCAGGAAACTACAAACCCCAGAATCCCACAGGATGTTGAAAGTGGAATAATAGCATTATAACAGTGTAGTGTGGAAGAGCCCATAATCTCCAAGTTGAGGGAAGTGATAATCCTCCTATATTCTGTGCTGGTCGGGCCTCCTCTGGAGTACTGCATACAGTTTTGGATGCCTCATTTCAAGAAGGATATGGACAAGCTGGAGGAGGTTCAGAGAAGGGCAAGAAGAATCCTAAAAGATATGGAGAACAAATCATATGAGGAAAGATTGAAGGAACTGGGTGTGTTTAGTTGGTAAAGAGAAGAATGAGGGGTAACGTGACTGTACTGTTTAAATACCTCATGGGCTGTCACAGAGAGGAGAAGGCAGGCCTGTTCTCTGCCACCCCAGAAGGTACAACCAGGTCTAATGGTTTGAAGTTACAGGAGAGTAGACTTTGACTGAACATTAGAGGGAAATTCTTGACAGCAGGAATGATTTGGAAATAAAATTAATTGCCTAGAGAGGTGTTGGTGTTTCCTTCACTGGTTGTCTTCAAAAAGAGGCTGGACAGCTACCTATTCAGAGATGCTTTGGGGAGAGACCCTGCATTGAGCAAGAAGTTGGACTCCATGGCCCATGAGGCCCCTTCTAACTCAATGATTATGTGATCCTGTAACAATAACTCTATGTTCAGTTTTCCTGTACAGCGTCGTAGGGAATCACATATTATATCATGGCAATGCTCTCATGCTCCCAACACCGTTCTTAAGAGATTTCTAAATCTATAGCTAGCTGGTTGTTGAGTTGTTGTGATGGCTAATGGAAAGGCCACACACCCCCATGTACCTCATCAAACAGGAAACCCACCTCAATCCATTGGTTGAATCTCTGCAGAAATTCCACAAAAGGTGCAAAAATTCCAGCAAAGATGGAAGATAATTTCTCATGCAACTCCGCTCGCGTCGGATAATCGCAAGTGAATCATGGAATATGAGATCGTAGCTTGCCAGTTTGTGACTCACCATTTTAGTATGGGCATTAACACTGACCAATTGTGCAGTCTGACTATTCATGTATGTCCACCACATTCCTGGCCAAACATGTGCCGTTGACCTTTGGATGCCCTCAGATGTAACTGCAGCAATCCTATGAATAAATATCAGGTTTTTTTATTGTTCCCTTGAGGCACCGTGACCTTTGATCCAAGGATCGGCGTATTCTCTCTCTCTCTCTCTCTCTCTCTCTCTCTCTCTCTTTCTTTCTTTCTTCTGATTTGGTGTTGGAAAGCTTAATGAGGTCTGGGCTTGCTTTGTCAAACTTTGTGGGAAAAACACAGCCAGAGGGAACCAAGTAGGGCAGACTTTCTTTTAGAAGACACACAGAGTCACGGAAAATGATTGTTAAATAATCAGAGACGCACGTCCATCTTTCAGTTGATAATTCTTACACAGTAGGGATGGGTGAGAAAGAATACTGTTTGTTGTTCTGCATGTTGCTCGTCGTTTCCGACTTACGGAAACTCTCACGTGAACTTGTAAAAGCGTTTTCTTTGTGAGATGTGTTCAGAGGCAGCTTGCCTTTGCTTGCCTTTCTCTGAGACTGAAAGAGTGTGACTTGCTCAAGATCACCCAGTGGGTTGCCATAGCTGAGTGAGGATTCAAACCCTACCGTCCAGAGTCCAGTAGGCAAACTACTATACCATGCTGGGTTGCCAGTATTGTTTGGGGTATGACTTTTGGTTTTGGATTGATTGATTATCTATCTATCTATCTATCTATCTATCTATCTATCTATCTATCTATCTATCTATCTATCTATTTTGCTAAGAACATGCACTCAACTGTAACTGTTTTCACATATTTAATGGAAAGAGATGAGTTTATTTTATTATTTATTATTATTTATTATTTTATTATTATTATTTATTATTATTTTTTAAAAAAGAATATTGGAGAAAGCAAAACTGGTGCTTTCCATGGAAAGGACTGAGCACTTGAAAATCTGGCTTTGAATTCTTCTGCATTTAGCTATATTTGTGGAACTAAATTCGCCTTGCCCTCTCTTTTTCCCTTTCCTAAAAGGGTAAATACTTAATAGCAACATCCTAGGCAAGGACAACACAGTTCTTTCCATGCTAGAAATTATTTATTTATAGAAATGTATTTAATTATATAAATGTACTATTGATTATAATTTATTTTTATTGAAAAATTTATACCTCACCTTCTTCTCAGAATGGGACCCAAGGTGGCTTACAAAAACTGGAGATAAAAGTTGAAAACTTATTTCACAAAAGTTTAAAAAAATAAATAAATTACAATTGTGTTAAAAGGCAGTTGGTTAAAATAGTTTAAATTACATTTAAAACATAATTACAAACATACAAGGAAAATGAAACAGAGCACACCACTTTTAAGCAATGCACTGTCATATGATTAAAAGTCTAAGGCCTGCCTAAATTAAAAGTTCTTAGTCTTGGAGTTATGTGAGAAGGAGAATGGATGTCATCTGCATATTGGTAACACTAGATGCCAAAACTCCATATGACCTCTCCCAGTGGTTTTGTGTAGATATTAGATATCATGAGGGACAGGATGAACCCCTGAGGGACCCTGGAGACCAATGACCAACATGTCTAACTGGTGTAGCTCATCACCATCTTCCAAGTCAATCCCTTCAACAAGGCCTAGAACCAGTATAAAACAGCGCCGCCCCACAAGTCCTGTACCTGAAAGGGGGCCAAAAAGGATAGCTATGGTCAATTATATCAAAAGCCATTGAGTGGTCCCACAGAACCAACTGGGACACATTCCCTTCATCTAGTTCCCAATGCAGGTCATCTACCAAAACTGTCTCAGTTCCATAGCCAGGCCTGATGCCAGGTTGAAATGGATCTAGGAATAATTGTATCTGTTGAATGTGGCCTGTGCAGATGGTTGAGAGTTTTCTCTAGCTCATTTGTTATAAGAACTTAGGAAAATTCACAAATTTCTTTATAGGTTTAAGGAAAAGAACTTGATTTCCCCCCCCCCCAAAAAATGGATGTATGGAAAAAGAAACTGACAGATTTATTCAACCCTAATGCAAGCAAGTGCTGTGCTTCAGACAGCCACTGAGAGATGAGGCATATATCATCTTGTGTTTTTAAAACATTGTAGGCCTCCTCGAATCCTGTGTTGGGAGAAAGATGGGGTATAAATTACTTGTAAGTACTTGTAAGTCAGTCAGTAAATAAATGCCAATTCTTCTTGTAGTAGCTTCTTCCTCTTCTTTGCCCTGTGGTTGTCCGGTGATGATAAAGGCTTGTCTGAAGTTCCTTTCATACGTCTTTGAATATTAGTAGCAGGTGAAGTGGATCCTTTATATTTCTATCAATGAAATTTCCTTCTCCCTGTCTCCTTCCTTCCAGTCTGTGATTGGTGGAGTGTCAGTCAGGTAGGAAGTACTTTCCTCCCTCTTGTTATGGAGGTTGTAAAACTTGCTTGTACATTGGGCACTATGGAATATTTTTAATCTACTTTTAAGTTTTTTGTGTATTATGTTTTTGGCAAATCCCAGTGTCTTCCATGTCAGTGGGGCAATCAATTCACTCCAGGTTTCAATCTGAACCCCGCCCCCCAAACAGGTTCAGCACCTTGGAGAACTCCTGTAATGTTTGGAGTGAAAACCAGACTTCTCACTTCACTGAAATGAATGCCATCAGCCACTATTGGCAGTGGCATAAAATTCGAGGGTGTGATTTCATGGCTCTCCAGGTGTTGGACTGTAACTCCCACCAGCTCTTAGCTAATGGTGAGGAGTACTGGGAATATCAATCCAAAGAAATCTAGATAGTTAGGCTATTTCTGCTCTACACTGTTATAGTGCTAATATTCCACTTTCTAACTTCTTATGGAATCCCGGCATTTGCAGTTTAGGGAGGGGCATTTAGAATTCTCAGCCGGAGAACTCTTTGGCCTCAATAAACAACAAATGTCAGAATTCCACAGGATGTTGAAAGTGGAATTATAGCACTATAAAAGTGTAGTGCAGAAATGGCCTTAAACAACTCACATGCTTACCCTATACATCCCCAGATTGGCTGTTTTCCCATTGAAACATCATCATGAGATGGTAAATCATTACTCCTAGAGGCCTCCAGGAGAGGTGGCTTATATTAAAACATTCACCTCCAAGCCAAGGCAGAAACAAAACAAAAACACCTAAAAGTACAAAGCAGAACTCACATCTGGTTTCACTGTCAGCTGAAAGATAAATAACCCACAGTAGGTACGAACATAGTCCTTGCCTCCTGACACAGCTGGAGAGGTCAGTAAATTCCTAAGTTGCAGGACCAGCCATACTATGAATTAGGCAGCATGATGCAGCCACATCAGGCAGCACAGAGAATCGTAGGGTTAGAAAGGCCATTGACTGCTCAGTGAGAGAACTCCAGCTAGAATATCCCCAGCCTCCAATTTCCTTTTTGAAGATGTCCAGAGGAGGAGACCCCACCATCTCCCTGGGCAATTGGCTCCCTTGCAGAACCAGTTTTGCTGTCAGAAGTTCCTTCTAATGTTCTATCAAAATCTACCCTCCTGTCACTTAAAACCATTAGACTTGTTCCCACCCTCTGAAGCAGCTGAGAGCAAATCTGCCCCCTCCTCTCTGTGACAGCCCTTTAGATATTTAAAGAGTGGAGTCATGTCACTCCTCTTCACCAAACTGAACATGCCCAACTCCTTCAACCTTTTCTCATATGTTTTGTTCTCCATACCTCTTTTCTGCCCCTCTCTGAAACCACTCCAATTTATCTATATCCTTTTTTAAACTGAAGCACCCAGAACTGAACACCATATTCCAAATGAGGCATATGGCGGGGAGGCAAAGGGAAAGTAGGGGTGAGATAGTGGATGACAAAGCTGTGGCAAGCACACATCCAGCCCCACCACTTCCTCAGCCAGCAAGTTTTCTGCTTGAGTTTGGTGGTAGATATTTATTGAAATAAGATTCAGCCATAAGTCAAATCAGCTTCTGTGCATGGAATAGAAGGTGCTGCTGCCATGTTCTTCATCTCAGGTAGCAAAATGTCTTTGGCTAGCTCTCCTGTGTTGCAAACCAAATGAAGCTGAGCCTGATTTTCAAGTCTTCAGATGGAAGGTAATGATTAGCATTCACGGTACAGTAACAAAATTGCTGTTTGAAACATCTGTGGAAACACTGGGAGATGGAGGTGAAAAATGGGTACCACACCTTCCATTCACTTGCTCCTCTAGACATGTACCTCTGGCTTAAGTACTGAATCGTTGCTGAACTGGGATTCCTCCTATCAACAACAGCAATGAAAATGCATCATCTTCTTTAGTGGGTGTATTTTATTAGTAAGGCTCATTATCTTCTAAACAGGAATGGCCGTACATTTTCAAAACCACTGCTACCATGTGCATCTCTAATGCATGCAATCTAAAATGTGTTTCTAATCATGTATTGTTCATTTGTAAGAAAGCAGGATTTTTTTTTCTTTTCTCTCTCTCCACCTGAGTAGCATAAAAGATTGCAGTGTCACAGTGGTGGAGCTTGGAGTCTATGGAGGAGGGGCAGGAGGGGGGCTATGGTGCAAGGGGCATGGCCGCTGTGCATGGGGGCATGGCTGCAGTGTGCAGTGGCATGGCTACAGGTCGGGATGCCCCAAAAACACTGCTGCCCGGGGCGAATCGCCCCCCCGCCCCATGTGACTGCAGTGTAATCCGTATTACTTGTTCAGATAAGAAATTTCTTGGATGGCTTTTATGATTTAAAACTCTCTGTTTCACTTAGTGCCTTTTTCTATGATCGTTTCTCAGCCTGGTGAAAACTTTACAAAAAATTATCCCAGACAGTTTAAAAATTTGTGGTCTCAGCATTATAAATATACTGCTGTGTGTTTTAGCAATGCTGTGAAACTAGTTTTATTCTTCTCTCTATTGGAAAATTTTATGCTGCTTTTTATTTTTTTAAAGTAATTTTTAAGGAATCATTTTAAATAATACTGGCCTAAAACTAATTACCAGTCATGATTAGATACATTGACTCAGTTGGATTTACACAAGCGTTGACTTACTGTTTAACTCTCAGTTCACAGTAGAGCCGCAAAACTTAATTATTTCATGGTTGTCTCATGGGAGTGCCTGTCTAAATGCCAAAAACAGATTAATTAAATGTTTGACTGGAGTAAATAAATAAATAAGCAGATGAATTAAAAAGATTGATAAATTAAATCTCTCTTGTTGGGAAAGGATTTTGAACAAGCTCCTCCTACTGTCTCTTTCCCATTCGAACCAAAACACTCCCATAAAAGGACTGTATTCAGGCCCTCTCCCCAGGGTCTTTGGCAGTGCCTTCTCTTCATGCACCTTAGTTGCTTATGCCATTTTTCTGCTTTTGCTTGTGCACATCTGTGTATGGAGCTAGAGAAAGAGACTCTACCTCTTGATAGCTATTCACGTTGGAAACCAGCTGTTAAAAAGTCCTTCACTTCTGCCTCTGTTTGGGAAAAATGGCTGAGGCATGTCTGTCTGTCTTTCTTTTTTATGTCAGGCCAGCTTCACTTTCCCTGCTGTGTATCAAAAGCTGTGGTGTTTGTTGTGGGCACAGCTGGGACCTGCTGTCTGCAACAGCACTCACAACAGACTAGGCCCAGTAAGGTTGCCAAATTGGTAACTAAAGACAGCTTCTGGACTTTTAATGGTTGTTTAGAAGAAGGAATTTAAGCAAGTGTGGCTTGTCAGGCAACCAGGTAACTAGCAACACCAGCTGAAATTTCCTCTTCTATGCAACCATTAAAGGGACAGAGGCCATTTCCAGTGTTCATCTTGGCCACCCTAGAGTGTGGAAGGTAACCAAAATTGTGAAGGGTCTGAAAACCATGCCCTATGAGGAGTGGTTTAGGGAACTAAGTATATTTAGCCTGTGGAAAAGAAGGTTAAGAGATGACGTGATAGCTGTTCTTATATTTGAAGGGATGTCATGTTGAAGATAGAGTAAACTTGTTTTCTGCTGCTCCAGAGACTAAGGCATGGAGCAATGGATTCAAACTACAAGAAAAGAGATTTCATCTCAACATCAGGAAGAACTTCCTGATGGTAAGATCCTTTTGACAGTGCAATATGGTGCCTCAGAGTATGGTGGAGTCACCTTCTCTGGACGCTTGGATGGGCATTTGCTGGGAGTGCTTTGAGTGTATGTTCCTCCATGGCAGGGGGTTGGACTCAATGGCCATTGCCATCTCTTCCAACTCTCTGATTCTGTGATTTGGTAGACAACAAAAATGGCCTGACAGTTCATCTGTAAGAAGTGTTGTGGTCTGTCTTTCTTTCTCTGTGCTCTCAATTGAGAAATTAGCATGTGAGTTAGGCTACACAAGGCGTGCCTCAAGTCACATGAGAAGAGGTGAGCTTTCTGGGGTTCCATGAGATTTCTAATCTCTCAGGAGTCTGAAACTTAACCTTAACATCGTTCTATACAGCAGGAAGGTGCCAGAGTCGAAATATGTTCACATTAACTTCAATTAGAAAAAAAAAAGCAGACTTATCTGATATTTCCTTTTTATGCGATTGCTTTATATGCTCAGTGTATCATGTTTTTCAGAATAAATAATCCTGTTGTTTAATGGCTCTTGGTTTTACTTAGGTTGTTCAGTGATCCTCTTGGCACCACAAAAGCCCAACTTTGCTAATATATCCCAATTTAGATAACAGATGTGAGAGCTAGTATGTTGGGAAACAGCCTGGAGCAACTAAGAAGAAAGGGGCAACTAAATAAACATCACCTAACATCCAATGGATGTGGATAACAAGGCAGGAACTAGTCCTTTCTGGGATTCAAAGCAATGAAGGGTGTTACAGGCAGCTTACTGAACTGAGTTGCAGAATAAGATTTGACAGATTTCCATCTGAACTGTGATTTTTGAAAGTGCTGCTTCTCTTGTTTTAGCTCCTTCTTGTTTAGCATCAACAATCTACCAGCGAGGCAGTAGATTATGTTGACCTCTCTCTAGGAGAGGGTTGAGCAAAGCATGCCCCCCAAGATTGTTCCTCTGGCTCTCAGCTCCTCCAAACTCCTCAGACCATGCTTGTTCCTGTCATTAAAGAAGTTGAACTGGCTCAACTGGAAGCATCCAAGAGTGGCAATTCATTATTTCAGTAAGTGGAAGCCCCACCCCTGCAGTGTGTGTATGTACAATCGGCTTTTTCCTTCTTCATTTGCTGAAAACAAAAATGAGCTGTAGCCAGAATGGCAATTAAGAACACTCCATTGTCAACACCTTTAAGTGAAGGATGGTGCTATCCTCCAGGCTGAGACCATGAGGTGAGAGATGATTCATATAGAAGCGATTAACAAACAGAACTAAAAAAATTAATATAAAATGAACAAAACATTCCCTTCTTCAGTTGCTAAGGATGAAGCTCAGCTGCATCCAAGATGGCAGCTTAGAACACTGTGTTCAGTTTTCTTCAGTGGAGGATGGTATTATGTTCTAGATATTATGTTCTAGGTCAGTGGTTCTCAAACTTTTTAACCCATGACCCCTTTTACATCTACATGAGGGCATTGTGCCCTCTGCTCCACATTGTATCTCCCTTTCTACTATTGTATCTCTCTCTCCCTCCCTCTGTTTCTCAGACAAGCCCCTTGTGCCTGATGCAACCTCCGCCTTAACACTTAGGCTATTTCCGCACTACACTGTTATAGTGCTATTATTCCACTTTCAACATTCTATGGAATCCTGGGGTTTGCAGTTTAGAGAAGGGCATTTAGGATTCTCAACGAGGGAGCTCTTTGGCTTCAGTGAACTACAAACGCCAGAATTTCACAGGATGTTGAAAGTAGAATAATACAGTGTAGGGTAGAAATGGCCTTAGTTCTCATGCTCTCTGCCTCCTCTCTTCACTTCCCTCCCCACCACCTGAGAAATTACCTGCAGTTACTAAGAGGCATCAGCTGTTGCAACAATGACAGAGTTTTTGTAGAAGCTGAGTGGGAAAAGCATGAGAGAAAGGGTAGCCAATTTTCACTGTGCCTGAGGCCCTTTTCGCACCTTACCTTCGTCGTAGCAGTGGGGAGTGGCACTCGCGCGAGCAGCCGCTCACGACAGCCCTTCTGCCTCCCCGATTGGCTTCCTGGTAGTGCGACCGTCGTGCTAGTGCCCCTCCCCTTCCTTCTGCAGCGCAGTCTGGGATCTGTAGGCTGTGCTGGGGGAAGGAAGCATGACCGGCACACAGGTAAATGCGTGAGGACGCCCGCGAGCATTGGGCGAGCGTGCAGTATTTTCGGCTTACAGCCGAAAATAAAAAAATGCGCGCGCACCCCGCTTTAGCCTCGTGAGCGTCGCGCAAGTGGGAGTGCGTCATACGGGGCAGCGCTCCCATTCATGCGACGCTCAAGGGGCGCTCACGCAAAAAAAAATGCTTGCAAAAAGGGCCTGAGTTAGAGGAAGTCATAACAGTGGAAGACACTTTGCACTGCTCTTTTGCAGAGCCCAGTCAATACTCAAGGTGCACATATACACACACACAGGCTTGCCCTTCTTCTTCAATTTGCTATACTTGCAGGCTGACTTTTTTTGTACCTCCCCTTAGGGTCCTGCCCCACAGTTTGAGAACCACTGCTCTGTGTCGAGGCCACGTGTTGATAGGGTATTAAGCCCATAAATCCAGAAATTCTCCCTTTTGTCCAAAATGCCCACAGGAGATAGCAGTTCAACACCAAACAGGGACAATTCAGAAAAGGTTGTGATGTTCTGAGGTCAAATGCTTGGCCATTAGTCAGATTGGTTAAGATTGCAAGCTTGTAGTTCCTGAAGTGTGTTGTTTTGCCTTTTGCGTGGGTGGCATGAGCCTTCCTTCCACATGCCTGGGCAAAAGGTAAGTGAATGAGAGGGGGCATCCCTGCTTGCAGAGAAGGAATGTGTGTGCCTTCCCCCATTCTCCCCCTCCCATTCTTTTGCCTTTTCCCTGGACGTGCACGCCTTCTTCCACATTCCCAACCAACAGTCAAGCTAATGGGATGGGGAGAGTGGAGGAAGGCACACAGCTTTCATCTCTGTGCTCAGGACTCCCCCCACTCATTTGCTTGCTGTTTGCCCAGGTGTGGAAAAGGAAGGCACAACACACTTGGCAAAAGACAAGGGAATGGGAGGGGAAGAATGTGAGAGGGAGGCAAGCGGGCACCTCATGAATATTCAAATTCACGCAGGTCAAACCCACGAATATGGAGGGAGGGCTGTATATTCAAATCTGGAAGTAAACTTCCAACCACTTACTGGATTTCTGTTTCTTTGTTGCATTTTTGTTAGTCCATGTGCTTCACCTCCCTGGGAGGTTCCAAAGGCAGGAAATTTTCCCCTGGACCTCTCACAGTGGCCCACTCCTGTTCTAGAACAGGCACAGACAACTGGATTTCTCCAGATGTTTTGACCTACAGCTTTCTGCAATCTTAGGAAATACAACCCTCTCAGGAACCTTAAGAAGCACAACCAACTGTGATAGATTATGGTAGCTGCATGCTAGAAACATTGCAGGGGGGCACAACTACTTATCCCTGCTGTAGAGAAAAGTAAATCTAGGGTTAGTAATCCAATGTTTTTTTGAGGAGAAAGAGTATCCTGAATAGAAATGCAGTGTTATATTATTTATATTATCTACCATATAAAAGCCAAAGTTTGTCTGTGTCAGATTGGCTGTGTCAGGTGAAGACCCTGTTACCCTGTTTACTGGGGGTCCCGTGAGGGACACCGAAATGTGCTCAACTATACGTGGGGAAAATTAGCTCAGAGCATGGCTTTAGTGTTACGAGAGGCAGGGTAACTTAGCAGGATCTTTAACCCAATGTCTACGGGGTCAGGCCAGTCAAGAAGCAAACTGTTTTGAAAGCATAAATGAGATCTTTATTAAAATACAGACAAACAGTGTATGCAACTCACTCACTCAAATAACTATAGAAAATAAAAGTGGGAGTGGGATACAGGGATTTTTCAGAGGGATAGTTGGTTTGGGTGATATGAAACCTGTCCTGAAGTCTGGGAGAATAGAGAGCGATGCTGGGGTTCGATCTGGCTCATCACGTATTGCTGAGGGGAGACTCGCCAAACAAAGCGGCAGCACAGCGGTTAGGAATTCGGGAGCGATCCGAGTAGGGTCTCGGAATCAGGGGTTTTTATAGGGAGAGATGTGACTACAGGCCATGGTGAAAACAATGGATTTCGGGTGCAAGAGAAAGCCTCGGAAAGGTCAAAATTTAACATGATTGAGTTAGGTCCGAATTGACAAAGGAGCAGCCAGTATGCAAATGCGCGATGCTGGGCAGTTGATAGTGCAGCTAGTAAAGTTACCTGCTCGGGGCAGGGAGTCCTTTGTAGGTGGTGTGCATACATAATAGGGTGTTTGCCGGGAGGTCTCCTGAAGCTGTGATCTGGCTATTTCTGGCTTGCCTGTATTGTTTAGGAATATTGCAGCAATCAGTTGCCGAGCCTAGTTTTGTGCTTGTCTGGGGGCCTCACAAATACGTGGAGAGGGGTGGTGGAAGAAAGCCGAATTATTGATATCAAAAGGATATCTTTATGCTATCGCCAAGTCGACCTAGAAGCTGCAGTAACAACCCCATATGATTGGCTGCCTAAGAAGATTCTATGGAGTCCTGGGCTTTGCAGTTTAGGGAGGGGCCTTTAGAATTTTCAGCCAGAGAATAGACCATTGCTATGGAGATGAGGCCTAAAAGCAAGGAGGAGGGCAATGCATTCCCTCAGGTACCTAACCTCTGTATGTTAATAACTCTGAATAAGATTGGATTGGGGAATATGGGGAAAAGTTACAGGTACTGAACAAGAAGTTTGGGGAATTAGAGACACAGGATCTCAAATCTTTCTAACAAGTACTACCTATGAGAAAGTAAAATCCCGGGCAACATCGGGTATCTATGCTAGTACTACTATATATATCATATTCTAAACTATTACTGTGTTGTTGTTGTTGTGTGCTTTCAAGTTGTTTCTGACTTATGGTTTTCTGGGGCTGAGTGTGTGTGATATACCCAGGGTCATCCAGTGGGTTCCCATGAAGTAATGAATCAAACCCTGATCTCCTGGGTTGTAGCCCAGTACTTATATCACTACACCATGTTGGCTGTACTATTATATTATATTATGTTGCATTATGTATTATATTATATGTAGCTGAAATGAACAAAGAGCACTTTCCTTTGCACTGAACTGAATGCTATAAAGTGTTGAATGGAGGGCAGATGCTTGCTGGAGGTATATTAATTTCAATAACTAATTTCCTTATGGAATAGAATTCCAGGAGGCAACAGAATGACTTTCAATGCAATTTCATTACAAGCAGCTCTGCCTCTTAATAGAGTTAGCAGAAAGCATGCTGAGCATACAGGAAAGTTTTTTTTTCCTCCTGGGAACTATTTCTATAAATGACAGCCAAGGAGACATCAGAAATACCTGGTTTTTTTTCTTAAGTACATGAGACAAGGGCTTTCCACTGTGTTGCATGTCTGTGCCGGCCCCATTCCCTTGAAAACATTCCAATAACGTGTTTTGCGCTGCTGACGAACCACTTTCTCCTTTCGAAAATTAGACTCTTCAACTTTTGTTCTTGTTATTCTCTCTTTTCTCCAGAGTCAATGACTGCATCTTGCGGGTGAATGAGGTCGATGTATCGGAGGTGTCGCACAGCAAAGCTGTTGAGGCACTCAAGGAAGCTGGCTCCATAGTGCGACTGTATGTCCGTCGAAGGAGACCTATTTTGGAGACTGTTGTCGAAATCAAACTGTTCAAGGGACCGAAAGGTAACAGTGAAGTTAAAATGCAGACCATTGTCAGAGGAAAATGGTCTCTGTCTCTGTCTCTGTCTCTGTCTCTTCTCTCTCTCTCTCTCTCTCTCAATCCCTCTTCCTCCCTCTCTGGACAGCACGGCCAGAGACCATCCACAGAGACCATCCACTAGCCAGCACAGCCACCAAATAGAAAACTAGAGAACAAGAGGGACTGTATCACCTTAACTATCCAATACCTGATTCTGTCTGAGTAGTCCAAAAAAATGAACTTTTCCAGGCTATGACTAGTGCCTATAAGGAACATAATAACAAGGTTATGTAGGAGAACAGGGAACTCCTTATGCCAGATCAGATGGCTATATTTGGACTTCCCAGCTTCATAAACCATGGTTTATTTAACCATGGAGGAACTATAGTTTATGAAACCACAGATGTGATTAAACAGCATGATTCCTCCTTTCTTTCTACTCTGCTTGGCTACAAAGATCCTGACTTGCATTGCACCAGTGTTCCCCATTATATGCAAAACAAGGTAGTCCGGTTTAATGATAGTTAACAAACCAGGATAATAAGCCATCAAGTGCTGCCTGTCTAGGGAACTGCAGATCTAATCTGGCCAGTTTCTCAAGCTAGAGCATGGCCTCCTTTACTGGAGCAAAACAACTTTTGCTGGAAGCCTGTTGATATATTAATGAAGCAAAAATGCACCATCATAAGTAGTGAAAGTAGCCAAGAAGTAAGTAAAGAGCTGAAGAATTTAGAGTATCAGAGCTGGCAGCTTTATTGTTTCTATGTGACCCTCAAAAAATCTAATTGCTAGCATAGGCCATGAGCAGGATTCTGCTCTTTGTCTTTGTCCCATATCAAGATTCTGCAGAGACCATATTTGAACAGGGATGGATTTAAACAGGTATTCAGCACAAGGCTCAATTCTTAGGAACGCGGTGTTGAACAGAACTGAATTTAACATGTAGTTAGGTTTTTGAAAAGTCAGTAAGAAATAATTAAGCTTGACTTTACAAGTAAGTCTGCTGAAGAAAGAGAAATTAAATGCTTCAGTCTGACTGGGAAATCCTTGCGAGGTTCTCATTTCCAGTTTTGCTGCCTGAAACAATTTTGCATTACTCATTGTGTGCAAGAGAGACTATTTTTAAAAAATGTTTTTATAACGAGCTGGAGTTCTTACCCCCTGGCATTTCAAGTATTGATTTTATCATCCAAGCATTCTGGGTATGAGATTTACTTGGAAAACATACACATTAGCACTTCACTATTACTGTTAACCTAGGTGCCAATGAGATTCCTGTTTCCTTGTTACAGAAGAGAGCCTGATTGGAAAGCAGTTTGGAAATGGTGAAACCATGTTTGTTTCATTTCAGGCTCCAGGCAGAGAATTGAGATGGTTGGAACTTTCGCCAAACAAAAAGATTTCTTGGATATAGAAAACTAGCACATTAGCATAGAACCTTGATTAGAACCATTTCTCTTGGTACACTACCATTCTAGTATAGTACATTAAGATAAAAATATGGCCACTAATAGGTTGAAATATAAATCTATTAAGAACATAACTGCTGTATATTGAACAACTCCTCTCTTAAGGTTGGCAGGTCTTAAGGATGGGATTTGGGAAGGAAGAATGAAAAAAAAACTCAAATAGGGGTATTTTAATAAGTAGACACATACGTTGATTAATATATTCAATTCCTTGCTGATAGTTAGGAAACTATAATAAAATATTAAGTCATAGTGTATGTGTTTTTCCTTTTTTCTTATTAGTTATATGGTTAAATTATATACTGTATATTGTATATATTTTCTTTGTATTTTTTTCTTTGTTTTGTTTTATCTTACTTATTTCCTAACTTTTTTCTTGTCTATCAATTTTTTACAATTTTTTTTATCAATAAAATTAATAAATTAAAAAGTACGCTAGTATTCTATCTAGCAGAGATATTTTGATAGGAAGAAACATTCCATTATGCGAGTCTCCACCTACAATTTGTGGTGGTACAGCCCAGACCAAAGTTGTCCCATCCAGGTAAGAATTAGGCAGTAAAGTGGTGTCTCCAGAACATGGCAGATCTGGAAAGTGCTCAGCCTGAGATTGTGGCAGACTGCATACATCATGTTGTGTACATCATGGGATATAGTCTGTCACAATCTTAGGCTGAACATCTGCCAGATCTGCTGTAAAACTTATCCGTTCAGCTGATTTTAAGTAAACATGGAAATAGTTTGAATACCTGTGAAGTGCACTTTTAAATAGGTTTTTCTCTTGCCTTCAGCTTTGTGTTCAGGTACTCACTGCTCTGAGCCGCTGGGAATGGAGCTGGAAAGTGTTTATTGTTGGTAGATCAGTCAGGTGTGTGTGTTGTGTATCTTCAAATCATTTCCAACTTATGGTGACTCTAGCAAGAAATTATTATGGGGTTGTCTTGGCAAGATTTCTTCAGAGGAGATTTGCCGTTGCCTTCCTCTGAGGCTGAGAGGGTGTGACTTGCCCAAGTGGCTGAATGAGGATTCAGACCCTAGTCTTTTGGAATTGTTGTCCAACACTCAAACCAGCTATATCACATTGGCTCATGTTGGTTCATGTCACTCATCCTAGCTCAGGTCGGTTGTATTGTGGCCCAGAGTAAAACTCAGGCCATTTCTGCACTAGACTGTTGTAGTGCTGTTATTCCACTTTCAACATCCTATGGAATCCTGGAGTTTGCAGGCCCCTCCCTAAACTGCAAATCCCAGGAGTCCATAGGATGTTGAAAGTGGAATAATAGCATTATAAAAGTCTAGTGCAGAAATGGCCTGAGTTGTTTTGCTTCTTCAACAGCTGCGGCCCATCTTGAGCTTGCAGGGGTCGGGGGTGGTGGATAGACTAAAAGATAAGATAGAAAAAATTCTACTGGATGTGTTTTCTGTTATTCAAGGAACTTTGATGGGTTCTCAGTCTTGGCTTGCAAACGATTTGCACACTTACAGTGAGGAGACAATTCTGCTTTGGTTTGGTTTGCTCTTGTTTTAGTTGAGCTGTTTGAAATTGAGGGATCAGCTGGGTGCTCATTCATTCATTACCCTGCTTGTTAGCCAGCTCATAACTTCGGTAGTTGTATTTCCTGACTTTCCAATCACAGTCCTTAGACTGACTTACAGGTTAGAGACAATTGTTAAATAAATAATTAAAAAATTACCAAAAAAAATCAGTGAAAAGTCATTACAGCAGGCAAAGCAAAACCAGCTTAAAAGCAAGCAAGATTTGATTGATTCTAAAAGCTCTTTGCCGATAAAAAGATGTGTTGGAACCACACATTAACATGGTAAAATGTAAAGTAAAATGAGTTCATTTCAGGGTCAAATGTAATTAGCTCTAGTGATGAGTAATATAGTGAGTTCCTTTACTTTATACAACTTTTTACTTTATACTTTTTACTTTTTACTTTATACAAAACCCTTCCTGTGATGGAACCTCTCTCCAGTTTGCACCTGCAGTTCCAGTCCTCAGGCTCCTATCTCTCGCCTTGTATTTTTATTCTTAAGATTCATCCCTGGATCTTGTATTCAGGCCTCAAGGTGGTTGTGTGGATCAATTGCTTCCGTGTGGTAAAGCATGACCAGTTTTTCTTGCTAATTATTAGTGTTGGAGAATTCTGGCATTCTCTTTCTTTGCCCTTCTTGTTCTAGGACAAATGGGGCTTAGCAAGCATAGGGATAATTTTTCTGGCCTCTCACCTAAAGCCTCAGTTGTTGCTCTGTGTTACTTCACATGGTATCCAGACCATGTGATCCAAGATGCACCCTGGAGTCAGTCATTGGCCTTACATAGGAGACCACAGCCTCTCTCTCTCTTTTCCTCTTGCAATCTTTCTTCTAGAACCTTCTCGCTGCTATGCTAGCTTTCTTCACCAAGAAGTTGGTGAGTTAAGAATGAAGCTACTATCTTCACTAATCCTTTTGTTAGTTAGTTAGGATCTAGTTTCTCCAATGCATATGTAATTGTGAAGTTTATTAGTAAATCTTTTAAGTTTGGAACCTGAAACGGCCTGTCTTGTTTTGCTTTCTAAGTCAGTCTCAATTCAGGGAAATCACACAGAGATTGGGACATGCTTTTTCTGCACCTGCTAAAAGAAGGCTAATTCCTCACAGCTTTAGCTTTCACAGAATTTCTCCAAAGGGTTAACACCCTGGGAAATTCAAACTCCCAACAATTAGAGTAGAATATTCAGACAGATTTGTAGAAAATAAAAATAGTAAAGATTTATTATATAACAAATAAAATAAGCAGCTAGCCTTAGGCTGGTTCCACATGAAATACACAGTAACACCTCAGTTTCAGGCAAAGTAGTATTTCTCTCTTTAAATCTCTCCAAGTTCTCAGCGCCCATTAAATCCTATTCAGATCTCCTCCACTCCTCTCTTCCGAAGTTGCCCTGAGTGGCCCTATATAATTCATCAACAGAGAAGCCTCTGGTGTTTGTATTTGTCCCCTCAGAGGCCTCCCCACAAGATTCCGTGATTGACTGGCTGTACCCAGGCTTCCCCAGCTTCTCTCTTTACATGGGGTAATTATTCCATTGTCAGTTTCTGCCCCAGGGCATTCATCTGATTTGTTAATTTGAATGAGATACACTTGCAGAATGAGATACCCTTGTAGCAGCAAGCTCACCAACATTTTTGGTGGCTGCTAACAAGTAAGGTCCAGTATGGTCTTAGAAGGGATTTTTCGTCACATGCTAGCATGTTAATGTTAGTTGTGCTACAGGGATGTATCTCAGGGCAGGGGGAGAAAGGAAGTCATTCCCTTCCCAAATAAGAACTCTGACACACATACCCCCCTCACATGAAAATTTCCTTCAGGTATTCTGGAAAGTCAGACACTGAAAATTGTTCACAGCTGTATTTATTGGGTTTGATCTCCCTTGGTACCATTCCTGTCCCTTTTCTTTAGATTCTTAAACTATATTTCTAAATTCTCAATGGATGGAAAAAATCATTTTGGGGGCTGTATTCATATTTGGAGGGCAATACCTTCATTTTGCCTTCTCCTGTAGCTGTGCCTCTGGCTTTATGTTTGATATAACTTGCAACTGATGTATATTTTTCCTGATTTTTTTTTTGTATGACAGTTTTATTTCTTGTGATTCTATATAATAGATGACTTGCAGAGGCATATGACTGATACAAGTAAGGAGGCCTTACTCAAAATCTCTTCACCCAAATACATCAAGCTGTTGCCAGAGGAGATGTCTTTGCTTTGTGATAGAGATCCATCAACTGATAGAATAGTTTCAGAAGTTTTCTCCCTGCCACGTGAGACTGTGAGAGATTTTGCAGAACATTGTGTGACTTTTCATGTTTTGGAACATTTTTTTGGAAAAGAAATTCTCACACACAGAGAGAGAGTATAATATGGGCCAGAATCCACTATCATTATGTACCTTATATAGCTTTACATAAACAGTTGGCCCTCTACACTTGCAGTTTGACTTTCACAAATTTGATTATGTGTGACTTTCTCCAACCCCTACCCCTCCCACCTCCGGTGCTTCTTTTCTGGGGGATCCTTCTCTCTTGGCAGTTCTGGGCGGGCTACGCAGCCTTTTCAAAACCCACCCCGGTCCTCCTCCTCCTCCTCCACCAGCCACTGCCTGGTCAGCTAAGGACAGCTCATGGCCCAATTTCTCAGCACCACAAACCCTCTCCTGATACCCCCTACACCCAAGAAAAAACATTGGTGAGAGAGAGGAGGCGTAGGGCCACTATGCCAACCCACCCCCTTGCCCTCTTCTTTCCCTGGCCTGGTTTTGACCCTGGGTGCCCATTCTCCCCATCATGCCTGAGCCCCCTTCCCATAGACACACACACATTTTGATATTTATATCAGTTCTTATTCTTTTATTTTCTCTTAAAACTTATGGGGAGGCTTTACTGTCCTCTCATGTTTTCTTTCTTTTTCTTATTTCTTTAGAAGTAGGTTTTCTTAAGTACATTTTTCAATAATTTTATGCTTATTATTTATCACTTGCTGCTTTCGCATTTAAAGTCCCAACCACTTGCTCAGCAATAAATTACAGTTTTTAAACATAGGGAGTAGGTAGTAAATATGTTCTATATTTATACATATGCTTTGCTTTCTGCTATTCGGTGTCCCTCCCTGCAACAATCTGTTATTCCATCAAAAAAGATCCTGAGATGCTCAACCGTCCTGTGTTCCTTTTCCGGGGTTTTTTCTTCCTCTTAAAGGAACTTTGTCATCTAATTTGATGTAAATGCAGAGCGAACTTTGCATTTTCACCAACTATTTTCACCAACTAGTACAGGAAATTAAACGAGCAAAAAATTTATGATTTTTCCACTTTTTTCAAGGAACCTGTACCCCCAACCCAAGCAAATGTGGAGGGCCAACTGTATTTAGCTATGGAGCAGAGACTCTAAGAAATGCTGTTAGTGAATTACAAAGATGTATAACAGGGCGCAAGAAAGAGTGTTTCAATGTACATTTGGATTCCATAGCCAGTGTCCTGATGAATAATGGGACCAATGGACAATGGAAGCAATGCTCATTGATCCAAATGCTCATTGCTCTCGACGTGCATTGATCCCACTGTGCATCAGTCACTTTGGTGGCTTCTCTGTGTAGTATCATAATAGAAGCCTTTTACTAGATACAGATATTACGGAACTGTGCAATTCTAATTCCCATGGGTGCAAGCCCACTTACTAAGATGTTAAGTCCTCAACAGAATTCTGGCCATGATAAGTATATATGTGTGTATATATATGTATAAATATGTATATGTGTGTGTATGTATGAAAAAGTAGAAACAAATCTTGCAACAGTTGCCCGTTTTTTCCCAGACATCCTCTCTTGTTAAGGACAAGAAACATTTTGAATTTTTTTTTTTAAAAAAAAATCCCTGCTCCTGCTGTATGTGTCTTTGATTTGCTCACGACCCTCTGGATAAATGAGGTTGCGTAGAGATTGCCGTGGGTGATAGAACCCATTGGTACGCAGACTATAGTCAGCTTCTGGCTACAGGGCAATAGTTAGCTCAGCCTTCCTTTTGCCTCTGTGAGTTTCTACTGTCTGGGCCACATGTGTCAATTGTTGTCTAGCCTCAGGGCTGGACTCTTGCCTTTTGAGGCATGAAGAACAAATGAAAGGTCAAGTTTGTGCTGAAGATAGAACTGGTGTGGAAGGCTTTAGGGTTTTCATCAGTTTTAGCCTTGCTTCCTATGGCCTTTGAGTACCCTATCCTCTTTACGGCTGGTTTGCATAAACATAAATGGTAAATGCATTTGTGGGCTGATGAGGCTATCTTACAGTAAATCAGGCCATTGATCAGCCTATGTTTGTCTGCTCTGGTTGTAGGAACTTCGCAGAGAGAGCTCTGTTGTCTAACAGACTTTTACTAAGGATTGCAAGAATGAACTTAGATTCTTTGGTTCGTAAGGGGTTAGGCAAGGGTATGAGAGAGATTAGGTCTACTGCTTGTTCTGCTCCTCTAGGAACGGACACAGAAAAGATCTGTGTTTAGCTGGAATTGATGTGTTTCCAGATCATAGTGTATGCTGTGAAAGAAAGGGGAAAAACATATTCAGAAGCATATGAACATTTGAATAATGCACAAGCCTCTCAACAAGCCACAGCACACATTTCTAAAATGTGCACCAGCGAAATAGGGCTTTGCATCCATTAGCACATCCGTTGATCTATCTTGTTGAAAAATGCATGCAAATAATACGTACATTTTTTTTTCTGGGATGGAACAGGCTTAGAGATAGGAAAGACCATTGTATGTATTTTTTCACACAAATGGAATTCAAGATCCCCCCATTCCTAGCAGCAGGCTATATTTTTCATGCATGTACAACAAGACAGTGGAGTTGTTCCCCTGTTGCATCTATGTTTACAATATGATACAGGCCTATATGGCTCAGATCCAGGATATTTGGCAGGCTGTGGCCTGAGTGTTGTGTCTAAGGATGGAAAGGGTGTTCATAAATATTTGGAAAATGATTAAACAACATGTTCTAACAGTTAAAACTTTAAAACTGTGGAAAGACATACATAAATTATGTATAACAGGGATAGGAAGAATAGTTTAAAATAGCCAAAAATGTGTTTCTCAAATCCTGAGAAATCCTGATAAAAAGAATCCTGGACTGGCAAGAATATTTGCCATTTGTGCCATTATTCTGCACAAAATGTGGTTCTTTTTGTAGAAAACAATATTTTCTGCACAGGAAATAATATTGCTGCATATGAATATTATTTTCTGCTCAGAAAATGTTGCTTCCTGCTCAGAAAATCCTTTTTTTTTTCTGTGCAAAACAGCTTTGTACAAATGATGCACAGACTAAGTCCAGATTGTAGATACACTTTGAAAACTGCATAGTCCTTGAAGATTTTCTCTCAGTGGGAACAAGATTGGTTAAATTACTTGTTGCTTCCTTTGAGAAGAAAGTTAGTGAAAAATTACATCCATGGTTGTCTTGAACTGTGTGCATACCACAGCAATGTTGCAGGGACTGTACTGACTTTTTGTTAACTACTGGACTAAGTTGGTGGCCTTGCTGTAGCCCACAAAGTCCTGAACTCTTGGAAACTAGCCTGTCTGGGAGGTGCTTGGGCCTGATATAGAACTGTGGAGTCACTTATGATTGGGGTGGCCATTTTTCTGGTATTTTCCCAGTGGTCTTCTTTTTCAGGGACAGTCCTCACATTTGTTTAGGATGCTTCTCACCTGGTAGAAGCAAACCAAATCTGAGCCAACTGAGCCATCTTTGATTCCTGTCTTTCCCCTCTCGCTTCTCTCTAATAGCTTCTTTTTCACCCCTTTCTTCAATCTAGCCAAACCCATGAATTGTCTTAGAAAGACAATGACTGGCATCCTGATAGTGATTTTCTCATGTGTAAATTGCCCCACAAAAGCAGCTGGACTTTTTTTTTTTTATGATGCAGAAGTCCATATGCAGTTTAAGGTTGTGCTACCAGCTTTGAAAATGGTGATTGAAGCTCTAGTTTAAAATGATTTAATTCCAAAGTGCCGCCCTACAGATGTTGTTGGACTGCAGATCCCAGCAGCCCCAGCTAGGATAGCTAGTGGTGAGGAAGGCTGAAAGTTGCAGTCCAACAACATCTGGAAGGCTGCTTGATTCCTGCCCTGGATTTAGTTAAGATTATTTCAGTCAAGCATTCAATGTTTTATATTTTAATATGTTTTTTTCTTTTTGTTGTATCATGAGCTAGGGAACATAATTTAGAAGTAGCTGCAGTATCCAAAGACCAAGTGAGTCTTTCAACTTCTCCTTGCCCACTATTTTCAGACTCTGAATTACCCCCTTTTTGACAATTTTACAAATTGTACGGTAGATCTCCCTTTTTTTTTTTTTGGAGGCAAGAGGCATCATTAATGACATCAATTTGCAGTGAAATGTCACATTCTGATGTGTCTCACAGTGAGAAAAAGATGACCACTAAAATTGAAAATGTCACAACAGGAACATAAGTCCGACATCTTCCAGTGAGATTTCATTTGCTTTGGAAGTTTCCAATTTAGTACAAGCAAGTGAACAAATGTTTCCATTATGTCACTTCATGGTATCTCCCAGCTCTGATGCATCCATTTGACACCACTGCCTGGGACATCACATTTCTGTAATGAGCACAGCTTGACAGGAAGACAGGCACAGCAAGATAAGCGATGCCCATCAGGGTAGCTTTTATCTCCTGCCTGTGGCACCAAAATTATATCTGTGAATTGGGAATCATTCAGAGGGATACCATATGATCATTTCTGATCATTTTTATCTGATTCTAGCTTTCAGCATATAATCAGACTAAGAAAATAAAGGTAAGGATCTGAGAGCCAGCATCTGGACCGAGGCACAGGAGATCCACATTCAAATTTCCACTGAATCATAAAACTCACTTGGTGACCATGGGCCAATCTTTTTCTTTCCAGAGGGAGACTGGCCTAATGGAGTAAAGATAGGTGATATAGCAGACTCCCTGTATCTGTGACCTGCAGATAAACAGTTTCCAACAGTTCCAAAGCATCACGTCCTATACATAAAATGGCAGCAAATGTGGATGCTCTGAAGCATATGCACGCACACTACCACCATTTAATAATATGGGATGTGATCATTCATGTTTTTTGCCATTCGTGGAGAGTCCTGAAACCAAACCCTCACAAATAAGGAGGGTCTGCTGTATATATAATAAGTAATAAGGGTGTTCCAAAGATTCTAGAACACTGCAGACAAGAAATGAACTCTGGCCTTATTGCCACAGTGATAGAACCTGGAGACCTCTTATGCGAATGCAAGGTCTTCAGCCCAAAAGTTAGCAGAAGTTGAGAAGATGCTAAAGATGTGGTTGTGGGAACCAAGATGGAGACAGATGAGTCTGAACTAGAGATGTAATTCTATGCTGATTTCATTCACAAAGAAAAAATATGTAATTTTCATACTTTTGTTTTTGCTAACGTGAGAAAGTCTTTGAAAACTGCATATATGTGAGGATATATTGGGATATATTAGGAATGTAAAATTGCACATGAGTGGGTTTTGTGTACAGAAAACAACATTTTCTGTGCAGGAAACAGCATTCTCTGTACAGGAAGTAATATTCCTGCACTGAAAATGCTGTTTCTGTGCAGAAAAGGCTACAATTGGAGACTTTTTAAAATGCAAAATTCACACAAGGGGTGTGTGTGTGTGTGTGTGTGTGTGTGTGTGTATAGTAGGTAACATTTTCTTTGTTAGAAATAATAGTTTCTGTACAAAAAATAATTAGTATCTTTGAAATATTATTTTCAGTGCAGAAAATGCTATTATCTATGAAAAACGAACCATAAAAATTTTGTACAGAATAATTCCTGAACTGTGAAGATTCTCAATAGTCCAGGATTCTCCTTGCCAAGATTTTCTGACACTCAATAAATGCATTTTTCAACATTTTTTCAAATATTTCCAAACATTCTTTCTATCTCTATTTTTCCTCTGCTGAAGTGGAACGAGTTGATGCAAACTTATACAGGAAATCCCTTCATTCCAGTTATTCTTAGAAGTACTCATGGATTTCTTTATTTCATTTTATGCTAAAACAGTTTTCTCTTTGAATAGTACTACAAGAGAAACTACAAGAGGAAGAAGTTAGCTTGAAGGAGGCTCAGGAGAATCAGATAGAGGGGTAAGGCAGTAGGCCCTTGGCATTTTCTGATAAGAAACGAGACTCTTCAAGAGGCTGAAGGAACTGTTTATGATTAGCCCAGAGAAGAAAAGATAGAAGGAGAGCGTGAAAGCACTTTTAAAGAATTTGAAGAGGTGCTATGGAAAGAGGGCACAGACCTGTTCCAGAAGAAAAGTTGAGAACTGTATAGCTTGTGGCTCCTGCCCTCTCCCTGAATTCCTGCTCCCTGATTTAGTAGAAATTAGATAGGAAAAAAAATGGAGAACCAAGAACCAACCCTCCATAAAGCTCCAGAAGTCATCACTCTCCACTGAAATGTCCCACACCCATATGTGTTAAAGATCTGAAACAGCATCTTTTGTCACCATCTAGGCACTTCCAGTTTTTTGGGGGGATGGGCAGGTGCAGCCTGTGGGAATATGTGTGGTGATGGAAAAGGGAGCAGAAAAGTGTCCAGAGGAGAGTGACCAAAATGGTGAAGGATCTGGAAGCCATGCCCTATGAGGAATGGCTTAGGGAGCTCGATGTTTAGTCTGCAGAAGAGAATGTTAAGAGCGGACATGATAGCCATATTTAAATATTTGTAGGAATGTCATGTCGAGGAGTGAGCAGGCTTGTTTACCACTGCTCCAGGGACTAAGACAAGGAGCAATGGATTCAAGCTGCAGGAAAGGAGATTCCACCTGAACCTCAGGAAGAACTTCCTGACGGTCAGGGCTGTCCGGCAGTGGAATATGCTGCCTCAGAGTGTAGTGGAGTCTCTTTCTTTGGAGGTTTTTAAGCAGAGGTTGGATGGCCATCTTTTGGGAATGCTTTGATATATGTTCCTGCATAGCAGGGTATTGGGACTGGATGGCCCCTGTGGTCTCTTCCAGCTCTATGATTCTATGAAAGTCCACAGTTACCTACTTCTGCTTAGATGGGCTACTTCGAGACTCAGCGCTCTCATTCATCTGCTTGAAGGGGAGGCAGCCTTCCAGGCATTGGCATAATTGCCTGAAGTTATGGCAGGGGGGAGATTTTGGCTGACCATTAGGTGACATCAGATTATGATAATAGCAGTACAACAATGGAAGCAATTACTGCGTAAATGGGTAGAATATTCCCCTTGTTGGAAGTTTTCAAGCAGTTGCTGGAGATTTACCTGTTGGAGATGCTTTACCTTTTGATTTCCTTCACCAAGTGGAACAGGTGACCAACTGTATGATCCTCTTTCACCATTGCATGGCAAAATCATTGTTCATCATCATCATCACCAGAACTACTGTTATTAGTAGTGGTAATAGCAATGCAACTAGTTATCATGGAGTTTGCTGATGCCTTGGAAATACGTAGCCAAATCCAGAGCTGTAATGAGTGCTCTTTTCACTTGAGTCCAGTTATCAGGGGTAGGACTAGTTTTAAAGCAATAGCAAAGTCAAGAGCTGGAGCGCAGAAGTGCAGCAAACACTATACTGCTCTGCTATGCAGGTTCTGGTGTTTCCAGAAACTGTATCAGGCCCAATAGAAAGCCAACAGACATGACTTATTCATATTGTCTTCAAAATGTGTCTCTGAGCTGAGTCTCCATCAGCCTAGATATCACAGGGTGCAACTTACTACACCACTGTTTAGCTAGACAGTAACTTGGCGGCAGAAGAGCACATGAGATGCTATGTGCAGGACCCAGCTTCAGCTCTTGTCATCTCTAGATTAAAGAATCAGGTAGAATATGATGGGAAAGTCTTCTGCCCAGAACTCTGGTTGTTAATCAGAGTGGACAATACTGGAGTGGAGAGAAAGGCCAAACTAGTATGTGTCTCATGAAAAAGAAAAACATGATAAGATACTGTGATAAAAGGGCGACCAAAATGGTGAGGGGCCTGGAAGCCATGCCCTATGAGGATAGACTTAGAGAGCTGGCTATGTTTAGTCTGCAGAAGAGAAGGTTAAGAGAGGACATGATAGCCATGTTTAAATATCTGAAGGGATGCCATGTAGAGGAGGGAGAGGGCTTGTTTTCTGCTGCTCCAGAGCCCAGGACAAGGAGCACTGGATTCAACTTGCAGGAAAAGAGATTCCACCTGAACCTCAGGAAGAACTTCCTGACAGTTAGGGCTGTCCGGCAGTGGAATCTGCTGCCTCAGAGTGTAGTAGAGTCTCCTTCTTTGTAGGTTTTTAAGCAGAGGCTGGATGGCCATCTGTCGGGAGTGCTTTGAGGGTGTTCCTGCATGGCAGGGGGTTGGACTGGATGGCCCCTGGGGTCTCTTCCAACTCTATGATTCTATAAAATAGAGAAAATCAATGAGAGCCTATCTGCTGGGATGAAAAGGAAGTTTTCCACACCGTTGACTGAGGGGAAAAAATCAAAATGGTTCAGAAAACATGCATTTGAGTTGTAATGGGCAAAGGCATATCAGAAGTATTTTCTTTAACAAGCAATTGCAAAGTTCATTGGTCGAAAAAAAGGCAAACCAGCATGCTCTGGTTACTTCCCTGAGGCTCAGTGCATAACTTGGGCTGTTCATTAAATGGTCTGCATATTTGAGGAACAGATATTATTTTCCATTCACGACATTCTTCCTCTCCATCTCCCCAATATCATCATCATCATCATCATCCATCATCATCATCACCATCTGATAAAGTGGCTTTCTCTCTCGTGCTTCACTTTAAAAAAACCAACACTGTCATGTGTGCTAATTCTTTTTTCCTTTTTAATAGTCACTGTAATCTTTCTACCATTTGAATAATTTTCCTCTCCTGCACATTTCCTCTTCTGTCAGGGTGCCCTTGGCTGCAAACAGGCATGACTAATGGAACACAGCAAATAGTCTGCTTTTCAAGCTAGCTGTGGCCCAGGGTTTTGAATAGAAACATTTCATTTTATGTGGAAAACCTGGTCCCATTTTCTATTACTGTGTCTGATATAAACGCACACCGCCTGATGGTCCTCTCATGGAGTTATATTTTTAAGGAACTGCCAGCTCTTTGGGCATTTGCCCGACGTCCCCACTGAAATAGGCAGGAGCAGATGTCCTTCCAGTTCTACTTCGTTGTTGTTCAGAGGCTTGGCTCTATCCACCCATCTGTGCCTCCTGCCTTCTGAGTGAAGTTGGACCCTTTTGGAAATTAATTTCAGAACTGGTGTGCGCCTTTCAGGCTGTGTGGTTCTCTCTTTACAAATTGCCCATCTCCACAGGTGGGCGCATGAATTGAGAAGATCAGGGACTGCACATGTATTGTCCCCAGAAGTTTTGAATTTAAACTCTCATAACCCTGGACTACTGGGCATGCTGCCTGGGACTTACAGAAGCTTTAGTTCACAATTTCAGGAGGAAATCAGGTTGCTTATCCCTAGATTAAAGCACAGGATGAAAAGGAATATTGAAGCCATTGTGTTTGTTTTCAATCAGTGTGTATATTGGTACATTAGTAACTTGTGTCCTTGTTGTTATGTGATATCATGTTGACTTTGGATTAGAGACTTCCAATAGCCCCAGCCATCTGCTGACCTCCTCAGATCTTGTAAAGCAGGGCCATGGCTTTCTGGGTTGAATCGATCCACCCATAGTGTGATCTCCCTCTTTTCCTATTGCCTTCTACCTTACCAAGCATTATTGTCTTTTCCACTGAGTAACATCATCTTATGACATGTCAGAAGTATGACAGTCTCACTTTACTCGCCTTGGCTTCTGGGGAAAGCTCAGGTTTGGTTTGCTCTAAGACCCATTCATTCATCTTTCTAGCAGTCTATGGTATTTGTAGAACTCTTCTCCAGCCCCACATTTCAAATAAATTGGTTTTTGTTCCTGTCAGCTCTCTTCGCTGTCCTGTTTTTGCAACCATACATAGAACTCAGAAACACTATGACCACACTGGTAACCTGCACCCTCTCAAAAAAGAGTTTTTACTGAAAAGTGCATGTACATATCCAATCTGAGCAAAATTCAAAACCCATTGTTAAAGCCTTGTTCAACTACACCAAAGGTCTATCTTGCACAACAATCTCTTCACCCATTATTCATTAATTTATTTTATTTATATCCTACTTCTCTCAGCATGGGACCCTAGGCAGCTTACAATGTGGCCAAAAAAAAAAAAAAAAAAGATAAGGGTAAAAACCTGATACTCAAAACAAATTAGAATGCAGTTAAACAAACTATTGTATTATGAGTGGCACCTGGTTTGACCACAGCACATGTGAAAAGGATCTTGGAGTCTTAGTAAACCACAAATTGAACATGAGTCAGCAGTGAGATGTGGCAGCTAAAAAACCCAGTGCAATTCTAGGCTGCATCAATAGGAATGTAGTATCTAGGTCAAGGCAAGTGATAGTATTGCCCTATTCTGCTTTGGGCAGACACCATCAGAAATACGGTGTCCGCTTCTCAGCAGAACAGTCCAGGAAGGATATTGACAAGCTGGAACATGTCCAGAGGACAACAACCAAAATGGTAGAAGACCTGGAAATCATGCCCTATGAGGAGCAACTTAGGGAGCTGTGTATGTTTAACCTGAAGAAAAGATTAAGAGGTGACATGATAGCTATGTTAAAATATTTGATGGGATGTCATATAGAGGATGGAGCAAGCCTGTTTTCTGCTGCTCCAGAGGCTAGGACACAGAGTAATAGCTTCAAATTTCAGGAAAAGAGGTTCCATCTAAACATTAGGAAGAACTTCCTGAGGGTAAGAGCAGTTCAACAGGGGAATTTGCTGCCTGGGAGTGTGGTGGAGTCTCCTGCTTTGGAGGTTTTTAAAATGAGGTTGGATGGAGATCTGTCCAGAATGCTTTGATGTTGTATTAGTGCATGGCAGGGAGTTGGACTCAATGGCCCTTGTGGTCTCTTCCATCTCTACAGTCCTATCATTCTATGTGTAAAATCATTTAAAAGTATAACAACAAAGATAAAATGATAGCACACACAACTCATAAAAAGACTCCCAACCAATCATGACTTAGCTATTTGAACTAAAAGGTATTCAGCTGCTGACTGAAGGGAAGGAGAAAGAGAGCCAGACTAACCACACAGTGGCCAAGCAGTTACCTATGTGAAAGCCACCAGCAGAACAGGAATGCCACAGCTCACTCCACTGCCCATTTCCCTGCTTATTCAACAGGTTAGGGACCAGAGCACTGTTAAAAATTGGAAACCATTGAAATGCAGAAGTGAATTGATTTGGCACCATCTTGTTGTTGAGGCTGTGTACAGGCTGAAGAAAAAGATGGTGCTGAGTCAATTGAGGGGGAAAAATATGGTATTGAGATGCAGTAAGCACCTTCTCCAAGAAATTCACAGTGCTGAGTCGATTGAGAGAAAAAGCAGCATGTGGTCACTTTTCGACGATTGACTTTTTGACAATCCACTCTGTGACACTGAAGGTTTATTTCCAGTCTCTTAAGTTGACTTCCAGCCTTGCAAGACTGGAAATTCCCCCCCAGCGTTTTACTAGGGTTCTTACCAGCCTCCCAAAGCTGATTCCCACGCTTGGAACGACTGGCAATCTCCCCAACTCTATCAGGTATGCTGCCACCACCACCCTGAATTATGAATTATTTGGACAGGACAGGAGGGACCCTGCCCAATCTCTAAGTGTAAGGATCTTCCACCTCCCCCCTTCCTGAGTGAGAGAGGTCCTATGTAGCGTGTGCCAAACCTGGCGTGGAAATGGAGAGAAACGGAGGTTTATAGAAGTGTTTTAATCAAGGCATGCAAATAAACAATATACACTTGGGAGACTCCCCTCTCCCAGGTACACTTAGTTACAAGAATTTACAAAACAGATATAACAGCACAGATACATTCTTAAGATCAGCCAATTCCCAAAATAACAACATCTCTAACGCGACTAACTACTGATTTCTAGTTACTCACAATTAGGTTCTAGGCGTAGATGGTCTAAAGGAGAAGAGAGGGGGGGTCCAGGAGACACGGCATGCCTGCCAGCTCGACTGACCCAGCTCTCCTCTCTTCTCTCTCTCTCTCTCTCTCTCTCTCTCTCTGGCCACATGACCTCTCAGAAGTTTTATATTTTCCTCCTTGGAAGGATCTGGAAGCATCTCCAAGCTGCCCACCTCTTTTCCTTTTGGTTGGTCAATTCTCACCTTGTGACCTGTGATGCTGACCCTTTCCTTTTGGTTGGTCAACTCTCACCCTGTGACCCTTGATGTAATCTCAACACCTCATTAACCCTTGGTTTACCTGAAGAGGGAAGTATCTCCCTTTGATAAGCTTAGATAATGGGAAGCCCCATTATCACACACTCATTCAGTTCTTTTCAATTACAACCAGAACTTATATAGTCGATGCATGGTTGAAAGAGCAGGCCACACATCAACTGTATAGGTTCTGATTGTAATTGAAAAGGATCAGAAGAGCGGATTGGCAAAAAATCAACTGTTGAAAAGTGGAGGAGATCTGTACAGGCTTCCCTCACTTATTTGACAAGTTAGGGACTGAAGCATTGTCAGACAGTGGAACTGGTTGAAAAGTGGAAGCCATGTGCTGTACTGTAGGGAGCATGAAGGGCTTAAGGGAGGCTCACTTAGGACTGACTGACCAACTGTACACTGCCTGCAAAGTCTCTCAGATGGCTTAGCGCCTTTTCCCCCCTCAGCTCACTTTGCAACCAGAACACAGGGGCAAATGGTTCTAACCGAGCCTCTGGTGACAAGAAGAACTGATGAAAGAGTGGAAGCTCTGTTGAATTAAAGGAGCTTCTCCTTAATTTGGAAGTGTCAAAAAGAGCAAGTTGTCAGGTAATGGGGTGTCAAAAGGTGGGGGTTTCCTGTACAGGAAATGATGTGTAGCCATCCTAACTGGGATAAATTGATTAATCTAGTCCCTTTTCTAAGCCCTTCAGATTGGTAGCCATAACTACATTGTGTGGCAGTGAATTCAGCAGTTCAGCTGCATGTAGTGTTAAGATGTGTGGTGTTAAGAAGTACCTCCAGTGGTTTCTAGGCAGTGTGGGGGCATTTTCATCATATTTTTAGGCACCACGGACCCTTTTAAGCCTAGGAAAGGCATTTATGAAACCAGGAAATGACTGGAGGTCTGGTCTGTTTTTAAAAAAGGCCTCTCCTGGGCCTCCAATGGCCTAGAGATCTCCCAAAATGTCATGAAAATGCCCTTAATTCCCTGAAAGGGTGTTCTTGACAAAAAATGACCACTGAGGACTACAAAGATGGCCCTGGAGAAGGATACATTGGACGCACGTTGCCCACCCCTGGTGTGCACCGTTGTCATGTCTCCCTTTGATTTGATTTATGTTCTGCCTTTCTTCCAGAGGTGAGACAGAAGGTAGCTGACAAATTATACATTGTAACCTGACAAAACCTGACAAATTATACATTGTAAAATATGAATTGTTAATTATACAACTAAAAGTCCAGTGGGAACAATTGAAAAGACCACACTAATAATAAAATATATTAATTTTAGTATGTTGATGCAATAAGTGCAATAATAATTTAATAATAAAATATAATAAATCATAATCAGCAGGCCACATTCGCTAGGGTTAGGGGCTCAAGACCTCTGTAAAAGTGGGAAAAATGCAAATATCAAAATGTGTGTGCATGTTTGTGGGAAGGAGACTGAGGCATGCTGGGAGGGGAACAGGCACTCAGGGTCCAAACCAGATTAGGGAAAGGAAAAGGAAAGGAGTGGGTTGATATGAAGGCCCTATACATCCTCTCTATTACCCATCTCCTTCTTTGAGTGTGGGTGGACCATCACGAGAAGGTTCATGCTGCTGAGGAATCAGACTGTGAACCATCTTTAGCTGGCCAGGCAGTGGCTGGAGGAAGAGAAGGAGGACCAGAGGTGGGTTTGTAAAGGACTGCCTGTCCTGATAAGAGCCACCAAGAGGAAAGATCCCCCCACACCAAAAAGAAGCACCTGAGGTTGTGTGTGGGGGAGAGGGGTTGGAAAAACTCACAAATAAGCAAATCTGTGAAAGTCAGACCTGAAAATGTAGTGTAGTGTAATGTAGTGTAGATTAAAAAATCTATCATGTCCGTTCTGAAACCTCAGAGACTCACAGACAGGCAGGCAGATGCTGAATGCCATAATAATAATAATAATAATAATAATAATAATAATAATAATAATAATATTAGGAAGAAGAAGAAGAATCATAGAATCATAGAGTTGGAAGAGACCCCAGGGGCCATTGAGTCCAACCTCCTGCTATACAGGAACACTCATCAAAGCATTCCTAACAGATGGCCATGCAGCCTCTGCTTAAAAACCTCCGAAGGAGAAGGAGAAGGAGAAGGATGCCTTGTGCTTCATCAGTGTCTGAAGAATGTACCTTGTAGGGCTTATGTGATGATCGTAGATTTCAAATAAGAGTTTGCAAATCCACTCCCATTCCCTTCCCTATCCAGTGTAAATGATTCCTCCACTCCCTTGACTGAGTATGCACTGTGATCTTAATAGAAGAAGAGACAGCTGCCATCAGTCTAGTGACCTGGAATAAATTACAGTTTCCTACAATTGCAGTTTGCTTTTGTTTTATTTCCCTTTGGAGCTATGTGCTAACACGACAGTACAAAGAGTGATAAGCAGAGAGCTGGAAAAATGCAGAGGAATGAATTCTGCAGGGGGAGAGGAAATCGGAATATAGCATTTGCTTTATTGAGTCAGACCAGTGGTCGTCTAGCTTTATAATTCAATCTTTTCAGCCAGATGCCACAGGCTGGATTTTTTTTTAGTTTTCTTAATATCTTCAGTTGTATCAGAAACTCTGTTCTTTTTCACTTTGTCAGAAAAAGTCCTTCAATTCATGGCTCAGATCCAGAGCTTGGAAAAGTTACTTTTTGGATTGCAACTTCCAGACTACCCTAACAACTAGGAGTTTTAGTCCCCCAAAAGTAGCTGTTTTGAGCTCAGCTTTGCAGGGAAAGAGCCCTGTTTTGTCAAACCGAAAACCATTCACTGTTCCAGCTGGAGTAGTCTTGGGGCTGGAATCACACAGACTTCCAGATGTTGTCCAACTACATTCCCCAGCAGCTCTAGCCAGCATAGCCGATGAAGAAAAATGCTTGAAGCTGCACTTTACCTTCACCTGGATGGTGACGTGATCCCCAACTCTATGCTAAACAAACCATGAACAGAAGGATGAGACAAACTTTTAATGTTCCTAGGATGCTGACTCCAGCCATGTTCAAACATTATCATAAAACCAGGGGTGAGAAACTAGCAACCTTCCAGATGTTGTAGGACTACAAGAAGATCTAACCAGCAGAACCAGTGGTGAGGAGTACTAGAAATTACTGTATTATAACACCTGCATGGTCCAATGAATCCCATTCCCGGAGTAGACCCATTGCATCAACTTCTTAGTAACAGGCCAATGCTTATAGGAATCCCACTGATTCAAGAGATCTGCTGTGCTTGGGACCAGCAGTTGTACTCAGGCCATAAATGTCCATCTCAAACAGTATTCCATTTTCAGGAACAGCAAGCCAGGTTCCTCTGAGAAGACACATGCAGGACTTGATGGCAACAGCCTTTACCTGCTGGTTACCTGCAGGCCCAAATGCAGCCCTTGGGCTTCACTGTTGGGACCCTTGAAACCCCCTAGTTCCCCATTTTTTAAAAAAATGGTGTGGTGTTCAGGCAGTTTTTGCCTCTGAAGCATACAGGAACACTTCCCAAATATATGAAAGCACTCAAAAATACCTCACTCTTCCCACAAGCTCCCCAGAAGTCCGTACTATGCCAAATAGTCTCATTTTCCTCTGTATTCCTTCTCAAAATGGTGACAGGAAGTGATGTTGTGCCATTTGGAGCGAGACTGTTGCGGGAAATGGAGTTTGCTTTGGAATAGCGCAGCCCAAGCAGAGGGAGGCTGGAAGAAAATTAGTCTGTGGCCTTCATGCTATAACATAGCTCCGACCTAGAGTTTCCACTGAGGCACTGTCATAGAAAAGAAAGCCAGAACTAAACGAAACAAAACTTGTGACTGATAAGAAGTGGCTGAGAGAAAAGAGAATGATTTACATATAGTTTGCATATACTGATTGATGGCAATTTATATATGATTAACTTGAATAGAAATACAATACATCTCACTGTAGTGGGAGAACTGGAGACCAGCACAGCTGCTCACTCTGTAGTACAGTTGTTTACAGCTATTAAGAACATGAGAAAAACCATGATTGAACTGGCCAAGATCCTGCTCTGTTCACACAGTGATCAAACAGTGACCTACTTTATGTGCAGTTTCAGTGTCCTTCAGCATTCTGTTCCATGCCAGCTGAAATTTAGTTACCCTGGTACTCTGTCGTACAGGATAGTAGAATCACAGAATTGGAGGGCCACAAGGGCTATCCAGTCCAACCTCTTGCCATTCAGAAATACACAAAGCATTCCCAACAGATTGCCATCCAGCCTCTTCTTAAAAATCTCCAAAAAAGGAGACCCCATCATACTCCAGGCAGTGTATTCCGCTGTCACACAGCTCTGACCATCAGGTAGTTCTTCCTAATGTTCAGGTTAAGAGGTCACTAAAGCACCACAGTGCCCTCAGTGATTATGGAACTGTAATCTCTTTTCTTTCTCTCACTGTGGGAAGCAACAGACAGGTGAAAAACGGCTTTTCAGTGGGATTTCTGAAGAGATTTTGATAGTGTGAATGGTAATTATAGTAGGCCCTCCACATTCATGGGGGATAGGTGCACAGAACCCCTGTGAAAGTAAAAGAAAATCAAATAAATCCCCCCAGTGAGCACTCCCCCTTCCCTGGGTGCCCTGCCCAAGAGAGGGCAGGGGACAAGATCGCCCCTCCCCACTTCACTCTCCCACCCGCCCAGGGCACAATCATGCCCGCAGCAGCGGGGAGCATGGCATCAGGGACAAGATCGCCCTCCTCACTTTGCTCTCCCACCTGCCCCAAGCATGATCCTGCTAGCAGCGGTGGGGAGCAGAGGATGAAGGAAGAGCTTGCCTGCCCACTTTGCTCTCCCACCTGCCCCGGGCACGATCATGCCTGCAGCAGCGGAGAGAACACAGCGGAGGAGATGGCCCCGCCACTTCCCTCTCCCACCCACCTCGGGTGCGATCACACCCACTGCGGCAGACAGCAGGGCATAGTGGAGGAGATTGCCCCCAACTTCATTCTCTCACCCACCCAAGGTTCAGTTGCACCTGCAGTGGCAGGGAAGGGAGTGTGTGGAATCAAATCGCCCCCCACTTCCCTCTCCCACCCGCCCTAGGCACAGTCACACCCACAGCTGCAGGGAAGGGACATGGCAGAGGATATTGCCCCCCACTTCCCTCTCCCACTTGCCTGGGACACGATCACGCCCACAGTGGCAGAGAGGGGAGTGCAGTGGACAAGATCTTCTCCCTGCACCCTAGGGAATGGGAGGGGGAAAATGGGAGAGAAGCAAGCCACACCACGAATAATCAAATCCATGAGTGACAAACCCACAACTTTGGAAGGAGAACTGTTGTGTTGCCAGAGTGAACCAAAGAAAGCTCCATGCAGGCTTTCACCTATCCCATTTCTACCACCAATGTGAGGACCTCCTCCTGTCCTACTACTATGGCATCAAGTGTGAGGACCTTCTAGACGTCCTTCTGCTTTGAGCAAGACTTTTTTCATCTAATCTACTTAGTTGTAACCACCACCCTTGATTAACTGCTGCCGTCTCTGACACCATGTGTCTGAACACAAGATTTCCCTTATGTAGCATTAGAAACCCAAGTGTATAATAATAATAAAAATGATTGATTAAGAAAAAATTGAACATAGCATCAAAGGTTACTTATTGAACACTTCTAAATCCTAACTCTAACTCACGTCTCTCACTTATATTCTTTTTTAATTTTTTTATTAAATCTATATAAAAGAGACAAAAACAGAACATAACATTTTATGATCCCTCACTTATATTCATAGATCGTAGAACCATAAAATCGTAGAATTGGAAGAGACCACAACAACCATTCAGTCCAGCCCCTGCCATGTGGGAACACATACTCAAAGTACCCCCAGTAAATGGCCATCCAGCCTCTGTTTAAAAACTCCCCAAAGAAGGTGATTCCTTCACACTCAAAGGTAGCATATTCCATTGTTAAATGGCTCTTATTGTCAGGAAGTTCTTCCTGATGTTTAGGTGAAATCTCTTTTCCTGTAGCTTGAATCCATTGTTCCACATCTTAGTCTCTGGAACAGCAGAAAGCAAGCTTGCTCCATCTTCAACAGGACATCCCTTCAAATATTTAAACATGGCTATTGTATCACCTCTTAACCTTCTTTTCCTCAGACTAAATGTATCTAGCTCTCTAAGCTACTCCTCATAGGGCATGGTTTCCAGATCCTTCACCATTTTGATTGTCCTCTTCTGAACATGTTCCAGCTCCTAACACCAACACTTACCACTCCCTGTCTCTCTCGCACTCATATCCTAACTAACTCTGACCCTGATTAACTTTCCTAATATCTCTAACTCTTATTCATAGCTCTAACAAACTCCTACTCCTCATTCTGATTGACATCCACCCAGCCTTTCCAACTTCTCTTCATCCAGCCAATCGTTAGTAACTCCCAACATTCCATACTCTCACCTCCTCTTGACGGATCCTTCCCTTATTACATGTAGTATACATTACCTTATCTAATAAATGAACCAACATTGCCCTCCCTCAAGTCCATAACATTACAGGCTCCTGTACTTTTAGTGGTTATATAGCTGAGGTGTTGCTTGTTACATGGTCAAGCAACACCTGTTGAAATCCCATCTTTACCCAACCACTGAAGGTACTGGAGCCATCTCCAGTTTTAAATCTGGCAACTCTAGTTAAGTACTGAGCACTTAGCATCTGGAGGAATGGGAACACAAAATATGAATAGGGAATACACACGGATGAAAGAGTTACAGAGGCCTTGGGTCATCCGTTGCTGCTATAGGCCAAACTAGATGCTATGCTAAGTTATATATGATTTTATTTTTCATCCATGCTTTTTTTTTTTAATGAACTTAAAAAGTTGCTGGGGGAGTCTGGAATCAAATCAACAGAGATTCAGTGTTTTCAGTTTATTCACACCTCTGTGAAGTAAAAATGTTTGTTCTGCTCTGGAGAGGATTCTAACAGATCTCATCTCACCAAACAATAATGCTTTGGGCCTCTCAAGCCAAGTTATTAAGAAACCAGAACTGAAAACTTTATACAGCTGAGAGAGAAGCCATTCAAATCAGACAGTTTCTCAAGATGGACCCTGGTGATGACATTAAATTTTATACATTAACCATCAGGTACAGTTGCTGTACAGAGCCAGCTTGTTTGCAAAACCAGCATGGTGTGGTGGTTTGAGCATTAAACTATGACTCTGGAGGGCAGGGTTCGATTCTCCACTTGACCATGAAAACCTGCTGGGTGATCTTGGGAGCATCACACACTCTCAGCCCCAGAAAACCCAGTGATACATTGTGATAGGTTCATCTTAGGTTTGCTATAAGCCGGAAATGACTTGAGAGTACACAGCTACAAAAGTTGCTCACAGCTTGGCATTCAAGCAAATACATGGGAGATGATTTTTTTAAAAAAGCAGGAAGTAAACCAGATGTCAACTTCCTGTTTTCTTTCTGGTTCCCATATCCTGTGCCTTAACCAGCTGGAGGAGGGGCTACAACATGGCAAAATTGCCTGTCACACTCTCTTTTGAGTTAGCAAGTTAAAAAATACAATAATGAAACAGTAGCTACCGTTGTTGGTTGCAAATGGAGAAGCCATGGCTAAGTGTGAAAGAATACAAGGAAAGTTCCAGGTTCAGCCTTCACCTTCTAATTAAATCTTCACCTTCTAATTAAGGGATCAAGTGATAGAACTGGTAGAATCTTAGGCCCTTTCTGCAGGACGACACTCTCTTGTGCCGTCCTGTCGCAGCTCCAGCAACACCTCTGCCAGGATGGGCGCATATCATAGAATCATAGAGTTGGAAGAGACCACAGGGGCCATCCAGTCCAACCCCCTACTATGCAGGAACACACATCAAAGCACCCCCGACAGATGGCCATCCAGCCTCTGCTTAAAAACCTCCAAAAAAGGAGACTCCACCCCCCTCCCCGAGGCAGCATATTCCCAACACTCACCTGTGCAGCCAGCCAGCTTCCTGTGGAAAGGAGCTCGAGGGACATGCCCTTCCACACTGTAGATGACCTTGTCCCCATGCGGCAGTGGGGAAGAAAGTGCATCATCATGCGTCTGCCCCTTCTGCATAGCCAGCTGCAACAGAAGGCTTGTGCGGTTGGGGAAATCGATGGAGTTTTCCAACAATGATATACCCTGTGATCGTGCTGGCTGGCAACACAAGAAGGGCAGGGCTGCGATGATGTCATGTGGAAGTGTCATCACAGTCCTGCTCTTCTCGTGTCCCCATGCCGGGAGGATGCTGTCCTGTGGAAAGGGGCCTGAAAATGTTTTATCTTGAGTCCCCAGAGAACCACTGCCTGTAATAGTAGTGAGGTAAATCAACATTAATAATACAATATAATATAATGCCATCAGTCCTCCACATTTGCTAGAGTTAGGGGTGCTGGACCCTCGCAAGAGTGGGAAAATTGCAAATATCAAAATGTGTAGAGTTGAAGGCTTTCACGGCCAGAATCCATTGGTTCTTGTGGGTTTTTCGGGCTTTGAGACCATGTTCTGGTTGTATTTTCTCCTGACGTTTCATCTGCATCTGTGGCTGGCATCTGAAGATTCCTCTGAACTATTCCACTGAAGATGCCAGCCACAGATGCAGGCGAAATGTCAGGAGAAAATGCAACCAGAACACGGTCTCAAAGCCCGAAAACACAAGAACCAATCAAAATGTGTGTTTCTGTGGGAAGGGGGCTGAGGCATGGTGGGGAAATGGGCACCCAAGGTCCAAACCAAGTCAGGAAAAAGAGAGGGAAAGGGGGGTAGCTCGGCATGGTGGCCCTATACTTCTTCTCTCTTGCCCATCTCCTTCCTTGATTGTGTGTGGGACATTGGGAGAGAGTTTGTGGTGCTGAAAAATTCGGCTGCGACCTGGTCTTATCTGGCCAGGAAGCAACTAATGGATTAGGAGGAGGACTAGAGGTGGTTTTTGAAGGGCTACACAGTCTAATTAGAGCCACCAAGAGGGAAGGTTCGCTGAGAAAAGAAACACCTGAAGTGAGAGGGAAGGGGTGGAGAAACCCACAAATAATCAAATCCATGAAAGTGAAACCCGCAAATGTGGAGGGCCAACTGTACAATATAATAATGAATAAATTTCTTACCTGTCTCTCCCTGTGGATCAAAGTGGGGAACAATGACAAATAACACATCACGTAACATCAGTCAAAAGAGCATATACAACCAATATATATTGAAAACTATCAATATGTAAATCAATATTTATTATAAATAAATCAATATATATTAAAAACTATCAATAAATAAACACAGCATCGAAGTCCACTCTTATCCAAGAGATTTTATCTGTGAAGTGATAATTCAAAGCAACACAGCGAACTGCTGATGGCTCTAGAACCAAATTCAAGGGGGATGATGAGATGCCTATTTCAGGTGGTAGAGTGCCAGGGATGGCACATAATGGCACAAACCTTGCTGTCACTCTAGAGCAGTGGTTCTCAACCTGTGGGTCCCCAGATGTTTGTGGACTTCAGCTCCCAGAAGCCCCAGCCACTATGGTCAATGCTCAGGGCTTCTGGGAGCTGAAGTCCAAAAACATCTGGGGACCCACAGGTTGAGAACCACTGCTCTAGAGAGCCTCATCCTCCAGCAGCTGGTGCAGCTCACATCTGTTCACCAGTAATGTCCACCCCCTGTCTCACTCTGAGAACAGCAGTGATGCAGAGAATCATGAGGGGACAGAGGCTTTGAGATTTGGCAGCATTTCTGCAGGTAGTAGGGGAGTTAAAACCTCTACAATATAAGGAATAGTAGTGGCTATGCTGACCCAGTATAAAATATGTGCCTCTTCTGTTGCAGTGAATTCTACTTTTGAAACACTGTCACCAATAGCACAACCAGATCTCTATACACTAGTCCAGTAAAGTTGACTATACATTTTTTGGTTGACCTTTATGATACCTATCCTTAGTCCACTTTGAATAAAGCCCTTCCCCTTCTTCGTTTTCTTCCCTAGGTCTTGGGTTCAGCATTGCTGGAGGCGTGGGGAACCAGCACATCCCTGGAGACAACAGCATCTATGTCACGAAAATTATTGATGGAGGAGCAGCACAGAAGGATGGGAGACTGCAAGTTGGAGACAGGCTTCTTATGGTGAGAAATTGTCTGTATGTGTGAAGATGTACTGTAAGAAAGCCCATTTGGCTATAAATATTGAGTTTTGCCATTTCCGCACTGGAGTGTTATAGCGCTATTATTCCATTTTCAACATCCTATGGAATCCTGGGGTTTGCAGTTTAGGGAGGGGCTGGCCGGCCCCTCCATAAACTGGAAACCCTAGGATTCCATGGGATGTTGAAAGTGGAATAATAGCGCTATAAGAGTCCAGTGCGGAAATGACCTTTAATTGGAGGTGTCACCCCAACTGTGATATATAGCATCTGTCTATGTACTCTGTGGCCTCATCCTCTTAGAAAATAAAGTAGCATAAGAGGAGAAGAGTTCTGGAATAGAGGCTGTTTATATTTCAAAGACTTGAAAGCAAGCATGAGAACAGTCTAGAGATCCAGGCAAAACTCAGAATGTTGGTTAAAAAGGCCCAGTTCTTTTAAGATTTAGTTACAGGGGTCTAAAACCTAATTCCATGTTATCACTAGTGGAAGTAGGGGAAATATTAAAATGTTAGCAGTTGATAGTTTCTTTCGAAAGATAGAAGGTGGCATGTTACTGCAGTTAACACTACTGCCTCCCAGTGGCACGATTTGTTATTTGCTCCTTTAAACTGGCTCTGTTTATACTTTAAGTTGCCTTTTTGAACCTGACAGTATCCAAATGACTTAGACTGCAAACTTCAAACTTCAGTTATTGACTGGGGAGGACACGATTTGTCAGCCAAGAGGCTGCCAGGTCAGAAAGGATCTCCTAAAACAAAGGAGCTATCAACCTGTCTGTTACTGATCTACATTTCTCCTCTTGCATCCTTGCACATCAAACACTATAGATTATTTGTATTAGAGAAAATTAAGAAGGAATTAAGGTCTAAACTCAGTTACTAGTCCTATCTACAACAAACAAATGCATGGGATGGCTAAGGCAACACTAAAATAAATCCCATTGCCTCAACAGGGCTACTCCAGTTGGAAATACCAATTTTATTTAACCCAAAGCCCCTTTACACTACAGAATTATAATGCTGTTATTCTACTTTATCTGCCATGATTCTGTCCTGTGAAATGCTGGAATTGGCTGCTTAGAGAGAGTCCTTTGTTCCTCTACCAGAGAGCTCTAGTGCTTCAGCAGACTACAGAAACTCCAGATCCCATAGGATGGAACCACAGCAGTTAACATGGAATTATAGTGATATAATTGCGTACTGTGAGTGGGCCATTGTTCTTCTGTCTTACCCATCCAGCTGTGGATATTCATTTAAAGGGGACTAATCCAATGGATACAGCTAAAATGCTGCCTTCCTACATATGATAATGTTGACCTTTTGTTACCGTGACTTCTGGGGGTCCTTTGAGGGACACCTTGATTCACTCCAAAAATGCAAAGATTGGGGAAATTAGCAGACCACCGGCTGTAGCCAAATGAGGGGCAGGGTAACCCAGCAGGATCTTTTACCCAATTTTTACGGGGTCCAACTAAGCAAAAAGCCAGACAATCGTACCAATAACTGGATTTTATTAATAAATGTGTTCTCACACACCACTCTCTCTCACACATAAGGCCTATTGAGAAAGGAAAGAGGTGAAAATTGATAGAGGATTCAGTGGAGAGGGTGATACTACACCTATCCTGAAGTCTTCAGTCTGAGAAGCAGCAAGAAGAACGGAGCTCAGTGAAGAGAAGTGGCTGAGGGGATCACTTGTCTAACAAAGTACCAGTCTGCTAGTGTGCTGGGAAGTTCTCCGAAGGGACTTCAAAAACTGGTCTACTCATAGAGCAGAACATGCCTCGAGGGCAGGCCCTCTCCCGAGAAGAACAATGGCCAAAATAGAGGGAGAAATGCCACACAATAGCAACTTGGTAGTTTGCATGATTGGTTTATGCAGATGGACCTCGCAGTGTAGGGTTTACTAACGTTGGAGTTGCTCAACCTGGGGAAAAACTTATAATCCACTCAAGCTGGCTACTCCTTGGCTGAGAACCCTTTGTCCCTGTGGACGTGTTTAGCCTAGGGGGACGTGACTGGGGATTTTCCTGGCCTGACCTATTTTTTAGTCATTTGACCTCCTGGTCTACGTACCCACTTGGGCAACCTCTCTGGCATGGCGGCATATTTGATATCAAATTTATATTCCCTGGGATGGAGTCTGCCATTGAGGTAACACTTTTCCCTCCCTCCGTCCCTCCCTCTCTCCCTTTTCTTCTAATGAGATCTTAACAGCCTGTTTCCTCTTCTTGTTTCTATTCCTTCAGTGCCTGTACACGTTTCCACAAAGCAGGTTGGTGTAGGCCTGCTCTGAACTACAAAGGAGCTAGAAGTTAAGCATACAGTCAAATCAATTATTCATTCATTTGTTTCAAGCTATGGATTTAAGGCAATGTTTAGACTCCAGGACTGCTAGCAGATTCATGTTCCCACTAGAGGCCTTCTCCAGTGCAAATGAGTGCAAGTTACCCAGGTTCATGGATGATGGTTGCCTTTTGCACCCGGCACCCTTAGGGATACAGAAACAACAACGCTGGGCAGGGGCAGTCTGACTCTGGGGTTGGCTGAGAATTGTTGTGGTGCTGGTTGTTTTATACCCCAGCTTTTCTTACCCTAGGGCTCAAAGCACCTTACAAAAGATAAAGCAGATGCAGAAAAAAGCCAGCATCGATAGAAATATACAAAAAGTAAGAAAATATAATTCAGCTATCAATAGCGTCAAAGCATATGTTAAAAAATAAACAGTAAATGTTTTTACAAGCTCTTTCCCAATAAATAACGTGTTCCCAAAGGAAAACTGATTTTAAATGTTTCACTGCCAGAACAAAAGAAGGCAGTCTAGCCACTTGAGGAAGGGAGTACTTCAGTCTGGGAGCACCCACTGAAAAGACCTGTTCCCATGTTTGCATCAAAAGTGCATGTGAGGTTGATGGAATGGAGAACGCTTCTCTGTTTTGGAAAAGCTCAGGAAACTTTTGCTAGAAACGTCTTCCCTGATATTTTTTTTTCAGCAGATAGGGATTTTGTAAGGAGGAACATTCAATCTTGTAAAAATGCACACACGTGCACCTACAGTCTAACGGTATACTCCAGACATAGCTTTTGCATGCCTGTGAAAGGTAGGCTAGAGTAAGTAAATTTACCATAGTATACACTGGAGCAGTCTTTGCACTTGCACATCAGTAGAGATGGGACGAATCCAGAATTTTCTGTATCCGAATACCTGGAAGGTTCTGGGAATCCATGAATCTCAAATCTTTCGAATCCTTTTTTTAAAATGGGCTTAAAAAGCAACTTTTAAAAACTTTTAAAAACTTTTTTTAAACAGAACTTTTTTTTAAAAAAGCTATTTTTTGATTAGTGGATTTGAAAGATTCAGTTCACCTATTTTTGCACAGGGATTCGGATTCTCAAATGTTGAATGCTTGCTGAGGATTCAAGGATTTGGTTGGCCCATCCCTACATATTAGTAACTGGCCTTATAGCTATGCTGATGCCTTTCTCCTCTAGACACATTCCAGTTTGTCAATACCCTTGTCAATATCCTTTTTGAACTGTGGTGCCTAGAACTAGACACAGTATAGTCCAAGTGAGATCTGACCAATGCAGAATAGAGTGATACTATTACTTCCCTTGACCTAGACACAATACTCCTATTGATGCAACCTAGAACTGCATTGGTTTTTTTAGTTGCCGTATCACACCCTTCCCCAGATTTCAGCCAAAAGACCTCCCAGACCAGCTGACACATTGTTAAATTGAACAGTTCCTTGTTCTCAGACTTACAGGCTAAGTAAGAGACAACACACAAGGAAAGGGTATGACATTGGGGGAGGAGATTAAGCTTTGCAAAGGCTGGCTGTTCTTCTCTCTCAGAAGCCATACCAGGGGTAGTTAGAATGTAGGAAGGGGCTCTCACCAACCACTGGGATCGAGGTGTGATGGAGCTGGACTTGGCTGCTTTTCTTCCTCCTCAGAAGCTAGAACAACAGTAATTGGAATCTGGAGGGAGGGTGTCTCAGCAGCTGCCAGGGCAAAGACACAATGGAGGTGTTCCTTCCTCAGAGGCTATAGCAGTGATAATTGGAATCAAAAGGGGTTCTTACCAGCCACCAAAGCCCAGGCACAAACAAGGTGTGTCTATTATCTTTGCAGGGATCTTGGAACTGTTTTAAGGTGGAGAAGCTCAACATTAATGGGCAGGTTGTTATTAATTTTGCCTTTTTGCAGGGGCTTGCAGGGGATACTTTTCCTGTTCGTTACTGCTGGAACATCCTTCAATATGGAAACTCTTACAAGCACAAAGTGTATTTAGAAATGCCCTCTGTGTGTTCAGTGTGGCTTACTCCCAAGGAAGTGGGTATAGGAGAGATGATAGGCATCTATGATAGGCAGCCTTTATTATTCCTGGGAAAGTTCAGTCACAAGAACTGGCTTAATATTTTGTAGCACATGATTGTTTATGTGGATAACATCCAAGGAGTTATTTATGTGGATAATGTCCAAGCAGCTACGTTGGAGTCTTGGTGGGCCAACTTTTCCAGATCGCTTGAGGGGGCTCAGTGTTACCATGCCATATACCCCCACTTGATGATACTATATAATTGGAACAAACATTATTTAATTGGCACTAAATAGCAATCCTACATTTATGGCTGAAGAGCCCTGCTGGCAAAGAGGACTGGCTGTATACATGCAGAATTAGGTCAGAGGGGACCTCAAGGCATGGCCAGTTCACTGAGGATTAGTTGGAGAACTCAACCAAAGGAGTTAAAGATGATCCTCTTGATGGCCCAAACCTAGAAAACAATAGCCACTGAAACTCCCAGACAAAGCAACAATGAGCAATGTCCTATAGCCTCCTTCCTGCTGAATTTCTCAGTTTTGTTTCTTCACCTGCCCAGACATTAAGAAGGTATCATGACTCCTGTCAACGCTTTGTCAGCTAATACTAAGACCATTAGCCAGCTCCAGACCCTTTTGTTTGCTCTGCCAGAGAGCTATTAGCACCTTCCCTTTCAGGGCAGAAAAAAGGCATAAAAACTCTAAATCCAGCCCAGGTAACTTTTTGCAACAAGCAACACATTAGCACTTGGGCATCACTCTTCACCCCAGACTCTCATCCCTCCATGATGCCCTCAAACTCTCATGTTTGAGCCGTTTTGCTTCAACTTTCTTCTCTTCAGGATTGGTAAATAATGCCCACTTCATCCCAGCAACTCACTATCCAATTTTCCTTCCTTTCCCTCCGTTAGCCTTGTATGCTTGTGAGACTGCTTAAATCTTGCATGTGCTTTGATTTCCCTGCCCAATAAATCATTCTTTTAACAATTTGGGTGTCTGTGCTTTGGTACCGATATACGTAGTTGAAAAAGTCCCCTGGTTACCGCCCCCCCAGGCCTCCTTTGAGCTATAATTCCCTACCTTTTCATGAAGGCATTGGCATTGCAGGTGGACCCCTGCGTTACCCACATTTTGGGGTAACACTATTACCCCCCCATTCTAGAGTCCATGACTATTTATCTCCCTTGGGGGCCACAGCAATGGCAGTTGGAATCCAGAGGGAGGGGTTTTCAGCACCTGTTGGGGCCCCAGCATGATGGAGGTGTGCCCAGCTGTTCCTCTTCTCCCTCAGAGGCTCTGACCATCCTCTGGGACCTATGGACAATGGAGCCATGTATTTGTAAGAAACGTACTAACCCATTAAACTATATATCACCAACATCCCCTGCACCCTGTGTTTATGTGAGATAAAGAAATGTAACTGAATCTATTGTTTCTCACTCTCCAACATTTACTCAGCTCCAGATGCAACCCATTCACTTTACTAGTCTGAAAGATAATACAGAGATAATTAGGGGAAACAATAGGCCCTCTTTCTTTAAAAAAAAAAAAAAGAGGCCTGTCAGCAAAAAAAGAGAGAGCTGCTTCCATTCCAGAAATCTCTAAGTAGTAAGCTTTTTAAAAGGCTACATGAATAAGTAGCAATAGGCCAATTACAACCCTCCGGTTCACAGCTGTTCCCTGGAGAATGCACACTCAAGTTGCACTTCAAAAGACACCAGAAGAAGAGACTGATGAGTATGAAATGATTTTCAAGAGTTTTCCACAAAAGGATGAAACTTTTCAGCAGTGAAGAAAGGGGCACTTGTCTCCCTCTTAGTTCCAATCCAATCAGATCCCAATGAGCCGTGTGCAGCAGATGTAAAGGACAATTTTCCACTTGAACAGGAAATTTGAAAACAAATTGTACATTTCCCCAGAACTCTTTGGTTGCCTTCCACTTTTTCTCCTGACATTCCTGCCAGCTTGATTTTCCTGAATGCAAACAAACGTTGCTTGGAGGAACAGAAGATGCCAGAGAGCCTCTCATCTTAAGAGATGAAGTTGGAATGTCTCCAGATTGACGGAAAGTGGCCAAATGAGGATATAGATCATTAAAAAAAAAAGTGGAGTTATCTATCTATTGCCTTTGTATGCTTCCTTTCCCTGGTGCATTTGAGAGCAGCAAGTATGCTCTTAGATGCACTGTCTCATTCAGGAACTTTGAGCAAAACAGCGTAACTTTTGAACACAGAATTTCTTCAAGAAGATTCATAGAATCATAAAACTGGAAAAGACCACAAAGGTCGTTGCATCCAACTCCCTGCCATGTAGGAATACACAATCAAGGCATTCTCAAAAGATGATCATACAGCCTCTGTATAAAAACCTCCAAAGAAGGAGACTCTACATACTCTGAGGCAGTGTATTCCCTTTTCAAACCGCTCTTACTATCTGGAAACTCTTCCTAATGTTTAGGTGGAATCCCTTTTCCTGAAGTTTGAACCCATTGCCCTATGTCCTTGTCTCTGAAGCAGCAGAAGACATCTTCCATATGACATCTCTTCAGATATTTAAACATAGCTATCATGTCACCTTTTAACTTTCTCTTCTCCAGGCTAAACATACCCAGCTCCCTAAGCCATTCCTTGTTTTCCAAGCCTTTTAGCATTTTGGTCACTTTCCTGTTGACACATTCCAGCTTGTCAATATCCTTCCTGAACTGTAGTGTCCAGAACTGGACACAATATTCCAGATGGGGTCTGGCTCAAAGTGGAATAGAGTGGTACCATTACTTTGCTTGACCTAGACACTGTACTCCTATTGATGCAGCTTAAAATCATATTGGATTGTTTAGATTTATACCATTCTGTGTCAGGAGGGGAACGCCTGGCCTTCCAGATGTATTGGATTAGAACACCACCATTCCTTACTACTGGCAGTCCTGGATGGGATAGATCTAAGGTTGCCAGGTCAGCAGAATCCTATTTCCTGGAACATGTTCAGAGAAGAGCATCCAAGATGATCAAAGGTCTGGAAACCAAGCCTTATGAGGAATGACTTAGGAATCCAGATATGTTTAGGCAGTGTTCATGTCTGTTTGTGAACCAGGCAAGATCCATCAGAATGTGCACATTTCTTTTCATCTGTTCATTGAAGTACACAATTTTCCTGTTTTGTGGACTGTTAGCAAATAAGTTAGATGGTCTGGCTTCATTATTAGGGGCAGGAAAGGGAACGTGCTCCCTGAAATCCCTACTATTTCTTCCTGTGTGTATAAACATTCAAAGCAGAGATGCAAATCTTTACCTATTCTATCCTTATAGGCAAGAACAAATAATTTCCATAGTTTTCTCCTCATAGTAGGGAAAAAAACCACAATATTTTTATGTAGTCTTTGCCCACCCTGTATTCGTACATCTGAGAAGGTTGCAGATAATTATTCTGCACAGAAATGTGTGGGGTTTTTTTTTAATACTTCAAGAACTGCCCCCAAAAAACTGTCACTGCTGTGTTATTCTTCCCAACTGGGTTTCTTCCATGTTGAAAAGCCTTATCTCAGCCAAGAAATGAGTAACAAAGACTCTTTCCATCCTTATCTTACATTACTTTCATCATGGAGGCATGGGGCAATGACAGACAATGTGGTAGCTTCCTCTTTTCTTTTTCCTATCATTTCTGCTGATGTGTAGAGTTGGTTCCATGATGTCAGGATGCATGAATCTGTCATAAGTATTTGCTTAGCGTATGTAATAGAATAGTCTAGATATTGCTATACAGTGGCCCCTCAACTTTCGCAAAGGTTCAGGGGGACAGAACCCTTGTGAAAATTGAAAAATGCCAATAAATCCCCCTTACCAGTGTGAGTGCTCTCTCTCCCATTCCCTTCTGGGGCTCCCCCTCCTATTCCCATGCTTTTTTGCCTGGGAGGTCTACCTTCCTTCTCTTCAGCCAGGCAAAAGGCAAGCAAATGGGAGGGGGCAGCTCTGTAGGTGGAGAAGGAATGCACATACCCCCTTTCCTCCATTCTCTTGCCTGTTACCTGGGCTCCCTGTCTTCTTTCTGTACTCTCAGATGAAAGGCAAGTGAATGGAGAGTGAAACCACCCCCCTCCATTCACTTGTCTGTTGCCCAGGCACCCTGTCTTTTTTTCTGTGTGTCCAGGCAAAAGGCAAGCAAATATGCCTTTCTCCCTCCATTTTCTTGCCTTCTGCCTGGCACAGAGAAAGAAAGTGGCTCACCTGGGCAAAAGGCCAGAGAATTAGAGGAAGAGAATGGGGAGTGGGCAGGCAGGCACCTTGTGAATAATCAAATTTGCAAGGGTCAAATCAGTGAATGTGGAGGGAGGACTGTAGTTTGCTAAAGCACTACTAAGTATCCATTGTCAATGAGTGATAGCAAATATGTATCCAATTGAAACTCACTAAGGTATCCCAGGTACCAAATGATTAATTGCTTTTTTTATATATTTTATTTTATTTTTTGTTACTACAATGTATCTGAGAAAGGGGGAAAAGATCAAAGGGGGGGGTATGAGGTATTCAGAAAGGTGTTACAGGAACTGACCATGCTGTTACCCAAAAATGCAAGTGCCACAAGGTCCACCCTGCGATGCCAGTACCTCTGTTCAAAAGTGGAGAATGAATTAGCTCAAAGAAGATGCTTGTGAGAGGGGGGTAACTTAACAAGACCTTTCTACCAATGTTTACAGATTCACACAGGAAAAGGACCAGCCAGAAATTCAAAAGTAAACTAAAAAATGAGTTTTATTGAGGGGAATACAGTCACACATTCACACAAGAGCTGACCAAAGGATAAAGCGAGGGGGGAAAATATGTATAGAGAGGCTGAGGGTTTTGAGGGGATTTATAACTACCAGTCCAGAAGAGTATGAAGAAGCTGAAACGTGGTTTGCTTAGGTAGAACCTGAGGACAGTTCTCATTCAGGAGCCAGACGGACAGAGTGACGGGTAGACCTTCAAGAGACTGCAAGATGCAAGCCTAAAATCAGGAGTATTTGTAACCTGAAAATGGCCTGTGGTAGTGAAGGTTCCAGATGCAAGACAAAGAGAACCTGCTGTGGACAATAGGTCTTTCACCTGTTGGTGGGCTTAGTGCTTGATTGACAAAGACATGATGGGTGTTGTAATAGTTGTTTATTGTGAGTGCTACAAGGAAAGAAGAAGGAGTCCAAATGTACAGGGGATGGGTATCTGTCGATTAGTGTCCTGGTGGGCTTCTCACAATGGCATTCTGTAGGAAATTCCAGCTTCTATTATTCTCTGAAACAGCGGTGATTTACCTAGGTTATACCAAGAGGATGTTTTGGGCTTATCTGCCTGTGGCCTCAAGTTTACAGTCAGGTTTCTTCCTCTTTTGGTTTGACCTGCTGGTCACCTTCGGGTTAGATTTTGATATCCGTGCCAATTAAAGTGTGTTGCCAATTAAACATGATGCCGGTTAGATATGGTGCCCATTCCAAACCATACTGATATCAGGGACCTCCAAAGGGGGGGCCTTAAAATGCTCAAGATAAGGAGACAAGAATTTGTTCCTGTCTCAAGGGTAAAAGAAACGTAAATAACAGAGAATCTGGGGAATCTGGTGGGAAGATGTGAGATTTATGACTTTCACCAATCACTGTTATGCGCACCTAAATTTGTATTTCAGGGTATAAAATTTGTAACCACTCAGTATGCGATAGTCTCAGCAATTTTTCAGGAAGGTTACTGTGTTTCTTACTTTGCTCCACATAAATGCTTCTGTTCTAACTCTGGGGGAATTTTGTGAGTTCAAGTTATCCAGAACAGGACGTATTATAAGAAAGTGGCACTGCTGCAAAATTCCAAACTGTTTTTAATTCCAAAATGTTTGAGTCATTGCTTTCATATATTATGTTTGTGCTTCAGGAGCCCCTGAAGAAGGCGATGCATTTCCAAAGTGTGTTGGGTATAATAAATTCATCAGGTTCTTTGAGAATGTCTTTCTCTGGATCTTACACCCTTCCCCTTTCCCCATTTTAAGATTAGCAAAAGCTGTTCGCAGACTGTATTCTTCTAAAGCCTTTGAAACTGGTGTCCATGTCAGCAACCTCCATTCTTCATCCAGTATTTCCTGGCTCTTAATGGGTTTTCTTTCAGAGCTATAAAACCTCTTACCTGTAGTAACCTAATTGCTAGCATCCATTCTGTTTCTTGAGTAAACATTTGTCCTTTTTTCTTATTACCTGGTGAATGATTGGCATTCCAATTTGTCTGTCGGCCTAACCTAATAACCATTTCTCTTTTCCTGCCATTAGGTAAATAATTACAGTTTAGAAGAAGTAACGCATGAAGAAGCAGTAGCAATATTGAAGAATACATCGGATGTAGTTTATTTAAAAGTTGGGAAGCCTACCACCATTTACATGACCGATCCCTATGGCCCACCAGATATTACCCATCGTAAGTAATTACTTTCCTATTTTTTTTTAATATGCTTCTAAAGAGTTTTAAGAGTCTCTTCTTGGTTTCAGGGCAAAGTGCTGAATGATAACAAAATCCCCTATTCTCTGTGTCTCTGTGTCAGGTACTATTTCTGCCAGCAGCCATTAGAGACCAAAACAAAATACATAAAAGATTTTCCCTAGGACAAGTTACCTAGTTGCATTGCAAGCAATACCTACTTAAATTTCCTCTCCTACACAACCGTTAAAGGTACAGGAGCCTTCTCCAGTTTTCACTCTGGTGACACAATGTTATGTAGAGGTTAGGAAGTTCAAGTGGGCATCTGGAGATCTACTTCCTGGCCTTGGGTCAGTCACAGTCACTCAGTCTGACCTACTTCAGGAGGTTGTTGTAAAGATAAAGCTGGGAAGAAGAGAGCCATGTGTGATGCCCTGAGCTCAACGTACATGGAAGAAAGAAGGGGTGTGAAGACCGCTAATAAACCAAGTTCTTCAAAGTTTTGTATATGTGTGTTCATGCAAATAAAATGGAATAGGAATATGGGTCAATACTGTCCATCTGGGAGAGAGAAGCGTTAGATATTTTAAACTCAGGAGTTACACAGTGGTTGCGCTGCAGCACCCCATTAGCAGATTGCCATGTGTTGCACAACCAAATGAACAACCCAAACTTATGAAGAAAGGCTGAGGGAGCTGCGCATGTTCCACTTGGTGAAGAGAAGACTTGGGTGACATGACTAAACTCTCTAAATATCTAAAGGGCTGTCGCAGAGAAGAGGGTGCAGGCTAGGTCTGTGCTGCTCCAGAGGGTAGGACCAGGCCTAATGGTTTTAAGTGACAGGAGGGTAGATTTTGATGAACATTAGAAATAACTTTCGGTTGTTAAGAGTGGTTCATCAATAAAATCAACTGCCTAGAGAGGTGGTGGGGTGGGGTCTGTTTCTCTGGATGTCTTCAAAAAGAGGCTGAATAGCTACCTGCTGGAGATGCTCAAGCTGTAGTTTCTGCATTAAGTGGAGGGTTGAACTTGATAGCCTATGAGGCTGTTCCAAATTATGTGATTCTACGTGCTTCTCTATGAGCATTATATCTTCAAGCGCAGTGTGCAGTGAGCTTCTATTTATACTACTCTGTTTCTGCAGTCTTGAATGTAATGCAGATGTTCTTTATCCTAGAATACACTATACTAAAATGTATGATGTCAAGTGTCATTGATGGTAAATAATATCTTTGACTTCCAGCTTATTCTCCAGCAATGGAAAACCATATATTGTCTTCAGGCAACAATGGCACTTTAGAATACAAGGCGTCTCTGGCCCCCATCTCACCAGGAAGATATTCGCCTATCCCAAAGCACATGCTAGTGGAGGATGACTATACCAGGTCAGATATCCATCTTTATTTGCCTGCCTTTGATTGAGTCCTAGCTTTAGGGAATATGCTTTTAAGGTGATCCTTAAAACCACCCTCAGAGTAGAAGCAGTGAAAAAATCTTATTATGTAGGAAAGAGATGTCAGTCTGACATCCATTTAGCAGGGAGGTGATGCTTATATTTTAACGTTGTCCTTTTTGTTCATCCTACTTTGTTGGGTTTTTTGTTGCCATTGTCCCTCGATCCACTTGCCACTGTATTTATTTCCATTGCACTGGTATTGGGATATCTGCTAGTCCTCAGTCCCTGCACCAGCCCCAGACTTTCTTTGCATTTGTGGTCCCAATGACCTGAAATGCCTGTGTTGAAGTTGCATTGGAAGGACAAGGCTCTTTCATCTTCCCCTTCAGCAGCAACAAATTTGCTTCTGTCTCTGGAAAGCTGGCTAAGTCCCTGTAACCCACTGCAGAAGAAATTTCAAAATAATCCATTAGGTGACAAGCAGATTTCATTTTATATCTCTCTGTAATGCTCATCTGCTGCATCAGCTTGTTTATGCCTAAAGATACGAACAACCTCAGCCCAGTGTTAATATCATGTGCCATTAAAGTTCAAATGCATATGACTACCCTGATTGTTTGGATTGCTAGCATATCCTAATTGTTTGGACCGTTCATCAACAGCATATGTCTTTTCCCTTAGTACATTCTCCCCTGTCCAAAATATGCATGTACTTTTTTTTTCTTTTACTTTACACTGTTTTTCAGCATGTATGAATGATATGACTCTGACAGAGACACAGTGGGAATTTTAAGAGCTCTCTTATGATTTGCCTTTGTGTGTGACAGCTTTCTGAGTGTAGTGAATGAATGAATTCCTGATTGTAGGTTGTTTTTAATGCTATTATTCTATACCCATTGTAATGGTTTGCTGCAGTGTTTATAAATCATAATTTCTTATTACTATGTTTAACACTGTGACCTGAAAGCTATGTAACAAGATGGCCTGAGGAATTTCTGAGAGAAGTCTGAGTGCCTGCATCAAACTATATTTTCTAATATTTTGAGAGATTACCTAATTGATATACAATCAATGTTAAGATTGCAGTACGGCTCTAACTTAGAAGTTGAATGCCCTATGTTATTAAAATAATGTCTTTCTTCCAACAATTACCCTGGATAATGTATTGTATTATGACTTATCTGTTAACCCATTGGCTGCGAGAAAGAAATTATATTAGACAGAAGAGAATAGGGGGGCAGCCAAAAATACAAAACTGGTGCTGATCAGTTTTCCATCATTTTATCAAGTACTTATTGGCTTATGCCACTGAGGACCATTCACACATTACTCAGAAGTTTAACACCAATCATACCTACAAATTAGAGCTTCAGTCACTCATTGTCTTTATGACAAGTTTGCCTACCTCATTTCTTTGTTGGTAAACAAGTGTTTCACATTTGGAAGAGATCTAGATATTTGGCATATCCAAGCCTGGATTCTCACTTCTGTGCAACAACAAAGTAGATAGTGGGAGAGAAGTGGAAGGTGAAGCATTTTTTACCCTAGCAATCCTCCTAGCAATCTTCCCTAAAATGCATTTTCTGTGTTTGAGACTATGCTTAGCCCTGGATAGAAAAGAAAGCACAGAAAGGGTAAGGTGCCCACTACTGAGGCATCATCTTTGAAAGTTATACTTACCCAACCAATTTACTATAGAATTGTTTTAATAGTAAGAGCACCAGTGTTCGGAGGTCCTCCTCCCCTGGGCTTCACAGAGCCTGGGTGCAGTAGTTAAATGCCTGTACTGCAGCAACAACATTGTGAGTTTGATCCTACAGGGCTCCAGGTTGACTCAGCCTTCCATCCTTCCGTAGGTCGGTAAAATGAGTACCCAGTTTATTGGGGTCAATTAGCTTACAACATTGTAAACCACTTAGGGAGTGCTTTGCACTGATAAGTGGTGTAACTGCTAACTGTATGGTTAACTTTCCCTACTGGCAGCTTATTTTGTTTCCAATGTGCCTTCAAGTCAACTCCAACTTATGGTGACCTCCTCATGGGGCAATATTTCTTGGCAATATTTCTTCAGAGGAGGTGTGCCATTGGCTTCCTTTAAGGCTGAGAGAGTATGACTTGACCAAGGTGACCCTGTGGGTTTCTATGGCTGAATGAGGACTTGAAAAGCTGACCTCCTGGAGTCCTAATGCAACACTCTACCATGTTGACTATGTTAGTGGAAGAAAGCAGTGGCCGTTACTGTTTCCAACCGTGTCCTGGCTGTTCAGTTACATATTACTGTGTTCTGGGAAGAGCAGTCAACACCTTCCCAAAATTTTGGCCTTCCTATTTTTGTAGGGAAGTGAAGCTCCTTCATCTTATTCTTGCATGGCCCACTCCAAAATTATTCTCCTCATCCACGAGAAAATTAGGATCTTTTGTGTGTGGGGGGGGCATTGTCAGCCCCAAATAGAGCTTGTGCATTTACAGGAGTGATACTCCTGCAAATTGCAAGACTGACTCTTCTATAGGGATTTAAAGAATCTTTGGAAGTATTAAAAATATCTGAGTATTAAAAATATAGAATGATAAAATAATAAAAATAAATAATGAAACCATAAAAATATTAAAATATTTAAACATTAAATATTAAAAATAGCCTTTAAATGGTCAAAAATGTTTTCCAAGTCTTAAGAAACCTGACAAGAAGAATCCTGGACAGATGAGAATTTTCGCAGTTTGGAACTTATTCTGCGCAAAATTCAGATACGCTTGTTTTGTGCAGAAAATAGCATTTTCATTGTGGAAAATAATATTTCAGTGCAGAACTATTAATTCTGTAGTGAAAAAAAGCTGTACCTGGGGATTTGTTCTACATAAAATTTGCACCTTGGGCTGTAAGTTGCCAAAGCCTGTAGACACATTAAATTTGCAATACTGGATTTATAGTTCCATCCAGAAATACCCATGTCATATCTCTTGTAACTCTTATCTGAATGGTATACATCTTGCCTTGGGAAGCCATGCATTTACAAAGCTTGCAACATGTTTTCTGGGAGGAGGAGAGGGGGAATTGTTCAAAAACCATGCATATATGTAAAAACTAACAATGTGTAGCTTTGAAAGATGTGCACCTTGGTCAAGTATGTATATGAAATGACATACATTAGAAAATATACATACAAAATATACATACATTTTAGAAACAAGTACAGCCAATGCATACCGATTTCTGTGCATAGCTCAACGAGAAGGGGCTTGCAACTCCAGTACAGAAATTGTGTGGGAACAAGAATACCAGTGCATAAACTCAATGAGGTTGACAGATTTGCCCATCTTTGTGTGGCAGCAGATTTCCACAGTTCTGCTAGTGACTTACACTAACATGATTTCATTGTTTCAGAACAGTGCTTAGCAGTGGCATGGGACTTCAGCGAAAGTCATTTTGCTTGCCAGTAGAAGTTGCTCTACTGGCTCTTGAGAAGCTTGAGACCCATCTGGAGAGTTTCCTCTCCTTACAGAGGCAGGTTTTGCCTCTTCCATCATATACACCAACATAGTTAATACCAGTGGTTTGAGGGTTGGACTAGGACTCCAGGAGACCAGGGAGACCCACTAAACCAGTGGTTCCCAAGCTTTGGTCCTCCAGGGGTTTGGGACTTCAACTCCTGGAAGCCATGCCCAGCTTGGCTAACAGTCAGGAATTCTGAGATCTGAAGTCCAAAACACCTTGAGGAGCAAAGCTTGGGAACCTCTGCACTAAGCCTTGGAAACCCACTCTCTTGCCTCAGAGGGAGACAGTGACAAACACCATCTGCAAAACTGCCTTGCCAGGAAAACCTCATGACAAGTTTGTCTTAGGGTCACTGTAAGTCAGAAATGATTTAAAGGCACACAATAATAATATCAACAAGAATGACAGGATTGCAGCCCAGGTTTCCAGGCCTATGTTTGCTGCCAAACAGGTAGGGTACACATTTTCAAAAAGGTAATGAGTGAAGTGGTCCTCATTAGAGAGTCCTGCACCAGATAAAGCTCTGTGTTCTGGGTCCCTTGATGATATTGGCCCTAGTGACCTCTCTCTCTTTTGCAGATATGACTTCCCTTGGTAGTGTGTCCCACTGGAACAGGGATAACTGCCAGCCCATAGGGGGATTCTCATGAGTGCAAGAGATACAATCAATCACTGAGACAAACCAATAAACAAAGCAAAACAAAACCTTTTAATTCTTTTTGTTCACTTCTACCTGCTGGGAAGGGAGAAGATCTCATGCCTTCTTTTAGAATAACTTTAAAAGTGCTCAAATACAAGATTTTATGGGCACCAGCTTTGTGGACGTGCTCTAAATGTAGTGTTGTTTTTTTCAGTGTGAATATTTTCATATTGCTCAGTTTGCTCAATAAGAAACAAAAGGCAGTGCGTGCCAGTGGTTAGATTGGGAGCCTGAAAGTCAGCCTTGGTCCCCTTCCTAGCTGCTGATACTTTTTTTTTTTCATTTTGTGTATCATCTTAAATCTTTGCTTTTCAGAGCTTTCTTGATGCTATAAAAATTGCTGCTGAGAGTTTGCTTGCTTGTATAATGAGTCTGTAATCTGTAGGTGAGAAGTAGTAAACAATGTGAAGCTTTGGCATTACCACATCATGCATCTGGGAAGGAGCAGAATGGTTTTCTGACTGCATTTGGAGGTTTACAAAAATATGGTTGCAATCCTCTGCTGACTTAACTGCAAGGAAGTTCCCTTGATCCTTACCTAAACCCAGATCTGGTTCTGGGTAGACTTGCATTCAGATTGCATTGTAATTGTATGAAATTGCGCACCAAACTGGAGTGGAATGTCCATAAATTAAGTAAAAACGTTTGGGTATCACTTTTTTTCCAAGGCTCACAAATGCCTGCCATGTTATTGCTGGATACTAATATCTAATGCTTACAAAGGTGCTTCCAAAAATCTAAGAATGCAGCAATTTAACCCTGCTTGCTCAGATCACAGGTTCATCAAGCCCAGCAATGTTGGCCTATTGTAACAAGCTTTTCTGTCTTTCTCCACTTGTAATATTGTACCTCTGGTCATAAGAACACTGGGCCATCACTCAGCAGTAGAACACCTGATTTGCACACAGAAAGTACAAGTTTAATCCCAGACCTATCAAGTAAAGAAGGAACTCTGGTAGCAGACAAGTGATTTTCCTGAGATGATGGCAGTTAGATAAGACTGAATGTGATGGATAAGCTCCCTATGTTCTAGTCAGGGCCAGCCCTACACTAAGACAGAATAAAGCAATTGTCTGAGGTGGCAGATGATGGGAGCAGCACCTCCATTCCTCTAGCTGTGTCCCCTAGCCATTCTGTATGGCTCTCTCTGTGGGGGACACAGCTATGTGTGCCACATAACATGGCCATTGTCTGTCCAAATTGGCCTGCTGTTCAAGTACAGCAGAAGATGCTATCCCATGACTGGGTCTGAAGTAGAATTCATCTGATAGTCTAGGTGGCTGCTGTTCATAGAATAAGGAGGAGGTGCCATCTTTCTTTTGCCTCAGACAACAAATGCCTTAGGCCTGTTCTTCTAGCCCCTGCATTCCACTCTCCTTGCCTCTCTGTGTAATAGGATACATAATCTATAGGCAGCCATTTACTTCAGCCTTTGCTAAATCATCTCCATGGTTAGCTTGGTTCTCCTTAGCTGCAGTCGTTCCCTCCTGTAGCTATGTGTATTAGTATTAGTATTATTTAAAAAAAAAACAGCAAAAATGGAGAGGAACATGCTCATTACACAGATTCTCTATGCTGCACTGCATGGTAACCAAGGTGACAGCAGTGTATGGAATGCACCTTCCATGAGCTGGCTGACCACAGAGGTGCTCCTAACTTTTTTTCTGCTCTGTTTGTTTCCTTTGGGAAACTATAGAGAGAGAATTATATCCTGCAATTTGATCCAATTGCCTGCTCCTTTGCCATTTAGCCTCATGCATCACTGATGAGAGAAACTGAGGATGAAATGCTTTTCCCCAGTACTAATTCATTGCTACAGTATTTTGATTGTGCTTTTTAAATACCTCTGTGCCCTGGCTCCTCCATCCAATTTCATTAAGAGTATTAATTCTTCATTTTTAAGCAGTTGTGCTTGCGTGCTGTAATGTAGTTTTAGGTAAGAGTTGAGGCTGGATGAGCATGTGCTATCCTCTTTCAAAACAAATGAACAATTGTGCTTATATTGGAAATCTTAGTGTGATCTTCTTCTTCGAAGAAAAACATATTCTCAGGTCAGCCAAAATAAGTACACATGGGATGAGCAAAGAAATGCCAGCCAGAACTAGCTGACCACATAAACAGTGAAGGGGACTTTTCCTTCCCCTATGTCTTTAGGAGATTTGGTGGATCAAAGATCCAATTTTATTTAGAGAAAGAAATGCATTTCTTTCCTCTCCCATTGACAGACTAGACTCTGATGAGAATGGGACCCTGAGACACAAGCTTGGATACTCTCATATAGTTTGTCAGGGTTGCTAAGTCACTGTTGCAAAGTGCATCTGTTGGGAAAATCCCATCAAGCTAACAAATTTGATGGAAGTTGTGACTATAAGCCATCTACAGCCTCCTTTAGATAAATGACCATTCCCTAGTCCCTGCTATGTAACCATTACCTAGTTCCTTGATGCAATGTGGAACAAGATGTATCCTGTAACCTTCACAGTTATCAGCTTGTTCTTTAGGAGGAAGACCAAGGCAATACAAAAGCATTTCACTGCATTAGCCCATGTAAAGCCGTGTTAGTTTCTCCTTCATAAAGAATAAAGAAAAATCTTGAGGAGAGTTCACTGAGAATTTCTAAGCATGATCCTAGAAGTGATTTTTTTTCTCTCCAATGTAGATTCTACCTACAGTCTCCAACTCCTGCTCAGAAAGCTTTGATATTCCAAAATGGGAACTGGTAGCCCGCAGGCCTAATCTGATACAACAGAGATTTCAGTCCAACCCATTCAATAAACCTGGCTCATCCCTCTCCCTTCTCAATGCCCTGTTCTCCCAGAAATGAACTAAGGCATTAGGATGACCTGGTTGTGGTCCTTAGGGGCTGTCATATCATCCTGAATATCCTTAATCCCATCCATTTTCAGAAGCTGAGTAGGAATAGGCCTGGATACTCCTTGAATGAGAGGCCATGAGGGATCCCCAGATAGGATAAGGAAACCTGACTGTAGCTACCAGCTGAGTTGACAGTACCGAGCTAGAGGTAGCAATGGGTCAGTATAAGGCAGTTTCTTCTGTTCTTGTCCTTGCTCCTCCCTTGTTTTCCCTATGCAGGAAAGACAAGGAGTGCATGTGAAGTCAAGTAGGCTCTACTGGCACTCTAGGCACCATCAGAATCTGGATATCAAGATCCAGAACACCAACTGAGTCTGTCTCAATATCCCTTCACCTCTCCTTCATGGGAACAGTGAGGGAAGAGTGAAGCTAAGGTAGACTTGGACCATGCTCCACAAGTTGGTTGTGTCCTTTGGACAAGATGCACTTTGCTCCTTTCTCACCTGCTGAAGACATGGAGACATCTCTCCATACTGGAAAAAAACCATATGGCACCTTGGCTGGCTACCCAGTGACATCAGGGAGTATAGCCTATATCAAGTTATCCCTCCTGGTATCACTCAACTTGCAGTGGGGTCATACACACACATACACACACACCAAACTGGTTCTCCACCCTTCATTTAGGGGTAAGCAACTTAGTCACCTGCAACCCCATCTTCTGCTTCTGCCATTCCCGGTCAATCCCATAGGGCTCCTTGTAGTTAGTGCAGTGTAAAGGCCATGAGCAAAATCTCTACTCTCTTTCCATTCCAAGTTCAAAGCTAGTTCTTTTCATCTAATGATGGCCCATCCTAGGTACTGGCAAAACTTTCTGGCCTGACTGGCTACAACCATGATGTTCTATCAAGGCCTTGTTACTTGAACCTCTCAAGCCATGGGCTAGTCAATCAGATTCTCCAAAGCCATGACATAAAGAAGAAATTAATGAAAGAGATGAATGCAGCAATAGCGACCACCATAACATCAGGCTGGTGCCCACTAAAAGATGCTTCAGTGAGGGATTCTGTATCTCAGTAGGTGAGCCCTTTGTCAATACCATCTCCCTATTAATTAGACTCAGAATGGCCTACTTCGTTCCCCCTCATTTCTACAGAATCTTCACAACAATGCTGTGAAATAGATTGGACTGAAAAAGACTGGTCCAACAAATGTTGAATCTGATAGAGTGACTGGTCCAGGTTATCTCAGTAGTTTCATACCTAAACAGCAATTTCAAGGACTCCCCAGGCCATTGCTCTAATTGTTACGCTGTACTGTCTAGAAGACCATCTCCCTCTTGCACTGAGAACTGCCAGAAAGATTCTCCAGTCATTTAAATAACTCTTCCAATAATTCACAATATTTTCTGATTACACAGAATGTTTTCCTTGTGCAATGTAATACCTATTGCTGCAACCTCTTCTAAAACTGTCCAGTGTTTGATTCTGAATAATGCATTTCGTTCATACTTGCAAATGTATGACAGCATGATTTTGTGCTGGAAAATATAGTAGTATGGTGCTCCTTACAAATGTCTTCTAAGAACCATTTTCCCCATGCTACAACCATACTATTGCCATTAAAAATAATGTAGCCCTAAAGTGGTATGAAAAGTCAGAATTTTTTCTGCCTATTAATTCACCAGCCATCAGCTGCATGGATATATGCTGTGAATGAGATTAATATTTAATTAAACAGCAAGGGAAACATCTAGTAGGACACTAGTGCTATTGAAATGGGGAAAAGAAAAATAATTCAATTCACTGAGCAAGTTGAAAACCATTGTTCTATAAGAGAGATCTAACTACATTGAGAATAAAACTTCAATTGCGTCTAGCAAATATTAAAGAATTCAAGTGTTTACCATTTCTAGTCTTCAACTGAGATTGGAATAGAGGAGAAGCATTCAATTTAGTCCAGAGAAATGAGGAACTGGGGAACTGCATTATTTTGGTTCCTATCTGATTTTTCCAAACCATCAGATCAGCTGATGTTCCTAGTCCACCAAGCTGTGTTTTAAAAGAGAGGAAATGGCCAATTATATCAACGTTTTTTGGTTCTTTCTTCCCTGTTTCTTTCATATGCCTGAAGACTTGCTATTTTCCTCAACCCCAGATTCTTGTGATGTCTGACCTGGCCAGTTGGATTTAAGTAATTTTTGGCTTGGAGAAGGTGCTCAAACCACAGTTTCTTATGCTGGACCTCATGGCGAAACTGTGGTTTTACAAATCTGTGAGTCTTTTCCATAGCCTGACATGCAGGTTGCATGGCAAGAGGAGGGACTGATTTGGGGGTACGTAGCTCATTTCTGCTACAATAGTCTGAAATTTGTTGAACTCGGAACGTGGATTCTCTCAATCTGGCCTATATAATGTCCTTTCCCTTGTGTTTTGTTTTTCAAGCCAGCGTGTCAGGATTTCAGGCCAAGTCATTTTCAAAGCATTTAAAGGATTATTCAGCATGGCAGTCAGTGATGCCATAAACCTGCTGATAGATTTGCCAGGTCTGAGGCTCGCCAGGCTTAGAATCATAGAATTATAGTGTTGGAAGGGGCCAAGGTGGAAAAATCAGGTTCAGCCTCTTGCTCAATATAGAATCTCCAGCTAGAGCATCCCCAGTAGGTAGCTGTCTAACTTTTTTTTGAAGATGTCCTGAGAAGGAGACCCTACCACCTCTTTAGGCATTGCTGAACCCCTCTCACTGTCAAGAAGTTATTTCTAATGTTCAATTGAAATCTACTCTCCCATAACTTAAAACCATTAGAAATAGTTCTACCCTCTAAGGCAGCAGAGAGCAATCAGTATTCTGCACACATCTAGTGTACATCTTAAAAATATGCCCAAGAATCCTCAGCAATTTCACATGGGTTCCATAGTGGCCATACAAAGTTTCCTTAACAGTTGGAGTGGGAATTGTGTAGCCCTCTAGATGTTGTTGAATTGCATCTCCCAGTAGCTGTAACCCACATAGCCAATGGTGAGAAACATCGGGAATTGCAGTTTAGGAATATCTGGAGGGACAAGCAATTCCTCCTCCTACTTTACTGATGTAAAAGAAGTTTGCAGAAGGTAGAAAGCATGAGAGCCGTAGGATTAGCAAGTAAAAACAAAAACACTGTTGGGACTTAGTTGTGGTTAGGTATTGAAGATTGCTGAATATAATCCTTAGAGGAGTTGGCGGGTTTTTTGCCAAGGAATGTATTTGATTAGTTGGTTTGTTGATTAGTTGATTAGTTGGCAACTCTGTGTATAGCGATCTTATGGCGACACAAAGAGCCAATGGGAAAAAAGCAGAGGTGTTCTCAAATCGAAAGCTCCAGGGAGTGTCTTTTGTATCAATAGCAACCAATTTCTTGTTTGCTTGCATAAACTACTTGGTATGATTGAAAGCTTTCTCTCCCTGGAAAGAGCCCCATTGCTGCAGAGGTCAGGTCCCCCGTCATTTAAAATATTTGGAATGAACTCTGAGTATTTGAAAGTGATCAAGCAGCAGTGTCCTGGCTACACTTGAGGGTTTTTTGATAGAGCAAAGGAAAAATTAAATAAAATAAAGCAAAGCAGGAGACAAAGGTAGATGGCAGTCAAGAATAATGAGAATTTCAGTCCTACTCCACAGGCCTCTTTAGTGAGCTGAGATTCCCTCATTCAGCTTCTCTGTGATAAAGCTATAATGAGGTGACTTTTTCTCCTACTTATGTTTATATGAAAGAGATGTTCTCCCCTTAGGGCTTCCTTTCTCTTCTGTGTGTGATGATATCTGAGAATGGCTATATCATGAAAATCTATAGTGTTGTTACTATTAATATGACTGCTGGTGGAGCTTTGGATAGCAAGGAGGGGAAATGTAAAGGTAAGAGCTCTTTCCCGTCGTTGTGCCCCAGCAGTTGATATCTAGAGGCATTTTGCCTTGGATCCTGGAGGCAGCATACAGCTATTACAACAAAGGGCAAGTACTGGAAACTTCCAGTCTTCCAAGGAGATGGACAAATAAAAGCAATTCTAAAAATGCAAAGATTAAAAAAAATTAAAAACACATTAAAATGCTGTCTACAAACTTTTAAAAGCAATCTAAAAATATTCCTAAAATGTATTTTTTAAACAGGTAAAATAGGGCAGTTTCAAGCACTGAAGGCCATGTGGAATAAGACTATTTTGGCTGGCCACCAGCAGCTCAAAGGAGATGGAGCCACCCTCATCTCCTTGGGTAGGGAGTTCTATAATACTTTAACAAAATTGTAGTGCTATGATTCCACTTTAACTGCCATGGCTGCCTCCAGTGGAAGCCCGGGATTGGGAATTAAGCAAGAAACCACAGTTCCCTGGCTGGAAATTCTAAGTACCCATCCCTAAACCGCAACTCCCAGGATTCCATAGGGTGGAACCATGGTAGTTAAAGTGGGATCGTAGCACTATAAGTGTGTAATGTTAAAGGAACCTAACTCTTGCAGGAGGTGGCTGCAAGTCCTAAGGTTGATGAAGGGATAAGAGAAGCAGAGCCAGCTACATGCTCGTTTGGCTCCCACATGCACTGGCTGAGAGTCTTCCACCCCCTTTTATGCATGAGATAAGAGGAGACAAAGGGAAGGTGGGCTCCATGAAGCAGATAGCTCTTTGACCAGACATCCAACCATGTCAGAGTGTGACAATGCCCAGTTCAACTCATGCAGTATGTTATCTGAGCTGCTGCATTCTCAAGTTTCTCCAGTCCAGTCACAAAGTAAAAACTGTTTTGTTCTTTCAAGCTTTCGCATTTTTGTTTAAGTTAGAACTTCTTTCAAAAATTCAAATATTGGCTGATGATTTGCTTTGGTATTTTCCTCCTTTTTTCTATTTTTATCTTTTTTAGTTAATATATGTTACTGTCCTCTAGAACTGCAAGTATTTGTAATAAGGTTCCCAGATGTCAGACTCTGCACCATCTTCTCTGATTCTCAGGGTGAGGAATCCTAGGGTGAGAGCGCTGCCTTGAAGAGTTAGACTTGGCCTTTTTTTTTCTTTGAATGCTATTAGCTGTGCAACTGTGTTTGATGTTTAATGAATCATGCTTAATGACATCACCAGGAACCACCTCTGGTAACATCATAAAGGGTCATTCTTGGGTGTCAAGTTTTGGCCCGGGAATCTCAGGCCCAGTAACGGTGCTGGTGTGTCAGCCCTAACGTGTTCTTGTCTGTGTTTGTGCATGTTTGCTTTTGTTAGCAACCATGACACATAGGTGAGAAGACAGAATACATATTCTGAAAGTTAGTTAGTTTATTTATTATTTGTATTCTGTTTATTTCTGATCTTAGCTGCTTTGTAAGATCTTTTTGTTTTGTTTTGTTCAAAATGGTATAATATCAATATTTTTTTAAAAAAAATCCAAATATTTTCAGGATGTACCATTTCTCTGATGTCAGCACAAAAATAGGTGGTGGGAAGTATTTGTCAAACAAATTCACAAGCAAAAATAACTGGTTAAAAGTCACCTCATGTCCTGAAAATTGAAGCAGAGGGGAAACAGCTTCACAGCAAAGCTTATGAAGAGATCAAGTGAGAAAACAGGAGTAAAGAAAAACTATAATAAATACAATGGAGAAATGCCAGTGAGGTGAGAAAATGGGATAACACAGAAAATATTAGAAAGGAGTAAGAAAAGAAACACAAAGATGTATCTGTGAGGTTGGACAATTAGTACTAACAACCCAGCAGTATATCTAATTTGTTTGCTTCTAAAACTCTCCATTGCATGGTTGTGTCAAGCTAGGTTAGTGCAATGTCTAATACGCTGTTAATGTGATGATTCACTCAAGTGGATCGTTATACAAGAAGGGGCTTGTATAATTACTAGAATTATTATTTGTGTAGCTGGGTTTTTGAGACTGGAATGAGTTGGATCCAGATTTAGTCATGCTGTAAATATGTCCAGTGGAATCAATGAGACTGAAGTTAACCATGTTTAAATTAGATCCATTTCAACATAGGTAAAATCATTTAAATGATCAAACTAAGATCTGTGGAAATAGGTGTGGACTGTGATAATTTGAGAAGGAGAACAGTCCCCACCCCCAAGAAGAAATAGAAAGCCACTTCTTTAGGTTCCTATTAAATACCTGATAGTTTTGTTCCCATTTCTTTTCATATTCTTCTGCCTGTTGTATATTTTGCCATCTACTGGTAATATTTAAAGGTGAGATTTCTCAGTAATGTCCTGTATTCATACCCACTTTCAGAGTGGCTTATTGATCTATAAATAAACAGAACTTCCTAAAATAACTTAGATCTGATTTTTGTTTTGCAAATTCACTTGTACTCTTGACAGTTCATCTCTGTGAATGATCAAATCATTGCAAATCAAAGCATTTTTTTTTAAAAAAAAAAGGTTGTCAAATTTCTGTAAAACATATGGCATCGACTCCCAGAACCTAAAAGATGAATTTTGTATTTGTACTGAAGGATTGCTGCTTTAGCCCATTTTGTATGATGTATAGAAAAATGTGAAGTTCTTATCCTAAGGTGTGTTTGAGAATGTAAAATTGAATGTTGGACATTTAAAAAGATAACTGTATAAGCTGGAAAAGGGAATGGCACCCTCCCAAATGCTTTTGAGGATGGCGTGCCTTTGTTATGTAATCTTATTTCAAATCATAAAGTGTAACAAATGCTTTGTATTTGCATTAATCACAATAAAAGACATAAAATGAGCAGCTGTTCGGTCTTTAAAGTGCTTTGATTGTGGATTAAGTAACATTGATCTATCTTGAAAGAGTGTGCCTCCATCTTTTTTGTATTTTCCTTAATGTCTGTTCATGTGATTTGGTGAACATCTGTAAATCCATTTCAAGAGCTTGTTCTCTCTATTGTAGAACTTTATTGCTGATTTTCAATCCAACACATTTGCATGTTTACATATATATATATCTACATAAACTACCTTTAATTGAATTGTATGGCATTATTCCTTCTGAGCTACTCCTATCAACCACCCTGTTGTGGATTTCCCAGTATGTTTCTCCCACTGGGCTGGAATGGGAGAGCTTGAGCCAAAGCATAGGAATGCCAGTCAGTAGTGTGGCGTGTCTATAAACTGTTCTATCGCAGGGGTTGGCAGTGGCCCACCAGATGGTGTTGGATTGCATCTCCCACAATTAGCATTGCCAGGATTTCAAAACAGCAATAAGGTACAGTTGAAATTCATGGCATGCAGGGTTGACAACCAGGAAGCAGCTGTTAACAAGTTTGCATTTTGCCTAAATATCAGATGGAAGAATTGATTTTAGTTAACTTACCCATGTATTTCCTCTGTAAAATTAGCGTGAGGTCCACATTCATTAATTACGTGATGTATGCATTTTCATCTTTTTGAAGGGCCCGCACTCCAGAATATGGAGAAAAATGGAAAAGTTTTCCAGACCTCAAATAGATGCCACCCCTCATAATGAGGGATACCTACCAGTCCTATAAGAGACAAACTTTCCAGTCTTCAACTAAGGAGCATCTCTTAGGAAAAAAGGACACATGGCAACTCTGCCCTTGATCTCTCATCACTGATTATGCTGACTAGGGTTTATGGGAGTATAATTCCAACAATTTCTAGGGGATCATAATTGCCCACCTCTGTTCATAATGGCTCCTTTGTATTTATCCATGAGAACCACTAGAGGGAAAGTGGTGTGTCATTTGCATGGTTACTCAGAACCAAGCCCAGCTGTATTCAAAACTCCAAATGAGTGTGCACAGGATTTCAGCCCAAAGCCCTTGTAGCACTTTTCCTGTTTCTAAGAAGAACTAACATTGGGGAATGCAGAGACAACCATTTCATAATTGGCAAGTTACTGAGTTGTAACTTGGACCTATATGCTGTTGCTTGAGCCCATACAGATCTAGCTGTCCTAAGATGCACTCCCTCATTTGGGAATAAACTATCCCACAAGAACGGTGTTGCAGTGAGCAGATCCCACACTGGACTGTAGAACATATCTGGGTGACTCTACCACTTGGCAGCAAAACTCATAAGTTTTTCCCAAGGAATCCATTCCAAGGCTGGTCCTTTCTATTAAGGATGTGAATCTTCCCTCAATACAAGCATGAAGAATTCCAAAAGTTCAAAAATTCACTGCTCTTTTTAAAACATATTTTTCACATTTCAGGACCTGTTTGTGAAAATTTCATTTCTGCCTCAAACATTGCTTTGTGTGCAAAATCTATTCTTTGTGCCAATGAAATTTTCACAAACAAATTATAAATTGAAAACAAAAATCACACCAAGGTTGATTATCTTTTTTTGACAGGGTGTCCTGGTATGCTGTGTTACCCTTTCTTGTTCAAAAATGAGAAAAATGACTGGTATCAGCCCTGGTTAGCACTTGAGTGAGGGACTGCCAACAAATATATTTCAGAGGAAGGAAATGGCAAAAATACCTCTGAGTATTCCTTGGCTAAGAAAACCCTATGAAATTCATGGGGTCACCGAAAGTCAACAGGTGACTTGAAAAGACATACAAACACAGACAAACACATCTGTTTTTATACCCCTTCTTCCAATACATTCATATTTTTTCTAACATGTAGCTCCCAGCCTGAGAAGGATGTACCTTGCATATGATTGAAACTACAATTAAAAAGCATCTATATCCTCTTAACATGCAGTTATGGAGAATTCTGTTACATCTCAGGTATAGATTTGTGGTAAGATGTTCCTCTCCATAGGCTCTCTTTCATATCCTGAGGTGAATTTGCCCATGTTCTGCTTCCATGGAGTTATGATTGATTGGCCAGAAAGCTGCTTGGAAAGCTGCTTGGAAAGTGCTTGTCTGTATTTTCTCAATATTTTCAGCAGAGCTATTAAATCTGTGACCAGTTATGGAATGTTGCAGTTCAAGGTCTTGAAGAAAGCTAGCTGTGTACTTGATTCAGTGCCAGAAAGAGTTGTTGCACATGTGATGTTTATAATAACAAGAAGGGAATCTGACAAACATAAATGTCAGAAGTAGACCCAGCAGACTGCATCTGATCTTGACCCATTCTTTCCCATCTGTCTGGATGGTGCAGTCTTCTGTTGTTCATACACTTCACCAAGTTGTGCTATTACTCTGCCAAGTTGTGCAGCTTTCCAAGTTGTGCTGTTACCAACAGCTTTGGACCCATTACTGTTCCCATGATTGATGCAACTTGATAATCTTTTTAAAAAGCTACTGAGGTTCTCAATTGCACGAAAGCACACCAGCCAAACAGGCTGTGTTCCTCCCTAAAACCACATATTTAGAGTGGGAGCTCAGTTAGTAGAAAAAGAGCACTGCATATTCAGTTAGATGTTCTGGTGACCACTTCAGATATGTCAGAGCAGAAATATAAAAATGAAAAGTGTGCTTAGTTGCTTAAGCCTGTCAGAAATGAAATGTATCCCCTTGCAGATCTTGGGAAGAGGATAATGATATCACAAAAACCATAAGAGGAGAACCAGAACCCAATGTTGTTCTGCTGCATCCCTAGCTTTTTTCCCCCAAGTTTGCTTTCTGTTTAATGGATCTACAAGTAATCTCAGGCTGATTAAATAATTAAAGGCCATTGGCTGTCTGCAGCATCTTGCATAGCAGTAGATGTCTGCATGAGAGTGGTATGAAAAACAAACTTTAAATCTGTTTAAAGTCCAGACTAGCACCTTAGCTGGTTTCCCTGTATTTCATCAGCTGTCCTGTCAAGTTCTCCAGGTCATCTCCTGCCACAGAGGACTGGCTGAACCTTTCTGCAAATGGAGCTGAAAGCATTTTCCACCTGAACGTGGGCACTGATTTAGCTACTGCAAGATTATTAGTGGAACTCGGAAAAGTTACTTTGCCAGGGAGGCAGTTCACAGAGTCACCCAACAGAGCCAGGTTCTCTTGGGGGGAAATTCCACCAGCTGTTTCCACCATCCCTGATTTTTTTGTTAATAGTCCCTACTTGATTCACAGTTCTGATGTTTACAGACAATAAACATTTCCTTGACCCTGGTTTGAGGGCAGATAGTTTCTTAGTCTCCTAATACATTAGGAACTGTGCCAGATTTCACTTTCACCTGACATAAATTTGTCTGCCTTTCTTCTGCCTTGCCCCTTTGGTCACACCCTTTGCATGGCTTAAAAAAAACACCCCCAATCAATTAATCAAAATCTTAGCTTGTTATTCAATACTGTGATCCGGCAGGAATACTGATTCAAATCTCTGCCTTTCCTGATGCCTCTGGTTTCCCTCACAGGTAGAAACCCTGTGATCTAGTGCTTTGCTTTGATATCTCTGCCGCTACGTGATCCCTTCTATACTCACCAATTATGTGCCTCTCAACATTGGATTGATTTGGGACTCTGAGCAAAGATTACAAACCTTGCAGTTTCTCTCCTACTGCATAGTTAAAGGGCAGTGGCAATGCCATCTTCTTCAAAAATGTTATTCATGTTCTTGGTCACTGAATCAATGCAAGCCCAACATCTGTGAATTTTATTTGATCCTACCAGTACTATTAGATATGACTTGTTCCCAGTCTCTCCTCTTCATTGCTGGTGTTCAACTGCAATTCAAGTTGGCATTGTGGCCACTGATGTTACAGCCCCAAGGTTCAGTGAATTGCATAGTACAGTTGGTAATAATGTAGCTTATTTCCAAATACCATATTCAAATTCAGGTCAGGAGATTCTATGAACTCCAAAAGACCATCAAAGCCTCTCTAGGACCAGTGACTGCATTACATATCTAAATTTACTGTGAGCCATATATTCACAAAGGGAGGGAGCTTAAAATTGCCAAGCAACTGATATACATAAGCCTATGAAGGCGTTTTATAGCAAACAATTGTGATAGGTATGTTAGCACTATGACATGAAAAGATAGGGAAGGTGTACTGGATGATATTCAAGAACTCCATATATTAACTGCCGTACTACAGACACCCTTGGAATCTGCACATAACTGGGAGTATGGTCAATGAGCTACAAATACTCTCAATATCCCAAACAATAAAAGATCCTAGTTTTAACCTGAATTGCACCTAGGTGAATATTTTTAAACTGACTTTTTTTAAAATCAGATTTTTCTCCCATATCTCCAGCTATTTTTGAGGTGCCTTTCAGCTTCCAAGGCATTTTACTGTATGACAGACTACAGGAAGAGAAACTTTTACACACAACTTGGTTGTGTGATTCTATAGGTCGTGACCACTAGATGAGGTGCAAGATAACCCTTCCTCCATAAGCAAACAATACTGATTTTTGGACATACTCTCAACTTCTTCAGTGCTTTTTGGTATGTGAAACCAATTTTGTGAATGTTTTGGAAGATATCTAGAATCAGAATGCTTCCCTGCAATGTGGTTGAGACACAACTGCAGTCGGAATAAGTGTTACAACATTCACAAGACCTGGTCAATAATCTTGAAGAATTCAGTTGAAAACTTTCACTTTGGTGTGCCAAAAATGGTCATGGGAATTAGCCCTCCAATGAATTCAGTTAATGCATATGGAACAGTGCTCCTTTCGTCTGCCAGTTCTTATACCTGTATGTCCTGACTAGAAATCATGCTGATTTGCTTTGAGCATTTCATATTTAGGTATATTACAATGTACGTCTTTACAAAACATTTTCAAAAGAGAAGAAATTTCATATTCCAGTGTGGAATTCAAAAGTAGTCCCCTCTACAACTTTTGTCCTAGAAATTGGAGTTATTATATAAACATCTGTATTTCACGTTTCTCTAAGTGCTCTGGAGCTAATACATCCCATATAGCATATAGCTAATTAAAGTTCAGTAAAGCTTTGCATTGCAACAGCAGAGGGAGAGATTGAAAAGCTGTCATTGAACTGCTGAGGGATCTATTATTGACGTTCAGTGCAATCCTATGCTTGTTTATTTGGAAGCTTTAGGACTTGTAAGATCAAAGCTTCTGTGATGTAAACTAAGAGGGTTGTTTGTAAAAAATATAAGTTTCACTAGTATTATCTTCAAGAAGAAGGAAATCCTTCAAAATCAATACTATTGCCTCAATCCCATTGTTAGTCTTGACAAGAGTAGAGCTGTTGAATCAGTAAGATTTACTTACATGTCGACTCACCATTCAGCTGTTGATGCAATAGGTCTACTTTTCTTGGGATTCAGCCTCTATGTTTTTAAGGGGATGGATTTCTTATGGGGGAAGGTTGAGGTCATTCTCAACAAAGATCAGTATAAAAGAAATGAAATACTACTTGAGGAAGTAAAATTAAAATGGATCAAATATACCCCTTTTTGTTGATTAAGATCTCTTATCTTGATTTAGGCATAAAATCCAGTCATGAAACAAGTCCTACGGTTGTGCTACACGGAGTATTGTTGAGGTTTCCAGATGTTATTTATGTGAGCATCTCACCATTCCTCAAAGATAGCCCAGTGTGGCTAACAAGTTGTTTAAAACACAACAGAATGGACAAGTGCTATTAAAATCATCATTCTAAAATCACAGATATATAACTTTTTTAAAAAAAACCTGTAAAATCACCAACAAGGATCATCAATTAAACAAATGCAAATTGTCTGCCCCTCAAAAACTTTGCTAGATATATGTTATGCTGTGCAAATATAATGAAAATGTATGATATAACTTAGTGGATCAGGCCAAGGGTCTCTTTTCTACATCCCCCCAAGCCTGGTACTTCCTACCTAAATTTGGCTGGGAACCCCATAAGCAAAACCCAATTGAGAAAGCCAGAATTATTTGCCCTGCCAGTACGGTATTTTTCAAACAGAAACCAGACCCTGGAAGGCAAACTTCCAGTATGTAAGTTGTAAAACTTTTGCTTTTGTGCTATTTTACAGCACTCTGAAAACAGATGGCCATTAAACGTATCAAAATAGTTGTCATTATATGAGACTGTTGGGTTTCCTTTCTTTGCCCCCAACAAAAACATCAAAAAAAATGTTTCCCCTTTGATTTCACAGAGGTTCGGATTTTATTAAAAAAAAGTGTCAACCAACTTTAAGGAGCTGTCATTCTTAAGTGTTATTTTTCCAGTTAACCAAGAGAACATAGAACAAAAGTCTGCCATAAGAAGACTTCATGACTGAGAGATATAGATGTCCTACGCTCATGAATTTCTGGGAAGCCTCTGTAGATAAGATTTCCCAGTGATTTGCCTGGATGTACAAAAACTCTTTCTAACAAACAGAAAGGAGAGAGCTTGGCTCTAAGATTGCAACCACAGCTGCAGCGATTGCCATACATGCTGAAACCTTAACTGTGGATGTTGAACGGTCTGTGGCTTGAAACTTTGGGCTGCTGAGAGTAGGCCCTGCTATGCTGTACCTAAACAAACTATCCAGCATGCTTCTTTCAGTTCCTCATGGACTGTATTCTTTGCCTGCGTATTGTGTATTTTAACAATGAATACGATCAACATTTGTTCAAATGTTTGGCCTTAACACAAGGAAAATGGCACTCTAAAACCCAAGTATGCCTAACATGGAGTGTATTCCTTAATTCCTCAAATACATAGTATTAACTATGGGAGATGTCACCTCTTGTTCACTGTGCCATTTGGAAAGGACTCCTTGTCTAGAACCGTGGCTTCCAGTCTGTTTAGACCACTACCAGTGATCCATCAAAAATTCTTACGCATTTCATGTGGGCAATGGGAAGTTGTCTTCTAGTGAATAAGATCCTCAGACCACTTGACCCAGTACCGTCTACTCTGATTGGCAGCAACTCTCTCATAACTTAAGCAGAGTTCGTTCTCATCACCTGGTAGCTCGTTTTTTAGTGGAGATGCCAGAGACTCAATCTATGACCTTCTGCATTGCAGATGAATTATGCAGTGTGTCCCTGAACTATAGCCCACATCTCCTGGCCTGATGTCAATATTAGGACTATTTCCCAGTAGGAATCCAAGATCAAAGAAGCAACTTCTTTGTGATCTTCTCCTACTGCTAAATTATATCATGGTTCCATTTCTGTTGACTACAGAAAATGAGTTGGGGTCCAGAATGCTTAAATCTATTCGTATCCCCAGCAACTTTTAAGTAAGGGAAGGAAATTGACCTACATTGCTCATTCTTGTTTCTGGGAAAGCATTGGTTCAGCACTGTTCAAATTGGACTGCCCTGGGTTAACTGGTTCACAACTCAGGTGGTCCATCCTGGTCCGGCAGATCACTACTGCTTCAAGCGCTGCTGGTTGGGAGCCACAGTTGTAGAGACTGGAGCCATGCATGTTGTTTTCCCACAGTTCATCAATGCATCACACATAAATGTATGCCGCAGAGGCTGCCAAAGGCCTTTCAACTTTACGGTTAATGCGTGTGCATAGACATTGATCCCTGTGGTGTGAATGTGTGTTCTTAATTTTATTGCCATAAAATTTTTTAAAAAGCCGTGTACCTAAGCTTTTGGAAGATCAGTGCACTGGTAAAGTAAAAGTGATTCTTGAGTTCCAGAAGGTAAGAAGAAACCTTTTAGCCCAGCTCACAGGCTAAGAGTTGAATGTTACAGTACAGCTGTGTCACCAATTTCCTTCTCTCTAGCTGTCTCGTGTACAGTTCTGTGCATATCACGTTCTTAAATCTTTGTGATGAGCGTATCGTAACTTAACAGAAGTTTCTTTTTTTCTTTTCCCCCTTGGCGTATGTATCTAATCCTTCTCTTGTCGCTCTTCTTTGCATGCTTTGGAGTACAATTAGCTGTGCAATCAATTGGTCACGCACGTTAACGCCCGTCTAATCTCTTTATTCTTGTCTCTGTTATCACCAGGCCTCCTGAACCTGTTTACAGCACTGTGAACAAATTCTGTGATAAGCCACCTTCTCCTAGGCACTATTCCCCTGTCGAGTGTGACAAAAGCTTCCTCCTTTCAGCTCCCTATCCCCACTACCACATAGGCCTGCTCCCTGACTCTGAGATCATCAGGTACTGCATGCGCTTCTTCCTCACTTCCTCATAGCCGAATGCATGAACATTGCTCGGGTGCGCAGGAATTAGACTCCATCTTCCACCCATGCAGTAAAGTTCCCTCCACAAAGGCTTGTGTTGACTTAGCTTCCACCTCTCTCTCACAGCTGCCATAGAAATGCGCTATCTTCTTATCAACAGGGTTGGGTTGGGAGAGTTGGCAGCCATGGTACCAGTGAAAGGCTACTAGGTGGAAAGCAAAGCAGTGTTGGATCACTGGCCTCTGTATCCCAATGTAATTTATTTCAAACAGCATTGGCTTGCCACACTTTTTACTCTGTCTACTGACAGACTTTTTAAAAACTGAATCTGGTCTCTATGGTGGAGGGATGAACCCTCAGGGGATAGATCATGGATACAGAAGTAGAGGAGCACATTGCCACTGGAATAGTGTCACCAGCCTCTGCTTAAATGAACTTCAGTGGTCATTCCACAGTTTGGAAAAATGCCTTGTGGACTACAACTCCCAGAATTGCCCATACCGTTTGGTCATGACTGTGCTGTCCATGGAGGATTCTGAGAGTTGCATCTTTACAAAGGACTTCTTCCAAGCTCTATGTCACATAAATCAGGAAGTGGGGGTGCTAAACAGTAAGTGAAAAGGCAACGTGGGGACTGATCAGGAGTGAAAGGTTTGGGTTTTCTCATTCACAGCAGATGCAAGAACATTGTCTAATCATTGCACTGAATGAGGAGGGAGGCTGCGTATTCTGAAAAGCAATGGGAATTAAATTCTTCAGATACTCATTTTTCTAGATTTGGTTATCATTTTTGCCAGATGTGGAACCTAACTGTTTTGTGTATCTCTTTTGTCACCAAGAGGTAGCATAGAAATGCTTATAGAAAAAAATAGAAAATCAAAATATAGCATAGATGATATACGTACTTCAAGAAGCATCTTTTTCCATGTGATCCTGACCAAGTGCTACTAACACTGTCTTATGGTTATTATTGCTCCATGTTGCTGCACTGTCAATGGTGCGATTGATAAATATATTTGTTGGGGACACTGACAACAGGGATTCCCACTTTGTGCTGCCTTCGCTTGCTTTGATAGAGGCAGGGAAGGTCATTTTATTTTGCTAAAGTGTTGGCTCATTTTGTTGATTTGTTTTCATTGAGCGCTGCATTCTTCTGCTGTATTTTTGTTTGTTGTTTGGTGAGATTGCTTCTTTTGGATTTAATATTTTGTAACCACCTTTTATCTTTCTAGGGGAGCAAAAACACCCCAGTACAGAAATTTCTTTAATTAAGATCCTATATTCCGAAGAATGATAGGATTGGTTTGCATGGGCCATCATTCATGACTACTGAGTTTCACTTGTAATGGTCAAGGCATGACCCGCTATCAGAAAACTGCAAGAGGGAAGCCTGGTGGAAACCATGCTTCTTGCTCATGGAATCTGTCTGAGCTTCATATCAGTGACAGCCTTATGGTAGTTTGTTTCAAACAACCTGGTTTCATGGTGATATTTTCAAAACACTTTGGCTGAGATATTGTATAGGGATGGTATGGCACAAATCTCTGCATATGGAGCTAATGTGTCCATTGTGCTATTGTTCCTCTTTTTGAGTTCTGTTGGGACCAACTGTAACTGAACATTGAAAACATGACCACAGTTTAAGACCTTTAATATATACATACAGAGCCAGAGCCAGTGTGCTGTAGTGGTTTGCGTGTTGAACTGGGAGACCAGGGTTTGAATCTCTGTTCAGCCAAACCTACTGGGTGATCTTGGACAAGTCACACTCTCTCAGCCTCAGAGGAAGACAGTAGCACAGCCCCCTTCTAAGAAATCTTGCTGCCAAAACTCTGTGATAGGTTTGCCTTAGGGTTGCCATAAGTTGGAAGTGAACTGAAGGCTCACAACAACAACAAATATATACTTAACAACAGTACAACATTTGTATAATAAATATGACACATATGTACTGTCTCAAAGGTTCCATGCCTCTCAAGTGGTGCTAGTGCAGGACTCGACTGCACAACTCATTTGCCTGAGCTGCCCGGTAGTGTGTTGCAACACTTGGATGCAGTTTTAAAGCCCTAAATAAAATATACCAAGTAAGTGGAAATGCATAATACAAGTTCCACTATGAAGAATTGCCCCCCTCCCCAAATACACAACAAAAACTCTGCTACCTTATTCAATATGTAAAAGGCCTAATCCTTATCCCTGGCAATTGAAGCTCTTCTCCTCTCCAGCACTTCCTTTCTTTCTGAAGTCGCCTAATAAGAACAGACACTCCTAGGGTTACCTCACCACCTGGACCAAACCAATCATTCACAGGGTTTTCAATCCCTGCATTGAATGGCAATATCCAATGCACAAGCGAATGTGCATTTGCATGTGCAGTGCCCATGTGCACGTATGATGTGAGATTTTCATGGAAATGCACAATGTGCTATATGTTTGCAAAATATTACCATCGATGCAATTACCCTTTTACTACCTTGAACTGAATGCAGACCTGCCACATAGAACAGCAACTGTTTCTGTAGGCAACCTAAGCATGGGTAAGACATAACAGACATTTGGCTTTCATGTTTATTTGCTCCGTCTAACCATTTGGAGGGTGGGGGATTCCAACAAGCCCTGTCGTGAACTTTCTAATGTTCAAAGGACCCCAGAATGTGGAAAAGTCAATTTTTTTGGACTACAATTCCCAGAATCCCACAGTCATCCCCCCTCCGCTGCTGTTCTATCTGAATCTAATGAAGCTGCTCTAGTTCTAAATCAGTGCCTGAAACCAGTAATATGGGTAAATAAACTGAAGCTTACTACAAGAAAGATGGAGTTAATCAAAATGTGACCAGTGATTATGGATTTAGCCTGTATTTTATGGGGTTGCACTGCCCTTGAAGACTCAGGTTCAGAGTTTGGGTATGTTCCTGTCTGCGTCCAGAGCTGGATGTTTTACTTTTCAGGCATGTCCAGGGACACATTAGAGTAGTGAAGGCTGATGCACCAACTGTGCCTTTGTCTGGGTTTATTTGATCTGATATCCACGGTGGCACGCACCACCATTAATTCTTGTTTGGGCTATTATAACATGTTCTTTTTTAAAGTCTCCAGATAAGTGCATCCATTAGGTCCAGAACAGTGAGGCCAGACTCCTGACTGTGGCCACAAACAGCCAACATGGGACTCCCTATTTGTTCAACAGCTTCACAGTCTACTGGTGTGATTCTGGGGAAAATGGAAGTGCTGGTTGTGGCTTATAAAGTGCTATGACTGGAATCAAACTGCCTGAAAGATTTCTTTACCCTTCAGAGCTAGGGAATCATGAGAGATCTTTTAAGAGAAGCCTTTCTCTCAGTCTACAGAGAATAGTAGCCATGTCCCAAAGTGCTCAATGGATAAATGAAATAAAAAGCTAGGGTACTCCCTTTCCATTGTTCTTCTGCCAGCAAGCATATTCCTTTGATACTTAAGTTTGTTTATTATTGAAGGAGAGGTCACTTTTTTGTCAGTGTGTTCTTAACTATATTTTAAATCTATTTTTATGTTTCAATTGATTTTGTGCTTTGTTTTTTAAAAAAACAACTGCTGTTGTTAGTTATCTCGGGTGTCATTTTGTGGCAGAAAAGCTATTTGGATCTACCGGTAGATTCTGTGCCTAGTCGGATCAACCAGTAGGATTCTTCCCACCCTTGGATTACCCTGTCATTTTTAGATATCATGATAAAATCAGAGATCGGAGTCATGTGTCCCTCTTAATTTTGTTGGATTAGAAGGCCCAGCAGCCCTAGCCAACATAGTCCATGGTGAAGGATACTGGGAGCTACAATCCAACAACATCTGGAGAGCCATGTGGTTCAAATCCCTGTACTAAACTAACCACTATAGTGGTTGTCTGGCTACTCCTACTTGTGAATGATCAATCTGAATTCCATAGAATGTAGTCTTATCATGACATGCAAGATGGATCAAAGTCTTACAAAATTCAGTGGCTGAGAATCCTGTCTTGCACATGTGTCACTCACCCTGCAAGTACATTTCTACTTCTCTTCCCCACCCCCAGTAGCTTTCAAGACCTGGGGAGTGTGCTGCTGTGGCCATTTATTGGCTAGAACAGGAAGGAGCAGGAAAATAACTCATATGATTAAGAAACTGCAAATCTCATAGAAGCATAGAAACATAGAATCATAGATTTGAAAGAGGCCACAATGACCATTGAGTCCAACCCCCTGCCATGCAGGAACACACACTGAAAGCACCCCCAGCAAATGGCCACCCAACCTCTATTTAAAAACCTCCAAAGAAGGAGACTCCGCCACACCCCAAAGCAGCATATTCCACTGTCGAGTGGCTCTTACCATCAGGAAGTTCTTTCTGATATTTAGGTAGAATCTCATTTTGTTTGTTTGCTCCATGTCCTAGTTTCTGGAGCAGCAGAAAACAAGCTTTGCTCCATCTTTAACATGAATCCCTTCAAATATTTAAATATGGCTATCATGTCACCTTTTAACCTTCTTTTCATTGGGCTAAACATACTTAATTCCTTAAGCTGCTCCTCATAGGGAATAGTTTCTAGGACTTCTACCATTTTGATCCTCCTCCTCTGGACACATTCTAGCTCATCGATATTCTCTTGAATTGTGATGCAAGAACTGGAGACAGTATTCCAGATAAGGTCTAACCTAAATAGAATAGAGTGGTATTATTACTTCCCTTGATCACAATTCTGAAGGGAAATAAAACAAATTTATTCTTTATCCAGGAGACCAATCTTGGCTCTTTCCCCCTTAGCTGCATTTGCAGCTGAGATGGGACACTTCTTGGTTGCCTTATTTACCCCTTCCCTATTCTTTGGCCAGGGAATGTCCGCAGCAGCACACCCCCAGAAGTTAGCTTTGTGGGGAGGTTTTGGACAGTGCGCAAGGAGCTACTACATAGCTCAGCATCTCATCCAAAAGAAGATAGGTGTGCATATCTATACTTATGCACATATAAGTCACCAACAGGATTCCAACTATTTATGTATTGGGGTAGACAAATTCTCTGCCTTTTCACAGGGCAAGCTTCTACAAATCCCCAGTTTCATCTGAGGAAAGAATCAATTAATTAACCCCGGAAAGACTGATACTGACACAAGAAACCTTTGCCTGATTTGGCTTTTGTCTTTCTCTGGAGCAGCTTTTAGCCCTGTCCTAAGATGGACACAACCAGCAACATCATAGGAATCTGCCTCAAGGCAGCTCTTAGAAGGATCAGGCTTTGAAAAGCCTGTGGGATTTTCATGTCTGCAGCAAACAGATTTCATTCATTCTCTGTAAAGATAATCCTCCCCAACATCTCCACAGAGACATCTTTGCTTTCACTGTGTAGCCTAGTGTGCTAAGACCCGAATTGAAAGAAGCTACAGAGGCATCCTCGAAAGTGTGCAAGGGAAAGCCTGCCTCTTGGGGAGGTGCGTATCAGCTCAACACCACAGGATGGAATTTAGTTTTAATTAAGGGATTAGGATGCAGCAGCAACACAGGAAAGGGCTGGGTTAATCCATTGAATCAGTTGTTTCATATGGATTCTTGGGGACCGTGCTGCTCAAATCCATTTTACAGTTTCAAGATGCATATCATGCAAAAGACATGTTGAGTTTTCTCGAGGTAGAAAGGAACATGTCTTTGCCTGCTGTCCCTAGCAATGCTAGCCCTAAGTGCAGAGGAAAGAATCAGCCCCATGGAAGAGAACCCAACTAGCACAAGTGTTTGATGCTGCTGGGTTTCATAGAGTAGAACCATAATCACAAAGCCATCAGGCCCAACCCCCTGCCATGCAAGCACATAGCATCAAAGCATTCCCAACAGCTGGCCATCCAGCCTCTGTTTCAAAACCTCCAAAGAAGGAGACTCCACCACACTTCGAGGCATATATTCCACTGTCAAACTGCTCTTACAACCAGAAAGTTCTTCCTAGTGTTTAGATTGGATCTCTTTTCCTGAAGTTTGAAACCATTGCTCCATGTCCTCTTTTCTGGAGCAGGAGAAAACAGGCTTGCACTATTCTCCGTATGACATTGTTGTGGTTTTCACAACATGGCTGCCATATTCTTTGTAACAAATGTTTGTTATGCGAGGACTCAGCTTCTTTGAAGTGAACCACAGAGCTTGGAAAGTTACTTTTGGACTGCAGCTCCTAAGCTGGAGATCCTACATGCATAAATGTTGGCATATGGAGTTATAGGTTCGTTATTCTACATAAACCTTGTGTTGAAAGGCAAAGTTGCATGACTGAATCCATCTCCAATTGTACAAGCAAACACATATGTGCATGAGCATCTGCATGTACAATGCTATCACATGTGTAACTCTGCTTGTAGAACCTGAAGTGAATGCAGACATGTCAGACAAAATGCCCAACTGCTTTTGTAGGGAAACTTATACACATGTAAGACCCCACACAGGATTCCAACCTTAGAGTCCTCCAGCCAATGGCCATGATAGCTGTGACATTCTAGGTGCTGTGTATAGAAAAAGTAACTTCCTGAAGCTCTGATTGAGAGCAAAGTAGGGGCTACCCAGATATGAGAAGAACAGCCTCTTAGTTGCTCAGACCAGTGAACAAATGTGCCTTCAAGCTTTTATTTGAAGCTTCATACATGACCTCTTCTTGTCTGGCTGATATGGCTGGTCTTTCTTTAGTTTGCTGGACTGACCAGAAGAGAATGTTTGCAGTGTCTGTGTTTGAGCCACAAATTCAGGAGCATCTATGGGCTTCAGACCTGAGACTAGTGCTGTTGGATATGGTAGCCTCCAGCATGTTCTGTTTTCATTGCTGAAATGTTGGTGGAAGGATCCACTTTGGTTGAGATTGTTGGACTAGAACTTGTGACGTCTAGGGTGTACTATCCACAAAGCCATAAAAGTCAGTGGGGAAGCTTGTGCCAGATTGTCAGACTGACATACCTCACAGGGTTGTTATGAAATTAAACTGGAATAGAGAAGACTTCTATATAGCCCTTAAACTCAAAGGAAAATTGATCATTATCAGGACCAGGACATGCCCACAACATCACCATTCTAATGCTAAGAGTGATTTGGCAAATCTCACCATTTCATCCAAAAATTGGGTGAGTTTTTTCTTTTCTTTTCCTTGGAATTAAAACTATGTAAGAAAATATAATTTTCCTAGAATCTGTTATCAGCAATCCAGAAAATGGAAGAAATAGTCACTGGGATTCTGCATGAGTTTTAGGCATGGGTTCTATTGGCTAGTCCTAACTAAAGTAAGTCCTTCGAATCAATGACTGAATGGTCAGTCAACAGTTACCTAAATCCCATTGATTCAATGGATCTACTTTAAGTGGGATTACCTATTAGGATCTGGGCCAATGTGTTTATGTGCATGCATTTTGATTCATTTGTACTAAGGACAAGTTGCATGCTTTCTGAAATGTGCTCACATGTGGCCATGCTAGATAGAGTAGTGTATGTATCACTTGTTCCTACAACTTTTTTGAAGAGCCACACAGCAGACGCAAGGGCTTCCTAGCATTCGTCAGGGCTGTGGCATGTGAAGAAGGTCCTTTAAAGTTTTACTTTCCTATTCTTAGCCTGCTGTTACATGGTGGCAGCTGGTGGCTTTGATGCCAATAAGATGATGAACATGCCTTGGGTTTTAGTCCACATTTTCAAGAAGCTGTCCAAAGGGCTGTGACCTACCCCAAAACGTGATCAATATCTGAGTAGCCCAACCTTTGAAATTTGATCTGGAGATGTAATGCTTCATTAAGTTTGTTCTCAAAGGAAGCAATTAATAATGTTAGCAATTTTATTCCTGCTGTGAGAAAATCTTTGAAGATTATCTATTTATTTATTTAACAGCCCAGCTTTCTTTCAGCATTGTACCCAAGGCAGTTGTGTGGTGTTTGAAGTTCAGTTTTCAAAGACTGTTCACAGTTCAGAACTTTTTCTTTGCAAAATTCACACAGGTGTTTTTCCACAGCAAATAGCGTTCCGTATGCAGAAAATGAGAGCCACTATAGTGTAGCAGTTTGAATGTTGGACTACCGCCCTAGAGACCAGGGTTTGATTCCCTGCTCAGCCACAGAAGCCCACCAGGTGGCCTCAGGCGTGTCACACACTCTTAGCCCCCAGAAAACCCCATATTAGGGTCACCTCTGGGTCACCATAAGTTGAAAATGACTTGAAGGCACACAACAACAACAATGCAAAAAATGTTATCTATGTGGAGAAATAATCTTTTCTGTGCAGAAAATGTGGTGAGATTCACATGCGCACACTTTTCTTGTTTTTTCGTTTGTTTTGTTTTGACATAAAACAACGTTTTCTGTGCAGATAACAGCATTTTCTATGTAGTGTTCAGAATAACTGTGAGTGAGTGAATTCTGCACAGAAGACATCCAGACCCATGAAAATTCTTATCCATCCAGGGCTCTCCTTGTGACGCTTGTGAGATTTTCTTTGTGCCCATTTTTGGCCATTTTCAAATATTCTTTTCGTTCTTATGGAGTATTTTCCCCCCACCTCTAATCCTAGAGCAGATTCACTGCTCCATTGACATCTAAACTCCACCAGCTGCCACTGGTGGGGGAAAGAGCTGTTCTTCCTTTCCTCTCTATGTTGTAACCCTGATGCAAAAAGGAGGCCTTGGACTTTCTATATTTGGAATGCTACTTCTCATTGCCACCTTAAAGATGTCACTGTGAGTGATCATGGGGAGAAGACAAAACCTAGAAGTGTGACAATTCTAGCAATACATAGGCTGAGATACTACCTTGTGCTTATCTCAAAAACAGACTGGATAGCTCCCTGCTGAGGATGCTCTATCTGGAGTTCCTGCACCAAGCAAGAGGTTGGACTTAGTGGCCTATGGAGCCCTTTCCAATGCTCTGATTCTATGGCTAAGTAAACTCCCAGCAGCCCTAGCAAAAATAGCTAATGGTGAGGAATACTGGGAGCTGTAATCCAACTACATCTGGAAAGCCACACTTTCAGAGCTCCTATCTTAAAAGGAAACTCTTGGGGGGGAAATCACAACAGCAATTTTTTGGTACCATAATACAAGAACTGTCCATGGTAAATAGGTATAATTGAAACTGATGTATCTGTTAGGACTCAGTTTAGATGATATAGTTACTAGGCCTCAACATCCATTAATACTCAAAATGCTCAGCCTCCGGAGTGGAGAACAGGTGGACTATATCCCCTTTTTTCATCCCCAAGCCTCCACATGGCTGGATTTATTTCTTTATTTTGGTTGAACAAGGAGAATCGTGTTCCCAGAATTGTGAAGGAAGCATGGTGAAGCACAACGCACCTTTAAAACAATGTGTACAGCCTGAATTAATTTTGCAAAATGGAGTAAAACCTGGGATCTTTCACAGTGCACAATTTATAGCATTATGGTTCCACTTAAACTGCTATAGTTGCACTCTGTGGCATCCTGGGGTATGTAGTTTGAAGAGTCACTAAAGCTGTCTGACCGAGAATTCTAAACATTGCTCCCTAAACTGCAAATTTCAGGATTCCGTAAGGTGGAACCATGGCAGTTAAAGTGGAATCATGCTTCTATAATGGTATAGCGTGAAAGGGAAAGTGATTTCCAGTCACTTACAGTTTCATTGGGAGGGGCAATGAGCTCCCAGTGACTCTTTAGAGGTGGAACATTGTCCCCTTGATTCATGAAACTAGTTCATGCCCTACCCTGACTTTTTAGTAATATGCAGTATGAAAAGTATATTAACAAAAAAAACACTGAAAGGGTTGAGGCTGATTAATCCCTGAACAAAAGTTTCATTTTAAATTTGAAATTGTCTGCTGCAAAAAGCAAATTGGGTTCTGCTTCAGCGGACTGGCTTGTTCTTTCCCCTTTCTCTTATAAGTGTACATTAAGTACTTTAAGGAAGGAAGAAAAGTCCTTGATTTATTTGGTTGCTGCTTTGCTGTTTAGATCAGGCTTTCAGGAAAACAAAGAAAGCCCTGAGCTTTGAGATAAGAGCGATTTAATGCAGAGGCTCCAATACTTATTTTTTTAAAAAACGTATACCAGAAAGATCTTCAGTAGAAGTCCTTCCCCCTCCCCTTCATTGTGTTGTAATGGTACAGACAGGTTTGAAGAAGCTTAGTCAGGGGTGGGGAAATGGGTAGAGTGAGAGGTAACGTTCCCAGATCTCAGGGCCACAAGATGAAGGGATGAATCTCAGGGCAAGAACACTGCTCTGAAAAGTAATGACTTCTTTTTTTAAATTTGGGCTGTTTCCTGCTTCCATCACCATATCCTCCAACATTTACAGGTGAAAATGGGGGTATTTGAGGCCAAGCAACATTAGAACATAGGCAAGAAAGCAAACATTATTTGTGAGGAAGAATAAACAATTGTGGAGAGAATGCAGCATTTTGTTCTTTGTTGACCCTACTGGGAGAGACATGACTCATTCCCTCGGCCATTTCTGCACTAGACTGTTCTAATACTGTTATTCCACTTTCAACATCCTATGGATTCCTGGGGTTTGCAGTTTAGGGAAGGGCGGAAAAGGCCCTTCTCTCCTTTCCCTCACTGAATTAAAAACAAATTTTGCATTTTGAACTCATTTTGCAGCAATTGAAGTAGATGAGGACAAAGGAAGAAAGTGGGAGGAAGAGGGAGAAACTGGCATATTTTAAAAACAGCTGGGAAAAAAAATGGTGAGATGACAGAGAATTAATTGAAACTATCCTTGCCAAGTTAGGGCACTGGAGCCTTGGCAGTAGATCTACGTGAGAACTAAGTAGACCTGCCCTTAACTTCCTTTCCAGCATCAGTTCACAAGTCCATGATTATCCTTAGAACTAAAGTCAAAGTCCTTTTTATTCAGAAGTCCTTTGGCATGTAAGCTAGTTTGTGAAAGGGGGTCTAAACCAGTCATAACCCACAGTGTCTTTTATTGCTGTGCTTTAAATTTAATTGTGTGTGGAGATTCAATCCATATTTTGCTTTCAGTTTGTATTTTATCATGGTTCACTGCCTTGAGCACCTTACTCGGTCGACCAACAATAAAAAAATAAAATACCCAGCCAATAGTGCCCTGAATTTTATACCTTTTATAAACGTGCAAGAAGAACTTCAATTTACACAGCACAGAGGTAGTCAAGGTACGGTTTCTTTAAACATCAGAAGGATCAGAAAATCCCATGGATGTGACTCCTCTCTTCTTTTGGTTACTCCTGGTGCCTACCCCCCAATCTGTGCTGATATCTTACCATGTAACAGTTTTTATCTTACTGCTATAATGTTGGTTTTGGATTTTTGCTAGTCACTATCAGTGTTTTCTTTAAGAAGGCAACTATTGCATTAAAGGAGCATTTCTATGGCTTTTTACACACAAGTAAGCCCCACACTGTTCAATGGGGCTTGTCTCCCAAGGTAGCTTGCATAGCAATGGAAAGCTTAAGTATGATCATCACCATCATTATAATAAAAATAATGATGATGCTTTCTCAGACTTTGCAAACTAGTTTAACATCTTTGTGTGCATTTAATCAAGCTAACAAGTCCTGGAAGTACTCTAGCGACACCCATGGTGCATGAATGCATTTGAGCTTATGCTTTTTCTGCAGTGTACCAAGATCAAATTACAACCATAGCTGTCATCTGCAATGATACTCCATCACTAAATTCTAATTCAATATAAAACAATATTGAACCCTTGTTTTCTTTTAGTCCATTGTTCATGTTTATTTTTGTGTTCCTTTCTCCTTATGTTCTCATTCTCAAATTACATTGTGAGGTTGCTGTGGTCTTTGCATGGTTTACATCTGAACTAATTCTTTTGACTCATGCAATCTTACATATGTCAACTCGGGGTAAGTCCCAGTTAATTTAGTAGGGCTCACCCCTAGGTACATGGGTATTTGATTGCAACTGAATTGCACATTTTAGCATTGCTTTAAGTGGCACTGGGAGCATTTTGTTTTTTTCAATTGCTGTATACATTGCATGTGTAAATCCTGAAGATCCTGAACCAACTGGCTGAGCTTTAGGAAGTTCATAGTGTTAGCTGGTGTAAATCGTGGTTGTGGAAAAAGCAGCACCCAGTTGCCTCCATTTTTTTGAAACAAAACATTATTTTGCCCCTCAAATGCTCCTAGAAAGTAGGGGAGGGAAATTCACCATGCTTTGCCTCCCCTGGCTGCTGTCAGGCTCAGGAAAACATTTTTTCCCATCAAGTCCATTACTAATCACTTACTGTTGGTGGAAAAATTGCCCTCCTGGTCCTAAAATGTACCAGAGAGGGCCGATAATGGGCGAAAATTGTTGTGTTCCTTCAAATCATTTCTAACTTATGGTGACCCTATGATGGTTTTCCTGGCCAGATTTATCCAGAGTGGGTTTACCCATTGCCTTCCTCTGAGGCTGAGAGAGTGCAACTCACCCAAGGTCACCCAGTGAGTTTAAATGGGTGAGTGGCAATTTGAAGGCTGCTCTCTAGAGTCATAGTCCTGTGCCAATGCAGCTCCCAGCGGCCAGCAGCTATGCCCCTCTTGTGTAATTAAAGCAGAAGGAAGGAGGGAAGTTGTGATCAACATCTGAATGGATTAAGTCTCTGATGCACACAGTTTACCCCAATCAATGGGGTATAAATGTTCCATGAGTGGAACAGCACTATATGTCTCCTCTCAACCCACCCCCGCTCACCATGCAGCAGGTGCAACATCCATTCAATAGCTGGGTGGAGAGTAGAGATGAAAAGAATATTTAAAAATATTTTTTTTAAATGGTCAAAAAACATGTTTTTTTGAGTGCTGAGGAACCCTGATTAGAAGAATCCTAGACAGATGAAAATTTTTGCAGGCTGGGATTTACTTTGTGTAAAATTTGCACATGGTTGATTTGCACAGAAAACATTTTTCTGTGCAGAAAACAGCATCCTCTACACAGGAAATAATATTTGTGTATTGAATTGCAAACAGTCTTTGAAAAATATGAGTTGTTTTTTTTTTTTTGAAGACTTTCTCACAGTAAGAAGAAAATTACTGAAATTACTTGTTGTGGCCTTTGAGAAGAAACTATGGTCATTTCTGCACTACACTGTTATAGTGCTATTATTCCACTTTCGACATCCTGTGGAATTTTGGGGTTTGTAGTTTACTGAGGCCAAAGAGCTCTCTGGCTGAGAATTCTAAAGGCCCTTCCCTAAACTGCAAACCCCAGAATTCCATAGGATGTTGAAAGTAGAATAATAGCGCTCTAACAGTGTAGTGCGGAAATGGCCTTAGTGAAGAATTACATCCCTAATGGTGAGTGGGAGGCATTGGAAAAGCATCTTACTATGCCCCTGTAGCCAGATGCAGACCAACGACATCACCTTTTGAGATCCACGTGGATCCTCTGTAGGACCTCAGAGGTTGATGTAATCATTTCTCTGCCTGTGGAGACACAGCTTGACAACTTTCACATCCACCCCTCCATTTCCACCAGCCTCTGAATGTCATGGGGAGGCTGCATGGCGGGGGGGGCATACTGTGGTCATTGTGAGGGGAGGAAGAGAATATCAGATTCCACAAGGACCAAAAAAATGTAGGTACACTCTGGATTTAACACTTGTGTATGGCACTAATAGGAGGCCAGCTAAAGTTTCTATACATATTGTTGTTGTGTGCTTCAAGTTATTTCTTAAAGTGACCCTAAGGTGAAACTATCATGGGGTTTTCTTGATGAGATTTGTTCAGGTGTGGGATTGTCTTTGCTTTCCTCTGAGACGGAGAGAGTGTGACTTGACCAAGGCCAGCCAGTGGATTTCCAGGCTGAGTGAAGCTTTAAACCCTGGTCTCTGGAGTCATAGTCAAACCACTGTACAATAACTGCCTCTTTATGTATCTTCACCCTTAGATTTTTTCAGCAGTTAATGGGTAATGTACAGTCTGTGTCCTTTCCCCTTCTAGAAAGAAAGCTATCTTAGATATACATTCTAGATCAGGCAGGGAAGGAGCACCTATTTTGCAATGAAAGTACAAGTGAGAGAAGAGATCACAAAATGGTGGGAAGTTGCTGCAGGCGAATTAGCCCTCGCTGCTAGTTGTGTAACAAAGAAGTTTACTGATTGCTGGAATATTGCAGAAGGAGGAAAGCTTACAGTCTTCAAAGACTTAAAAACAAAACACCAAGATCCATAAAATGATGTTATCCAGAAAAGAGACAAAGTCTTGAGATGTTGAAAAAAAAGTGATAATTTTATTCTTGAAATAAGATCAATTTGTTTCAGTCTGGGAATATTTTTATGATCATCTTCAGGGGTTGTTAAAAGAAAAGGGGACCATGCATGGTTAAAAGTAGTTTTAACAAGAGACAAGTTAGAATTTACAAAATCAAAATCACAAAATGATGTACCTGTGTAAGGGGATAATGGTACCACTTGTTACTAATTCATTTCTCAGGTAGGCATGTGGGGCTATTTTGGTTGTATGCTTTTTCATAGCTGTGGACATTATGTGTGTTTCTGTGAATTGCGATGGCATGCTCCTTAAGTTTAATTACGGTTAAAATTGGCAACAAAATTGTGCAGCTTGTTTACCTTTTGTAAAATAGTCACTGCGTAACCCAGCTTCTGTGGTAGTCCTCCTTTGTACTTTCCCAGGTGGAGAAGGAGTCCCCAAAGAGTTCTTTTCCAAAGCTCTGTCAAGATGTCAGACAGACATAACTGATTTTCCCAAAAGACTTGTGGAAATGAACTGTGTTTGATTTGCGCTGCGTCAATGTATCTGTGTTATGCCAACTCAGTCTCAGTGGGCCGCTCTACGTCTTCTGTTTCATTCAATTAACTTGTCAAAGTCATCTGTACCAATGGGGGAAAAGGAGACCAGTCATTTTAATTTGCATTATGCTTGTCGACTTCATGTTTATGTGTTTCTAAAACGTTTTGCTTACTCATTGCATTATAATCCCAAATACATCTGTTCCAATCATACAGTAGCTGTAAGGCCTCTGGTACATAAATAATTTTTCTTTACTCACAACAATTGTCCTGTTGATTTGTATAAAATTAAGCAGCCCACATTGCAGGCAGCAATGACAAATTTTCACAATTTTCTCCCCACAGTCCAAGAATACCGAATATTCTATGCAATCTTAGACTATTATTTTTTATTTCGCACACCCTCCAGGAATAGTCATCCTCACAGAAATGCACATATGATTTGTGTACACACACATACACACACACAAAGTTGAGATCCTACATTGGGGTGCATAGCACACATCTCCATAGATGGTGTAGCACATTGATGGCATTATGTGCTTGTGTTCAATGGCAACATGGTGCATTGAGCAGACACTCAAATGGGTAACCAAGTGCACAGTCAAAAGCATGTGTGCATCCATGTACATCCCATGTGCACCAGTGCTCAATGATACCAATGTGCATCCATATGCACAGTGGCACTGCATGTGCAAATCCAGTTTCACAATCTCAAAACTGATGTGGGTGTTTCCACATCAGAAAGAAATGTCCAGCTGCTTCCATATGCACAAGCAAGATTCCAGCCAATATTTTTATACATGAAACAATTATTTCTGCACAAGAAAGGTTTTGTGCGTGGACAACTCTATATCCTGTGCAAATATATTGTTTTCCAAACAAAATAATCCTGGGTATTTCTGAAAAAAATGCATTTCCCTGGAAGAACTACCAAACAGTGAAGAATTCTATAACTGTTCTTTCTTTACTCTATAGGGGTACCTGTAGAGTTTTCATCAGCATTGTGAACACTGCTAAATATTCTCCTCATCCCCAATCTAGCTGCACCTCCACTGCATGAAATGTGACAACATATGAGCACAGGAACCTTTTGGCATGTTCTGGAGGGCCCACAAGTATCCACCATGGAGTGAGTGGCTATGATCCAGAGTTCAGTGAGACAGGGAAAAAGAGTCTGTTAGTTTTATTCCTTCCTAGGAAATGAAAGAATATTCAAAAATTTGTCAAAAATGTATTGGGAAACTCTGATGAGGAGAATCTTGGACTGGAGAAGCCTATTTGCAGTTTGGGATTTATTCTGTCCAAAAATTGCAAATTTTTATTTTTATTTTTTAAATTTATTTTGGTGGGGACCAAAAACATGAAACCTTTTTCTGCAGAAATGTTATCTTCTATGCAGAAAATGCCGTTACCTGCATCGAAAATGCCATTTCTGTGCAACCTCCCCTTACCCACACTCATACGAATTTTGCACAGAGAGAGTCCCCAGCTTTTGCATTTTCTGTGCAGAAAACAGCATTTCCTGCATGAAAATTAGAAACCTTGTTTTCTGTGCCTAACATTGTTTCCTTTGGAAAAAATGTGCCCCCCCATTTTATGCAGAAAGCTATGAACTGCAAATAATCTTCATTTCTTGCTGAAAGCAGGAAATATCTAATAGCTAAAATAGCTAATCAGCTAAAATAGGTGTTATTTCCCATGTGAATAAAATTAGCTACAAACTACATTCCTATTAATTCTTCATTTGTTCTTCCTTCCTTCCCTCCTTCCTTCCCTTCCTCCCTCCCTCCCTTCTTTCTTGTCTGTGCAGTCATTCCCAGCACAGCACAGTAAACCGGCCACCCACAGTGAGCATACAACGGAGCATTTCTGTGGAAGGGTAAGAAGAACCAAGGAACTTGGATCACTTATATTACAATTACTTCATGGCATTGATTCTGTATTGCATAACTGAATATATGTGCATATTAGCAGCTGGATAATATTGGTATTTCTTAATGTAGTCTCCTATGGATGGCTTACAAAGTCAAATCCTCTTAGTTTCAGAAGCAAATTTACCTTCCACCTCATTCTCTGAGCCTTTTCCACATTTGAATTAGGCTCAGAAAAATCAGGAAATATGTTTCACCCCCAAAATGCATGCTCCCCAGTTTGATGATATTGCCTTCTCTGTATTATTAATGCTATTATTATTATTATTATTATTATTATTATTATTATTATTATTATTATTATTGCCGCCGCCACCCCCTTCCCCATTTAGGATTCCAAGTGGCTTACAGCAAATAAAAAGGACATGGTTAAAATTCACAATATATGAAAGCTAAAAGATAGATAGAAATACATAACAGTTAAATGATAGATAGACAGATAGAAAGTCCAGCATATTGTTTAGGTGGAGTAGGTTTTGTGTACTCAGTTCTCAAAGGCCTGTTGAAACAGAAAGATCTTTACCTGTCTATGAAACGAAAATAGGGAGGGTGACAGTCTAAACCAGTGGTTCTCAACCTGTGGGTCCCCAGATGTTTGTGGACTTCAGCTCCCAGAAGCCCCAGCCACTATGGTCAATGCTCAGGGCTTCTGGGAGCTGAAGTCCACAAACATCTGGGGACCCACAGGTTGAGAACCACTGGTCTAAACTTTTTGGGAATGGAGTTCCATAGCCTAGGGGCACCCATTGAGAAGGCCTTCTCTTGTATTCCCACCAGATGTATTTGTGCGTGTGGTAGGGCAGAGAAAGGACCTCATCAGAAGGTTTCAAAACACAAAGGCCATTTCCGCACTAGACTGTTATAGTGCTACTGTTCCACTTGCAACATCCTATGGAATCCTGGAGTTTGCAGTTTAGGGAGGAGCCTCAAAGGCCCCTCCCGAAATGGCAAACCCCAGGATTCCATAGGATGTTGCAAGTGGAACAGTAGCACTATAACAGTCTAGTGCGGAAATGGCCAAGAGGCATATGTGGAAAACTAGGGACCCTCAGATAATCTAGACATGAGCCAGATAGGTTCAAGTGCAGAGTATAGGTCATAACCAGCTGTATGAGTTGGACCAGCATCCAACAGAGCTGTTGCAACAAGGGAGTTATGTGTTCCCTATAGCTAGCCCCCATTAGCAATCTGGCTGAAGCTTCTTGGACCAGTTGAAATTTCCAAACAATCTTCAAAAGCTAGCCCCTCATAGAGGATGGGGTGATTTCACTTTGCAGTAGTAGCCATGTTCAGACATTGTACGTAAAATGCAATGAGGAGGGGAAGCAGTTCTGTGTGAGCTGTGTGTGTACGTGCATGTACGGTTAGATTTAGCACACGGCTTATTAGACTGATTATGACTAACTGTTTCAGTGACTAAATATTCTCCTATGATAATTGGGGGGAAATGACTCATCCAGTGCCTATGACATTTTCTAACATCCTACAAATGACACAGTTGAAAGGAAGGTTCATTACTTACTGGTTGGCATGTGAAGCCAGAATCCTGTTGGGGCTTTATGTTTACATAAGCAGCCTCTTGCACTAGCAGTTAAACTTTTATCCACTTGTGTAAGGAAGGTCATTTCTGCACTAGACCGTTACAGCGCTATTATTCCGCTTGCATCATCCTATGGAATCCTGGAGTTTGCAGTTTCGGGAGGGGCCAGGCGGCCCCTCCCAAAACGGCAAATCCCAGGATTCCATAGGATGTTGCAAGTGGAATAATAGCGCTATAACAGTCTAGTGTGGAAATGGCCGAGGTCTCAGAGGCCTTCTTTATGCAAGCCTTTTTCCAGGTAACTGGTACTCCCAACACTGATGTGCAGGCACAGCTCTGCCTTCTGCCCCCCAGACTGGCCACTCACTTCCCTCCACAATCCCACAGAATAACTGGTGGGGTCAGTTATGCAACACCAGCTCTCAAAAGGATCTCAGCCTATATATTACTTTTGAATGTTGAAAACTGGCACAGACATTCTTTCAAAAACCATCCAAAAACCAACCAACCAGCCCTGGAGGGTTTACCAAATTTGTAATTTCCATTTTGGAGAGAGGATATGGTCACATATATAAGAGAACTGATGGCTGGGATGAGGTCTGAACCTGACATTTCTTAGAGTCAAGTTAAGTGCCAGTGTAGCGAACTGGTTTGAGTGTTGGACCGTTTCAACACTACACTGTTATAATGCTATTATTCCACTTTCAACATCCTGTGGAATCCTGGGGTTTGCAATTTAGGGAGAGGAATTTAGAATTCTAAACCAGAGAGCTCTTTGGCCTCAGTAAACTGCAAACCCCAGCATTCCATTGGATGTTGAAAGTGGAATAATAGCATTATAGCAGTGTAGTGCAGAAATGGTCTTAGACTAGGACTCTGGGAGACAACTGTTGAAATTCCCACTCCACCACAGAAACCCACTGGTTTATATCAGGCAAGTCACACTTTCTCAGCCTCAGAGGAAGGCAACAGCAAACCCCATGATATGTTCATCTTATGGCCAGCATATGTCAGAAATGACTGGAAGGCCCACAGCAACAAAGCAACAAATGCCAGCTTGGGAGAGTTCTCTCCTTAGGGGCTCTTTTGGCTTCATAGCACTTTGTAGTTCCCTGTGTTGATTTTGAGGACTGAAATGCAATGTTCTAGGAAAGGATGTCTAAGCTATGCTTCACTTGCCCTTTCTCTGCTATAAATGTAGTAGTAGGTCCATGAACCAAGAGAGAAGTAGCACATGTATCTGCCTTTTATCCAAAGCAAAAAATCTTACCTTTTAAAGAAATTTGTTATGAAGTTTATGAGAAAAGCCAAAAATATAGTTCATTATCATTAGTGATACCATGCATTACATCATTCCTTACCATGACTTCTTGTTTGTTTGTTACTGATCAGCCTTAGGACCAGCAATGACTGGTAACTTCCATGCTTGTGTGAAAGGGGTGGCTGAATTAGCTGATGGTCTCAATCCAAACTTTAAATAAGCTATCCAAGATGCTTAGCCTATTCTGGGGATAGAGTCCAGCATCTTCAATAGTTCCTTTAAAGTTTGGCCTATAACCTGGAGTGGATTCAGTTCCCCACTGACACGGATACTAAAAATGGTGGCTAACAAGTTATAGATAATATAAGAACTTGCTATTTTTGTTCCTGTATTGGCATCGGAATTTTCTACATTTGCAAAGGGTTGAGCTGTGTTGTGTTTATATTCTGCCCTGAAGCTGTGAACATGGACGAGCTGCAGATACAGCATATAAACGTAGCAAAACACACTCACACAAGCATGTTTGGAAGAGGGATTTACATAGTGAAAGGGATAAGCAATGTTTCCCAAAGTATTCCTTTCCTGATCTTCCCTGAAGCCACCTGGAGCTGCTAATGAGTAAATATAAAAAGGCTAATAATGGATAATCCTCAGTGTCACATCTGTTTGGCCTTTTGCTGTAATGCTACACTAGTGGAGATGTAATGCAGGATACTTGACGTTGGGCTTTATTTCCTGAGTTTTAATCCTAGAATTGTTCTGTATTTTTTAAAAATGCAGTGCTCTCAAAAAGACTTTGGCTGTAATCCTGTTGGTGATGTTAATTGCTGTCAACTCAACTCTGATTTATGGAGATCCTATGAATAAGAGATCTCCAAGACACCCTGTTGTCCTGAATTTGTAAATTCAGCTTCTTGATTGTGTCTATCAACCAGTAATGCAATCTTCTTTCCCTACGGCCCTCTACCTTACCCAGCCTTACTGTCTTTTTTTAATGATCCATGTCTTCTCATACTTCCAAAGTACAACAGTCTCAGTATAGTCATCTTGGCTTCTATGGAGAGTGAAGACTTGATTTGTTCTTCAGCCCACATATTTGTCTTTTTTGGGTACCCTGTAGTGTCTGCAGAACTGTCCTCCAGCACCGCATTCCAAATGAGTTGATTCTCTTTCTGTCACCTTTCTTCTTTGCCCAGCTTTCACAACTTCACATAGAAATCAGAAATACAGTGGCATGGACAATCCTGTCTTTAGTAGTCAATGATATAAACTCTGCACAGCTGACATGTGTTCTCTTTTAGCCATTGCAGCAGAAGGTATCCAGTATCTCTTTGTGAAAAATCTTCCTTTGTCCCACATGCCAGTTTTCTGAGCCAGTTAGTGGCTGGGGAGGTTGGGGAAGGGTTACATTTGTAACCTGGGGAGAGACACAGCATGAACTTCTGCAACCAGGAGAAAAGAGTATCCATCTCTCTTCCAGATCCCCGGTGCACTCACTGGAGATCCGGGAAGATGAAAGCTGCTTTTTCCCCCAGCTGCAAAAGTACAGTTGTATGCTGCCAAGGCACTTTGAGTCCTCACATTGGCCACTAAATGGCCACTCAAGCATACACTTGTCTTTCCAAGCATACACCTCAACGATCAGGCAGCACAAGGTGTCTTGCATCCTGGTAAAGTTGGATATAAATTAATATTGTCCTGCCCTTTTAATTAATTAATTGACCAACTAGCTAATTATTAAAGTAATCAATTAAAATAGACTGGGTGAAATTCTACAGGCAGAACATCATGCAAAGTTGTAAAATAGGGAACAATCCTAGAGTTAATCGGAATGGAATATTTGCCCCATCAGGAAAGTTCATTCTGCCTTGGACCTGTCTGCGCTGTCAATCGTACAGGCTTTTATAACTCCATCTTTATCATACTAGGGCCAAGAGCCTGTCATAAATCTTTGGAGACAGAGTTACACATTAATTGTGCTACACAGCTGGGTTGAATGACACTGTGCCACTGTAAAAAGACCAAAATGTGCATGCACGTCTAGGCTCAATGCAGAAATGCAACATCCATGTGTAGTGTACATCCATGCTCAATGGAACTGCATGTGGAACTCTGCTTCCCCACTTTTGAACTAAATGTGGGTGTTCTGTGTTGGGCAAAAACATCCAAATGCTTCCATAGAGAAACTTGCACTAGCTGGATTCTGGCCTGGCAGTTCTAAAGGAATTTCTTATCCTCTATTTACCTTTTTTGGGGGATGCTAATGTGTTAGGAATTTGTCCTGTGCGATCCCTATCAATATAGTTAATATTTGCTTTGGTGACCCTTAATTAGGAGAAACTATCAATGCATACCATCCGACATTTCATAAACAAAAACTGGAACACATGTGACCAAGGAACATCAGAGTATGATCAAGATGTTGAAAATTATTAATAAGGAAGAATACATCAGATAAGAGAAGCTGTAGCAATTTGCTTTTGCCCGAACATATGAGCATATCACTTTAAACTCAGTTTGTAGCAATTGTAAGAAAGCTGAGGACAAAAGGAAAAAAGGGGGAGGCAGAGAGAGAAACTGGGACATTTCAAAAGTAGCAGAAAAAAGTGGGATGACAGAGGATTAATAAACTGTTCCTTTCAATGTGGGACATTTGAGGGGTATTCCATGATTACAATTTTGACTCTTATCTCGTTCTGAGGAATCCCTGTCTGGAGTTATTCCTATATTTCCCCATATGTAACCCTTGGCAATATTTCATGACCAAATACTACATGCTGCTTCTGGATAAACTCATTTCAAGCTCACGTTGCTCCAAAATATCCCTGGTGTGATGGCCAATAAGAACAAACTTTAAAGAATAAAGACAATGGAGTGGAATGAATGTTTAACCGTGCAAAGGCAAGGAATTGATTTTTAGGGACGTTGTCTATTTAATAACTGAACTATCAGCTCCATCTACTGGTAGCAGACAGAAAAGATACTTAATAACATTCATTTTATTATTTAAGACATGCAGGGATAATGGATGGTAATGTTTGGGGGTAGTAAAAGGAATATTATTGGATGGCAGTATTTGACGGTAGTAAAGTTAGGCTTTATTTTTTATTTCTCTTTTATATGTCAGCTCCTTCCCACAAAAAAGGATCACAGCACAGACTGAAGTATGAGTTCAGTCCTCTGTCTGATATGCTAACTTCAGAGGCATATCTAGAGTGGGGCAACTGGGGCGCATGCCTTGGGCACCAATGCCAGCGCACACAAAAAAGTGGAACTCTCTCACCTTCCCATCCAGGCCTGTCCTGCCCCCCCCACTGGGGTCCTTCCTGGCCCAGTATGGGGGGAGTGGTGGCAGCAGCCCTCCCACCCCCTGCCCCCCGCCAGCCCCCCTGCTGCTGCCCTCCCTACCAGGGTCCTTCTTGGCCCAGTTTTGGGGGGGGACAGCAGCAGCAGTACATTAGGAGCGGGGAATGCTGATTCACCATCAGATAACTTGAGAAGCACTGCTCTCATTTACCATTGGATGCACTATAACTACTGGGTACCTTGTAATAACCTGAGAAGCTGCTGTCCATTTTTATGTACTAGAATTACTATGAAAAGATTCCATTGATAAATTGGGTTGTGTTTAAATATGCTTGTGCATATTAACGGCAGAAACATTGCGTTGGCTGACTGATACCGTTATGAAAAGGCCTTGAAGCAACTGCTTAGCATAAGATCCATAAAGAACTGGAGTTTTTGAAGCAATGTGCTTAAACCATGTTCTTTTTGTTTTCACAGAGAACCTCGGAAAGTTGTCTTACACAAGGGCTCCACGGGTCTTGGTTTTAACATTGTGGGAGGAGAAGATGGTGAAGGCATTTTTGTATCCTTCATCCTAGCAGGTGGACCAGCTGATCTCAGTGGCGAACTGCAGCGGGGAGACCAAATTTTATCTGTAAGTATCAGCCACAAACTAGAGCCTGTAGCCCAAAATCAGCCCTAATGTACTTAACACAGATGGAGCAAATGTTATTGTCTACTTCAGGAGAGGGGAGGAGCTGAGGGGATCTCAGAAGAAATCAGCAAAAGAATGGTACTGCTACCCTCAACGCATGCAGAGAAATGACTGCCTCAGATGGCAGATACTGCCCAGAATCCTAGTGATGCCGTGCATATATAACTTGAGGTTATATTAGGAGTGGAAAGAATATTAAAAAAGTATATTCCAAAGAGTGGTCAAAAATATGTTTTTCAAATGTTGAGAAACCCTGATGAGAAGAATTCTGGAGCAACAAGAATTTTTACAGTTCAGGATTTATTCTGCGCAAAATTCACACATGGCTGTTTTGCACAGAGAACAGCATTTTCTGCGTAGTAAACTGCCTTTTCTGCATGGAAATGTCAGTTCCTGCACAGAAAATTCTGGATGCTGTAATGGGGATTTATTCTGCATAAAATTCACATGTGGTTGATTTGCATCTGTGCAGAAATGGAATAGTTAATTAATTTCTTGGTTGAAATGTTATTTTCCATGCAGAAAATTCTGATTCCTGGTCAGAAAAGACTGTTTTCTGCACAAAACAACCATGTGAAAATTTTGTGTAGAATAGGCTCTGAATTGTGAATAGCCTTCGAAAGCTGTGGTGTTTTCAAAAATTTTCTTGCAGTGGGAAGAAAACTGATGAAACTACTCATTGTTGTCTTAAGAGCTGGTGTGGTATAGTGGTTTGAATGCTGTATTACCTCTCTGGATATCAGTGTTTCAATCCCCACTTGGCCATAGAAACCCACTGGGTAAACTCTGGCAAGTCACATGCTCTCAGCCTCAGAGGAAGGCAAAGGCAAAGGCAAAGGCAAACTGTTTTTGAACTTACTAAGCAAACTAAGCAAACCTCATGATCCCCCCAGAGCATGCCTTAGGGTCACTATAAGTCAGAAATGACTTGATGGCACACAACAACAACAACAAACAAACAAACAAACAACCTTTAAGAAAAAAAACTTAATAAAGAATTACATCCCTATGTTATGTGCATATATGACTTCTTTTTGGACAGAGTGCAAGGTAATCAATAGCTTCTTGTTCTTCGTCTAGACCAGTGGTTCTCAACCTGTGGGTCCCCAGATGTTTGTGGACTTCAGCTCCCAGAAGCCCTGAGCATTGACTATAGTGACTGGGGCTTCTGGGAGCTGAAGTCCACGAACATCTGGGAACCCACAGGTTGAGAACCACTGGTCTAGAACCTCCTCCAGTGGCCAAACCCTGGAGGATACTGTTATAGAATTAAATGGCCAGGAGAGGGACAGGGAGAGCAGGAAGGAGGGAGGGAAGAAAAGAGACAACCAAGCAGCAGGATCTATATCCTGTTTCCATTACAGTTCTCTAGAGACAGGAGAGAAACAACAAGCTTGATCTATTCACATTACAGAATTATAGTGCTATTATTCCACTTTAACTGCCGTGGTTCTGACCCATAGAATCCTTGGATTGGCAGTTTAGAGAGGGGCATTTAGAATTCTCAATCAGGGGGCAATAGCTCTTCCCTAAGATGGATTCCGTAAGATGGAACTATGGCAGTTAAAGTGGAAATAATAGCACTGTTATTCTGTACTATGAGTAGACCCCTTGTTTCTATTCCTGTGCCTCTAGAGAACTTCAGTCCCTTCTGCTGTGTCATCACCTCTCCCCCCGAAGCATGCAACTGCAGGCGGGGTGGGGTGGGGAGAAGAGGAGATTTATGCGAACAGAGCATTACACTCCCTGTGTGTGAAGCAGGATCTTTGTCACTGACGGCAGGAGTGGCAGTCTTTTAATTATTTCTCACAAGATAGCCACCAATACTCCCCTCTCTTGCAAAGCAAAGCTGTGTTTGTTCCATTTGTTTATGTTTTTGTTTATTGCCTCTCTGCTCCCAGAAGGGGACAGAAAAATACATTGCCCCCAGGGTCCTGAGGTGACATTCAGGAAACAAAAACATGTAGGAACATGCTCTAAAAACAAAACAAAACACCACGTTTTAGGACCAAAGGCTATGGAAAACAATACCATCCAGGCTGCCTGCTGGATCCTAAAGAGGTAAGGAGCCAGTCTGATTTTCTGTGGGAGGGAGTTTCATAGCCAGAGTGGCCCTATATGTGTCTCACGACAGTCCTCCTCACAATCATAGCCTGTTGTCCACAAATGTTTTTTCCCACTTCCAGTACTGAAGTAAGATTCAATTCCCAATGCGATTGGTTTATGTGCCTGGAACTGCCCTGGATTTCCAGCAGCAAAATGTTTTGGGCAACCGCTGCTATTGTTTCTTTGTTAGTTAATGTCAAACCAGAGCCATGATTTTGACTTCCTGTTGTTTTACGGTTTCTTCTGAAAAGCCAAAAGTTTTCAAGTTCAGCTGAGTATTTTTGTTTTTTGTTTTTTTCATTATGCCTGCCTTGCATTAACCAAGATGAATCCACTGTTGTAGCTGCAGTGGGACAATTGCAAATAATTCAGGAACAGAAACCTTCCTTGTCACCCAGCCTTAAACTTATGTAGCTTATCTGCACTAATCAACCTGTTGGCACTATCTATCTATCTATCTATCTATCTATCTATCTATCTATCCATCCATCCATCCATCTATCTATCTGATATCCAGCCTTTCCCTCAATGTGGGCTTCCAGTTAAAACCATATATGATACATTTTAAAAAATTAAATAGACAATCACATTATAACATTTAAAACAGTTTGAAATACATATAAAACATACGATCAAAGTCCAGCACACCCCCATTAAAAGATCCTTTCTGCCACAGCCAGGTTAAAGACTGAAAGACTCTTTAAATGAAAAGGTCTTTGCTGGCAAAAGCAAATCAGAGGGGCCAAGTGGGCCTCCCATGGCAGGAAGTGCCACAGTGTGACAACAACCACCGAGAAGGCTCTTTCTTGTGTCCTCACCAATCTGGGATCTTAGAGTTCAGGCAAGCTCAGATGGGGAGATACAGATAGTCTGGACCCAAGTCACACAGGCCTTTATGGGTCATGGCCAGCACTTTGAATTGTGCCCAGAAGTGGATTGGTAGCCAGTGAACCTGTTTCATGGGAGTTATTTCTAAGATAAGTCAAAGTTTGTCTGTTTGTCTGTGTCAGGCGAAGACCTCATATGATTGGCTGCCTAAGAAGATTCTATGGAATCCTGGGGTTTGCAGTTTAGGGAGGGGCCTTTAGAATTCTCAGCCAGAGAGCTTTTGGGTCTCAGTCAACTGTGACTGTCTTGAATAGGCTGGTCGCTATGGAGATGAGGCCTAGCAGCAAGGAGGAGGACAGTGTATTCCCTCGGGAACCCAACTTCTCCATTTTAATAATTCTGAATACAGACTGGATTGGGGAATATGCAGAAAAGTTACAGGTACTGGACAAGACAGTTTGGGAAATTAAAGACACAGGATCTCAAATCTTTCTAACAAGTATTACCTATGAGAAAATAAAATCCTGGGCAATGCTGGGTGTACACACTAGTATTCCCTGTAACCACCCCTGTCTGGTTGCAGCATTTGGGACTTAAGTTTCTCAACAGTTTTCCGAGGCAGCCCCATTTGTTACAGCAATCCAGATGGAATTAATGAGTGTTGGTATATTACACATGTATAAGCTCCCCGATGGAAGCAGTTGGACTTTTTTTTTGCCCAATGTGGAACATTTCTATTCAGTTCAAGGTTGTGGAAGCAGAGTTAGGCAAGTGGTGCCATTATGCATGCAATGCAGATGCATATAGACGTGCACATATGAATGTGGTGTGCATGTTGATGCACATGTGCATTGGGCTGTACATTCAGTTGAACATTTGGGTGTGCATTCTGTTGCACAATGTTACTGTTCAGCCAAGAATTGTATAGCACAATCAGTGCATACTCCACATACAGATATTTATATTGCACAAGCCTGAAGTAGGACCTTGACCAGTTCTTCTTTGTCTTATGATTTATTCATGTATTAAGCACTACAAAACTGCTTTATTGAGCAAATGGAAGGCCCATAGCTAAGGTGAAAAGCACATGTTTTGTCTGAAAAAAGCCCCAAGTTTGTTTCCGTGTGGGTCTTCAAAAATCCCCTGCCTGGAACCTTGGAGACCCACTAACTGCCAATGCACCATATGGATCAATAATCTGACTCAGTAGAAGACAGCTTTCAATATTGCTAAACCAATTATTAGTTACTAACATGGAGTGTCACCATGATGGCCTGGCTTATCCAAGGGTCAAATAAGTGGGAAGCTGGAACAGTCATTCATTGCCATATTCAGCACATGGGGACCAGTATGAAAAGACAATAGCCATCTTTGTGGTCTCAATGCAGAGAGAGGCATGCTGCTATCCCAACCTTCCTTATTCTAGTAAACCAGGGACAATGGAGAGGTGTGGAGGCATCACCACTAATCCTTCTGCATGAAGCCTGTCTCTTCATTCTTGGCTCACATATCCCTGAGCTTCACAGTTGGCTAAGGAAGTGAATCTTGGTTTCCCATAGCAAAACCCATCCTAATGCTTAACAGAGCATTGGCACTAGATTCTGAAAGAGTGCTTTGCAGGAAGGATGTGGGTTTAAATAGTGCTCTTCCTCCTTATAAGAGGAAAAAAGTAATATGCTTTCCAATTCTTCTGCAATCTGCACAGTGCCACGATTTAGCAAGGAAAGACCAAGTGTGCCACCTACTGTGTGCAAGTTAACTTGACATGCATCCCAGACATGGTTTTGAATGAGTAATGCTGGGCTTGTTATCTCTGTGTTTGTAATGAATTGGACGGCAGCTCCACGATTCATTTTTCAAATTTGCAACGGATTATAAAAAGCTTTGTAAGCCTTTGGCTACATTTTGTGCATTTAGTCCCTGTGACATTACCATAATTGCTCTTTCATTTATACACTGATAGCGTGGAATTAAGAAATAATGCTTCTGTGTTAGAGGATCTCTACAGTTAAGTGACTGACTGTCTTCTGTGATCTCTGTTCCCGAAGCCTGTTCCCAATTCTTGAGTCTCTTCCTAATGTGTTCAAAACCCAGAGGCTAAGCAGATAGGAACTGGCTTCTTCCTCAGAAGGTGGAGTCATCAGGGAGTCATCTCTTCAATGCTGCCCCCAAATATACCCCACTTAAGGGTTAAATTAGACATGATATTATTTGCACTATTACTTATGGAAGAGAGAGAAACACTGAAAATCCTCAAATATTTTTGACTTCCCCCAAATCTATCATCCTCTGGCTGGTGATGAGGGAAGATGGAATTTATAGTCCAGGACTATGTGAAGGGCCATTAATTCAGAGTGTTGAAGCAAATCATGCTAGACCCGTCCTTCATAGCTGTCTAATTTTACTGTCCTCAATGACTCCCCAGCACTTACTGGGCATCTAATGATGCTTGAAGACACATTAACACAATCATATCTAGAATAAACAGTGCCTATGGCAAGCATGGAAGTTGTGCCCATACCTCTGGGGCCACTTCCTTCACTGCCACCACTGCTAAAACATGCAGCATGGCTTTTTTGCACTCTCTGGCATTGGTGCCTAGGGCATGTGCCCTAGTTGCCCCACCCTAGATATGCTTCTGGGCAAAGATCAGTTCTATTACTGATCAAATATTTGGAGCCAGGCTGAGGTTGCTTATAGGTGGTCATTCAGGAACTGTATCCCTCTTCCTTAACTCAGTTGTGAGCAGGCTAGCTTTGGGAGGACTAGAATTAAAAGTTGGGTAGCAGATTAGATTTGTTAAGAAGCCCAAAGCTCTGTCCTCTTAACCAGTCTTCAATCTCCATCCAATAGCTAAATGAGGCAGGCGTCTTAAGAAAATAGTAAACACTGTGATAGAAAAAGAATAATTTAAAAGTAAATATTAACCAGATATGATCTTTAAGCAGCTGAGTCAAATCATTGCTTCAAGTAAGGCAGATGCCCAAATGGAAGCATTTTCTGTATATGGTTTACCTTGCTGGATCTGGACACCGTTTGTGTAGGCTTACTGCATACAAGAATTCTAATATTCTTCCTCTTTGCATATACCTTGTGGATGAACCAACTGATGCACTCCTTCTTTTGCATTGTGAAGCGTGCTGGGGGATGCAGAATTCCATTTGCATTAAGATGCCAATGGGAACTTGCACCCACAACCACAGCTTCAAAATGCACTGTAGCATGCCATTAAATCTGGTTCAGAGCCAAACTATTTTAGTTTCTGCCATCGTGTTGCATGCAAGAGACAAATAAGCTCTCTGGCATTGTCTCTGCATGCAAAATTTTGTTTTGTGTTTCATCAGTCAAATGGAATAGAAGCAATCATCCAATTAGGCTTCATGCGCTTCCTCCAGCAATTTTGGAACAGAGCGCAATTTGAGTTAATCAAGCACAAGTAATGATAATAGATGCATTCTTCCGTATCCGTCCCAAGTAAAGTTCACATTATGCTGTGCAAGCCTCTTTCCAGAGACAATTATCATTGAGCAATTTATTGAAGAAAGGCCCCTAATCGCTGGGTTTCAGTCAGAGAGGTTACGTTTGCTTATGAAAGTTTTAAAGTTATGGGAATGATGGAAAGGCCTTAAGCTTGTGCTAAAGCTTCATGTTCAGAATTCATAAGCCAAGAGTATGACTCAGATAGCACTCAGCCTGCAGGATGAAAGCGATTTTGTATGGTAAGTAGGAGAAGGCCATTCCACTCAAGAGAGGACCTGTTGGTCACACAAATTTAACTGAGGACCACAGACCATAGTCAGTGGGTTGTTTATAGGTGATGCACAGCTTAATGACTAGGCTGCTGCCAGGAAGCTGCTGATGGGCCATCCCTCACAGAAGGGTCAATCATAGAATCATAGAAATGTAGAGTTGGGAGAGACCACAGGGGCCATCCAGTCCAACCCCCTGCCATGCAGAAACACCCTCAAAGCACTCCCGACAGATGACCATCCAGCCTCTGCTTAAAAACCTCCAAAGAAGGAGACTCCACTACTCTCTGAGGCAGCGTATTCCACTGCCAGACAGCCCTGACCGTCAGGAAGTTCTTCCTGAGGTTCAGCTGGAATCTCCTTTCCTGCAGCTTGTATCCATTGCTCCTTGTCCTGGTCTCTGGAGCAGCGGAAAACAAGCCCACTCCTTCCTCTACATGGCATCCCTTCAAATATCATGTCCCCTCTTAACCTTCTCTTCTGCAGACTAAACATACCCAGCTCTCTAAGTCTATCCTCATAGGGCATGTCTTCCAGGCCTCTCACCATTTTGGTCACCCTTCTCTGGACTTGCTCCAGCTTGACCATGTCCTTCTTGAATTGGGGTGCCCAGAACTGGACACAGTATTCAAGATGAGGTCTAACCAAAGCAGAGTAGAGTGGTACCAGTACCTCCCTCGATCTAGACACCGTACTCCTATTGATGCAGCCGAGAATTGCATTGGCTTTCTTGGCTGCCGCATCACACTGCTGACTCATGTTCAGCTTGTGGTCTTTGAAGACTCCTAGATCCCTTTCACACATACTGCTATCCAGCCACATGTCCCCCATCCTATATTTCTGTGTTCCATTTTTTTCTACCTAAGTGTAGGACCTTACATGCCTCTCTGTTGAATTTCATTTTGTAAGCCTTGGCTCAGCTCTCCAATCTATCCAGGTCATTTTGAATTTTGATCCTGTCCTCTGCCGTATTAGCAACCCCTCCCAATTTGGTGTCATCTGCAAATTTGATGAGCATGCCCTCTATTCCTTCATCCAAGTCATTGATGAAGATATTGAACAGCACCGGGCCCAGGACAGAACCCTGTGGCACCCCACTAGTCACTTCTCTCCAGGATGAAAAGCAGCCATTGGTGAGCACCCTTTGGGAACGGTCAGTCAACCAGTTACAGATCCACCTGACAGCAGCCCTGTCCAGCCCACATTTTACTAGCTTCTTTGCAAGAATGTCATGGGGAACTTTGTCAAAGGCCTTACTGAAATCGAAATATGCTACATGCACAGCATTCCCTTCATCTATCAAGCTAGTAACTCTATCATAAAAAGAGATAAGATTAGTCTGGCATGACTTATTTTTGAGAAATCCATGTTGACTTCTGGTGATTACCACATTGCTTTCTAATCTCAGTATGTTCCTGGACATTGACAATGCCAGTACTGCAACCACAAGGTTGTGAGTTCGATCCTGCCAGGCTCCAAGGTTGACTCAGCCTTCCATCCTTTTGCAGGTCGGTAAAATGAGTACCCAGCTTGTTGGGGGCAATTAGCTAAAATACATTGTAAACCGCTTAGATAACACTAGTTGATAGACGGTATAGAAATAACTGCTATTGCTATTGCTATTGTTACCCGAAAATGTGGGTGACTCAGGGTCCACCCACAGTACCAGTATCTCCACATTACAGAAGGGAATTAATTAATTCAAAATTAGGAGGCTTTTGAGAGGGGGGTAACTTAATAAGAAATTTCCACCAATATTTATGGGGTCATTCTGGAAAGAACCAGCCTGAGATTCAAAAGTAAACTTATTGAGGTGAATTCGCTCACACATGCACACAAGGTACAAACAGTCACACATTAACACAAGAGCTAAACAAAGGATAAAGGGAGTTAAAATTATGGATAGTGAGACTGAGGGGTTTGGGTTATAATTACCAGTTCAGAAGAGTAGTGAAGAACCAATGGAGTGGCTTAGACTTGTGCCTAAAGGCAGACCAAATCAGAATGCAGAGCGACATACTGGTGTCCACCATTTCCAGTACTGCACTGAACTGCTCAAAATGGAGGGCTTTTATACTCTATTTCCCTCCCTGAAGGGGTGTGAGTTAATTGCTTTCTAGCAAATTAAAAAAAAGAGGTCTGGAATGGACTGATTGTTTCAATGTTTTGGTTCGGTAAAGTGACTGGGCAAAGTTTTGGTAGGCAATGCACACAGCAGGGATGTTTGCCTGCTGCATCTAGGCTTGATTATTGTTTGCGTTGAGAGGATTAGCTTAGAGCCATTAAGTCAGGCTTTCCTTGCTAATTCTCAGTGAATTTAAGAGCTGGCTATGCTGAGATTACCTTTGACCTGCTTTCCAGATAGTGTTCCTTCTCCACATGGCCTTTCAGCCATAAGTGTGTATAATTTATATTTTATGTGAATTAAACGCATCTTCCAAGAAATGTATTTTGTCAATTAAATCATATCAAAGCTTGGGGATGTACAACCTGGTAACAACATTGACTATCAGAAGCTACCTGGTCTGACTATTTGTGTTTGAATGGCAGGTGCCAGGTCTTAATGTCAGTGTTCAGTGTTGTTTTAGCTAGAGTGGGTCTTCCACTTTGCTTTATCTGGACACTGTACTCTGGGCTGCATCAGCAGTACAGTCAACAGATCAAAGGAAATAGTAATCCCATTCTGTTCTGTTTTGGTCAGATCCCACCTGGAATACTCTGTCCAGTTCTGGGCACCACAGTTCAAGAAGGATATTGACAAGCTTGAACTTGGCCAAAGAAAGGCAACAAAGATGATCAAAAGCCAGGAAACCAAACCTTAGGGGGCACAACTTAGGGAGCTGGGGGTGTTTAGCGTGGAGAAGAGAAGACTGAGAGGTGACACAATAGTTATCTTTAAATATTTGAAGAGATGCCATATAGCAGAAGGAGCATGTTTGTTTTCTGCTGCCTCAGAGACAGCAATAGAAGAAAAGAGATTGCATCTAAACATTAGAACTTGTGTCCGTGTGTGTGTGTGTGTGTAAGTGTGTGTAAGAGCTGTTTGACCATGGCATAGACTGCTTCAGAGGACGATGAACTCTCCATTTTTGGAGGTCTTTAAACAGAAGTTGCATGGATACCTTTCAGGGGTGTTCTATTTTTCTATATCTGCATGGTGGCAATTGGACTAGATGGCTCATGTGGCCCCTTCCAGTTCTAAAATTCAATGATTCTACATTTGGAAAAGATATCTGTTTATCATGCATGTACAGAGAGAGAGAGAGAGACAGAAAGAGACAGATAAACACTAGTACTATCAAATCCCTCTGTAAGGGGAGGCCCATGGCCACACTTAGCATGTTAGAGGCATGGCATGGGGTGCTGTACATGCTTTGTGCCTGTCAGGAATCTCTCCCTGCTGGGCCACAGCCAGAAAGGGAGGAGACAGACCAGGAACACTTGGGAAGTCCGAATATACCAAACACCAGGAAAACATAAGCCGAGCCAGGTCAAGATCCAGTCCGAAGGTTCAGGAGGCAGAGATCCATCCAGAGGGTTTCAGGGAGCAGGAGACACAAAGGTTGTGAGGGCTTGCTAATAATTTGCTGCAAGCAAGGAGTAGCCACGCCAGCAGACTTAAATAGCCCCTGTGAGCAGGTGCTGCTCATTATTGTTTCCTCAGCCTAGTCCAAGCAGCCTCCCTCTCTACAACCCATTTCAGCCTTCTGCGTGATTGAGGGCTGATGGGCACAGCTGGCTGCAACTCCTCTGCATCACTGCTGGTTCCCTCTCCGTCATGAGCTGGCTGGGGCAACTCAGTCTCTGTTTGACCTTCCAGTGCAGGGGATGTTTGCAGGTTGACTTGCTCACTCACTGGCTCGGCCCCCTGCACAGTCAGTTGCTCCTCAATCACAGCATCATCATCTATCACAGTGCCTTCTGGATCAGTCAACAAAGGCACACAAAAATTCATGTTTTGTGAACACAAAGTCCGAATGCTCTTTCTTCAGTACCAAGGACAGCTCCATGGAATAATATCTAGTTGAAGTTGCCATACATTTAAGGATGTGAAAATTTATTGGTCTGGTTTTTCTTGTATTTCTCATTCCTTCCAGCATTCTTGTACTGTCCCAGTTCTGTATTGGTTGCAAGGTTTTATTTATTTTTATTTTTTTTGCTTTTGCACATGGAAATGTGTGCATATTTTTATGCATCCTCCCCACAAAATGCATGGGTTTTTGTACACATTTCCATAATTTATCAAAAGCATTGGTCAGTATATCTTAGCACAATCTTCTGTGGTTGGCAGTATCTTTTTGTGGTTTTTCTAGTCTCATGAAAGTAAAGCGTATATATATATATATATATATATATGTATATGTATATATGTATACACACACACACACACACATATACATACAGACGGATATACATATACACATATACATATAGGGGGAGAGGGAGGGAGAGAATTCTTAGAAATCATGAGAGCAAACAAAAAGTATTAAAGAACTTAGGGCTGGTGTAACTGAACAATAAGTTCAACTGTGTGTACAGAAATTAGTCACTCAGATCTGTCTACAGTGTGTCCTCCATTTGTATGGGGTTTCTGTTCCAGGAAACCCAATGTAAACAAAAAAAAATGCTAAGTGTTGTGTCCCATTATAGTCAAAGGAAGTGACGTGTGCACACCCGCAGTAGCACGAGTGTGCCTACTGCATCCATTATCTATAGTGGGATGCAACGCTTCACATGACATCACATACGGTAAGGGAGGGCCCAATGTATACCACAATATAGTGTACCAAAGAGCTATTGGACAATTAAGTCTACATGAAAGCCACGCAGTGTTGAGAAAGTGTATCAATGTGCTTCTAATAAGAGAAACCACATTAATAAGAGCAGAATGGGAAAAGGGAAGATTTTCAAAGTGCACAAGCATTGCAGTAGATGAAAAGAGAACACACAGCAGACATACAGAAATATTCTGATTTGAAGAGCTTCCTCAGATGCTAACGCAAGGTAGGCAAGAGTCTCCCTATATGTACTAGAAAGACAAGAATATATACCCTGACGGAGGCTTGAATAATTCTTGGACACACAGCCAAGATCCTACATTGGGACTGCATAGCATAAAGCACCACATACAAAATTACGCAGTAATTGTGCTACGCAACCATTGTGTCAGAGGGCAGTATTACAAAACTGGAGTAAAACTGCAAATGTGCAGTCTAATGAATGCCCACATGTTAATGGTCATCCAAATGCAACGAGTGTCTCCTTGGGTGCTCCATGCACAATACTCATCCATGGACAATGGCACTACACATGCATTTTTTCTGCAGTCTTGAACTGCATGCGGATGTTCTTCATTCGGCAAAAACATCCAATTGCATCTGTGGGGGAATTTATGCATATGCAAGACCACAACAGGATTATGTTCAGTTGTCTTCAATAAGAAAACTGCAGTTATATGTCAGAAGATGTGAAGGAAAAGCCAGTGTGGCATAGATATTTGAGCCCTGGACTACAACTTTGGAGACCAGGGTCCAAATTCCAGTTTGGCCATGAAAACCTTGGGCAGGTCACACTTCCTCAGAGTCAGAGGAAGGATAAGAAAAATCCCTTCTGAACAAAACTTGCCAAGAAAACCTTGTGATAGGTTCACTTTAGGGTTACCATATGTTGGAAATGACTTGAAGGCATACAACAAACAACAATGTGAAGGAAGATCACCAGAATAGTGCAGTGGTTTGAGTGTTAGATTCTGGGAGACCAGGATTCAAATCTGCATTGTGATCCTAGGCAAGTCATACTCTCTCAGTTTCAAAGGAAGGCATGACAAACCACTTCTGAAGAATTTTGTCAAAAGAGCCTTGAGACAGGTTCACTTTGGGGTCTCCGTAAGTCAGAAATGACTTGAAGCTACACAACACAGAGAAGTGTGAAGGAGTTTGTTGCTATGTGCCTCAAGTCATTTCTGACTTATGGTGACCCTAAGGTAAATCTATTACAGAGTTTCTTGGCAAAATTTATTCAGAGGAGGTTTATCATCATCTTCCTCTGTGGATGAGAAAGTGTGGTTTACCCAAAGTGTTACCCCAAAAGGTGGTGGATCTTGAGGTCCACCAGCAGGACCAGCACTTCCTTAGAAATTGGGGGGAATTACAGCTCAAAGGAGGCCTTCAAGAAGGGCGGTAACTGCAGGATGTTTTCATTTGTGTATACCAGTACTAATTGGAGGACTTCACTGAAAGATTTAAAAAGGGTGTTTATATTGGAAATCAACAGACACACACAAGAAATCAAGCAGTCTCATGAACCATATAAGGCTAATGAAGAAAGAAGTGAGAAAGGTTAGATAAAGAGAGATTTCGTGTGTAGAGGGTGATATTTACCAGTCCTGGAGCAGGGGATTGAACAGGAGTGGCTCAAACAAGAGTTTGAGGGCAGCACAGAGGAACAGGAATCTGGTGTGCAGTGTGAAGCCCAAAGTGCTAGCAGATGGGCTGGAGCTGGGGTTTTTATACTGTTTTGCACCTCGAAGGGGTGTGTGTTAATTGCTTTCTGGCAGAGTAAACGAAAGGGGTCCAGAATGGACTGATTGTCTTACTTTGGGTGACAAAGCATTGATGGGAGTCCTGACAGCTTCTTAATGTCTTGGTTGATACGGAGAATGGGGAAGGTATCCATAGGAAACGCGTACAGCAGAGGTGCTTGCCTGCCACAGCTGGGCAGTTTTGTTTACTATTGTTTTTGTTGCCTGGACTATTGAAAAGATTAACACCGGGCTTTCCTGCCTAATCCTCTTGAATTTATGACCTGTCTGTGCTGAGATTATCCTGACCTGCCCGTGCTTACAGCCAGTGCCCTGCTTCCATGTGCCTTTACATTCATAAGAGTCTAGTTTTTATATAAAAATGACATATCTTGCAATTTTGCTATCTCACAGGATGGGGTGTGTATGGGGTGGTAATAAATGTCACCAGTGAGTTTTCATGGCTGAGTGAAGTCCTAGTCTGACACTAAAATCACTACACAACATTGCTCATGAATAATATCCCCCACCGTAAAAGGAGCTACCCACCTGTAAAAAGTTTTCTTTTTTTTTAAAGGTACTTTTCTTTCATAGAAACAGATCATCAACTATCTAGAATTCTCTTTAAATTGCCTGCTTGGATATTCTTACAACCTCTTCAAAGAATATTCGGCTAAAGGCCAAATATAAATTTATAGTCATGAAATTACTGTTGCCAGGTAGAAACTTCTTTACATATATATTAAAACAGCTCTGCCTTGAAGCATGTAGATAACCAACCAAAATTAGCTGAGTTCTGTTCAGCAGTGACAAATGAGGATCTCTCCTACTAACAAGAGTTCCTCTAAACTTTTCCTTTTAAGCAATGATTTCCAAATTTGGGCCAGCATAGCCAATGGTCAGGTATTCTAGGTATTGGAGTCCAACAACATTTAGGGACCCAAGGTTGGAAACTACAGGTATACTTCAGTTAATAGAGTTGATAGTTCCTGAATATTACTTCTTTAACAGAAAATTTGGTGCAAAGGCAGAAAAATGTGGAAAGAATAGGGGTGGGTTACTATACCACCAAAGGGAAAACAGTTCAACATGTTTTCAGCAATGTTTTATTCAAAACAAAGAAGGTGCACATGCCAAATGAAACTACCCAATCAAATAAACCTTGTATAAAGAAACAAAAACATTTTGATACTTAGAGACACTACCTGAATGCTTCTTATAAAATGCCTTTTCCATTCACAATTCCTTTCTTATGATTTCCATTTTAGTGGCCAAAATTTAGTTTGTTTTAATATGCTAGGGTTAGCTGGTGAGGTGGGCTCATCTGCTTTCCCTTCTCCTTTCTGCTTTATTGTCCATGCATGCTCAGGAGGCAGTTTCCATTTATGTTGCCTGTTGTTGAAAGTCACTCAAAGCTACAGCAGAATCAACCAGAGTGGAATTCTGTTCTTTCTCAGCTCACGTTTTGTTTGTTGCAGAAACACTGCTGCAATCCAATACTGAAAGGCCCTTTCTGCAGGACAATGCTCTTGTGCTCTCGTGCGTTGTCCTGTCACAATCTCGACAGCACTTCTGCTGAGATGGGAGTGTGTACCCAGTGCTCGGCATGTGACTGGCTGCCTGCAGAAGGGAGCGCAAAGGACATGCCCCTTCCTTCCACACTGCAGACGGCCTTCTTTCCATGCTGCAGTGGGGAAGGAAGAGTGTCATTGTGCTTCCGGCCCTTCTGCATGGCTGGCTGTGGCAGAAAGCTCATGTGATTGGGGGCCATTGACAGAGTTTTTCCGTCAATGATATACCCCGCGATCACGCCAGCTGGTGTCATGGGAAGGGAGGGACCATGATAACGTCATGCCGAAGTGTCATCACAGTCCTGCTCCTCTTGCATCCCCCTCCCAGGAAGACGCCATCTTGCGGAAAGGGCCAAAGTCAGCATTTCACCATGCCTCCTTCACCAACCTCCTTCACCAACCTCCCAGTGCTAAAAATCTTCCAGCTAAGCAGGGCTGAATGGGTATAAACAAAATCTTTGCAACAAGGGGTTTCACTATCAAGGTTTTGTTAACTGAGGTGCATCTGTACTGCCTTAAAGGGAGCAGCTTCTTCTCCTTATGAATGAAGTGCCTTAATTTTTATGAATGATCCTCTCTTAATGATAAAGGCCAAGAGAAAGTCTTGACAGCAAACATAGTCAGGTGAACACTTCTGGAACTGGTCCCCCAGCAATACAAACGATGGCTGGCATCCCACTAGTTAGGCCATTTCCCTACTATACTGTTATAGTGCTATTATTCCACTTTCGTGATCCTATGGAATCGTGGTGTTTGCAGTTTAGGGAGGAGCCTTTAGAATTCTCAGCCAGAAAGCTCTTTGGCCTCAGGAAACTACAAACCCCAAAATTCCACAGGATGTTGAAAGTGGAATAATAGCACTATAACAGTGTAGTGAGGAAATGGCCTTAGTTACAGTGTTATAAGTTAGGATATTATAGCTGCTTTATATTCCTTTTTGTGACTGTGCCAGAAATTCCATGATTGCAGATGACCCTGAAACCCACCGTGCTGCTGCTAAGTGGGCCACTGCAGGATGGGGTCTCTAGCCCCCTCCCACCAGCAAGTGATGCTGCAATGAAGAGTTGTGCAGATTCCCACAGGGATCCCTGCTTCAACTCCTTGCAGTATCACCTACTGGTAGGATGGAGCTGGTCACATCAGCCTGCAGTGCCCCACTTAGGAGCACCACAGACCTCCATCAATCTGGATTGCTCCCTGGCTTTTAAGATGGGTTTTGAGGATTGGATGGGTTGTTAAAGCACAGCCACAACACTGTGGTTAGGTCTTTGATGCGGGATCTGGGTCTATATTTGTAAAAGACAGAACAACATAACAGGTACATATGTCAAGAGCAAAGGAGGAAGAGAGAGAGAGAGAAAGAGAGAGAGAGGGAGAGAGAGAACCACATTGACAGATGTACAGGCATAGACACTATCGTTAGGCCCTTTCCGCACAAGGGAGATACATCGTTGTGGCGTCGTTGTGTCTCCAACACGTCAAACCAGTTTGATGTCGGTCTGTTGTAGGTCACTCCACACGTGTTTAGCTCTTAAAGTGGTTCACATCATTGTGAAACCAGTGTAATGGAAAAACTCTGAAGCAAATCAGCCAAAATGGTTCACAGCATTTTTTCCTATATGTACATGTCCAGGAGGCAAAATCTGGGAGTAAGCGATTACGGAGGAAGTCAGAGGCATGGGTGGAAGAGCAGAAGGAGAAGTCCTGCTTAATACCTCCAACCCCTCTGCAGCTCAGAAGCACTCCCTGCTCAGTTGTTTCCCTGTTTGCAAGATAAAAGCTCTGGGGCTCTATCCTTTACCATGCAAGAAGCAAAGCCATTGGGGTGGCTTTGATCAGACATGAAGGTTGAGGTTTAAAGTGCCTCTCCTCTCCTACTGCTTACCTCTGGTTTTAATCATGGGACTGCTTACACTGGCCATGGAAGCAATATTTGAAAATATTCCAAAAATGGTGAAAAACACATCATCTGAATGTCAAGAAACACCAACAAAAATAATTTGAGACTAATAGGACAGTTTGCAATTCATAACTTGTTCTGTGCAAAATTTGCAAATGATTGTTTTGCACAGAAAACATTTTCTGCAAAGGAAATGCATCTCTTGAACAGGAAATGATATTCCTACACAGAAATGTTTGTCTTGTACAGAAAATGCTGTAACTTGGGCCCTATTCTGCACAAAATTTGCATGTGAGTGATTTTGTTAGAAACTAGCATTTTCTGTGTAATTTCCCAAGGCTCTCTCACGGTAGGAAAGAAATAGCTAAAGTTACTTGTTTCTTCTTTCAGAAAGAAACTTAAGAATTATATTCCTGCTAGCATGTTTTGTATCCTTCTGGACCATTTTAAGCCTTGGTGAAACCATTTTTTAATCAGGAAGTAAACCAGAAGGAGCATAATGGGAATTTGTGGTTAAAAAGAAAAGTTTAAAAGAGTAAAAATTGCTTCCTGTGGCTGCTAGGGGCAAAGAGGAGCGTGACTCTTCAAGAACACATGATGGAGATTGCTAATGTCCACCTCCCGCTCCAGTTGTCTATCCATGATTGTGACACTGTAGGTTTATTTCCAGTCTTAAGTTGACTTCCAGCCTTGCAAGACTGGAAATTCCCTCCCAGTGCTTTTACTAGGGTTCTTGCCAGCCTTCCAAAGCTGACTTCCACGCATGGAACGACTGGCAATCTCCCAGCTCTATCAGGTATGCTGCCACCACCCCCCTGAATTATGAATTACTTAGACAGAACAGGAGGGACTCTGCTCAATCTCTAAGCATAAGGAACTTCCACCTCCCCCTTCCCCTGAGTGAGAGGTCCTATGTAGCGTGTGCCAACCCTGGCGTGGAAATGGAGAGAAACGGAGGTTTATAAAAGTGTTTTAATCAAGGCATGCAAATAAACAATATCACACTTGGGAGACCCCCTCTCCCAGGTACACTTAGTTACAAGAATTTACAAAACAGATATAACAGCACAGATACATTCTTAAGATCAGCCAATTTCCCAAAATAATAAACAGCCCTAACACGACTAACTACTTATTTCTAGTTACTCACAATTAGGTTATAGGCGTAGATGGTCTAAAGGAGAAGAGAGGGGGGTCCAGGAGACACGGCATGCTGCCAGCTCCACTGGCCCCGCTCTCCTCTCTTCTCTCTCTCTCTCTGGCCACATGGCCGCTCAGAAGTTTTATATTTTCCTCCTTGGAAGGATCTGGAAGCCTCTCCAAGATGCCCACCTCTTTTCCTTTTGGTTGGTCAATTCTCACCTTGTGACCTGTGATGCTGACCCTTTCCTTTTGGTTGGTCAACTCTCACCCTGTGACCCTTGATGTAATCCCAACACTTCATTAACCCTTGGTTTACCTGAAGAGGGAAGTATCTCCCTTTGATAAGCCTAGATAATGGGAAGCCCCATTATCACAGTGAGGTAGCATGATATCATAGTTTTTACACATTTTTCACATCTAAAGGAATTCACAAAAATCGATCTCACAAATGGGCAATTTTTTTAACCTTATTGAAAGAGGTTGCCTTTCTTTCCTTTTATCTTAATAGTCTTATATAGTGCAAGAGGATGAAAAAAGTTTGGACTGACCCTCAATGTGACAAATTGCAACAGGAAAACAATGGCAGTTCACTCAACTGCTTGGTTAACATAGGGCCTTTCTGCACTACACTATTATAGTGCTATTATTCCACTTTCAACCTCCTATGGAATCCTGGGGTTTGCAGTTTAGGGAGGGGTCTTTAGAATTCTCAGCCAGAGAGCTCTTTGGCTTCAGAAAGCTACAAACCCCAGAATTCCACAGGATGTTGAAAGTGAAACAATAGCACTATAAGAGTATAGTGCGGAAAGGCCGCATGTTCATTCAACTACTTAGTTGTTGTTGTTACATTTTGTTGAGCAATCTTCTACTTATGAGACCCTGTGAATGACAAACCATTAAACGATCGTGTTATTAACAGCCCTGCTCAGATCTTGCCAACTCAGGGCTACAGTTTCTATGAAGGAATTAGTCCTTCTGTAATATAGTCTTCCTTGTTTCCTCTTGCCTTCCTCATCACCAAGTATTAACTTCTTTTCCAGTGAATCATGTCATCTCATGATATATCTAACTTCTGATGGCCTCAGTTTAGTCATCTTGGGTTTTAATGAGAATTTAGGCTTGGTTTCCTCTGGGTCCCACTGATTTGTCTTTTTAGCTGTTCGGGGTATCTGTAGTCCTCTCCTCCAGCACAACATTTCAAGTTAGTTGATTTTCTTCTCATTGGCTTTCTTCACTGCCCGGTATTGAGTACATCATGAGAAGACACGACTCTTTACTTACTAATGCTACCATAACCATTTTCTACTTGCCCTTATATTTTTTCCATAGTCCACCAGGTGGCAGCAAAGGATTAGAATTAGTTTGGAATGCTAAAATAGAAAAAGATTGAAAAGAAGTCTGCACAATAGCTGTGTAGGTGCATGTGTGTATGCACCTATACACACATTTTCAGAAAAAGAAACTGCTCTCATTGAACATACAGACATACCATTTTTAAAAAAAATTCTACAGTAAGAAACATAGGTGCATGGTTTTGAAATGTATCAACCACATAGGACTTAAAGAACAGAATGGGGAACCGGTAGAACCAAACTGGACAGGGAATGAAGGCTAGTTTTCATGTGGTTGTGTGTATATGTGCCTTCAAATAGCCTATCAACTTTTGGTGACTGCGAAATTTCATGGATTTTTCTTATGCAAGGAATATTCAGAGGTGGTTTGCCATTGCCTTCCTCTGAAATATAGCCTACTGCTGCTTGTATTCCTTTGCATTTCCCCATCAAAATACTAACCATTCCTGAGGAGGTGACTTCAGGGTGTTTGAGCCTGCAGGATTTTTGTATACATACCTTGTATTGGAGAGGGGCAGCAGATCCACAACTTTAAGGGCCACAAATCCACCTTGGAGTTTGCAGCCACTCCTCGTGCAGCTGTTCTGAGTTGAACAGGGCTTCTGCTAGTGCCACAGTCTAGCTGGGCACTGGCAGAGGATCCATTCAATTTGGGAAGAATAGTGGACAAACCAGGATTGTATTTGCTGCCCTACTTGGGAGAAAATCCTTTGACTACCCTTGCTTACACTAAAACTATCAACAATAGGTGCTATGGCCATAGGAGCAGACTCAAAACTGTGTACCTTCCAACAGTCTCAATTAGGCAGGGACAGACCCAATTAATTCTCTGTAATCGTACTTTTTTTGCTGATTTTAAAATGTCCCAGTCTCTCTCACCTCCTCCTCCTGCTTTCCCTCTTTGTCCATAGCTTACCTTAGTTGCTGCAAACTGTGTTCAAAGTGCAAAAGTAATTTATACTCAATTATCTTAGCAGGGGCAGAGGAGATGGGAGGAGAGGGATGGAATCTTGCTCTTCCCAGTAGGCTCAGGCAAAAGCAAACTGCTGCAGCTCCTTCTAACTTCTGCATTCTTCCTTATTAATAAGGTTTGACATCTTGACTGCACTCTGACATTGCTCGGCCACACATGTCCCCACTTTCATCTGTGGAATATTGGAAGGCATGAAGTCCATGGCCATTTCTACACTACATTGTTATAGTGGTATTATTGCACTTTCAACATCCAGCGGAATTCTGAGGTTTGTAGTTTGCTGAGACCAAAGAGGTCTCTAGCTGAGAATTCTAAAGTCCCCTCCCTAAACTGCAAGCCCCAGGATTCCATAGGATATTGAAAGTGGAATATAAGCATTATAACAGTGTAGTGTGGAAATGGCCCATGTTGCAGCCACTTGCTATGTAGATGTGAAATATGAACACTGTCTCAGGGAAAAAAAGATGTGGCAATTTTATTTCACTAGATTTGGGAAAGATCCCAAGACCCATCCACACCAACCCCTGCCAGTGCAGGATTCCACCACTAAAGCATCTCTGAGTGATATGATGTAATCCATGTCTCTCAGACTGACTGGTGGATTCGAACTTAGCAAATCACCAGATTTTACACTTCTCTGAATTTTGAGGTACAGTCTTTGCAGTTAAGACACACCAACATAGGTGTGTAAATGTTTTGCTTTTGTAAAAAAAGCCACAACTTTAAACAGATATCTTGAGAAAAGTTTTAAAAATAGTACTGACTAATAGGAAAGTGGAACAGAATTACTGACTTTTAAAAAATGATTCAAGTGATGTAGACAGGAAATAGACAGATTTGCCCATCTCTATTCTCTAGGATAAGCCAAATTGGTTTTTTTTTTCTTGATGTAAATTGATAAAAGAGATAAAGAAGCAAAACCTAGGAGGTTTTTTGAACCTTGAACCAAGAAGAATCTAAAAACCCAGTTCTTAGAATGTGCCTTTAAAAAAAAATAATTTTAATATTTGGTCAACCAGAACAGGTCTAAAACACTGACAGAATTCCAAAGTACTTGTGACATAAAATTACACTTTTATGGAAAGGCGTTGGGGTTTTTCTGTAATTGGTATGGCTGAGGGGAGAGAGAAGGAGAGAAAGAGAGAGCGAGCAAGGCAACCGAGCAAGAGGGCACATGTTTGGGGACTGGCGTGGGAGGCAAAGTGAGGGAAATTGTGTAGGAGGGAAAGAGCATCAACCTTGGCAGAAGGGAAGAATAAACCCTCAGAAAACAACAGAGGGACAGGACAAGCAAAGAAAAGAACAGCACGGGTTGATTACTGCAAAGGTCAGGGATGAAATTACGATATTCTGACAATAGAGGGGGTAGGCCAGGAGCAGCGTGTAGGAGTGGGGTGCATTTGCATGCCTGAGAAGCAAAAAGGCAGAGGGAGACAGCAGTAGGGAGAAGAGGGTTTTATTTATCTACCGGCTTTCATCATGAAGTATCCAGCAAACACAAGGCACAGGCATCAGTAAGATAGAGAAGGGGGAATTTTGGCTACGGTCCTCTTAGCGACTTATGTTACTGTAACTGGAAATGTCAGCAGCGTAAGTTGTTCTTGGAATTTTAGACAAGGAGGTATATAGGACCTCTTTGCACAGTATATTTTCCTTCTCTGCGCAGCAGCAGCCAGGAAGTGCCCGAGCACAGCTTCACTTCTTAACCCAAATGGCCATTCATTGACCACAGGGGTGCATCCAGGCTCCATGTAACTGCCATTGCACTGGGAAACAGAAAAAGTCTTTGTTCTCCCAGAGCGCCAACATAAGTATTACGTTCCACCACCATCCAGCACCACTATCCAGCAGGAGCATCGGATGTCTGCCTGGTGGCCACATATCGGGCTCCAACATCTAAAAAGGGGAATACCTTACCCTAATCTCTGTTACTTTCCTCACATAGAAAGCAACAGATCTGAAGAGAAGATGTTCCTTGGGAGACATTCAGTGGGAGCAGGAACTTTTCTTCTTAAGAGGGCATTTCCGCACTACACTGTAATAGTGCTGTTATTCCACTTTCAACCTCCTATGGGATCCTAGGGTTTGCCATTTAGGGAGGGGCATTTAGAATGATCATCCAGAGAGCTCTTTGGCCTCCGTAAACTACAAACCCCAGAATTCCACTGGATGTTAACAGTGGAATAATAGCATTATAACAGTGCAGTGCAGAAATGGCCATGCTTTCACTTTCAGTACGAACAAAGTGAGGATAGAGTAGGCAGCGCTAGGTTCTTTGCTCTCTAAATTGTCAGAAACACCTGAACATACGTAAAGGTTGTGGCGATGGCCGTTTCCGCACTGCACTCTTATAGCATGATTATTCCACTTTCAAATTCTATGGAATCCTGGGGTTTGCGGTTTAGGGAGGAGCTGACTGACCCTTCCCTAAACTGCAAACCCCAGGATTCCACAGGATGGTGAAAGTGAAATAATTGCGCTATAAGAGTGTAGTGCAGAAATGACCTAAGAGAAGGTCACCAAATTCAGCATCCTGCACTCTCAGTAAACAGCTGAGGCCTCCACAGTCCCAGGGACCTTATCAACCTTTGACACAGGTTCTGGACTTTTGGCTGTGTGCTTTTTTGGGTGGCAACATTACGCCGCCGTCTTATTTTCCCACAATGCTCTGCAGGGATGTTTAGTTGAGTGTAGTAGGGCAGTGTGGGAAACTAAAATGGCTGCTACTGCTGTGAGATAATTTCACTGCCTGGGCATACAACCTGAAAGTAATGATTGGGGAGGTAGTACAACTCAGTCGTACTTCATGTGGAAGATCCCTTCCTTAGTCTTCTGCATCTCTACCCAAAAGGATCAAGTAACAGCAGGTGATGAAGAATAAACTGTATAGAGCAGCTGCCTGGTTCCCTGCAGAGCATCAGCCTATATTGGGCAGGATGGACCAATGTGTTATCTTAGTGCAAAGCAGCTTCACGTGCTCATATGTTACTATAAGGTATGTTAGGCTGTAGGAGATAATATGGGTGCCTCAAGACTTTACTGAATCAACAATTCTTCAACCATTTCATCACAGTTCAATACAATTGTTTGACCTATATTTCTTTTGGGGAGAAAAAAAATTATTTCCATAAGAAGACCTGTTCTGAGATGGGTTCTGAATCTGGTGCAATTCGAAATGACTGCCAACATAAAAAATGGCTGCTTTCGTTATCAGTCATGGGGATGGGATGAACCTGAGCATCTACAGAAAAACACTTCCTCTGGCAGCTTAATTTGTTTGATTGGAGCAGCAAACAGAGGTCTGCAATTGAAGCAGGCTGGTGAAAAATACAATAGGCAACCCTGTGCAAATTTAATTTTAAATCTGAACTATGAGAGGAAAGGGGGATTTGCATAACTATTTCTTTTCCTTTGGCCCAAAACAAAACCCAGAGTTGCTTTATGCAAATGAAAAAGAACAAAGAAGATCGTGATCATTGTTTAAAAGAATAACAAGTTTTTCTTCACAGAGGACTTCAGGGCACCTGATGAAAAGTTGTGAAGTCCTCTTGTGCCAAATAAAAAGTTGCTGGCTGTAATTCTCTATTACAGTCTATGTTGCATAATTTTATACATGCTTAGCTACATAGCTTAGCGACATAGCAGAGGCACTACACAGACACAATTCACTCCTAGTGAATTGCAAAGATGTGTATCAGGTGACCGTCAAGAGTGTCCTGATGTTCATCAGTCTCTGTTGATGTATTTTGGCATTCCCTACCTGGTGTTCCAAGGTACATCAAGCTCTACTAATGCACATTACTGGTCCCTAGCAATTGTCTAAATGCCCATCAGAAGTGCCCAATATGCTTTGGGGCCAGTTGTGCTTAGGAAGAATGCACATTGGGGGCTGTTGTACATTGAAACCAATGAGCATTGGTCTGGGTGTGCAGCAAGAGTGCCTAATGTGCAAAGATCATTTCCAGCCTTCCCAAAAAAGTACCATCACAAGAGCCCCTTGCTGAATACAGATGTTATGAAACTTTTCAGTTCTATTTCCTGCTAAGGTATATCCACGTAAATAGACATAAGTCTCATGCTGGATTACAGCTGCTAGTCTTTAAGGTGCCACACTCTTGTACAAGAGGCCAACACAACGACCCCCATGCCAGTGCTTGTTTAAAAGCACACCAAAAGAGTTAAAAGATATCTTAGAATCATAGAATCATAGAAATGTAGAGTTGGAAGAGACCACAAGGGCCATCCAGTCCAACCCCCTGCCATGCAGGAAAACCCTCAAAGCACTCCCGACAAGTGGCCATCCAGCCTCCGCTTAAAAACCTCCAAAGAAGGAGAAAAACCTCCAAAGAAGGAGTGTCATGTTACCCTGTTTACTGGGGGTTCCGTGAGGGACACCGAAATGTGCTCAATCATAGGTGGGGAAAATTGGGTCTGAGCACTGCTTTAGCATTACGAGAGGCAAGGTAACTTAGCAGGATTTTGGACCCTATGTCTACGGGGTCAGGCCAGTCAAGAAGCAAACCGTTTTGAAAGAATAAATGAGATCTTTATTAAAATACAGCCAAACAGTGTATGCAACATACTCACTCAGATAACTATCGAAAATAAAAGTGAGAGTGGGACAGAGGGATTTTTCAGAGGGATAGTTGGTTTGGGTGATACGAAACCTGTCCTGAAGCCCAGAAGAATAGAGAGCGATGCTGGGGTTTGATGTGGCTCAGCACGTGGAGCTGAGGGGAGGCTCGCCAAGCAAAGCGGCAGCAAGGCGGTTAGGAACTTGGGAGTGATCCGAGGAGGGTCTCGGAATCAGGGGTTTTTATAGGGAGAGATGTGATTGCAGGCTATGCCGTACTTGGTGAGAACGATGGATTTCGGGTGCGAGACAAAGCCTCGGAAAGGTCAAAATTTAACATGATTGAATTAGGTCCGAATTAACAAAGGAGCAGCCAGTATGCAAATGCGCGATGCTGGGCAGTTAATAGTTCAGCTAGTCAAGTTACCTGCTCGGAGCAGGGAGTCCTTTGTAGGTGGCGCGCATACATAATAGGGTGTTTGCTGAGAGGTCTCCTGAAGCTGCGATCTGGCTATTTCTGGCTTGCCTGTATTCTTTAGGAATATTGCAGCAATCAGCCACCAAGCCTAGTTTCGTGCTTGTCCGGGGGCCTCACAAACACGTGGAGAGGGGTGGTGGAAGAAAGCCGAATTATTGATATCAAAAGGATATCTTTATGCTATCGCCAAGGCGGCCTAGATGCTGCAGTAACAGACATCTATTATTGAGGTGTAGAGGAAAAATAAGAGATTAACAGATCAGGACACTGGGAAGGTATGAGTCTCCTCCCTGCTAGGAATAGCTGTCACTTTTGGATCTGGCTGGGGTAGATGAGGGAGAATTTTGTTTCAGTTCATTTTTGAAGACACTATGAACAGTTGCAGTTTTCTTCCCTTTCTAGGGTAGGAAAGAACTTGAGGTTTAGTAATATATAAGTATGCTTTAAAAAGAAGAAGAAGAAGAACCCAGCAAGTTTTCTCTTCCCTAGCCCTCATCCTGCCAATGTTGTTTAATATCCCAGCTGGTCTTGTACTATCTCAGGTTTTCTCGTGACTTCCACCACTACTTTCTGCTTCTCTGCTTTCCCTTCTTTTGGAATCCCAAATCACCCAGTTCAGACATTTTGAATTAGCGGTATGTTTGTTTTAAGGTTGCCGGGCAGAATTCTGCCACATCTGATCTTCTGTTGTGATTTCACAACTCTGCCAAACCCCCACCAGCAACCTCGCTCCTTAAGGTAAACAGATCTTGCTGTCACATTTGGGTTGAAATACCATTAGTGCCAGAAAGATAAAAAATCAAACCTGTCACTGAATGTTTTATCTAGAACGATTTGATGACAGCTTGAAATGTGCTCATTTGTGCCACCTGTACAAGGCAAGATTTGTATGTTTTCACATAACTGCACATCTCCTTCTGCACATACCAAATGACATGATGGACTTGGTTCTGCCCTAATGAAGATTATGTCTGTTGATTTTCCCTGTAATTTCTATCAATCAACTTTATTAAGATCACAGATAGTCATAAAAAGTCTAAAAACAGAAAAGAACAGAAAATCAAGGTTTAAAAAGAATGGCAGTTTGAAGACCAGCTTCTAAATCAAGCATAGTGTTTTCATGATGAAAGACATTCTGAAGGGATCTACCAGTGCCTCCTTCTGTTCAAGATTAATAAGTCTTAGCTTTGGTGCCACTGCTGTTGTCCCCTGAGAGATTCTCCAGCAGTGTAACATGCCCCCCATCATTTAAATCTAATATAGAAAAGTCAAAGTTTGTGAGTTTGTCTGTGTCAGGCAGGCGAAGACCTCATATGATTGGCTGTGTGAGGCGAGAAGACCTCATATGATTGGCTGCCTGTGAAGATTCTATGGAATCCTGGGGTTGGTAGTTTAGGGAGAGGCCTTTAGAATTCTCAGCCAGAGAGCACTTAGGTCTCAGGCCAGTTGCTATGGAGACAATGCCTAGCAGCAAGAAGGAAGAGGACAGTATATTCCCTCAGGAAGACAGCTTGTGTATGTTAACAACTCTGAATACAGATTGGATTGGGGAATATGGGCAAAATTACAGGTACTGGACAACACAGTTTGGGAAAATAGAGACACAGGATCTCACATCTATGTATTTCAATTGCATCTAACTCGTAAGGTAAGGTAAAGTAATTCCTAAAGTATTTCTAACAAGTATTACCTATGAGAAAATAAAATCCTGGACAACGCCAGATAAATACGCGAGTATTGCATATCATGAACTACCAATGGCAGGATTCTTGTTGCCATTACATTTCTGATCTCCAGGTATGGTTATGAAAGCTGGACCATGAAAAAAGCAAATAGGAAGAGAACCAACTCATTTGAAATGTTGTGCTTCAGGAGAGTTCTGTAGATACTGCGGATTTGCAAAACAAGACAAATGAATGAGCATATCAAGCCTGAACTCTCCCTAGAAGCCAAGATGACTAAGCTAAGACTGTCATACTTTGGACCTTTCAGGAGAAGACATCTCTTATTAGAAAAGACAGTGATGCTTGGCAAGATAGAAAGCAATAGGAAAAGAGAAAGACTGCATTACAACTGGACAGAATAAACCAAGGAAGCCAGACCCCTGAGTTAGCAAGACCTGAGCAGGGCTGTTGATAACAGGGTGACTTGGCAGTCTCCCATACATAGGGTCACCGTAAGTTGAAGTTGGCTAGATGGCAGTTAACATAATAACAATGATGTGATTTGACCTGCTTACTTCTAGTGGAACTTGCTAAAGTACAAAACTTTGCAACCTTCAAAATAGATTTTTAAAGAAGAATATGAAAGAAGAAATGAGGTACAGTGACTATCAGATCTGCCTGGGAACATTTCCAAAATCAGAGCTGGAATTCTACAGTTGCTACTTAGTTACATAACAACCTTAACCGCATGCTAAATAGCATCTCCCAGCCCAGCTCCTTAATCTCCACTTACTGGGCAGCAACCACTGCAAGTGACAAGAGTCTGTTCTCCTGTCAGTCGGGACACAGCACACTGATGTTTCTTCCCCATTCCCTTGAGCAATCTCTCATGTGAAAGTTAAAAGCAGAACTGCTATTACAATTTCTCCTTGCGCTACAGATTGTTAATGGGAGTGGCATGGGAACATCAGTCTTCTGTATCCCAATAAGTAGAAGAACAGACCCTTGTTACTTGCAGCAGCTGCTGCCTGATAACTAAGGATTTGGAGACTTTAAGATTCCTACATATTCCCTACACTATTGAATATGGTGGTGGTTCTTGCTGCTGCTGTTGTTTGCCTTCAAGTCATTTCCAACTTATGGCAACCTTAAGGTGAATTTATCACAGGGTTTTCTGGGGGCTGAGAGTATGTGATGCTCCCAGGGTCATGGCTGAATGGGGAATTGAACCCTGATCTCCAGGGTCATAATCTCAAGCCGCTATACCATGCTGGCTCTCTATTGTAGGGGTCATCAACACAAGTTAGTTATGAATGCGTGAGTCTAGATTATGCATTCATAATTGCAATTGAGTGCCACAGGGTTCTGTCCTGGGCCCAGTGCTATTCAACATCTTCATCAATGACTTGGATGAAGGAGTAGAGGGCATGCTGATCAAATTTGCAGATTACACCAAATTGGGGTTGCTAACACCCCAGAAGACAGGATCAAAATACCAAATGACCTTGACAGATTGCAGAGCTGGGCCAAAGCTAACAAAATGAATTTCAAGAGAGAGAAATGTAAGGTCCTGCACTTTGGCAGAAAAAACGGAATGCACAAATATAGGATGGGGGACGCATGGCTGGATAACAGCGTGTGTGAAAAAGATCTAAGAGTCTTGGTAGATCACCCATTTGCCTTTGGCCTTGTTCATCACTCAAATGGGGCCCTCATGAAACTGAGGTGCCCTATGCTTTAATATGTAGCTTTAATAGGTAGCTTTAGACTTACTAATTCCTTCAACCATCCTTAGAAAAGAGATGGGCAAAGTGCAGCCTCCACAACAAATTTTGTGGTCTCCAGGACCCTAAAAGATTGGTTTTGCATGTTTCCCCCAACTTCCATTAATTCAGTAGGTCTACTCTTGTTGTTAACTGTCGTTAAGTTAACTTTTGATGACCCGACAAATGGGCAACCTCAAAGTCACTACAAGTTTTGAACAACTTTGGCTCAAGTCTTACAGATTCAGGATTGTGGCTTCCTTGAGTCTCTCCATTTGTATCCATCTCTTTTCCTACTGCCTTTTACCTTACCAAGTATTATTGCCTTTACTAGTGACTCATGTCTTTTCATATGTCCAAAATGCAATGGTCTCAGTTTAGTCATCTTGGCTTCCAGGGAGAATTCAGGCTGGATTTGGTCGAACACCTGTTTGTTTGTCTTTTTTGACAGTCTGTGGTTTATGCAGAACTTGTCAGGGTAATGTGAGGTTGCACCTCAGAGTATGTGCAGAATGCTAATCAGGAAGCGACACTCACCTGCAGCTGGTTGCTCTAGACAGGAAAAAAAGAAGTCAGACTCCAGACTCAAAGCAATAGGTCTTAGTGCTGTTTATTCAACAGAGCACATAAGATAAAAGTTAGGGCTTCTGGCAGCACGCCAAGAAGCATAAAACAGTCAGGCACAATAATCAGCAGAACAGAAAACAGACTGACAGCCTTTCCAGATGCAAGACAAAAAATAGCCCTTACAGCAGACCAGAGGCAATTGAACCTAAGGTAAATTATATTATCACCCCTAAGCCTTTTTAAGGGCTTAACCACACCCCAGTCCAAATGGGGTGATCTGATTGCATTTATAGCACACAACCTCCTCATGTTGAATACTCTGTGATGATGCAAAACCTTTTGAGGCAGGCTAGCCAAAACATTTCCTTCATAGCTGCCTTCAAGGTCACACCACCTCATTCTTTGGTCCACATAGAAAGTCCTTTCCTGGCCACAGCGCACTCACACTCTGAATACCCTGACAGAACTCCCCTCCAGTACCACATTTCAAATGAGTTAATTCTCTTGTTGTCAGCTGTATGGGTGTTCTGTTCCTGGTAATTTATTTCTCCCAGGCACTCTGAGTGCAGCTTCCACTTCACTTTTAAAATTGTAGGTTCATCTTCAAATGGCTCTTCCTTGAATGCATCTGTCTTCATTTCACCTATTTTATATAGTTCTTCAGTGTATTTTTTCCATCATCTTTTCACTTCTATTTAGTTCTACTTGATCATGTAATGTGTTTTCCTGCTGGTCATAGAGCCTCTCGCTCCTGGTTTAAATGTTCCTTTGATTTCTTGGATCTTGTTAAAGAAGTCTCTTGTTCTTCCCTTTTTGTTGTCACCTTCCATTTCTCTGTACTGACTGGTATAATAGTTTTCCTTGTCCCTGTGCACAAGTCATTGAACAGTTGCATTCAGGATTCTGACCCTATTTCTGTCCCCTTCCCCTTTTGCTTTTCATCTGTCCTTAGCTGCTTGAAGAATTTTGTCTGTCATCCACTCAGGCTTCTCTTTCTTTTCGGCTGTAGATAGGGTGTTTTTGCATTCCTCTCTGACAGTTTCTCTGGCTTCAGTCCACAGTTATTCTGGCTCCTGCTAAAGCAAACAAGCCACTTTTTAAATTGAGAAAATATTCACACCATTTGTGTTTCCTATTTTTGCCTCTTCTTCACCCTTCCCATATCCAGCCTTAACTTAATTTTTGACTTAATTGATTTGAATTAGTTAGTTTCTATTGCTGGTCTTTGATCCCCAGATCCCAAAACTATGGCCTAAATAAGAATTTAAGCAAAAAATGAGATTAGATAGGCTGGCTACCATCAAGGCCACCACTTCCTGGTCACCAAAACTGGTTAGGTTAGCAAGTATTTCTTTATATTTTTTAGTTCTCTCATACTGTTGGTCCATGCGTCCCCTTCTGTTTAAGACTCCAAGCAAACTACTCACCTTTTCCTGTTGGCCTTTCTTAGAGTTTTTCTACTGCTCTCATGGAATGTTATTGCATTGTAAGCAGTTTGATTTTTTTTTAATTGCATGGCACTGTAGAAAGGTTCCAACTTAAAGGCAGCCTAAAAATAATTGTTATTTTTAAAAAAATCATATGGGCTTACTACTTTATTCAGGGCTTCTGCTTTGTCTAGTGCAAACAGCTATGGTTTTCATCCCAGACTTTTCCCCATGCTGATCTATTTGGCAGATAGGTACAATAACAGAGCCAGCATAAGGATCTAGGGCTTGTCTTGCTCCATTAGACTGAATTCAATCTAGTTCCAGCCTTCTGTTTCTCACAGCAGCCAGCCAGATGCCTCAGAGAAATTCAGAAGCAGGGCATAAAATCAATGACTTCCCTCTATTGCATATTGCCAGTATCTGGTCTTCAGAAGCCAAATTCTGAGAAAGTTCCTGCTTTGGACTACAAATCCCAGAACTTCCCAGGCAGTTCAAAGCAATAATTTGTCCAAGTGCTGTTCCATAATCCCTTGGTGGGTTTCACTTAACATAATTCTCTCAGCAGTGGTGTTACCCTAAAAGCATCCCATTGGAATTTGGTAAATTATGGCTCAAGAGAAGGGTAATGGCAGGATCTTTTCACCATTGTATACTGGTAGTAACAACAGAGAGGCTCCAGAGTAAAGATAAGCAAAATGTTTTATTAGAAATGACAAATACACACAAGAAATCAGACACTCTCAAGGACCATACAAGGCTATCAGAAGATAAGACGTGCAGGGTTGGATTGAGGGGATGAAAAAGGCGATAGTTACCAGTCCTGAGGAAAAGAGATCATAGAATCATAGAGCTGGAAGAGACCACGGGGCCACTGATTCCAACCGCCTGCTTTGTAGGAACACACATCAAAGCATTCCCAACAGATGGCCATCCAGCCTCTGCTTAAAAACCCTCAAAGTAGGAGACTCCACCACACTTCAAGGCAGCATATTCCCCTACCAGACAGCTCTGACTGTCAGGAAGTTCTTTCTGAGGTTCAGGTGGAATCTCCTTTTCTGCAGTTTGAATCCATTGCTCCTTGTCCTAGTCTGTAGTGCAGCAGAAAATAAACCTGCTCCTTCCTTGACATGACATCCCTTCAAATATTTAAACATGGCTATCATGTCCCTTTTCAACCTTCTCTTCTGCAGACTAAACATCTCCAGCTCCCTAAGCCACTCCTCACAGGGCATGGCTTCCAGACCCATCACCATTTTGGTTTCCCTCCTCTGGACACGCTTCAGCTTGTTGATATCCTTATTGAATTGAGGTGCCCAGAACTGGACACAATATTCCAAATGAGGCCTAACCAATGCAGAATAGAGTGGTACCATTACCTCCCTTGATCGAGACACCATACTCCTATTGATGCAACCAAGAATCGCATTGGCTTCTTGGCTGCGCATCACACTGCTGACTCATGTTCAGCTTGTGATCTACCAAGACTCCTAGATCTCTTTCAAAAGTACTGCTATCAAGCCACATGTCCCTCATCCTATATGAAGCAGGGAGGCTCAGACAGTGTCTGTGGGTAGCACGGAAAAAGGCAAACAGAGGGGTACTGCGTATAATGTGCCAACGTACTACAAACTGCTGGGGCCAAAGTCAGGGCTTATATACCCTTTTTCCTATCTTGAAGGGGTGTTCTGGCAAAGCCTAAAATCTCACAGAACTAACCAAAGGATTCAGGGATAGGTGATTGCTTTGACATAAGAGTGACAAAATTTATGGGAACTGTGGTAAACTCTTGGAGTTTCGACTGGTAGGAGGTGTAGGAAAGATCTCTGTAAAGTGAGAATGAAAAAAGATGGTCTCTGATTGTCTTATTTGGGCTTGTTTGGAAATGCAAGAGTCTGAGATCAGGACAGGGATTAGCATGAACCCCTTTTGTGTCAGGGTTTTCTGCCTAATCGCTATCGAACTTATGGCCTGACCATTTCTGGCAACTCTCTTTCAGTCAGCTTGGCTTCAATCATGTATTCCCAGCCATAAATATGTCCAAACACGGAAAGAAAAGCACATTCTGCAGGATGGGGTGTCGGGGTGGTAACAGTATGGCATTAGGAACTGTCTCCAAATAGATATAGAAACAGTCAGTTCAACCATTTGCGTAGAGACTGAGCACATGCCTATAGGTGAGTAATTCTAATTCTAACTGTATTCTAACTATAGGCGAGTAATTCTAATTCTTTTCTTCCCACTGAGGAAAAGTCTTTGAAAACTGCAGTTTTCAAAGCCTAATCACAATTCCAGATATTCTTTGCAAAATTCACAAGTGGTTGTTTTGCATAGAAAACAGTATTTTCTTTGCCGGAAACAGAACTTTCTGCAGATAATAGAAGCGTTTCATAAATATGGCACAGAAAGTGCTGTTTCCTGCACAGAAAGTGCTGTTTTTTGTGCAAAACAGCCGCATGCACATTTTGCACATAATACATCCCAATCTGCAAAGATTTTTATCAGTCCACGATTCTTCTTATCAAGGTTTCTTAACAAACAAACAGCATGTTTTCAACCATTTTCTGAATATAGATATTCTTTCCCTCACTACATGCCTGGTCCATCTTCTTGTGTTCTCAAGTGTCCTCTGGAAGCATCAGATAATGGTCTTCTGATGGCCCACTCTGTATGGCTAGTGGAAGCAGGGCAACAATGCTCAGCTCCCCAGATGTTATTGGCCTGTGAGTCCTATCATCCCAAGCGGACAAGATCTGTGGTTGGGGATTATTGGATTGTTATCTTCCAACACCTTCTGGAAATCCAGACTTGGGAGAAGCTGGGTTATATATGGAGAACCATTCTACACAATTACTCCCTATCGTTACAAGTCTGGGGCCTTTCTGCACTACACTGTTATAAGTGCTGTTATTCCACTTTCAACATCCTCTGGAATTTTAGGATTTGTAGTTTACTAAGGCCAAAGAGCTCTCTGGATGACAATTCTAAATGCCCTTCCCTAAACTGCAAACCCTAGGATTCCATAGGATGTCGGAAGTGGAATAATAGCACTATAACGGTGTAGTGTAGAAAGGCCCGGGGTGTTTTCCAAGCAAGCACCTAAAGAACATTTTAACTTGGGCATTTTATTGTGTACATTTCTGTGTTTTACGACGATTACATACAAACAAACATGTTTTTAGTTATGCCCTCTGTTTTTTTGGTTATTCCTACTTCCAGCTTGAGCCTAATTGGAGTGGATAGTAGAGTAATCTAATAAATAAATATGTATGAACCACAGCAGTGCCCTAAAGGTGTAGTTCTAAATAAACAAAACAAAAAAGCATAAAATATATGTGCATGCTTTACCTTCCCAGAACCGACAAGCAAAACATTGCTACAGAAGAATGAAGAGGCAGTGAGGCGTTTAAGTGTTAAAGCTTGCGGTAGCTGCATAATCTATTTGGGGTTGTTTATACTCTTTGCCATTTGCACAGAATTCAGTGCCCAGCTTCTGAGCAAATGGACTCCGAGATCTGTAGCCAGTTGCACAAATTTGTTTTTCAGTTTGTTTTCCATTAATCAACATTTCTCTTTCCCCCCTCCCTAGTTCTGTTTTTGCTGTGTGTGACTAAGGCAGAGAAAATGGAAGGCACATTTTGTCAGAACCCAAAATTACGTTGTGTATTTATCTCCACAGAAACTGACCTTCTTACTGAGAGGTTGCCTATGTGTCTTGTGTTGCATGAGTTCAGATTCCTGAGGGAGGTACACAAGGCAATACACAAACATTAAAAGGGGGATGCACTGAGGAGAAAAGACAGATTGAAAACTTTCCTTAATATGGACCCCCATCTGCAATCTGAAATTTTTACAACCCTCAAAATGGGCTTTATCACTTTAGTAAGAAAGTGTATTCTCAATATTACATTTTAAAGGCACATTTTAAAACCTGAAACATTCACAGGAGAGTCACTAAGATGGTATAAGAAGGGCAAAGATTGAGCTTCAAATTGTATGGGGCCTTTCAAAACCCAGCATGTGGCCCCTGAAGCCCCCTGAGACCAAATGAAGTGCCTCAGGATTCTGTTTTTATCCGTGACTTAGATGACAGAGTGAAGGGAATCCTTGTCAAGTTTGCTGATGATACAAAATTGGGAGGAGTAGCTAACACACTGGAGGATAAGGAACAGAATTCAAAAAGACCTTAGTAAACTAGAATTCAGAAAATGAAATTAAAGAGAGACAAATGCTAAATTCTACATTTAGGCCGCAAAATCAAATGCACAAATACGTGATTGGGGGGGGGATACATGGTTCAGGAGTACTACATGCGAAAAGGACCTTGGGATTCTTGCTGGTCATAAGTTGAGCATAAGCCAGCAGAGTGATGTTGCAGCAAAGAAGTCAAATGCTATTTCAGCCTGCATTAGTAGAAGCAGAGCTTCCAAGCAGAGGAAAGTAATAGTTCCAATATATTCTGCTCTGGTCAGGCCTCATCTGGTGTACTGTGTTCAGTTCTGGGCACCTCATTTTAAGAAGGATATAGACAAGTTGGAACAAGTTGATAAGATGCCCACATTCTGAACAAATGAATGCTGAGATCTGTAGCCAATTGTGCTAATTTGTTTTTCAGTTTGTTTTCCACTAATCAACATTTCATGCTATCACAGAGAGGAAGGGCAAGTTTGTTCTCTGCTGGCCCAGAGTGTAGGACCAGGTCTAATGGTTTTAAGTCACAGGCCAGTAGATTTTGATTGAACATTCAAATGAACTTCTTAACAGTAAGAGCAGTTTGGCAGTGGAATAAATTGCCTAGAGAGGTGGAGGGATCTCTTTCTCTGGAAGTCTTTGAAAAGAGACTGGACAGCTACCTGCTGGTGTTGCTTTAGCTGGAGATCCTGCACCGAGCAGAAGGTTGGACTCAATGTCCTATGAGACCACATCCATATCTATGATTTTATTATTCCAGTTTGGGTTTTGAGTGCTGCTGTTACCTATAGGCAGTCTTTGGGGGGACTGGCTCCTAGATCACTGGACATTACCCCCTGCCCCAAAGCAAATGATCTCCAAGGTCCCTTCTAACGCTAAAATTCTATTATTTTAAATAAATTCCTAAACATAGTGTAAATTATTGTGACAGTTTTCATTTACTATCTGCTTTCAATTCATTTTTTTTTTCTTTTTAAGTAAGGGAGTGCTTCAAACGCGACCTTCCCAGATTGCACCTGAACATTGCTTTGCTTTGGTTTTCCTCTTTCCCTTGCAGGTGAATGGAATTGATCTTCGTGGTGCTACCCATGAGCAGGCCGCAGCAGCACTTAAAGGAGCAGGGCAGACTGTAACAATAATAGCACAGTACCAGCCAGAAGGTAGGCAAAATGGAGCCGTGTAGAAACGCTCTTGGTGCTTGACGTGTTGTCCGAAGTTCAACCTGTTTCTTGAAACTTTTATAGTAGAAATTAAATCTTGTCAGAGTGAAAGGTTAAATTACAACTCTGTATGGGGGGGGTGAGGATTTGAACTCAGCCATGAAAACCCACTGGTTGACCTTGGGCAAGTCACACACTCTCAGCCTCAGAGGAAGTTAATGGCAAACACCCTCTGAACAAATCTTTCCAGGAAAACCCTATGATGGGTTGGCCTTAGAGCTGCTATAAGTTGGAAAAGATGTGAAGGCACACAACAATAACAACAACAAATATATATATGCAGAAATGTAATTTAACCTTTCTTATTTATATTGCTTGACTTCCAGGAGTTCTCAAGATATAAGTGTTTATGAGAAGACCTAATTACTTTGTGTCTCTCTGACCTCTTCACTTCCTAATGTTTAAGTAATCCAGTTTACATCTTGAAGAAGTTGCTTTTTGGACTACAGCTCCCATAATCCACCACACAGCCTGGCTGAAGGCCTTTTTGACTGGAGGAGTCTGCGGGTTGTAGTCCAGATAATATCTTTTCCAAGTTCTCCCAGTGCTGTACTCCTGATAACATCTTTTATTATTTCTTCAGTGATTTTTTTTTATATGAACATTAAAATAATCCATTTCTTCAGGAATTTTAAACAATCAGGAATCACATACAGGAGATGATGCAGTTACAGTGCGGTACAACCAATCAGATTTGGAGACGTGCTAAGGCCCTGGCATATGCAGCAGTGTTTCCTGAACTGCTTAGTTATGTGATCACAGCAAATCTGGCATCATCCCCAAAATCAAGCAGTTCTCAATCCTTTTCTAGTGACCACTGAAAAGCTGCAAGAGTGCAAGAGGAAGAGTGGACGTCACTAAACAATTTTGTGAACCTGGTCCCAAATTTCAAATTGGGACTACTTAAGGGGTGGAGTTCCCCAAGACCAAATCCCCCAAACTGTAGGCCATAGAACTCCACCCAAATGGCTCCCCACTTCCCCAGATCACACCCCTTGTCTGATGCTACTCTAGTTGCTACATTCAATGCTAAATTTCCCTTTTTTATGGAAAGAACACCCGTTGCTCTCAACTGGGAAACATTATTTTATGGACTACGTAACATCTTATTTTGTGGACCACAGCTTCCAGAGTCCTCCAGCCATGTTCTCAGACTTGTTTTAAAAAATGGAATTTGCCAGACCCTCCCCTGTATGGTGCCTGTAAACAATAAAAAATAATAAACAGAATTAACTTGCATCGTCTCCTGTATGAAGCTACAGAAGCATTTAGATAAACTATCTTCCACTTCCATCAGAGAAATGAAAGGTGGCAGGGTAAGCCAAGTCTCTTGTGGATAAGCCACAAAGGTAGGGTTGTTATTTCCTAGGGTATCATCTTGTTCTTTAATTCACTTTTAGGTATCACATAAAAACAGTTTGATTTTAAAGAGTGTTGGAATATCAATGAAGGGGTTTTTGACTCATGGCAGTTTTCTTGGGTTTGTTTGCTTGTTTGTTTTTCCATTCTGAATTTTGCTGTGGCTTACATTCTCATTCTTGTATGCTGTTTTCTGGACTCCATTTTGTGGTACTGTAGCCAATATCATTAATTATACTAATAAATAACATATGCATTAACTGCAATATTATTATTAGCTATGATTATATTAGCAACTTAAGGGTTTCTTGTACCAAAAAAGAAAAGCAACCATAACTTTTCCTTCCTGAACCTTATCTGATTTTTAAATAGATTATATTAACTTAAAATTCTATTCTATGTTTTGTATAGTTCAGTTGATAAGCGGATGTAGGACAGGAATGCGGAAAACTGTTGAGTTCAGTTAGGTATAATATTCTTCTTTGCATTTCAAATAATACTTGTGAAATACCAACAATTATTGAGTGTGGGACAAGAATGGATGTTGTCAAAAGACTGGACAGGATATTGGGAAATTTTCTTTGTAACCATAGCTGACAGATCCTTTCAGCATTTAAGTGGGAAAATGGAAAGGAGTGGACAATATTAGCAGAATTGTCACATGTCTAGTAAATTCCAGAACCTGGAAAAGTTACCTTTTCAGACCTTTACTCTCCAGATACCCTAAACAGCATTGCCAGTTGCCAAACTGACTGGGGGTTCTGGGAGCTGTAACCTAAAAAAGTAACTTTTCCAAATTGTGGTCAGATCACATATGTGTGTGCTTCCTCCTTCACCCTTTAGTCCTATATGTAAATATATTTCTCCAGTTGAGAATGTCTGTGTGAATTTGTGTAGTTGTCATGTAGCTGAAATGCAGCAATAATCAGTTTGCAAGTCAAATCTAATACTTCATTGTTCTTAAATGTATAACAAGCCTTGACTTTGATCCAATGAACTTTTAATATTTTTGTAACCCATGCCAAGACTGATTGCAAATGAATGTATCTTTTTAGTGCTGCTCAAGTCTGAATGGTCAGCTTATGACTGCATAGCTGGTTCCATTTCCTGGCTTGTGCTACACTTTGGGAATGCCATTTGCAGACAGGAAAGGAGGGAAATGCGTTAAGTGGCAATATGTGCTGTCATGCAACACACTGAAGGGGGGCCAAGGTTATTTAATCCTGGTCCTCTCCCTTTTCAGACCTCTTTCTCTGCAGCAGCTCCCCTTTCCCCCAGTTTTGTGCAAGGTTAGCTGGTCATCCTGGGAAGCCATGTAAGAATTTTTTTCTCATTTGTACTTTGCATTTATTGTTTTGGCCCACTCTGCACAAATTGATCTGCAGTTGGCTTAAGTTGTATTGGGTGCTCTTCTGCTTGCAGATAGGTTAATTGATTCCACTTTGGCAGGGATGTTCAGATGCTTGAGATTAACGACATGTTGGTGTGCTTCTGGAGGCTCCTTCTCAGAGACTGACCAGACCAGAGACCTGCACTCTAGAGCTATGGGATCCAAATGCAGGATATGGCTGGATCGTTATAGTCAACCATCAGCAGATGTTCAGAGTTGTGAAGCACTGGGAAGGAGCGCTTCTTGGAAGACTACCCTCCATACTTCATGGTGTGGCTGGGGGAAAATGGCTTCATTCCTTTCCCTAGGCCATAAGTATTCACCATAATCAGCTTTAGGTCTTTAGCTTGGGATAGGTTGCCGCCACTTAAACTATCTGCTGATGGTTCTCATTGGATTCAATAAATTGTGACCCTAGTTCAACCAAGTCTTTGGCCCTTTTCACACAGCATTTTCAATGCGAAAGAGGGCCTCAAGCATCGCGTGACTATGAGGAGCAATCTGCATGATGCAGTCACAACCATGTGATGCTTCAGGGGCCGGCAGGCGCCAATCGTGCACCTTTTCATTTTCAGCTAGAAGCTGAAAATGGTGTGTGATCGTGCGTTGCTCCTGGGCCCCGCGCGGAGCCTCCGGAGCGGTTGTGGCATGCGGAGCCTCCGGAGCGGTTGTGCTTCCTGCCCCAGCGCAGGAAGCCCCAAGCTGTGCTGTGGAAGGAAGAGACAGGGCTCTCGTGCAAGCAGGCAGCTCATGCAGAGCTAAAGGACCCCGGACGTGAGAGCCTCTTGCCGGAGGCTGCTCGTGCGATCCCCACATCCCAGCACTGGAAAAAGGTGAGGTGCAGAAAGGACCTTCAAGTGTCTGCCTTTTAAAAAATTATTTATTTCCTCCCTCCCTCCCTCCCTCTCTCTCTCTCTCTCTCCCCTTTCTCTCTGTGCAAACCCACCCATGCAGCAATGCTTAGTTGTTTGCTGCTGTAACCATTTAATTTCTGAGGGATATTAGCATGCACAATTTCAACAACAACCATAGGTTCAGGGGTGAACAACTGTTAGGGACTGGGGGGTGAATTAGCCCCTAGGCAACTTGGAGGGTCTCGCAAGTGCTACTTTCCCCTGGGAGATATTGGCTAGACTGTAGTTGGTGTCATACAGCTGTGTGCATTGCCTTGAACAAGTATTTGTAGTACTTTGACCATTGTGTAATGGACAGTCTTAGGTCATAGTTGCTTAAGCAGAGTTCCAGAAGTGTAAACATTTCACATGGGCCTTGTCATACTGGAGTTTATTTCCAGCTCCCCCAAGCCTGACTCCCACCCTTGAAAAGGAGCTGGAAATTCCCCCAGCGTTTACTAATTCTTGCTGCCACCACCCACTGAATTCTGAATATCTGAGCAGTACAGTGGGACACTGCTCAGTGGATTACCAATCTCTATGCTAAGGACCTTTCCTTCCCTCTCACCTCCCCCCTTCTGAGTGAGAGAAGTCCTATCTAACGTGTGCCAAAGGATGGTGTGAAAATGGAGAAGAAACAGAAGTTTTTCAGAAAAGCATTTATTCAAGGCATGCAGATGAACAAGGCAATAATACACGTGTGAGGTTTCCCCCTCCCAGGTACACTTAAGTTACAAGTAGTTACAAAAACAGATACATTCTTTAGATCAGCCAACTCCAAAATAATAAACAGCCCTAACACGACTAACTATCTTATTCCTAGTTACTCACAATTAGGTTCACAGGCTTAGATGGTCTAAGAGAGAAGAGAGGGCCAGGAGGCGAGGCATACCTGCAGCCTACGACTGGCACAGATCTCATCTCTCAGAGGTATCCCTTTGTTCTCTCTTTGTTCTCTCTCTCCACATGGCCTCCCAAGAAGTTTTATAACTTCTCCCTGGAAGCATCTCGAAGCATCCCGAAGATGCTCACCTCTTTCCTTTTTGATTGGTCAGTTCTCACCCTGTGACCTGTGATGTTGACCCACACTAAAATGTAATCTAATCCCAACACCTCATTAACCCTTGGTTTACCTGAAGAGGGAAGTATCCCCCTTTAGCTAAGTCTAGATAATGGGAAGCCCCATTATCACAGGCCTATTTCCCATTGTTATTCTTGATTCTTATAAAGATTAGTCTTTACAAGAACTGAGTCCATTGAACTGACCTAGAGCCCTTCTACACTACACTGTTATAGTGCTCCTATTCCACTTTCAATATCCTGTGGAACCCTGGGGTTTGCAGTTTAGGGAATTATTTAGAAGTCTCAGCTAGAGAGCTCTTTGGCCTCAGTAAACTACAAACCCCAGAATTCCACAGGATATTGAAAGTGGAATAAGAGCACTATAACAGTGTAGTATGGAAAGGCCTCTAGGCATTGACTTACCATTCAGTAACTGATTCAGTGGGTCTACTCCAACTGGGATTAAACAGGATTCTAGCCATGCAGTTTCCTATTCTCAGATGCCGTGTAACTATTCACTGTGATTCAGACACAACCAATTCACATTCCCCATTACACTATGAAACAATAAGCAGGCACATTGGCAGATAGAGACCACCTGCTATATAATGCTGCTATTCAGAAGGTTGGTATAGTGTAACCAACGCGTAACTACCTGCGTGTAGATTTATGCTACACAAGTATAATCGAGGATCTCTGCCACAATCATAACTTCTTCACTTCTAACTATTATGTCTGTGGAGTGGGAATTCAGGTGAAAAACAAATAGCTAAAGTTGATTTCCTTGCGAATTAAGGAAGAGCAGATATAAAGACATTAAAGCATGGCATCCAAAGATCATGCTTAAGAACAAATTTGGTTTTGTAACTGTAAACTACAAACCCCAGAATTCCACAGGATGTTGAAAGTGGAATGATAGCACTATGACAGTGTAAGGCGGAAGGGGCCTCAATAAAGGGTTAGTACTCTTTAACAGAAACTACTGTTACTTCCCTAAATTAAGCCAAATAAATTAGCCCCTCTCATTCTGACAATCTATCATAATGCAGATATCAAATATTAAGCACTCTCATCTTCATTAAAGCAATTTTCCCAATTCTTTTGTGACTGTTTCTCCCTCCCTCTAACTCTTTTCCAGCTGTGTTTCCCAAAAAACAAAATTTAGCCTTGTTATATTTTTTCCTTCCCTTTAAATTTTCCGTAACTGTTTCCAAAATATGCCCCTCTCTCATAATAATGTCCTTTTCAATTGTTAAACCACACAGGCCACATATAGATCAATTTTAATACCATTTTAAACCAAAAGCCTTGTTTTATAATAACTTCCTTTGCTTCAGAACAAATTGATGTGTCTAGTATGTGTCACCTCCTTAAATTTGATGGAATAGTGAGCAATCTAAATTCCCAGTGAGAAGAATTAATGCAGTATATCCTATGTTTAATATTTTATATATTTTTGTTTTCCACAAATGGAAGCATTGCGCATGATTGTTCTTGTCCAATATTTATGGCGGACGTCACTGGGTCTTATTGGCCCCTTGCTGTTTATGGTTTTACGTTCAGTGCCAATTGTTCACAAGTCAGTCATAATGGCCTGTGGCTGGACAACAATAAAGATTTAATGAACTAGATAGAAATTGATTGATTGTCTCATCTATAAAGTATAACGCACATCTATTAAGAAGACCATACAGACAAAAGCTTGAATCTACCAACTAATATTGAAAATTTGTAGCACTGTGCTTAAGCTACATTTCTACTGAAACAAAGAACATATAAAAAGTGTGAGTGAACCTGGATATGTAACTGAACCTTCCCAAGGAGAATAGCCCATGAAATTCTGAAAGAGACAAGTTAGGAGACAAGGAAGCAGATCTAGAGGAAGCAAGATGGCTAGCCACTGAAAGGTCAAGAACAGAGGTTGGGAAAGTTATTTTTGGACTACAGCTCTATTCCCTAGATGGCCTGGGGTTATTCCTGGAGTTCAAGTCTGAAGAAGTAACTTCTCCAAGATCTGGAAGAGACAGGTTTACAAGCAAGAGTGGTAAGAGACCCACAGGAGGAGATAACTTTATTCAGCTGATGCTGAGTAGTCATTGAACCCTCATATGGTTCTTGAGTTTGCCAGCCCACCTTTCTCTCCCAAGCACTACCCATCCCTTGCTGGAGAAAGGAGATGCTTAAGAGGTACAGCTTCCTCTGGCCTGGATCCTGTCATTCCAATGCCACTTTATTAAGTCTTGCCTGCACACGGTGCCTGTCATGAGGAACTGGAGAAAGCAGTGCTATTCTTGAAAGGACCAAACAGAAAATAACCTTGCTGCTTATGTTTATGCTAAAGAGAAGAGATTTGGGATCTCTTCTCCTTCTCCTGCGTTTTTAACACTTCCTTAGTGTTGGTGATGTACAAAAGAATGCTGGGCATTTCTTTATTCCATGCTTTACTGTAGCAATGTTGGGAAAAAGTGAAGGAAGATGGCTGACGTACCATGTGGTGACATAGTGCACCATTGTTCCTACTTCGTGAAGCACAAAATAAGGGAATTTGGTGCAAAAAAAGTACCTGGATTTATTTGTTTAATGGATTGAATGTCTCTAGCCTGCTTTTCTTCTCTACCAAGGTGTTCAAAAGCAACTGCAAGTCAGCATGGGCTCAGTTTTTCTAATAGCTGTCACACTGAGAAGGTCATAAGCATTAAACTTGAGCTTCCAGCATTATATTAAGCAAACTGTCTTGAACCTGATCTTGCCACACAGGAACAGGACATGCAATTTCTTCCTGTGTCCTCTTTCTATGCAGCAGTGCAACTGGTAGTTCCCCTATCAATGGGGGAGTGAACCCATCCCAGGTTCTGGCTAGCTTTAAAGAAGCTATCGAAGGTGCTGAACCTATTTCAGAACAAGGTTTGGCACCTTGGAGAGTTCCTCATAAGTCTCAATTAAAACCCGAAGTGTCCCATTGCTCCACTGGCATGAAGCGATCAACTTCCACTTCTGCACAGCACACAGCGCATTAGAAACAGAGCCTGCACATCTCCCCCACTTGTGAGAAACTGTCTCCCCATCATAGTATCTCTCCTGGCCCAGGAAGAGGAAAAGATATCAAAATCTACATTACACATTTGATTTCTTTTGGATGCAATTAGGTAGGAAAGGAGCATCATGGGGAACATACACATCATCTTCATGCATGACTAGATGGTGCTCCAAACTGCAATGGTGGAAGAGAAAGTTGAAGCAGAGTTGGAGGCCAAAGGTAGAGAAACAGTCCAGAAGCACTGAGATCACCAAGGGGGTGATGGCAGCACAACTGCCCTATCAGGAGATAAAACTATCAATTCTCACACTGCTTGAGACCTAGTAGGGGAGTGTGATTTCTTGATGGGTGGTTTTCACTGCTGTCACCCTGCCACTACTACACCCTGGTGGAGGGGAAGACTTACATCAAGAAGGGAGTTGCCCCTTCACTTCCTCCATTGTCAACAGGATTCTAGCCAAACTCAGATGTGTCAGATCATCCTTGCTGTGGTTCTTTCTCATCAGTTGTTTCTAGGAGGGAAAAAACTCCACATTTAATTACGTTCCCATAGACACAGATCTTGCAAGTGAGTCAGTTAACATGTTTTTCAGGGAAGCATGTGCAAATGATGACAGCGTCTTCATTTCCAACTTTCATTAGGGAAAACCATTATCAATGGAAGTTGATAGAAAGTTTGCATTTGTGTTTCTCATGTATTTAGTTAGTGTTTGGTAGGAATAGGTGGGTGAGTTGCACCTTTACATTGCTTCTTGGCTTCTTTCTCTCATGGCTGCAGCACTGCACTCATGAGATAGCATATCTGTCTATGGAATGATCATGAGAAATGTGGAGAGGCATAGGTATAGAATCATAGAGTTGGAAGGGGGTCTCTTGGGCCAATGAGTGGATGCAAGATCTCCAGCTAGAGCATCCCCAAAAGGCAGTTGTCCAATCTCTTTTGGAAGACTCCAAAGAAGGAGACCCCATCACCTCTCTAGGCCATTTGTTCCATTGCTGAACCTCTCTTACTATCAATAAGTTCCTTATAATGCTCAATCAAAATCTATTGTCCTGTAACTTTAAACCATTAGACATGGTCCTATCTTCTAGGACAGCAGAAAACAGGCTTGCTCCTTGGACCTACTCCTACTGGTAAATCCTAACCCCTTGTGCAAATGTGGAGAAGGAATGATGCAGATTTGTAGGATACAAGATAGGGAAGGAAATCATTTGGACTTGTAATTTTAAATTGGTATTCCTCCTTCACATTGATTTCATGGACTTGTCTTTATTATTTCTTTAAAGTCCTGAACTGACTACTATCTTTCCATGTGATTCTTCCTTGGTATTCTGTCAGTGTACACGTCTAGCGCTTGGGATGAAATTGCATCTTTCTGCAGTCCTTAGATTTTGTCATTTAGCTGTCTGTCTATATGCTTGTGCTACTGAAGCCTCAGATGCCGACTAGTTGAGCTGATAGGATGGAATGTTCATCATTGTTCCTGCTAATGAGAAGCAAAGACTGAATGTTGACAAGATGGTGTGATGGACAGAAGAAGACACTTTTCTTTACTGGTGGACTCAGTGTTTATAAGGGTTCTTTTTTAAAAAAAGAGTTACTGATGGATTCTTACCATAGGTTGATTCTTGATAGGGCGACCTAGGCCATGAGTAGATGACCCATGCTTGTAAGCTCCATGAAGACCTTAGTCACTCTCTGTGTAGTCCATGGAAGTCTGAGGGAGACCCTACCTACACACATTTTCCCTCACGGCCTAGCTGATCAGCTGGGCTTCAGTGAAAAGACTACCAGTGTAGCACTGCTAATGGGGTTGGAACAAGTTTGCTGGGTCATGATGGCCAGTTTTTAGCCTCTTTCTCTCTCAGTCGCCCTGAAGCAATCCTGCAGGTTACGTCTTGTGTGTGTGTGTGAAAGAGAGAGAGAGAGAAAGTGTATGTGTGTGTGTTGTGGATTTACAAAGCCCTTCAAATCTGACAAAACCACATGAAAGTATCATTGAGACACAAGAGAAATTTCCTTTTCAAACAGTATAGCAAAAAAAGAAGTTTCTTTGGAAATATGAGTGGGGGAGGCAGAGAAAATACAAGGAACAAACACATGAACAGAGTCCAAATTAAAATATTTCAGTTTTCAACATATAATCCATCTAGTGTATTTTACTCATCTGGGTTCATTTTTTTAAAAACCTAATTGAGCTCTGAATCTTGGAGTGCAGAACATGTACAGAGTTTATTGCAGAGTATAGAGTCTGAGAGAGAGCATCTGTGAACCCTAAGTTAGATTGTTCCAGATGATTGCACTTTTATACTGGCTGATGGACAGGAGTCAATTTATCCGGCAGGTTGAAGAAGCAGGAAGAAATCCTGAGATGCAGAGGAATTGAGTGTGGCTGAAACAATGCTTCAAAGTAGTCAAGAGATGTAATAAGAACACAAGAAGATCGAACTGGTAGTTTGAAGGACAGAGAAGTTAAGAAGAAAAGATAAGATTAGATAAGAAAGGCCTTAGAGGAAGCAAAGCCAGCAGAACAAGAGCAGCTGGGTGGCCGACTGAGCTTCCCATTCTAAACCATGGGAGCAGTCAGCAAGAAGGCTCTCCCGAGGCCTCACCGAATGCACCGATGATGGTAGTGGGACCGAAAGAAAACTCTCCCTCAAGATTCTTAAAACCCAGAAAGGCTTATATAGGGAGATGGTATTTCAGATACTCTGGACTCCTGTTAATCATGCCAAAGTGTAAATAATTGTACTACAATCTAAACGGTGATTAGCTCATCCAAATCAAGGCTGTCATGTGTGCCCACCACTTCGGGATGGATGATACCTCCCTTCTGCACTTAGTTATTTTTGCAATGGTTGCAATAATTCCAGCGTATGTTTCTCAGCTGCACTTAGTTTAGCAAGCCTTGTTCATTAGTCTGCTTTTTGTTTTGTTTTTTAATGTGTTTAATTTTGAGCTGGTACAGAAACTGAGGACCCAAAATTTCTTCTCATTGCTTCCCCATTGCTGCCTGTCTTGAACTTTAGCAGGATTTTTCTCTCGTCAACCATTAGAAAATAGAAACTTCAGAAGCTTTGTAAATTTTTATGACTCGCTGCAAATCAGCAGATGGGATTTGTGCCCTAGATGTGCCACAGGCCTCTTGACTATATTATATCCTCCGACATTTCACAGATGAAAGCTGAGACGCATGGCCAAGCAACATCATCTCCCCACACAGCTAACTGCTAACACAGCTAACTCCCCACAGCTAACTGAGTGTAAACTACGTTTTTGAAATTTGAACTCAGTCTGCAGCAACTAAAGTCAGATAAGAACAAAGAGAGAAGTGGGAGAAGAAAGAAACTGGGACATTTTAAAAGCAGCTGAAAAAACAGGACAACAGTGAATTAATCAGGACTGTCCCTGCCAAATTGGGACTCTTGGAGGATGTGCTACATTTGTATTACTTTAATGCAAGGTAGCCAGATTTTATAGGTAGGTAGAGTATTTACCCAGCATTGCCCGGGATTTTATTTTCCTCTTAAGAACTCACCCAACTGTCTTCTTCAGTACCTGCAACTTTTCTCCATACTTCCCAGTGCAATCTGTATTCAGAGTTATTTACATACATAGTTTGGGTTCCTGAGGGAATACACTCTCTTCCTCCTTGCTGCTAGGCCTCATCTCAATAGCAACCACCTTTTCCAGTACCTGAAACTGTTCCCTATATTACCCAATCCAATCTGTATGCAGCGTTGTTAACATAAGAGGTTGGGTCCCTGCAGGAATACACTGTCCTCCTCCTTGCTGCTAGGCATCATCTCCATAGCAACCAGCCTATTCCAGTACCTTTCACTTTTACCCATAGTCCCAAATCCAATCTGTGTTCTCTGGTGATGCTGATGTACTGGCTTTTGATTTTTTTTGCTTTCTGTTGAATTTGTGCAATGGCTTTATGTTTTTCTGGAAGCATTTTTTGTTTTGAATTTCAGCTTTAAGATTCCTCACATATGGAACCCATACAATCTACTGTGTGAGGCGAGAAGACCTTGTAACTATCTTGTGTATGTCACTTTGATTTTTCTCACATATGCCTCCCAAAAGTTTTCTGGCATCCTTATTGATGGTAGGCCTCGTCTCCATAGCAACCGGCCTGCGGCCCAAGAGCTCTCAGCTGAGAATTCTATAGGCACCTCCCTAAACTACCAGTCCCAGGATTCCATGGAATCTTCACAGCCAGCCAATCATATGAGGTCTTTACCTGCCTGATGCAGACAAACAGACAAACTCACAAACAAACATTGACTTCTATATAGTAGATCAAGACCAAAACGCAAAAAACGAAAAAGAAATTTTTTTTTCTAAAAGCTCAAGCAGAAGGTTGTTTTGAACCCAGAGCATCTCAGAGGAAAGTGGACTGGGTTCTTGTCAAGTGGGCAAACTTTTCATAATTGTCAGTTATTACCCACGCCTTGCCTTTGGGATGAGCTGAATAAGAATGCTGAGTATATAGAAAGCATTTGAGTTGATTCTTGAATCCTGTGTCAATTTAGTCCATTTCTCATTCTTCCAGGCTTTAGTGAGGCTGTACAAATCAGTGTTTGTTTCTCTGGAATATGCTCTTTCAATCATTTTTTTTCCATGCTGTGAAAATATATGTGTTCTCTCTTGCTCTCAACTTATAATTTAGTGGTTTAGAAGAGACCTGATAATCATATTGTCTTTGCCTTTGTCAATTTTTTTTGGCGTCCTGAAAGATGCCATCATTATTTGAGTTAGTGTAAATGTTCTCAAGAATTCTCTCTGATTGCTCGCCTGCTGAGGTTGAATGGGGAATTGTCAGAGGCAGAAAGGCCCAGTGCATTTGAGGAAGAGCGAAGAAGATCAGATGGCTGGTAACAATGAAGGGAAAATAGGTTTCATTATGATGTGACAATTAGGACAGAGATGTGCCGAGTGAGCAAGTCTCTTGATATGTAGCTGAATAAATTCCCACTGCACTGAGGCTTCCACCCATATCTTGGATTGCTAGATCAGCAGCACTTCATTCCCTGAGATTTTAGGGCCAAAATCTGGGACAAGAATGGGGCATTGTGATGTCACCAATGTAGGTCCTTGTGATATCAAAGAAGCAGTGCAGGCAAAGGTTTAAAAAGAAAAATTAATAAAAATTAGACAATTTTAAATGTACCCAGCTCCCTGAGCCAGTTCTCATAGGGCATGATTTTCAAAACTTTTACCATCGAGGCCTCCTGCCAATGAACACATTCCAACTAATCAGTAGCCTTCTTGAACTGTGGTGAGTAGAACTGGGCACAGTATTTCAAGTGACGTCTGACAAAAACAGAATGGAGTACCTCTGTTTCCTTCTTTGATCTGGACACTACATGCATGTTGATGCAGCCTAGAATTGCACTGGCTTTTCTCACCCTGCATCACACAGTTGACTCAAGGTTCAGCTTGTGGTCTACTAAGACATCTAGATCCTTTTCACATGTGTTGCTTTTAAACCAGCTATCACCCATCCTATATTTGTGCATTTCATTTTTGCCTAATGAATCTGGAGTCTTTTCCTGGTAAACTTTAAAGGGGGTGTCCAAGGTGATGAATCTAATTTGGTGATAATATTTGACATGTTGAAAGCTCCAACTAAAACCCAGACTGGATTTACTGTACCACTGCCCTGGGAGCTATCAACTGCCATTGGAGGGAGATGAAGGATCCAGATTTAGCTACATAGATTTGGGGTATTTATTTATTTGATTTATATCCCACTTTCTCCTGAATGGCTTGTGATAGGGAAGAGTGCTACTTTATCAAGCTCAGGGAAATACTGGGCAGAATCATATGGCTAGAGATCCTAAAGCAAAAAGATGCCCAGCATAGATGGGATTTCATGAAGAACAAACTGCTAAAAGTAGAATCATAAACAATTCCATGGAAGAAGAAAAATGGGAAACATCTGAAAAAGCCAGTGTGGATGCAAAGTAAACTCAAGGAGGAAGTGAAAAGAAAAAGGAACACATATAGAAAATGGAAGGAAGATGAATCACCAAGGAGGGATACAGATGTGCAGCCCAAGCTTCATGTAAAGAAAGCTAAAGCTCAGAATGAGTTGAGATTGGCTAGGCAATCAAGGGGCAAGAAAAAGAGGGTTTTCAAATAAGTTCAAAGCAAGAGAGTGACAAAAAGAGCGGGATTGCTGTTCAGCAAGGACTTTAAAATGGTAATAGATCACAATGAAAAGGCAGAATTACTCAATGCCTATTTCATTATCCCCCCCCAAAAGAGGACTGTGTATTTCTAGCAGAAACCTTGGCAAAGAATCCAGGTTGCAAATCAAAGACTGAAAAGCTAGTCAGGATTGCCTTGTTAACCTAAATAAGTTCAAATCTGCAAGGGCAGGTGAACTGCATCCCAGAGTATTGTGAAGGAACTAGCTGACATACTCACAGAACCACTTGCCATCATTTTTGGGAAATCTTGGAAACCAAGTGAGGTGTCAGAAGACTAGAGATGAGCAAAAATTGTCCCTCTCTTCATAAAAGGCAAAAAAGAAGATCCAAGAAACTGTGGGCCTACTAGCATGATCTCAGTACCAGGAAAAATATTAGAACAGATTATATATGAGTCTATTGTCAAGTAACTTGATGACAATGCAGTGGTTAGTAGGAGCTAGCGTGGGTATGTCAAGACAAAATCCTGCCAAACTAAACTTACATCTTTTTTTTTATCAGTTTAGTAGATGCTGGGCATCCTATGGATGTCCTTTATCTGAATTTTAGCAAAGCATTTGATAAAGTCTCCCATTAATAAATATGGAAAAGATGGAAACACCTTTAGATAGATCCATACTTGGTTGGAAAATCATGCTCAGAGTTGTTCTCAGTGGCTATACTTCAAATTGGAAGGAGGTCTCAAGTGGAGTACTGCAGGGTTCTGTCCTGGGGCTGACACACTTCAGTATTTTTATCAATGATTTAAATTGGGATGATGGGGTGGAAGGAATTTTTATCAAATTTGTGGATGATACAAAATGGGAGGGAAAGCAAGCACACTGGAAGGTAGAAACAGAATTCCAAAGTTTTCTAAAGTAGAAAACTGCCTTCTTTGCTAGAGTACCACACTGCTAGCTCATATTCAATTTATCATCAATATAATCCTAGGGTCTTTTTCAAATGCCTGTCTGCTGGGCCAAATATCCCCCATCATATACCTGTGCATTTGGTTTTCTAAACAGAATCTAGACTAGACTAGACTAAAACTGAACTAGAAAACTGGGTTGAAGCTAATAAAATGAAATTCAATGGAGAAAATGCAAATTTCTATGTTTAGGCCACAAAAAACAAATGCACAGTTATATGATAGGGGATACTTGGCTCAGCAGAGCCCCATGTGAAAAGGACCCTAGGATTATGTTGATGATAATTTGAATATAAGATAGCAGTGTGATGCTCCAGCAAAGAAGGAAAATGCTATCTTGTCCTACCTTAATAGAAACATAGTTCCCAAGTCAAGAGAAGTAATAGTCCCGCTATATTCCACACTATATTCCACACTATATTTCACATCTGGAGTACTGTGTTCAGTTCTGGGCACCTCACTTTAAGAAGGATGTAGAAAAGTTGGAGCAAGTTCAGACAAGGGCAACAAGGTTGATTAGAAGTATAGCGAACAAAGCAGATGGGAAGAAGTTGAAGAAGCTGAGCTTGTTCAGGCTGGTGAAGAGAAGAATGCGGAGTGACACAATCATACTCAAGGGCTTCCACAAAGAAGACAGTGCAGGCTTGTTCCCTGCTGCTTCAGAGGGTAGATCTAGATCTAATGGTTTTAATGAACATCTTGACATTGGGAGTGGTTCAACAATAGAACCAATTACCTAGAAAGGAGATGGGGTCTCCTTATCTGGATGTCTTTTTAAAAAAATAGCTGGATTTGATGGCCCATAGGGCCCCTTCCAACCCCATGATTGTATGATTCTCTTCCCCTTACTTCCAAGACATACCTTCTGTCCCAAACCTCTGATTGATTTGCAACTTGACAGCTGTGAAAAGCAACTCATCTGATAATCCCAAATTTTTTTTTAAAAAAAAATCCATGTTAGCAAATAAGAGATGACATATCAAGTCCCATTTTTTTTCCAGATCTTGGGAAAAAGCAATTTTGGGGATTGCAACTTTCAGAATCCCACAGCAAGCATAACCAATGACCATTGCTAGTTGCACGGGGTTGTGACAGCAGACAGTCCAAAAGTACCTTCATCAAGCTCTGATCCTTTGCTGTTTAGAAGAGGAAAGATGTACCCTGTTTTTGCTTTACTTTTTCCCCCTCATTTTTTCAAAAGAGCTCAAGTTTAGGAATTGTGCTGAGCAGTAAATGTGAGTAGTGCCTTGATGCTTTTCCATGGGCAAGTCTGTCAAATCGCCTAAGGCATAAGAGTGATGTCCAAAATAAACATATTTGTCTCTGGGCTAAATTTAAAAATAGAGAAAGGAACAGCGGCTTAAAAGGGTGTTCTTCTGTAGCATTGTGAAGCTTTTGAAAGAAATCATTTCCACCAAAGTTAAATTTTTTTGTGGGTGAAGGCCATGTTGAGGTTGTATTTTTTTTAAAAAAAAAATTGGCTGCAGTAACAAAGGTAAACAAAACTGTGGTGCAGGCTTTAGAGTTCTTCAGAATTCAACAAGCAGATCTGTGATGGGAATCATATGGTCAGTGGGTCACATGAGACTGCCAAGGCTGTTTTCCAGGGTCCAAAACATATTGTACCCCCAAGATGCCTCCCAATATATGGACACATTTGAACAAAGTGGAGGACACCTTCTCTATGTTTTTGACCCTGGGGCAGTTTAGGACTAGGACAGGTCCTTAGAAAAGGGCGTGTGGGGGGGGATGTACCGGAAGGTGGGCCAACACAGATGTGTGTGGCCCTCCAAGGTCTCCTGGGGAGCAATGTGGCCCCCAACTCCTGAGCGTAAACAAAGAGAGGTTGTAGAAAGGACAAGGGGGAAGAAAAGGAAGCTGATTTTGAAGATACTTACACCATTTCCACACAGTGATGCTTTCCTGTGTTGTCCAGTCACAATCTTGGCAGCGCCTTTGCCAGGAAGGGAGCATGATGGGAACGTTCCCCTCCACACACGGCCAGCTCCCTGTGAAAGGGAGCACGAATGACATGCATTTGCCTTCCACCGCACAGCTGCACTCTTTCCTATGCTGCACTGGGGAAGGAACTGCCTCCATGACACTTCCTGTCCTCCCACATGCCCGGGAAGAACAAGAGTATCATACAATCATAGGTGCTTACTGGATTTTTTTTTCGTTAAGTGAATATCCCGCAATCATGATGCATGAGGATGTGATGGCTGCGGGACCGCAACAACATCATGCAAAAGCACGCCCCGTGGACTGCTGCCATTGCATCCTCAATGCGGGACTGCGACACCATGCAGAAATGGCCTTATTCAGAGTCTTAAGGTAGAATGTGGGAGCAAGTTGCTCATTTTTAAATTAGAGAAGGGTGGGTGGCGCTTCAAAACATGTTTGATTATAGCTCCCATAATACCATACTTTTGGCTGTGCTGGCTGCAGCGAATGGTAGCTGTAGTTCACATATCCTCCACCTTGTCATGGATGAAATCTGGAACACATATGGCCAAGCAACATCAGCATGCATCCAAGGTGGCAAAAGTGATTAATAAGGAAAAACAGACAAGTTAGGAGAGGTTACCTCAGTTTATTTGTGTCTGCACCTACCAGGAAGGGCATGATTCTGCCCAATCCTCTGCACACACACCCCGAATTAATTCATTGAAAACTACTTTCAGAGTTTGAATTCAGCTTACAGAAACTGAAATAAGCTGAAGACAAGCGGGGAAAGTGGGAGGAAGAGAGAGAAAGTGACAATCAGCTGAAAAAGTAGGATCATGGAAGTTTAACAGGGACTGCCCCTGCCAAAATGGGAAAATTGGAGGGTATAACTTCAACAACATTGAAAAGCCCCAGTACTCCACCCCTGCTCTAATACATGTTGTGGAGGTTTGCAGTCCTAACCTTGAGTGTTGATGGATGGAACTGATGGACAATACTTAGATGAAATATCAATATGGATAAAGTTGCCCTTGTTGTACCTGCAAAGACTTGACACTGCATGAGGTACTGGATCCCAGTATCAGAAGACCAGCTGGTGCCCAATGTGGAGGGAAAATGGCAGATATGGTAAGCAGATGGGCACCATCCTCTATGTGATCTCACCACCACCTGGGACCAGAGAAGGACCAACAGCCTTCTCAGTCCAGCCTGTCCCCAGGATTCCCAAAATACATTAAGGTGACGCTTGTCCTGTGCCTGCAGCCAGTCTAATTAGACCCTCTTATCAGCAGCCATGAGCAAAGTTTGTATTAGTCGGTTAGCAAATTACCAGTTGTCATTTTGCAGTCCTAGTAAATCCAGAGTGACAATCCAGTGGTGAAGTGTGTACACAAGGTGAAGGTCAAGGTTTCTAAGAGCACAAGCAAAGAATCAAAACGTAAGTTGGATTGCTTCCACCAATAGGAATGGTTGACTGCAACAGCTTCCTCCCATTGTGGTCCCTCTTTATATAGGCCTAGAGTCTTCCACAGCTGTTGGCCTAATTAAAGGGAGGGCCCAAGACTTCTGGGCCCTCCCTTTTCCACCTACACTGACTGCCATTAAGTATTGTCCCTCTCATGTCTTTGTGTTGTGGCTGTTGGGAAGGGTCCTGTCTGGATCCTGGGATGGGGGCATGACAGCCCTCCAGAATGGGAGGCCAAGTATGCAGGCCCAGTATCCCCAGAACAGGATCTGTCCCTATGCCAAAAAGCCAAAGATGCAACACCAAAATCCTGCAGAAAGAACGTTCCTAATCAAGGTAGTAAGAACCAATATCTCAAGAATGAAGGGAGGGAGGGAGGGAAGATGGCAAAAGACCAACTGCCGATGCGGAGCAAGGGGGGTGTTTTGATCCTCCTCAGGAAGATCTGGCTGAAATTTACTGCTGGCTGCCAAGGAACGCCCTGAACTGCCAGTCTGAATCCTAGTCACCTGATTCGTGGGCCAGGCAATATTAGAGGAGGGCCTAAATACGCTAAGGGCACCAGACCCCATCAGATCTTGGAAGCTAGGCAGGGTCAGCTCTGTTTAGTACTTGAATGGGGGACTGCTAACAAATACTAGGTGCTGTAGGCTATATTTCAGAGGAAGGAATTGGCAAATCTACCATTCCTTGCCTAAGAAAATCCTATGAAATTCATGGGGTTGCCATAAGTTGGCAGGCAACTTGAAAGCGTGCGCGCGCGCGCGCGCACACACACACACACACACACACACACACCTCATGAGAAGGCATGAAAGCTCTCTGGATACAATGGTGCTGATCTGCCCTGGAAGATGGCAACTCTTGCTGGACTCTGAACTCCTCAGAGTGACCTGTGCGGAGCAGGTTGGATTCCCATCTATATGTTTGGGAACCCATGCTTCTGACTGCATGTGAAACTCTCCCTATAGCTCTTGGGATAATGAATGAAGCAATCAGTGGCTGACCTCCTGTTTTTCAGCTCAGATCTCACCCCATCCCTCAAGGGAACATAGGTCTCACATTTAGAAAAGCATATTTTGAGAATAAATCTGTTTTAGAAATTTTCTTTAAAAAAATCTCAGAAATAGGATGGAACAGATTTACAGATGAAACAAACAAACACTGAATGCTTTTGCCAGTGATTGTTACAGGTTAATCCCAATAAAGTGTCTCTTGTTGTTAGAACATTGTTCACTGTCATTTAAAAATATGAATCATTTAGAAGAAGAAGAAGAAGAGGCCTAAATTGTATGTCTGCTAAGAAACTGAATTAACATTTTCCTTTTCTCATTTTGACTAAAATGCAGTGCTTATGAAACCTTTGGAATACCTGCTGTGACATCCGTTGATTCCCCAAGATAAAGCAATCACAATCATTTATCATCTCTATGCATCTTCAAGGCACATCTTGGAATAACTATTTTTAGATGTAGCCTGTTCCCTTAAAATATTATCTATATAACCTCAGTCTTAGAGGAGACAGCTGCTTTCTGGAGCATTCTCCTTGATACTCTTAGTATCAATTATTGAAACAGTGGGGCTACATTTGACTCACCCTGGCGGGACTCGGTGATGGAACGCTCCCGGATGCTGTGAAGGTGCTGTCTCTTTTTGACAGTTCCAGCTGCCATCAATGACAGATGCTATCAAGATCTGTAGGAGGATGCCTGGGGATTCTTTCCCAACCATCTGGATGTCAAGGGATACTCCAAAACAAAACAGTAGAAGCATTACATGATTGTTGTCCTTTGCTTTTTGGAGTGGAAGGAGACTTTAAGTTCCCCAGTACAAATATAGGGCTTTGCTTTGAGACGAAATCCTCCTGTTTTGTTCTGACTCAGCCTCCATGCAGTCATCCAGAAAGGATGAAATGGAATTGTTTCCACCACTTCCACCCTCTGTATACATGGTAAAGTAAGCAACTATGGATTATTTGATTATTTATTTTAATGCATTTATACCTCGCTTTGAAGCATATATTCCAGTGGCTACCCCAGGTGTTTTGGAGTTCAGTTCCCAGAAGCCCCAGCTAGTCTGGCCAATAGTCAGGCTTTCTGGAAGCTGAAGTCCAAAACCTATGGAAACAAGGGTTTGGAAACCTCTGATAGATACCCTGATAATTCTTTGTGCCATGCAGTCAGTTCATAATTTGAGAACCTATTTTCACAGAATCATAGAATCATAGAAATGTAGAGTTGGAAGAGACCACAAGGGCCATCCAGTCCAACCCCCCGCCATGCAGGAAAACCCTCAAAGCACTCCTGACAAGTGGCCATCCAGCCTCCGCTTAAAAACCCCCAACGAAGGAGACTCCACCACACTCCGTGGCAGCACATTCCACTGCCGGACAGCCCTGACCGTCAGGAAATTCTTCCTGAGGTTCAGGTGGAATCTCCCCTCCTGCAGCTTGTATCCATTGCTCCTTGTCCTGGTCTCAAGAGCAGGAGAAAACAAGCCCACTCCCTCCTCGACATGACATCCCTTCAAATATTTAAACATGGCTATCATGTCCCCTCTCAACCTTCTCTTCTGCAGATTAAACATACCCAGCTCTCGAAGTCTGTCCTCATAGGGCATGGCTTCCAGGCCCCTCACCATTTTGGTTGCCCTCCTCTGGACCTGCTCCAGCTTATCCATATCCTTCTTGAATTGGGGTGCCCAGAATTGGACGCAGTATTCAAGATGAGGTCTAACCAAAGCAGAGTAGAGTGGTACCAGTACCTCCCTCAATCTAGACACCATACTCCTATTGATGCAACCAAGAATTGCATTGGCTTTCTTGGCTGCCGCATCACACTGCTGACTTTTATGGTTTTATAGAATAAATTTACACTCACATAGTTGACGTGGTGGTTGCCCTATACCACCCTTCTGCTGAGTACTAATATTGTACAATTGAATTTGTATCTGCCAGTGTGCCTGGTTATTATCCCATTGTATGATGGGAAAGGCACAGAGGCTGTTTCTGAAATCTCCATGAATAAAATGGTACACCGAAGGCCCTGACAAACAGTTATGTGAAATCCAAGAATGGAATCTGGTTGGTTAGTAGAAACCATTGGATCAATTGTTGAATAGTGAGTTAACAGAAAGGTAAATCCAGTTGGCTGAACGGCTCTACTCTAGTTAGGACTAACAATAGCATTCATGCCCTTGTGAAATGGTTACGCTTACAGAACTCTGCTTATGCAACCATGAACTGAATATGTTCATTGAACAATAGCCAAAAAAGTGTCACTGCATATTTAAGGCAACTGAAACACCAACAGTAATCTGGCCAGTGATATAACACTTTAAAAGAAATTAAAAGCTCTAGCACAAAAGCTCTTTCAGAAAGCCACAATGTAACAGCAGTTGAACTGTTCAGAGTATTCAGATAAGAGGTACTGATTAAAATAGTATATTAATACTGCATACTTAGTGCCTTAAGAGCATAAGAACAGCCTAGCTGTACTACAAGCCTATCTAGTGTGGGGATATAAGCAAACTACACAATTATAGCACTTTGATAACCCTTCAATTGCCGTGGTTCATGGGATATGCTGTTTCATGAGATTCTCTGCCAGAGAGCTCTAGTGCTGTGTGTATTCCATGTATCTCATGAAACTACAAACCCCAGAATTCCATAGGATGAAACCATGGATTTTAAAAGAACTAGCAGAGGTCATTGCGGAAACTCTTGCTATAATCTTTGAAAACTCTTGGCGGACAGGAGAAGTTCCGGCAGACTGGAGGAGGGCAAATGTTGTCCCCATCTTCAAGAAGGGAAAAAAGAGGACCCAAATAATTATCGCCCAGTCAGCCTGACATCAGTACCTGGAAAGATCCTGGAGCAGACCATCAAACAGTCAGTTTCTAATCACTTACAAAACAATGCCGTAATTACGAAAAGTCAACATGGATTTCTCAAAAATAAGTCATGCCAGACTAATCTTATCTCTTTTTATGATAGAGTTACTTGCTTGATAGATGAAGGGAATGCCGTGGACATAGTATATCTTGATTTCAGTAAGGCCTTTGACAAAGTTCCCCATGGCATTCTTGCAAAGAAGCTAGTAAGATGTGGGCTGGACAGGGTTACTGTCAGGTGGATTTGTAACTGGTTGACTGACCGTACCCAAAGGGTGGTCACCAATGGCAGATTCTCATCCTGGAGAGAAGTGACTAGCGGGGTGCCACAGGGTTCTGTCCTGGGCCCGGTGCTGTTCAATATCTTCATTAATGACTTGGATGAAGGAATAGAGGGCACGCTGATCAAATTTGCAGATGACACCAAATTGGGAGGGGTTGCTAATACGCCTGATGACAGGATCAGAATTCAAAAGGACCTGGACAGATTGGAGAGCTGGGCCAGGGCTAACAAAATGAATTTCAACAGAGAGAAATGTAAGGTCCTACACTTAGGCAGAAAAAATGGTATGCAGAAATATAGGATGGGGGACACATGGCTGGATAGCAGTACGTGTGAAAGGGATCAAGGAGTCTTAATAGACTACAAGCTGAACATGAGTCAGCGGTGTGATGCGGCAGCCAAGAAAGCCAATGCAATTCTTGATTGCATCAATAGGAGTATGGTGTCTAGATCGAGGGAGGTATTGGTACCACTTTATTCTGCTTTGGTTAGACCTCATCTTGAATACTGCGTCCAATTCTGGGCACCCCAATTCAAGAAGGATATGGATAAGCTGGAGCAGGTCCAGAGGAGGGCAACCAAAATGGTGAGGGGCCTGGAAGCCATGCCCTATGAGGACAGACTTTGAGAGCTGGGTATGTTTAGTCTGCAGAAGAGAAGGTTGAGAGGGGACATGATAGCCATGTTTAAATATTTGAAGGGATGTCATGTCGTGGAGGGAGTGGGCTTGTTTTCTCCTGCTCTTGAGACCAGGACAAGGAGCAATGGATACAAGCTGCAGGAGGGGAGATTCCACCTGAACCTCAGGAAGAATTTCCTGACGGTCAGGGCTGTCCGGCAGTGGAATGTGCTGCCACGGAGTGTGGTGGAGTCTCCTTCATTGGAGGTTTTTAAGCGGAGGCTGGATGGCCACTTGTCGGGAGTGCTTTGAGGGTTTTCCTGCATGGCAGGGGGTTGGACTGGATGGCCCTTGTGGTCTCTTCCAACTCTACATTTCTATTATGCTATGATTCTGTGATTCTATGGCAGTTATAATGGTGTACAACTGTTACCCCAAAAGGTGGGGGACGTTGAGGTCCACCAGCAGTGCTAGCATCTCCTTAGGCAGGTGAGGAATTATAGCTCAGAAGAAGGCCTGCAAGAGTGGTAACTACAGGTCCTTCTCACCTGTGTATGCCAGTACTAGCTGTAAGATGCCAGTTAAAGGTTTAAACAGGATGTTTTTATCTGGAAGTTAACACACACACACACACACACACACGAAATCAAGCAGTCTCATGGACTATACAAGGCTGATGAGGGAAAGGAGAGAAAAGTTACATAGAGAGAGATTTCAGGTGTATAGGGTGATATTTACCAGTCCTGGAGCAGAGGATTGAACGTTATGTTCAAAAAAATGACCAACCAGTTGTGTCCAACAGCAGGATATGATTATGGGTTTCTGTCTCATATTCCCTAGCAACTGAAATACAGAGACATGCTGCTTCTCACATACATAATCATCCTGACTAGCACATACCTTCTAGTATTTTATATTAAAGGCAGCTGAAAAAGTAGACTGACAGTGGATTTACTGGAACTGTCCCTGCAAAATCAGGATGGGGCATATGCTATCATGCAAGTTCAATCCTCATGAAGTCATGATTTTATCTACTAACTCTCTATCAGCAGCTCCCTATTCACAGGAGGTATGGTTTGCATAATGAAGCAATAGAATGCTAGCTGAATTATTACCAGGAAAATATAAAAATTTCATTTTCCTAGTTAACAAGGGAAAGTAAATAAAAGCCCTTGCCTTTCACTGCCAAAATACGTAAAAATCAGTCCGTATCAGGCATAAAATGGATGAATTTTATGTACTGCATGCCATATGTAGGTTTAATATACACGCACAGCCCATATGTGCAGGAAAAATACTACCTCAGCTGGAGAAGGCTAAATGTATTCCTACAACATCAGCCAAAGCGGGAGCTTCCAGCTGGTTGCATGCACCGGTGCCCCCTGGGACAACAGCCGTTTGTGCACAACCATGAAAGCAAACAGGACTCAAGTCACTTTAATGTGAGGTCAATGGATTTTGAAAGTCAGGTTATTTTGAGAGGAGCTTATCCTGCCACCATCCCCCGTTTACTTAGTCCTTGGGGGTCACTTGACAGGAGAAGTAGAGCTTTTCTTTCTTTGTTTCTGACTTCCTTACATCTTTAAAGAGCGCCCGGAGAGTTTTTCCTTTCCACAGGACTCTTTGTTTTACAACCTCACCTTGACGTTATCTTTCCACTCCAGGTATCTTTGTCGGGGCAATCTGATAAAGGGGGTCATGACATTGCTTTGACCCTGCTCAAAGTGGGGTTGGAGAAAGAAGGTGTGAAGAAAAGAAAAGGGAGTCACGGAATCATAAGAAATGCTCTGATGGATCAGACCAAAAACCAATCGAGTCCAATATTCTGTCCCACATGCTGGTGAGACATTAGGCCATATATATATATACACAATGTGAGGTCAGTGCGTGTGTGTGTGTGTGTATGTACACACACACACACACTTCTACTTTCTGTGGTTGTTATTTTTGTTGTTGTGAGCATTCAAGTCATTTCTGACTTATGGTGACCTTAAGGTGAACCTATTCATAGGGTTTTCTGGGGCTGAGAATGTGACGCACCCAAGGTCACCCAGTGGGTTTCCATAGCCGAGTGGGGAACTGAACCTGGTCTCCAGGGTCATAGCCCAATACTCAAACCACTACACCATGCTGGCTCTCCTACTCTCCTTTGCCAGGTATTATTACATCAGCTTACTGTCCAGCTGTCCCATTTTTGCAGGAACAGTCTCAGCTAATCCTCTGTTGTCTTGTTACAATGCACCTCAGTTAGCGAAATATTAGCCATATATCATTAGTTTTGAGTGCCATGAGTTGGGTAACTGCACCGACTTCTTATTTCTTTTGAGTAAAATGCTTATGCTACTTTTGACCTACAAAGCTTGGAATCAGTTGAGGCAAGGACTACCTTCTTCTTCCTCCCATATGGGTCAGCCCAGAATTTGAGATCATCAACAAAGGACGAGCTCCATCCTTCACCACTCTGAGATGCTAGTTTGCCAATCCTCTTAACTGTCCCATTTTGACAGAACACGCCAGATTAATCCTTTCTTGTTCCACTTTTCCGGATGTTTTTAAAAATATCCTAAGTGCTCTCTCACCTTCAGCCTTTATCCTCAGCATACTTCAATTGAAGCAAACCAAATTCAAAGTGCAAAAATAGCATATACTCAGTTAACTCAGTGAGGAGGAATCAAGCTATCCCCATTAGGCTCAGGCAAAAGCACACTCCTGCAGCCTCTCCTAGCTTGTGCCTTCCTCCTCACTCTTCCTCATTCAAAGGCCATGGAGTGTTGCCATGGAGTGTTGCCGTGGCGATTAAAGTGGAATCACAGCAAGATCACTGTGTAGTATGAAAGCACTTCAGGAGCACCTGTCCTCCCACTGTCCTACTTTGGCAGGAACAGTCCCAATTAATTCTCTGTTGTCTCACTCTTTCAGCTACTTTTAAAATGGCCCGGTTTCTCTCCCTTCCCTTTCCCCCTTTGTCCTCAGCTTACTCCCATTGCTGCAAAACAAGTTCCACGTATGAAAGTTTAGTTGGGGATGAGGAGAGGATGGAATACAGTCTTGCCCTTTCCAATAGACTCAAGCAACTGCCACAGCTTCTTCTGGTTCTTTAATAACTTTTGCCATCCTGACCACACTCTGATGTTGCTTGGCTGCACACGTCCCAGTTTACATCTGTGAAACGTTCAAGGGTATGGGAGTATGTATCATAAATCCTGTCCCTGGCTATTTCTAAGCCCCACAGAGAAAACATTTTCACTGATTCTACCCCCATCATGGAGAACAGCACTTGTAAGGTATGTGGTTTTTCAAGGAGAGAGCTCCTCTACGTTTGGAAGTGACCAGAAGGTTAGGATGATACCTTTTTTGTCATCTGGAGGGACTAGTGAAGTCCCAGAGAGCCCTGGGGCTGGAAGAATGGCTCCCAGATCCCAATAAGTTGTCCAGTCTTTGTTTTCACTTTCTTATAAAATGTTGTGCAACCTTAATGGCTAATCACTCACTGAATGAGAGAAAAGTAGTTCAAAAACAGCGGGGCAAAATACCTGCGGTCATTTTAAAAGCTAGATGTTTTGATTCCTTAAACTCCATGTGCCAGTGATTTTAGCACTAGCGTTTCAATACAGCATGGCTACGCTTTCTGAAGAGCGTCCTTGCATGCTCCAGCTCAAATCACGTTATTTAACCAAGAGGATAACATCAACCCTAGAGGCTCAAATGATTTGTCAGCAGATGGCAAATCACCATATAATTTGACTAGATTATAACCCCAGGCAAAGAAATGAATTTGTAAATTTAAAGAGCAAGCAATCTTCTAGCTTTCTTAATTGATTTGCAGTTACACTAAACATTCCTCAGGGTGACTGATAATAATAATAATAATGCTGTTTTGTAAGACCCATGGCTTTGTAAAAGACAGGACAGCAGGCATTCTGGTTGATGAAATACAGAAGCGCATGTCCTCAGTCAAAGGAGCAGTAAACCTCGGCTGTGCCACTTTAGGATGCCCAGGGAGGAGCACACATGGCAAAATGACCTCTCTTACCAAAAAGCCACCCCTTTTAAAGAAAAAAAAAAGATGGCAGGGATAAAGACACTTGCCTTGTTTCACATGTTTCTTAATAAGCCAGATGGAAAGAACATGAAACTTTAAAAAAAACAAAAAACAAATAGTGGCTAACTTTCTGTATTGAAATTATGGGTTTGTAACCTTGAACCTTTTCTTTACTGAGGAAATCCTGTAAATATAATCTGTTGCTGGGAACCCCCAAAATGTAACTCGAGATTTAAATATTAAAATATTTAGTTAAATATTTAGTTAAAGTTGCTCATCAGGCATCTTCAAATGAGAGACCAGTTGGTGCATGGGGACATGCCTGCCGCCATATGTGTTATCCCGAAATGTAAGTGCCACAAGGGCCAATCCATGATGCCACTACCTCCTTGCAGAGGTGGGGAATTAATTAGCCCAAAATGAGGAGGCTAACAAGAGGGGAGCAACTTAGTTGAGATCTTGCTACCAATGCTTACAGGCTCACGCAGGAAAAGAACCAGCCAAACATTGAAAAGTAAGCTAAAATGTGTTTTTATTGGGGGCAATTCACTCATGCATGCACACAAAATGCAAACAGTCAAACCATTCACACAAGAGCTAACTGAAGGAGAAAGGGGTTTGGGGGGATTTATAATTACCAGTCCAGAAGAGTAGTGAAGAGCAGAAATATATTTTGGCTTAGGTAGGACCTAAGGACAGTTCTCATCCAGGAGCCAGACAGACAGAGTGACGGGTAGACCTTTAAGAGACTGAGAGTTGCAAGCCTAAAATCAGGGGTATTTGTACCCTGAAAATGGCTTGAGGCAGTGAAGGTTCCAGATGCAAGACAAAGGGACCTGTTGTGGACAATGGGTCTTTCGCCTGTTGACAGGCTTAGTGCTTGATTGACAAAGACATGATGGTTGTTGTAATAGCTGTCTATTGTGGGTGTTACAAGGAAAGAGGAAGGAGTCCAGGTGTATAAGGGATGGATATCTGTCAATCAGCGTCCTGGTGAGATTTTCCCAATTGTGTTCTCTGGAAGGACAGTCAGCTTCTACTTAAGCCAATCATTCACAGGAACAACATCCATTTACCTGACAAAGGACTCAGTCTTACCTGGCGGAAGATTCGAGTTGACCTATCCTTTCTCATGCTTACAGTCAGATTCCTTCCCTTGCTCGGTTTGACCTCTCCATTACCTTTCAGATCTGATTTTGATATCAGAGCCAATTAATACAGTTGCCAATTCAATATTGTGCCAATTAAGTATGGTGCCCATCCAAACCATACTAATATCAGGGACCACCCAAAGTGGGGCCTTCCTTTCCTTGGGAACACAGCAGTGGGGAGGGGGTGCAGGGTACTGAAACTCTGCCTCCATTCTCAAGGAGTGAGGCCGAATGAAACACACAGGTGCACTCCTTCCTCTCTTTTTCTCTCCTTTCCGAGAAGAGCCAGCCCTTGGCAGGGAACTGTTGCTGCCACTGCTGTTGGTGTCCAGCAGAACGGAATTTGCAGACCCCCTCTGAGGGGTCCATGGATCCAAGGTTAAGAACCGATGACCTAGAGTTAAAGATCTGCAGCTGCTCTGTGTTCATGAACACTGCATAATTGCGGAACTGTTGCCACGATCGTAAATGCCCTCTCAAACCTACTTTACCAGCCAGCAGCCACACTGAGAGATGGTAGTCTGTTCATTTGGAGACACAGGAGGATGATATTTCCTGCCACCTCCCACCAGTGAGTGAGGCTGCAACGATCAGAAGAAGGACTGTCTGTCACAATTTCTTGTCACAACTTCGCTTGCTGCCACGAGAGGGTGGAACTGTCATCTTGATCCATCCCGGTTGCTGGCTGAACAGACCTTCATCTTTTGGTGGGTTTGCTGCACCAACAGATTTTGCGACATCCAGCCAGGGAAGTTATTTAAGTTATGTGTTCGTAACTAAGTAAACAATGTAAAATATGGGCCAGCATTTTGAAAGCAAACTTGACAGTTCTGCCCATCTGGTTGCCAACTCGGCTAGTGCTAAGGAACAGGATGGACTTTCTTTTGCAACCATGTTCAGAATGAGTGGGCTTTCCTCCTGCAGCATTCCTTCCAAAGTGTGCAACAATCACATTTTGGACTACAATTCTCATCACTCTCTATAGTTACTGGGGAATGCTGGGAGTTGTAGTACAAATGATAACTTTTCCAAGCCACAGTAGTTCCTACTGTCCTGCCTCCCTAAGCACCCTCCCAGCAATCTCCAAACTGAAAAATCAGAGTCTGAGTAGCTGAAGCTGTATTTTAACTCAGAAATCAGCTAGTCTTTCTCTCTACAGTTTTCTATAGAAGAAACTGAAAAGAGAGATTTGAGTGAGCATCAACTAGAACTCAGAAAGTTATCTTGTGGACTACAATTTCCAGAATCCACCAGAAAGACTGGGGATTCTAGTCATTGTACTCCACAAGGGAAAACAGCCTTGAGTCCTGATTTATGAGGAAAGATGAGATATGAATAAAAGGAAAGAGGAAGAAGAGGAAAACAGGATTTTGGCACATAATAATAGAACAACAAGGAAAGGATGGATCACCTTTCTTTTTCTTTTGAAAGCAATGTCAGCCCTAAATTGTCTCTTCTGCCCAAGTGCATCGGTCGAATTCTACCTCTCTGCACTGAATACCTGCCAGTGCAATTGTGGTTATATTCAGAAAATCTTCCACAAACCCAGATTTGAAAAATTATGAGACAACTCAGAAAATACTGGAGCCCCATTGTGTGGTCCGATGTGAAATCTCTCTCTCTCTCTCTCTCTCTCTCTCATTCTGTCTTTCTATCATATGGAAACAGCAACCATCCAGCAACCATGAAATGCATGTTCAAATTTCATTGTGAATTTTTGTTAGGATATTTCTGTTCATTTGTTTCAGAATTGATTGCTTAATTTAAAAAATGGGACAGAATGGACCTATGAGTGGACAATAAACATGGCACAAGCTGGAGGAAGACTGGGCTTCTCTAAACAGGGATTACAGGTGTATCCAGTCCATCCAATTCACTTGCTTGCTACTACCATGCTAGGATATGTAATTTTGTTTAAAGTTCAAAAGCAAACTTAACATCTAGACTTCCTTTCAGAAAAACTGGGATGAATCCAGGCTTTCCCATATGTTCCAACTGCCCCAGTTTAATAGGGGCAGTCCTGATTAATTCTCCATCATCTCACTTTTTTCAGGTGCTTTTAAAATGGCCTAGTTTCTTACTCCTTCTCCTGCTTTCTCCCTTTGTCCTTAGTTTATTTCAGTTGCAGCAAACTGAGGTCACAGTGCAAAAATAGTTTTGCACTCAGTTCAGGAACGGGGAGAGGAGAGAAAGAGCAGAATCTTCTCTCTGTGTGTATGTGCGCACGCGTGTGTGTGTGTACCTTCATCTGTTGACTTATGGCGACCTCGTGAATTTCATAGGGTTTTCTTGGGCAGGGAATCCTCAGAGGTGGCTTGCCATTTCCTTTCTCTGAGATATAACCTACAGCACCTATTATTTGTTGATGGCCTCCCATCAAAGTAGTAATCAGGGCTGACCCTACTTACTTCCAGTATCAGACAGGATCTGGTGCCTTTAAGGTATTTAGACCCAAGCTTCTGTGCAGGCTCAGGCAAAAGCAAATTGCTGTACCCTCTCCCACTTTGCCTGTTCTTCTTCATTAATAACTTTCGCCATCTTGGCCACTCTGATGTTGCTTGACCCTATGTATCCCAGTTTTTATCTGTGAAATGCTGGATGCTGTGTGAGATATGCAACTTTAAGTTCCAATGCAAACGTAAGGCCCCTTTTCATGAAGGCTGGGATAAATCTAGACCTTCCTCCAACATGATTTAATATCAGGAGATGGTAGTATCACTGCAAAGAATGCAAAGCTTTGGAAAGTTACTTTATGGGGGCAGGACACCCAGAATCTGCCAGCCAGGATGTCTGCTGACCAAGTTGGTTTTTGGAATTATAGTCCAAAAAAGTAACTTTTTCAGATTCTGAAAAGAACAGCTTAAGTTTGAATTAATACAAGCCAGACTCAGGCTTGCCACCTTGGTGAGCATCCATCCTAGCTTCAGTTCCACTTTTAATGGAGCAGAGAAGAAGAAAAACACAAATTGCCCTGAGATAAATAGTCAGGATCAAAACCGCTCCACCCTGTTTCTCTCTGTGTTGCTGTCTTATTCTAGTTTCTCTTACATGTAAACCTGAGTTCAGGGTAGCCTTTTGTAAATGGCACTTACATTTATTGAGTATCTTGATTATACAGGTTTTTCTAGGGGTCTGTTGAAACACTCTGTTGCACAGAAGTGTCAGTATGAAAATGAATTGAAGGTCAGCTCCTTAAAAGCAAAACACTCTATCAAGAGACTCCATACAGAAACAGTATCTGTCGAACAATGATGTGGCATATGTGGGGGAGGGAGATCAGGCTAATTGAATTATTTGCTCATCAGATTAGAAATGCCAATGCGATAAATAATAAGGGAGCATATCCTGTATTATTTGTTGATTCTTAGCTACTTATTCCAGCTCCATATGAATGCTGGCAACTGAACAGGTTAATTTAATATATTAACCATACCCTCTAACAATTCACAGATGAAAATTGGGACACGTATAGTCAAACGGCATCAGGTGTGATCCGGATGGCAAAAGAGGTTAATGAGAACGAACATCATAATCATTGTTATTGTTACTACTATCTTTATTTGTATCCCACTTTTTGCCCAACATTGGGCCTCAAAGCGGCTATGCTGGGCCTCAGAGTAGCAAAGAATACAAAACCAGGAGAAGCTGCAGACCTGCCTCTCTTTGATGAAGGGAGAAAGTAGAGGAAGGAAAGAGAAAAGCAGCTGAAAAGTGGACAACAATCAGGACTGTCCCTGCCAAATAGGGACAAGTGGAAGGCATGGTTACACAGATGAGCTTTACCTGTATGCTTTCTAGGAGGACTCGCAACTCAGGCCTGTAGTCTTAGTCTTTCTTTTGGGCTCTTCCCACAGGGGCAGGAGAACCAGAGACACGTCTCTAGAGTTTAATGCACAGATAAATTGCACAGGGCACTGGTAATTTCTCCTGTACAACCTCAGTGAAGCAAATAGGAAAACCAAGCCTATGGATGCATGCTAGTGCAAGCCACATCCATTTCTAAGGAACTCAGGCTATCCTAAAAATTGTATTCTAGTAGGGATGGGTCAATTGAATCCCTGAATCCTTGAATCCTGAGTAAGGATTCGAGATTCGGGGATCCAAATCCCCCCACCAAAACAGGCGAATCGAATCTCTCGAATCCTGCCCTGGTCTCCCACCGGCCGCAGCTGGATCCTGCCCAGGCTGGCAAGAAAAGGTGGTGGAGAGCACAATCTCGTGCTCCCCACTCTGCTCCCATCTGCCATGGTCCCGATCCTGCCAGAGGTAGGAGAGAAAACATGGCGGAGAGCATGGTCTCGTGCTCCTTGCCCTGTTAGCCTGGCACTTACTTTACATCTGCTTTTGTATTAGTCTTTAACACACTAAGAGTTCATTGATCAGACAATGAATTAACATACTCGTTTGCATTCAAGACATCAGCTGTAACATATGTTAAAATGCATATTATGCTATTTTGAGGGATTCATTTTGTCTTCCTCCAGTATCTTGGGAGCCATCACATGCAGAGTCTTCACATGTATCTGTATGGGGTGGGAATCGTTTGTTTGTTTGGTTATTGTTGGAGAAGAACAGGAAATGACACTAAATGAGTAACAGATTTCATATGGTGCTATATTACAGCAAGGAAGTATTTTCTAAAAGATAAAAGTCACAAAATACAGGATTGGTTTAAAGAGCAGTGGCAGTGGGGAGAGAGAGGGAAAAGCATGCGTCAGTCAATGTAAACCCCTTTAAAGACAGAAAAGAATAGTAGTAAGTATATGCTTAAGTCTATCCAGGATTGGCTCAAAATGTCCAACTTTTAAGAAGGAGGAAGACAATACTTCCTTCCCCTACCTCAGTAGCTCAGTAGCATTTTCTTTCTTTCGGTTCCTCCTGATGAGGAGTAGGTTAAAATCAGAGATATCGCTGAGGCTTGAAATATGAATCTCAGGCTTATCACTCCAACCTGTACTGCACAATGTTCAGATTTTTAGGATCTCATTTCTGGTCATTTTCTAAGCCTTTGGTGAGTTGAAAACTGTGATAATGGGGCTTCCCATTATCTAGGCTTATCAAAGGGAGATACTTCTCTCTTCAGGTAAACCAAGGGTTAATGAGATGTTGGGATTACATCAAAGGTCACAGGGTGAGAGTTGACCAACCAAAAGGAAAGGGTCAGCATCACAGGTCACAAGGTGAGAATTGACCAACCAAAAGGAAAAGAGGTGGGCACCTTGGAGATGCTTCCAGATCCTTCCAAGGAAGAAAATATAAAACTTCTGAGAGGCCATGTGGCCAAAAAGACAGAGAGAGAGAGAGAGAGAGGAGAGCTGGGCCAGTCAAGCTGGCAGGCATGCTGTGTCTCCTGGACCCCCCCCCCTTCTCCTTTAGACTATCTACGCCTATAACCTAATTGTGAGTAACTAGAAATAAGTAGTTAGTCGTGTTAGGGATGTTGTTATTTTGGGAATTGGCTGATCTTAAGAATGTATCTGTGCTGTTATATCTGTTTTGTAAATTCTTGTAACTAAGTGTACCTGGGAGAGGGGAGTCTCCCAAGTGTATATTGTTTATTTGCGTGCCTTGATTAAAACACTTCTATAAACCTCCGTTTCTCTCCATTTCCACGCCAGGGTTGGCACACGCTACATAGGACCTCTCACTCAGGGGAAGGGGGAGGTGGAAGATCCTTACGCTTAGAGATTGGGCAGAGTCCCTCCTGTCCTGTCAAAATGATTCTTAATTCGGGGGGGGGGGTGGCAGCATACCTGATAGAGTTGGGGAGATTGCCAGTCGTTCCATGCGTGGAAGTCAGCTTTGGAAGGCTGGCAAGAACCCTAGTAAAACACTGGTAGGAAATTTCCAGTCTTGCAAGGCTGGAAGTCAAGTTAAGAGACTGGAAATAAACCTACAGTGTCACAAAAACATGGTTCTTTAGAATTATTTGCTGAACGGGGATGAAGAAAGCTAGGGTTTTGTTGTTGTTGTTGTTTTGGTTTTTATTTTTTAAATGAAATGTGGGAGGATCTTGATAATGTTTCTTGTTGTTGTGTGCCTTCAAGTCATTTCTGACTTATGGCAAAACTGTAGAGGAACAATTTATCAATACCCTTCTGGAATTGTGTTGCCCAAAACTGAACACAGTAGTCTAAGTGGTCTGACCAAGCAGAATAGATTTGTACTATTATTCCCTTGACCTAGACTCTAGATTTTGCATACCTTCAAGTCATTTCTGACTGATGGTGACTCTAAAGTGAACCCATCATGGGGGCTTCTCAGCAAGATTTATTCCAAGGGGCTTGTCTTTGCCTTCCTCTGGCTCTCTCTTGAACAATATTGTATGTTATTTCTCTGCCTTGTTCTTTGCTTGGTACTCACATTTTGTATTCATTGATAACTGGCTCATGTGTTTAATTTTAACAGCAGCGTTCAGCTGAAAATTAAATGGCATGCTTTCCCCAAGAATGATGTGAATTTATGAGGAAGAGGCATAGCGTTGAGCCGTGCCTAGTGGGCACATTATTATTATAAATGACACATTTGCCAATGAGGCCTGTAACAGCTGCTTAGGAAGTCAGCAGCAAGAGGTTTTCATCCCTTATATCATTTGTTTTAAGAGCAGAACACTGAAGAGAAGAAATACCCATTGCTCGACAAGTTAGGGTATTAGCAAACCAGTAGATTCTAGGGTTCTCTTAAAGAGCAGGAAATAGTCTGTCTTAGGTATCAAAATGTACTGAGACATCTTAGAGGTAAGAAGGGAGGGGTTACCCCCCCACACACACACACTTGCCAATCTGAAGTACAGTCTATCAAGGGCTGCATCACGTGGATTTGTCAATAGCATTGCTAGGCTCATAGAAATATATGCAATATATTTTAATCAATTCCTAATGTGACGGTGATGGCAATGAGATGGTATACCCACCTTATCCATTAGGCTCAACAAAAACAGGATTTTAGGGCCTACGAAAACATCCCTAGTGGTACATCAAGGCAAGGCAGAGATCCAAATACAAGAGTGCCTACGAAAACCTTAATGCAGCCCTGGGCATGTGGCCAAGCACCATGGAAGTGTGGTCAAGTCAGCAAAAATTATTAACGAGAGAGAACACATAAGCTAGGGGAGGCTGTAGCAGTTTGCTTTGGCCTAAGTCTACCAGGAAGGGCAATATTTCTCTGCTTCCCGTGGCTGAGTTAATTTGCTTTAGCACTTTGAACTCAGTTTGCAGCAATGGAAGTAAGCTAAGAACAAAGTGGAAAGTGGAAGGAAGACAGAGAAGCTGGGACATTTTAAAAGCACCTGAAAAGTAGAACAGAGGATTAATTGGAACTGTCCCTACCAAATGGGACAACTGGAAGTTTTGAGATGGACACCTTCTCTTGAGGCCAATGCAAATCAGTCCTTAATGGAATTGTTCATAGAGGACCCAGGGCCAGTGTAGATCCAGAAACTGGTAAGCGTTGTCCATTTGGTAAAGTATTTTCCCCTTTTCTATTCACCTGGATGTTATTTTATTCTTCGGAGTTGGTAGCTGACTGGGGTTGTGTTCTCTTAGAACAATTGTGTTCCATTAAAACAATTTTAACTTTTGATTTTAGTCATTTTAATTAGTTTAGTACAATTAAATAAATATAATTGCATATAGTTAGTTAGTTAGTTAATTAATTAATTGAACTAATGCCCATTTATTCCATTTAATGTAGTGATTATTTTATTTAATTGGGTTTATCATATCAAGAGATTTATAAATTCCCTAAATAACTGCCAAGCTGATGTACCTTTGTGTGAACTTGAAAATTCTCACACCAGTGTTCTGGACAATTTAGAAGTTCACTAAGCTCCTCCACAACAAAATCAAGGATCTGGGAATTTTTACCAAATACCTCAGCGTGGGATCTTTTCTAGTGATGTGGTGTGAGTCAGATCTTGGAGCCTTGTAGAAATGCAGCAGAGAACATGGCAGTGCAGCGTCAGCCTGTGTAGTTGGCTCAATGTATGCAACAGCTGGAATAGCCAGATGTTTCAGCCTTTGCTTGGTCAACAAAATAGTGCCTTTTGCCTGCTGCCCTTAAGACTCTGGCCAAAGCCAATGGGATTTTGATCCAGATGGTCTACCTTTGATCAGGTAGACCTGACTCTCAGAACCCCACCTTATATGCTGTAATATTTAAAACATGGATGATTCTACAACATTTAGAAGGTTATTGACAAAATCTACAGTTCCTATCCTGTGTTCATATCCTGTTCTCTGAAAACGGAAGCAAAGAGAGAGAAGGAGAAAATAACTTTGTGTATCTTTGTCATGACAGCCTTTCAGTTGTCATGGTTCCCCCAACCTTGTCTTCTCCAGGCTAAACATATCCAGCCCTTCCAATCGTTCCTCACTGGACTTGGTTTTCAGATTCCTTGACATGCTGGTTGCCTTCCTCTGCCTTTTGTTGAACTTGAATACTGAGGAGTTTATAATGTGTTCCTCCTCTCCATTCCAGAAGATACAGGACAACCAATAAGTATGGCATTGACAAAAATGGGCATTAAAAGAAATACATCTCACAGAGCCTCACAGAATCAAACCCCGCATCTGCACAATTTGGGTCGATAAATGAAATGACTGAGGAGAGCAACCCAAATGTTTCCATGGCAACTGCAATATTGGATTTGATGGATTTACCGACAGGGACATTTTCTCAGGGGATGGCCATTAGTGAGCTTAGAGACAAAAATGACAACCATTCATAGTAGAGATGTGGGAGACACCCTCTTCTGTGTCTGATGCCAATGGTGGCCTTGGTTGGACAGGATCTGGAGCCCTAAGCTATTTGGGAGGGCCGGCCATCACCCTGTTCTGCCACCTTCCCTGCCAGTGTGTGGATGTGGTTGTAATATCCCAAGCAAAATGAAAAATCAGGTTCATAAATACAGTAATCCCTCCTTATCTGCAAGGGATATGTTTCAAGAATCCCCATGGATATCTGAAACTGCAGATAATACAGAAGCCTCTAGTTTCGCAGGAACAATAGAGAGGCTTCATATTACCAGATAGTTTGAAGCTCTCCTGTGGTCCCTGCTATTGATGTACACACAAATCAATTGACTAGAATTCAAGTCAGACCTAAGTCACTTCAGTGACTCAACTTGGACTCAATTCAGCAATAAATGATGCACTGACTCAACTCAACTCGTGACTTGTATATTTTTAGTGACTGACTTGCTGCCCTTGGTTCAGTAACATAACACATTCATCCAGAAATCTTACGACTTTGAACAATGCTTCCATCCATTTTTGCCTACTGGTCACATTATGATCTGTCTCAAGCCCAAAGCATGGACTCATTTCTCAGAGGGGTTAGGCAGTGGGCTTGAGGCAAGCTTGAGGTCTGCTCAGCAGCCTGTCGCTGCTGCATACTAGAGGAGTCTTCTAAAATTTTCTGAAGAGTAGAAAGCAGGACTCGCCTCTGAGCACAGGGCATGTTTCTCAAAGGAGAATAGCAAATGTGTTAGGCAATGGGCTTGAGGAGGAAGGATCCTTCCTTCTAAAGCTTTTGAAGCTTCAGTAATGGGGAGTAAGAAGGATTTTCTCCACTTCCGAAAAATCCTCCAGCTTTGCGAAGGCGGAGTAAGAAGGATCCTATTTCCCACTTCCAAAGCTGCAAACTCTTTTATGCCCAATGACACAAAAGCCTCCAGCTTTGGGAAGGGGGAATAAGAAGGATCCTATCCCCTACTTCCAAAGCTGCAGATGGCAAAATTACAAGTGTGGAGGGTTGATTCTATTTAAATTATTAAAACTGACTATTTGACTCTGTCCAGAAATTTTGGAATATACTTGAGAGTTGGAGTAAAAGACTTCTGGTCCCTGCAAAGTTGTAAGTGGCTGTGGCATCACCAGAAGTAGCCCTCTAGCTTTTCAGAGGCCATAGAGAAGCTTTGTACTATCCAGTATGATAGCCCATGTGAGTGCCATCATTTGGATGCCTGTATTTTCCATTTGATATTTTTGAACCACAAGTAACTGAAAGTGAAACCATCAATAAGGAGGTATGACCATGTATGAAAATAGGAAATTATGAACTTATGCTTTTATTTTATGCCTGTAAGAATGAAAATTTTTAATAAAAATTTTAAAAAAAGAAAATAGGAAATTTACTTGGCATTATCCAGATTGATGTTGATGATTTGGCTTATGACTGAAACAAAACAAAATATTCACTGGTAGCCCCTACCTTTCTTATAATTTGTTTCACTCTAGAACTCCATGCCAAATTGACTAAATTCAGCCATTTGGTGGGGTTGAATTATGGATGCCAACTGGTCCCAAATTTGCACAAAAATATCCAGAATTTCAACCTAAGACTAAATGTCAAGGTTGAATTCTTGCTGGTGGTATTTGCTCAATGGGTTATGGAAGCAAATGTGCTTTGAGGTCCTTGTGCATGGAGGTATTTACTACCTCTTTATACAACACATTTCCATGTACAAGATAGCTTCAGAGCTTTAGTGCATTTCCCACAGCCATTTATTAACTTGGGGGGACATTTTGTTGTTGGCCAGGCAGGGAACACCCAGGCAGAGGGCGGGGAAAAGGCCCGTGTCAGTATGCTCATCGAGCATTACACTATGAGCATCACTTTTGGTTAAAAAGGGGTTTATAAAGATACCTTCTAGAGCAAAATAAAATAAAATATAAAAGCAACAATCAGGAGTGTTACCCAAAATAGCTGACAAACTGGATCTAAAGCCCTGTTGTGATCTCCATTTGGGTCCCATCTGATAATATGCCAAGTCTGATGACTCTGTGATCAAGCATATGAAATTGTTATCATAGCAGATAGGCAGATGGACACTTTATAATACAGTTGGAGAATCAACGGTTGGCCTGCATCTTATACCCTTGATTTGCCAGCTGTTTTCCCAGCTCTGGTGTTTTGGAGATAGCTATGCTTATGCAATTGTAAAGAAGAGCATTTAGTTTCAAGCCAACTGTCTCATTTTTCCACATGAAAAATGGACTTGGAGGAATGATGCTAACTGCTGGCCCAAATGAACCCCAATATAATTTGTGATTTGCAAAACACCTTATTGCTTCAGTGACAAAATCATTCAAAATCATTCTGGCTTGGATGCAATACTGAAGATTCCTCCTTGTGAAGTAGCTGAAGCAATCTGGGTTTGATGGACATGCTTAAGATTGTTCAGCCTCATCATGTAGTCAAGTTGCTTTGGGGAGAAAAGCCAGCTAGATACTGGAGTCATCCAAGCAGAAGCACTCACTCTTGCTGGGAAATGGTACAGTCCAGCAATGTGGGGCTGCTGCTGCTTTAGCTAGGCTCTCAAACACTGAGAATGTATTGATACTACACCTTTATAGTTGTTTGATACAATTTTAACTGTCATGGCATCACCCTGTGGGATTCTGGGATTTGTAGTTTGTAGACAAAGGACACTTCTGCCCTACACTGTTGTAGGGCTATTATTCCACTTTCAACAGCCTGTGGAATTCTGGGGTTTGTAGTTTACTGAGGCCAAATTGCTCTCTGACTGAGACTTCTAATCTGAAAACCCCAGGATTCCATAGGATGTTGAAAGCGGAATAGCACTATAACAGTGTAGTGGGGAAATGGCCTTAGAATTCCCAGCAAGAATTCTCCAAAGCACTACAATTAAAGTGGTATCAAACTGGTATGAATGTGTTGTGTCAACACATTCTGATCCATTATGTCTGACAACAGAGAGTGGGAGTATACTAGCTGCAATTTTCTCTTTTTTTGCTTAGTGTAATAGTAGATTTCTCTAGAAGTATAAAGTACCAATGGAAACTTGGGATTGTTTGTGAATAGGAAAGCTAGGAGAAGCTGTGAAACCATTCTTTCTGGAATGATGGCCACTATGACCAGATCATGGGAAAGTTACTGTTTCACAACAACTCTAAGAATCCTCCCTATCAGCATTAACATTAACTTTATAACGGGGTGAGGCGTTCTGTTTTTTGGTGAGGGCTACATTCTATAACGTCAGAGCTTACTAAAGCACTGATCATTCTGCCTGGGGAATTTGGAGAGCTGTAGTCCAAAAAGTAATATATCCAAGTCTCTGTATCTATCAGCCCATCAACACACAACTGCCCTTGCCAGTAGAGCACATTGCTGGCATGTGCCCTGGTTCTAATGGGTTGAGCCTAAGTTCATACCGTGATGCTTCTGAGGTAGTACTGCTCCCAGGCATTGTAGGGAATTAAAATGGCAGTCCTCTGGAGGCCTCTAGAACACACCATTTTCATTTTCTGTAGGTTCCAAAACAGTACTATTGTTTGCTGCTACCATTACAAGGGAATGTCAGGCATCTCTCCCTGCCGGGCCGCAGCCAACAAGGGAGGAGAGAGGCCAGGAACACTTGGGGAGTCCAAATATACCAAACACCAGGAAAACATAAGCCGAGCCAGGTCAAGATCCAGTCCGAAGGTTCAGGAGGCAGAGATCCATCCAGAGGGTTTCAGGGAGCAGGAGACACAAAGGTTGTGAGGGCTTGCTAATAATTTGCTGCAAGCAAGGAGTAGCCACGCCAGCAGACTTAAATAGCCCCTGTGAGCAGGTGCTGCTCATTATTGTTTCCTCAGCCTAGTCCAAGCAGCCTCCCTCTCTACAACCCATTTCAGCCTTCTGCGTGATTGAGGGCTGATGGGCACAGCTGGCTGCAACTCCCCTGCATCACTGCTGGTTCCCTCTCCCTCATGAGCTGGCTGGGGCAACTCAGTCTCTGTTTGACCTTCCAGTGCAGGGGATGTTTGCAGGTTGACTTGCTCAGTCACTGGCTCGGCCCCCTGCACAATCAATTGCTCCTCAATTACAGAATCATCATCTATCACAAGGAAGAACATGATTGGGGAAGCAATAATATAGGCATGACTGAGGATTCGTCTACACCAGAAGCCAATTCACACTACTCAATTATAGTGCTATGATTCCATTTTAATTGCCATGGTTCCATGCTGTGAAATTCTAGGATTGGCAGTCTAGGGAAAGAAATTTAGAATTCTCAGCCAGAGAGCTCCAGGATCTCCCCAAAGTACAAACCTTTGGATTCCATGGGACTAAGCCATAGCAGGTAAAGAGGAATCACGGCACTATGATTGGATAGAGTTGCTGAGTTCTTCCCATGCTGCCATTGGTTTGGATCACAAACACAGGAATCTATGAGAGTACATGTTCACCCTGAAATGCAGTAGAGTTTTTTCTTATGTGTTTCCCAGGGACTGGGTGACCTCATCTGCTTATGGTTCAATGTCCGCTGAAAGGCTAGAAATACTGTTTCAAGATGTCTGTGTGAGTAAGCTCTGCAAGGAAATTGACATGAAATAAGACAATCACAAGGGCTGACATCTCAAAGCTGGTAGTAAACAGTTGGCATAAGGACAGCAGAATGGGGGCTCTATGTTTTATGCAGAGACACCATAATCGAGTTCTTCTAACCACTATAATTAATTAGTCACTTTCTGGCATCCTGGTCGTTTTTCTCCATTTCAAGTGATTTCCTCATTCATTTTACTCTTTCCGTGTGTGTGCATGTGTTTCTGAGGACTGCTTGCTCGTAGCAGAGCAACAAGAGAGGTTGCCTTGAGATGGCTGTGGTTTTATCGTGAGTTTCTCATTCATTAATATGCCCACATCAAAGTACTTTTGATGCATTTTCTTGGTGTGAATTTGCCAATGGAGGCTGCACCATAATCTCTTCTTACCATTCAGGTTTCCAAAATTAGCCATACTGAGAATGTGGCTGAAGTAGTATTCCTAATACCCATTGTTCTGAATAAATATTGTGTACGCAGGTCTCTCTGGAAGCCAGCGTGATGTAGTGGTTTTTTGAGTGTTGGATTAGGACACAGAGACCAGAGTTCGAATCCCTGCTTGGCCATGGAAACCTACTGGGTGACCATGGGAACTCACACTCTCTTACTTCAGAGGAAGGCAGGGGCAAACCCCCTCTGAATAAATTCTGCCAAGAAAAACCTGTGATAGAGTCACCTTATGGTCGCCATAAGTAAGAAATGATTTGAAGGCACACAACAAGATCTTTCTGGTGTACTCTTTCTCCTTTTTGTAACAGATGACCAGAGACCCAAAGGGGGGAAAAAATCTATGTTCAGGTCTCATAGCTTCAAATGATAGAGATGGGAATGATATTACCTTCCAGATGTTGTTGGTGTGCCATTCCCAACATTCCTATGCTGACCAGGATTGAGAGGACTTCCATTCTCCAGACATTGGGAAGTCATCCATGATTCACACCCCCAGTATGAAAGAAAAATCATAAAGAAAGTAAATCTGGAATAGGCTCCTCTTCATCCATCATCATGCAATCAACTAAATATTTGTTGCATTGCATTGCATTGCATTGCATTGCATTGCATTGCATTGCATTGCATTTCTGTCCCGTTGTTCACCTAGTACAGGACCCAGTGCAGCTCAAGATATGAGTTAAAACTGTCTATAGCTAAAAGAGTGGATAATACAAAAGTTTAAGAAATTACATAAACAGTCATAGGAAAAAGTGTTAATTTAAAACATTTTTCAAAATTGTTAAACAGCCCCTCCAGATGAGTTAAAAAGGCTTTCAAAATCCCAGGTTTTGTTCCTCTGCAAACTGATTCTATTGTAGAGCTCCACCTGACATTTTCTTCCTGGGTTCTCCTAGCATTGCCAAAGATTTTTCGTTCCTACTTCCCAGGTGTGTTTACATTAACACAGTAGTTTCCAAAATGAAAAGCATCTTTACTTGGCTGTCTGTCTGTATTATCCCAGAACAAGCTAAAACAGCCGTTGGAAATAAACCCAGCTATTGTTTCCACAGTCCAGATTCAGCACAGTTTTCAAGTGAGGGTAAGAGAAATGTTTGCATCAAAACAAAATTACTCTAATGTTTCACTAGTCTAATATTGCTAAATCAGCTAGCAGTTCGACTATAATTCCTGAATAATAATAGTAATAATAATAATAATAAAGGGGCTCAGACAGCATCTGAGGGTAGCACGGAGGAACAACAATCTGGGACATTATGTACCACATATTGCATGCTACATTCTACAACTGTTTGAGGTCAAAATTGATTTTTATACCTATTTCATACCATGAAGGGGAGTGTTAAAGCCATAATGGCTTTCCCATGGGATGACAAAGGGGTCTGGAATGGATTGATTGCTTTAGCTTGGAAGTGACAAAACATTGATGGAATTCATGACAATCTCTTAATGTTTGGTCAAGTAGGGTGTATGGGGAAGATCTCAGTATCATAAGATCAAGGGATGTTTTCTGATTTCTTTATCTGGGCAGTTCATCTTCCACTGTGTTCAAAAATGCAAAGAGCCTGAAGTGGTGGAAGGATTAGCATAAACCCATCAGTGTTGGGGTTTTCTCTATATAAATTATATTTATTATCAAATATTGTAAACAAAACAAATCCAACAGTCATATCTTTAAATAATACCTAAAATTCGAAATAAGAAAAGGAAAGGAAAAAAGAGAGAGAGAAGAATTTAACAAAAAGAAATTTGTTTTCAGTTACTGTTATTACACCTTAAATTAAAATTTTCTCTCCAAGTAATGTAAGCATTACTTAATTGATACATACTGATAAGTATTAACTTATCAATGTGATAAGCATTCTTCATTTATGAATTAGCCTATATACGATATACTTCCAAAAAGACAAACTTTCTTTTGATGGGTTATATTCCAAGCCGTAATAAACTTTGCTACCTCTGTTTTCTCATAATCAAATTGTTTTAGTATTTGTACACTTTGTTAAATACCACCACCTGTCCTCTGCCATTATATATTGATTTCACATCTTTTTCCTCTTGCGATCAAACTAATCAATATATTTTTCTGACCAAAGTACTATACAAATAGAGCAATGGGCGTAAATAAATCATTTAACATCTTTGCTGTGGAATCACTTTCAATAAATATAAAATCTGTTCTTAACAATTGGTTTATATGTTGACATTAATGTTAAGATGAATATACTATCAAGTGCTCCTTTGGAAATATTGGTGTACTGGGTACCATTCAACCTCACGGTCCTCTTTGGAATGTTAGTTCAGCATTTGAGTTAAGATATCATAATTCTTCATTTCTAGTACTTTTATAAGCCAGTCTTCTGTATCGTCATGCATACACTATCTGTGCTACAGTTATCTTATACAGAATAATACGCCAGTGATTCGTTATCGAGATTTCTTGTATTTCCAGCAGTATATTTAATAGAAAAAACTTCTGGTAACAAAGGAATGTTAAGATCCAAATTTTCTGATATTCTTGCATGTACGGCTTTCCAGTATGATTTAACACATGGACAAGTCCACCACATGTGAAGAAAAGTCCCATCTGTATCATGGCACTTCCAGCACTTGTTACTTGATGTCTTATATATTTTCTGTAATTTAAAAGGGTCTAGGTACCACCTGTAGAGCACTTTCAGATAGTTTTCCTTCAGATTTTGGGAGAGTGTAAATTTTTGAGTTCTGTGCCAGCTTTTATTTCAATCTTGCAATTGAATTTCTCTACCAATATTCTGAGCCCATTTAATCATTACATCCTTTATAGTTTCTGATTCCAAATCATGGTCTAATAGAAATCTGTAAATCTGTGAAGTTAAGTGAGTGGGCTTCTCAAATATTGCGAATTCAAACTCGTTTTTATCGTGTTTTTTCTGGAATCCTTCAAGTTTAAAGTCCATTTTATAGTGCTCTTTCGACTGTAGGTATAAAAACCATTGGCAGGGAAATCCGTCTTGTTTTAGCATTTCTCATGATTTTAATTTAAAGTTTTCTTTTTCAATTAAGATATCTTTATAATGGATCCATTTTTCATCCTTGGGTTTCCACGTGCCATAAAAAGCCTCATGGGGCCATACCCATTGTGGAATTATTTTATACATTTTAATTTTAAATTTTAGCCATATTTTTAGCAAAGCTCTTCTGATATGATGGTTGAGGAAGTCTTTATCAATCTTGGCTTTGCTGTACCGGAAGTAGCTGTGCCACCCAAACCTCAAATTTGATCCTTCAAGTCTTAAATTCTTTTCATTCCATAAAGTAAGACAAGCAGCAATCCATGTTAATCCGTTTGCTTAGTAATACAGTTTAAAATTGCGCAGCCCACAGCCAGTGTTGGGGTTTTCTGGATAATCCTATCTGGACTTTTTCGCCATCATGATCCTGAACACGTCTCTGGTCAGCGTGACCCCAATCATGTTCTCCGGTCATTAATAAGTCCAATTTATGAAAATTGCATATATCATAGGATGGGTGATAGGATATGATAACAGCTACTTAAAAATGTCTCCACCTACTCCCACTTTCCCCCTTTGTCCTCAGCTTACTTCAATTCCTACAGTCTGAGTTCACACTGGAAAAGTAATTTACACTGACCTCAATGAAGGAAATGGAGAGGAGGAAGCAGAGTCTTGCTCTTCCCAGTAGACTCAGGCAAAAACAAACTGTGGCAGCCTCCCTTAGCTTTTGTTTTCTTCCACATTAATCCCTTTTGCTATCTGGGCCAGACTTCAACAATGTTGGGCCACATGTGTCCTGATTTTCAAGGGTATTTTAGTAACTCTTGAAATTGTTATAGTGGGATGACCTGCACAACGTACATTGACTTCCTTGTCACCATTACTTTGTTTACACAGCTAGTTTGCAAGTGGAAAATATCATATTTTGAATCAATTTGCTATTTTGGAAGCTTCACAACATACTTTCTAACTAAAACATGTTAATGATGGGGATGTCATTACTTATAAAAACTTCTTTGAGAAGCCTCTTCTTTAGTAACCAGTACCCAAGCTCTTCTGTTCTTCCATTCCTGTCTGTGTTCCCCCCAGTTAAAATTGTCTTGCTTCACCCCATCAATCTTAAATGCCAAACCTAACCAACCAGCTAGCTGAAACATCAAGGCAGGTTCTCAAAAAAAAAAAAGAAATTATTTATCCTTGTACAAATCTTTAAAAAAAAATCCCTCCAGCCACTAGCCCATTTTGTCTAATGCTTGACCTCTCTTGTCCGTGTGCTCCTGTTAGATCTCCCTGGCTTTGACCTTGTGCCGGACCTTTCTTTCATAACAGAGCTGGAATTCATTTCTCTTCTATGAATATCAATGTCAAAGAATCCATGGCTAATCTGTGACTATTTGCTAGTGGTATTTCACATTGTGTGGTCTTTCATTTTGGTATTTGACAACTGGCCTTATTTAATAGTTGATTTCTAATGTTAAATACTACTTGACTGTTAACATTCAGTGATATTTATTATTTTACAATTGGGAGCTTATGAGAATTCATAAAAAAATTATATAATTTTTATTGAAAGTTTGTCTTGAAAATAACCCCCCACACACACTACCATGCTTAAATCTTCCAGTTGAAATTGCTTATTTCCATTCCATTACAGACATAATTTCCATCTTACAGAGAGAAGAATAGTTCCATTATTTCTTCTTTGATTTCTCCATATCACATTTAATTTCTTTCCATGTTCTTGAATAATTGTTTTCAAATAGTTCTTGATTCTTTTTCATCATAGTTACCCCCAGATATTTTGTTTTCTTGGTCAGTTGATATCCAGATCTTCTCTCCAATTCTGCTTGCTCTTTTTTTGTCATATTAAAAGTCATCATCATTGTTTTATAACCTGCTTTTAGTCCATATTTAGTAAAGTTTCCATCAGCACCAGATTGATTCTTGTGGATCCTCCAAAACTATAATTACATCATCTGCAAACGCTTTTAGTTTCAGTTCTTTTTTCCGTATTTTCAAACCTCTTATCTGTGGCTCCTCAATTATTGTTAGCAGCAGAACCTCCAAAACAGCTATACATAATAATGGTGATAGTGGGCACCCCTGTCGTACCCCTAAGAATTCATAAATTTGTTGGGCTGCAAGTGGAGAAGGAAGGAATAAGATTTCTCCGAGCGTTTCTGTTTATCTTGTGCTGCATATAGGGAAAGGTGAAATAAAAATTAAAATCGAGTGTCACTTAAGTCACTTAAGAAACTGATCTGAACTAAAACATCTTTCAAGATGTTTTATTGTGGGAGAAATCTGAAATTTATCTTTTCCCCTCTCTGCTAGAAAAAAGAGACATGCGATGGGATTCTTTTTCTATTATTCGTAGAGTCATAAAATCATAGAATTGTCAGTCTCAAAAATTATTTCATCCAACACTGGGGATATAAATATTCATAAAAGCAAGAAAAAAGTGATTTTTACCATTTTTCTCCCTATTGTAAAAAAGTTCTCAAAAATGTGCAATCTTCAAGGATTATTTGCAGTTTAGAACTTACTCTGTCAAATGAACTGTGAAGGTTTTAGCCAATGGCATTTTGTGTGTGGAAAACATTTTTCTGTGCAGATATGTCCTTTTTCTGCGCAAAAAAATCATGCTTTCTGCACAGGAAGTGACATTTTCTGCACAAAATCTGTGTGTGTGTGTGTGTGTGTGTGTGTGTGTACATGCTGAGTAAGCCCCAAGCTGTGAAGACTCCTATTTGTCCAGGATTCCATTCATCATTTTTCATCTAGTCACTGAATATTTTTCAATATTCTTCCCACCACTACCCAATCTTTCTAGTGCAGGAAATCCACAACTAAAATATCCCTGACAGATATTCACTCATCCTCTGTTTAGAAATCATCTACTCTTGACCAGCTTTCTTCATAACGTTTAACCTAAATATTCTTTCTTGTAATTTGAGTTCGTTGGTTTGGGTCCTCTGCCAAACCAGAAAAACTTGATCTTTTTTCCATACGACAGCTATATGACAGAGCAATCACATCACCCCTTGAATATCTCTCCTCCAACTCTCTCAGTCATTCCTCAATGACTGGGTTTCAAAGTGTTTTACTATCTTGGCTGCCCCCTCTGGACACATTCCTGAGATTTGCAGATTAGGGAAGGGCCTTAGAATTCTCAGCCAGAGAGCTCTTTGGCCTCTGTAAACTACAAACCCCAGAATTCCACAGGATGTTGAAGTAGAATAATACCACTGTAACAGTGTAGTGTGGAAAGGCCCTATGTGTCTGTATATAACAGAGAGATGGCTACCTCTTCAATGCAGTAGAAAAATGTTAGGTTGAAGACACTCAGGAAGATACAAGAGGATAGCTATCGTGTGATTCTACAGCTTGGTGTGGTAGCTTCCATTCCCTGAACAAGGCCTTGGAGTGGGGGAAGGAGCTGTGCTATTGCAAATATCAATAATGAGTCAATTTTTCTGTTCTGGGGCTGTTGGAAAAGCCAGTGTAGTGATTTGGTGTTGGACTAGGACTCTGAAGACCAGAGTTCTGACTATGAAAACCCAGTGTCACCTTGGACAAGTGACACTTTCTAAGCCTCAGAAAAAGGCAAAGGCAGCCCCACCCACTGAACAGACCTTGCAAAGAAAATCCTATGATGGGTTCACCTTAGAGTTGTTGTAAATTGGAAATGATTTGAATGCAACAAGACTGTTGGACAATTTCTCATCTTAGGCACAAATAGGCTAGAGAGTTTAAAGAAGTTGTTTATGCACAGCTTTCTTAAGAACATAAGAAGAACCTTGCAAAATAAGACCGAAGGTTCTTCTGGTATTTTTTTGCCCTAACAGTGACCATTGAATGCTTCTTCAACACACAGATAGGACACAAAGGCATTGGATTCCTGTTGTCCCTAGCCTCCTCCTATTTAGCATCATGCTGATTCTGGACCTGGAAGCTCCATCTAGCTATAACATAATTGCTATCAGTGTCATAACTGAAAGATCTATCCAGAAGCTTGGAAAAATTTACTTTATTGGACTGCACAGCTCCTGGAATCCTCCCAGCCAGCATGGCCACTGACTCTGCTGCCTTGGAGAATCTGGGAACTGAATTCCAGAAAAGTAACATTTGCAAGCCCTGACATGTCATCTAGGAATGTGTCTAACCTTCATTTACAGCTATCTAATCCAGTAGCAACCATCATCCAGCAGTGAGTTCTATTAAATAATGAGGCAGCGCTAGTGGTTTAAATGTTGGTCTAGAACACTGAGAGACCAGAGTTTAAATCTTACTCAGCCATGAAAACCTATTAGGTGACCCCCTGTGGACAAATTCGGCCAAGAAAAACCTCATGGTCAGTTCATCTTAGGGTCACTCTAAGTCATAAGTGACTTGAAGGGCACATAACAGCAATAAATGTACCTTCAAGTCATCTGTCGACTTAATGGCTCCCTCATTGAATTTCGTAGGATTTTCTTACGCAAGGAACAGTCAGAGACAGTTTGTCATTGCTTTCCTCTGAAGTATAGCCTATAGCACCTGGCAGTCCTTGGTAGTCCCTCATCCAGATACTAACCAGTCCTGGCCCTGCCTAGCTTCCAAGATCAGATGGGACCTGATGCCTTCACACATTTAAACTTCCTGCAGAAGCAGTTGAACTGTCCAGTTTCTGTCCCATGTTACATGACCATATCAATTTCAAGGCTGCTGAAGCAGAGTTGCCTCTGTCTATGCACATGAATAATTTTTTGTGCATCTGGTTATACATGTGCTGTCTTGGTTCAGGTGTACCACTTTGACATTCACAAGAGCTGCATAGCACAATTAATGTGTAACTCTACATGCAGAGTTTTGTGCTACACATGGCACAATGTAGGATCTTGGCCGTGCTTCTTTTTGTTTTCTTTCGAACCTCCTGCTAATGTCAGTGGAAGGCCCCAAGTTTCTAGTAAAAACAAAAACTTATCTCTGCCTACTATCTCCATTTCATCCTCATTTTGTTAAAGTCCTCCCACTTTCCTTTCACACTTCACCAGCTTGTCCCCTAACAAAACATCTTTTAGCCTCTTTGCATGAAGGACATGTTCCACAGCTTTGAATCATTTAGAGTACCATTTTCTGTATCTCTCAGCATTCCACTTCTTTTGAGCTGGAGCAAGTGGAACTGTACACAATGTGACAGATGTGGTTTTTGCCCAGATGCTTTATAAAGTCCACAAGCTTTTAAGATGTCCTTGGGGTTCTCACACTCAACCTTACAAGTTAGTGGAGCCTAGGAAAGATAGTTTCTAGTGGGCTGTTCCTATAGACCAGGGGTAGAGAAAGTGTGGAAAACCAGCGTGATGTAGTGGTTTGAGTGTTGGACTACAACTCTGGAGATCAGAGTTTGATTCCTCACTTCACCATGGAAAACTGTTGGGTGACCTTGGGTGCATCACACAGCCCCAGAGACCCCCATGATAGGTTCACCATAGGTACTGTTACTCCAAAACGTAGGTGCCACAAGAGCCACCCTGTGATGCCAGTGCCTCTTTGCAAAAGTGGGGAATGAATTAGCTCAAAGAGGAGGCTTGCGAGAGGCGGGCAACTTAGTGAGATCTTTCCTACCAGCGTTTATGGGCACACACACTTTGGCTGGTTCACAGGAAAAGTACCAGCCAAAGATTTAAAAGTAAGCTAAACATGTGTTTTTATTGGGGGGAATTTGCTCATGCATGCACACAAGATATACACAATCACACATTCACACAAGAGCTAACTGAACGAAAGGGAGGAAAGCAGATAGAGGCTGTGAAGAGTGCAGGCGATATTTACCAGATACGATGAGAAGCACAGAAGTGGGATGAAGTGATTCAAGTACTGGGCCCAATGGCAGTTCTCAGTTCAGGAATGAAAAGGACGGAGGCAAGAGACTGCACTGGGCATCCTGAAATCAGGGCTATTTGTACCCTGAAAATAGCCTGTGGCAGTGAAGATTCCAGATGCAAGACAAAGGGAACCTGTTGTGGACAATGGTTCTTTTGGCTGTTGATGGGCTTAGTGCCTGATTCACAAAGACATGATGGGTGTTGTAATAACGGTCTATTGTGGGTGCTGTGAGGAAAGAGGAAGTAATCCAGGTGTACAAGGGATGGATATCTGTCAATCAGTGTCCTGGTGGACTCCTCACAGTTGGATTCCCTGGGAAATTCCAGCTTCTATTTAAGCCTATTATCCACAGGTATGGTGTGTATTTGCCTGACAAATGACTCAGTCTTACCTGGAGGAAGTTTCGAGTTGACCTATCTTTCTCACGTTTACAGTCAAATTCTTTCCCTCGCTTGGTTTGACCTCTCCGTCACCTCTCAGGCTTGAATTTAAATCAGAGCCAATAAAATGTGTCGCCAATTACATATGATGCCAATTAGGTATGATGCCCATCCAAACTATACTAATATCAGGGACCCCCAAAGTGGGGCCTTACAGTACATCATAAGTTGGAAAAAACTTGAAGGCACACACCAAGACAAAGTGTAGAACTCCAGACACTATTGTACTGCAGCTCCCACCAGTCCTAGAAAACATAACCAGTAAAGAAGATTGCCATGAGCTGCAGTCCAACAATATCTGGAAAATCCCCCCACCCCTTGCAAACAATCAGGTTCACTCTTACCATTAGACAGAATGAGGAGATGCAGATTTTGGAGTTCATGAATACGCAGCTAATCATTACCTGTTTGATTTATTATTTTATTGACAGACATAGTGAAATGTCCTTCTGATGTTTTCTTCTTCTTTTGATGAGATGGGGTATCATTTGCATCTCTGCCTCAGGAAGCAAAATTGCTAGGGTCCTGGTGTGATAAGCAGCTCTGCTGTTATCTGGGCAACACAGGGGGAGGTGTGTGGGGTCACTCCCAGCTAACCAAAGGGTTAATGATGTGATGGATTAGATAATATTTATTACAGTCTCCATCACGTAGCATCAACTGAAACCATGAGAGACAAATACCCAATGGAGTCAACTACCTTGTGAGAGGTGTGAAAGATTCCAGACACTTTGAAGATGAGAAGTTGTAAAACATGGCACCAAGATGTGGAAGAGAGACTTTAAGAGACTGATGAAGGAATCAGAGAGGCACTGTTTGCTTCACCATTCCTCAGGAAATCTCATCATAGACTGGACAAGGATGTCCAATTCCCCGCTTCCAATGAGCATCCACATACCCAGAATACCACTTATATTGTGAGTAAAATAGGAATGTTTTTTGGCTAGACCAATTGGGACTTAGGTTTTCTTTCTGACCTAAGCAGAATGTGATTCAAGACAGTTTTGTAACTTGGCAACTGTTGTTGTTGTTGTTTGCTTTCAGGCCATTTCCGACTTATAATGACTCTAGGTGACTCTGTCATGGTGTTTTCTGGGGTTGAGAGTGTGTGACACACCCAAGGTCACCAGTGGCCATGGCCAAGCAGGGAACTGAAACATGGTTGTAGTCCAACACTCAGACTATGCTAGCTCTCAGCTTTCTCCTAAGTAATGCCTGAAGGGAGGTCCATTTCTGTATGTGATACTTTTGCTACAGGGAGATTTACTTGCTTAGAATAAAAGCTTTGCTAAAAACATCTCCTTCTTTCCATTCTGCCTCTACATGCCTTTGCTCAGTATGTGCATATATAAGTATATAGGATCCTCCATCTCCTGTGTGAAAGGAAGGGAAAGTCTGTTCAGAGTGAGTGAGTGAGGGATAGAAAAGAAGCAAGTTAAAACATTCAGTGACATCCTACTAGAATCTTGAGGTGCACACATTAGGGGGTGGTGGCAGCTAATTGAAGTTGAGAAGGGTAGAGCAAGAGACAAGGGCTGTTTCCACACTAGGCTGTTATAGTGGTGTTATTCCACTTTCAACATCCTGTGGAATTCTGGGGTTTGTAGTTTACGGAGGCCAAAGAGCTCTTTGCACCTCTCTAAACTGCAAAGCCCAGGATTCCATTGAATGTTGAAAATGAAATAATAGCTCTGTAACAGTCTAGTGTGGAAATGGCCAAGGAGAAACCCTTGGCACTTCTAAGCAATAGTTCCTTATCTGAGTAGTTAGTTCTGATGCTATGAGTATCGTTTTTTAAAAAAAGTTTGTCTCTATAACAAAGTAGCTACAGAAGAAAGGATATTAATAGAAGCTGAAAGATTGCTTTTACTCCTGATGAATACTTAAATACTCATTTTTGTAATGAAGGTTGGTGTGTGCCAGTTTACATTTATCCCCACATCCCCATGGAGTTCTGAAGAGGAGTTCTTCTCCATTGGAGATGACAAGGGGAGATGTGCATTGCGAGCTTACAAGAATGCATCTTTGTTCTGTCTGAGTGCACATTTCATTGCAGACTTCGCTTGTGGCACGAAGTTTATCAACGGTGTTTCAGTCTATCTTTTTGGTTAACACTAGCACCAGCTTTTTTGTTAACGCTAGCACCACTTTTAGAAATTTAGGCGTCTTTGAGCATCCAGAAAATTCATGCATGGAAGAGCCCCAGTTCTTTCATGAGAGAAAGAGAGAGGGAAATGGAGCCTTGCAAACTAGAGTTGTATCTGCACTAGACTGTGATAGTGCTATTATTTCACTTTCAACATTCTATGGAATCCTGGGGTTTGTGGCTTAGGGAGGGGCCTCTAAGTGCAGAAATGGCCTTGCTCATTGCAACTGGAATACTCTGGTGCCTTTCTGCATGTTCCCAAGGACTGGCCTCTTCTTAAAATTTTTGCAACCTTATCAAAATTGATTCAGTTCTCTAAAAATTCCCCTGATGTTTTGTCCAAAATTGATCCTTCAGGGCCATATGCATATTTCATTTTAGGCAAAATTCAGTGGCAAATCTTGATTCAACTCTCATCATCCATTTCCTACTTTTCTTGGTGCTCCTTCACTAGTTCTGGTTCCCACTCAGAAGTGTTCTTATGCATCACTTGGAGGAGATGGATGAAGGGGGAATTCTGTGCATATTGGTATAGTGGTTTGAGTGTGGAGTCTTTGTGGCTTCAGAAGGATTGGCTGCAACAGAGGTGGCACTATTATATCATCTGAGAATGTGCAATCACTTTTGTAACTGTATTCCTGCTCTGTAGTCCCCACCATGTTTCTGACTGTGGACTACAACTCCCAGAATCCTGAAGTGAGCATGGCCAAACTTCAGGAATGCTGTTGCTTGGGATTTCCCACAATGAACAAAAGGCTTGACCAAAAGAGACTAAAAAGGGCTTGATTCTAAAAGAAAGCAGAACCTGAAAGTAATCATAGAATCATAGAGTTGGAAGAGATCAGATGAGCTATCCAGTCCAATCCTCTGCCATACAGGAATACACAGTTGGAGCACTCTCAACAAGTAGCCTTCCAGCCTCTGTTTAAAAACCTCCAAAGAAAACCTCCAATCTTGAACTTACCATCTGAAGTTCTTCCAGATATTTAAGTGGAATCTCTTTTCCTGTAGTTTGAAGCCATTGCTCCATGACCTAGGAAAATGTTTAAGTAACAAATCTCTGTTCAGGATGGAAAGGTTGTGAAAAGGAGTCCCCAGATTATAGCAGAGTGCCTTTGTTTTCTTAATTTACTCTCAGCCTTTTACTGGAAATGTCATCCTGAGTACAGCCTATTTAATTCAATATGGCTGTGACCAAATGGAATCAAATTCCATAATCAGGAAGCTGTCCTTAAAAGCTTGGAGATATTAGCATCACTTATTTTTGGGCTTTGCTGAAGTGTGCTTTGGTTGATGTTTCTGGCTAAGAGCAGACATAAATGTATGATTTTGTGGGTCTCCATAAATTACATACCTGCTACTGATATAAGAGATGTTTTGAAAAGGCCTCAGTCTCCTGTGGCGTGATGTCCCAAATAGATGGATACCTATGTTACAAGAAAGCTGAATGCTCCAGTAGGACTGAATGTGGGGGTGAGAGGGTAGAAGAGAGCTCATAGGTGTAGGAATGAGTCAGAAGAGACCAAAGGTTTGATAAGCTAGGAACTGAACTGGAGGATGCAAGGGCTTCTGGGAGAAGAGGGAAGATGGCATTGCAGGACTTGGCCCAAGTTTTTCTCTGAAAAAGACTACTATGGGAGGAGCAAAATGAGGACGTTGCTTCTCCAGTTGAGAATTCTGCCCCCCCACCCCCACTGAAATTTTCCTTCTGTCCCCAGTGTAGAGAGTGAGGCCCTTTCTGCAAGATGTCATCTTCTCACACGGGACGGGAGAAGGATGGGACCTGGACGACACTCATGCACAACGTCATCTGGGTCCTGTTGTTCCCCCCTCCCCAGGCCGCACAATCGCACCTCAAATCATTGACAGGTTTTATCCATCAATGACCATTAATCGCACAGCCCTCCCACCGCCCTCCCATACTTACCTTAGGTGCAGAGATCCTCTAAGCGCAATGACTGTGCTTCCTGCCCCAGCACAGTCTGGGAGAGTGTCTGGCTTCACTGCAAAAGGAAGAGGCAGTGCCATTGCACTTCCTCCATTCACAGAGGCAGATGGTGTGGAGGGGAGCGCTTCTATCATGCTCCCCTCCCAGGAGAGGCTCTACTGAGATCCCTGCGGGAAGCATCCGGGAGCAGCTAAGCTGCAGAAGGGGCCTACAACATCTAGAACTCTTATACTGGCTGTGCTCATATTCCCTGTCCCCTTTCCTTGGATGCCTAAACTGTACTTCTAAATACTTGACTGAAATAACAAGTTACTGCAATGGTAGAATTTTGGGGAGTGAAAGAAAAATTCACTTTAGGGGACAGAATTCTGGGAATGAACTGGGAGTTATGCAGTGGTGGAGCTTGGAGTGTGTGGAGGGAGGGTGGGAAGGGAGCAAGGCTTCAGTGCATGGAATGTGGCCACTGTGCATGGAGGCGTGTCCAGTGTGCACGGGAGCATGGCCAGGGCATGCAGGCATGGCCAGGGCGTGGCCAGGGTGCATGGGGGCATGGCAAGGATGTGTGGGGGCATGGCTACAGGTCAGGACATCCCAGAAACATTGCCGCCTGGGGCAAATCACCCCGTCGGCCCCCATGTCCCCATCTGACTGGGGTTATGTAAGTGCCCTCATTTTGATGCCATGTTCCTGGATTGTGTTCCTCAGCATTCCACATACAAGAGCCTCTGGGTTTCTAGTCAAACTTTATCTCACCACTGGTAATGGGACCTGATCCCCCACAGTGCCTGAGGGCAGAAAGCTATTTTAGGAAAAACAGGGATTACCATGTTGCACACCACACCCCTGTGGTCCTCCAAGATCTTCCTGCCACCAGTTTCTAGCACTTGAGGAAGCTGCCTCACTCTGCCTGATGGTAGGACCGGCTCTGAGAAAGGAAGAGCTAAGAAGAAATCAAGGCTGAAAGGAAAATCTGCCTGAACGCTGAACCTCTGGACAGAAGAGTTTGTGTGCTATTAACAGGCCAAGAGTGGATTGCGAGAATGTTTTTAGACTGGGACAGGTTGAGCCAGAAATCCAATGAGGCAGCAAAGCAAATGGGGTATTTGAGTAGACTGAATTTTGCTTATCGATTTAAACTAAAGCTAATATTTGGTTGAACATCTCAGATATAAATTGGGCCTGATGCCCAAAGCTAGGTTCCAGAAGGCATGGGAAATGTTGGAGAAAAGGGTCAAAAGCTGTCATCTGTCTCTTAATGCACTGTGACTAATATTAGAGACCTTTAAAAAGAAAATTCTGGGAGGAGTGAGGGAAGAAAAAAATAGACTGTATACAGTGAATAAAACTGTCTTGTTTCTTTTCACTGACAGACTGAGATTTTTAAAGATGAAGAGGCTTCTGGCAAATTTAGGACTGAGAGTCTTCCTTTAGGTTTTCACGTAGTCACAGCAAGCCAAGTGGAAAATTAGCTTTGACCTAATAATGCTTAAACTGACACAGGCCAAGCTTTGGCATGATAGGTGCCATTCAGCTGTAATTAAAGAGAGAACCATCAGAAGTGATGAGTACATTCAGCATGTTTGAGAATCCATGGCTCTTTGTCATGAAAATCAAGATAATTCACTAATGTCAATTAGCACAAGATAGCTTCATTTATTAAAACAGCCTTCATGGTATTCCGTGGAATGGTTTCCACGTTTTGCTCTGCTGGGTTTAATTAAAACAGCAGAAACAACAGTGGCATTAATGATAACACATTTTATAATCCCTATTCATCTCTTTCTCAAAGCCAGACAAGCTACCAGATTCTTTGTGCATCTGCTTTTGCTACAGTATTGTAGTTCTTCATTGATTCACCCTGGGTCACTTTCCCAGAATGCAGTTTTAGCAGTATGATTCTACTTTCACTGCTACGACTCCATCCTGTGGAATCTTGGGATTTGCAATTTGGTGAGGTATTAGAGCACATGTGTCAAACACAAGGCCCACGGGCCGAATCCGGCCTACCAGACCATTTCATGTGGCCCTTGCACCTCTCCTGCAGCTGCTGCACTTCCCCCCACCTGGCAAGCCTGATCCCCACATTACAGGTCTCTATCTGCTGGTTTTCTGAAGAGGGGCCCAGCAGCCAGCACTTGCAATCTACTTCTACTTCTGACTGTCCTCTGTCCAAGTCTTGCCATCAGAGCATTGCCACGGGTTACCATGGCAATGCTCTGCACGGCTCCCAAGAGTTGGACAGAGGAGCAGTCAGAAGTAGAAGTAGATTGTGAGTGCTGGCTGCTGGGCCCCTCTTCAGAAAACCAGCAGCCAGAGGCCCACAATGTGAGCATCGGGCTCCACAGGTACAGAGAGGGGCGGGGGGACAGGAAGAGTTACAGGGGAGAGGAGGAGCAGAAAGAGGCACAGAAAGGGGCTGGGGTGAAGAAAGTGGCACACTTTGGATATACTAACCAATTCTATGTCACTTTACAGAGATATAGGGACCATAAACTGCGATCAAATAGCCCCACAATGTCCAAGAGTGTGCAGGAGTGGACAACGCTGCCTTATCAACTTCATATGCCACAGACTGCACGTTAGATCAGAGCACAATTATTTGTTCTGCTTGTCTCAGCTGGGACCAAAAAGTTAAACAAAGTTAATATAATAAAGAGTGCTTGGTAATATTTATATGATTATTAAAAAAAACTTTCTGTTTTCAAAACTCATTTTTCAATAAACTGTATAATAGTTGTGCACTTGGATATCTGCTTGCCATTATTTTTCCTAGACTTCTAGTTTCAAAGCTAGTTATTACTAAAACCAGTAATAATCGAATGCAGAGGCAATTATTTAATGTGATAAAAGAGTAAATGCATCTATATAGTCTTACAGATACAACCGACCCTTTGAGGGCAACTATAATGCTGATGCAGCCCAAGATGAAATTGAGTTTGACACCCCTGCACTACAGCATTCCAGTTGAGAATTCCACATTGCAAATCCCAGGATCCTCTAGGATGGAACCTAGGCCATAAATGTAGAATCACAGCACTGTAATTGTGTGATGTAAAATGACCCCAGGTCACACTGTGGTTGTACATAAACACTAAGAAGCTGGACTTCTGTTGGTTAGTCCCAGCTGGAGTACACCCATTATATCAGTTGTTGAATAGTGGCTCAACACATAGTAAATCCAACTGATTAAATGGTTTAACTCTAGTTATGATTAGCAGCAGGATTTAAAGCACAAGCCATTTCTGGTGCTATTATTTCACTTTCAACGTGCTTTGGAATCCTGGAGTTTGCAGTTGTGGGAGGGGCATTTAGAATTCTCAGCCAAAGAGCTCCTTGATCTTAGTAAACTACAAACTCCAGAATTCCACAGGATGCTGAAAGTGGAATAATAGCACAGTGTAGGGTGAAAATGGCCCTAGACTCTATACTCCTATGTTGCATGCCTTCAAGTCATTTCTGACTCATGGTGATCTTAAGGGAAACCTATCATGGGGCCTTCTTGGCAAGATTTATTTAGAGTAGGTTTGCCATTGCCTTTCTCTGAGGCTGAGAGAGTATGACTTGCCCAAGGTCATCCAGTAGGTTTCCATGATTTGAACCCTGGTCTCCCAGAAAGTCGATCACTACACCATGCTGGCCCTAAGTCAGATGTTGTCCTTTCCAAAAAATATTTATACATTAGACTTTGTGTTTCCATTTTCTCTGTGGAAATTAATATTTCCACCACAAAAGAGAGCAGAGATTCTGCCTTAGGTACCAAAATATTTGGCTGGCTTTAGAAATTATGCACCCAGATATAGAAAGTCAGGTGTGAGGCCGTTTCCTGCTCTGCTGCAGACAGAGAAGTATCTTGGGTCAGCCCTTACAGCAGAACAATAGGCAATGGATCAGATAGGGTACCAATCCTTGACAGATTAGTATGCACTCTACAGAGGTTTCTAGTTATTGTTGCCATGGATTCTCAATATTCAGAGGCTATTGAGTTGTTTTGTTTATTTGTCCTTTGGGTGCTTTTAAAAATATTTCTTGTGTTTCTACAAAGCACAGGGTTCCCCAGAGCATGAGGATAGTCTTGTTTCTCAGTGGCTCCCAATCTTGGCTCAGTTTCTCTTGGCATCCACTACCTACACTTACTATTACAGGGAATGATCATAAATACTGGGGATTAAAAAGCCGTTACCAAACACCAATGTGGCCTAAAGCACCACACTGAAGAATGAGTCAGCCCTAGGTTGGAGTGTTTAATTCTAAAGGAGTGGGAGAAAGTTTGCATGAGGTATGATCGAGGAGCAAAGAAACCAGTGCTGCAGAAACAAAGAAAATAGGCTTTACTATACAAAAACCATTTTTTTAAAAAAAAAAGTCATTTTATTAGTTGTTAAAGTATTTATGACATTTACAGCAGTTAACAGTTTCAGAAATGCAAATATATACATCAGTTCCATCAATGAAAGACTTTTCAAACATTTAAATATGGATACTATTTTTTCTGTGTTATGTATTGGTTCTGTCCCTAAATTATTATGCATTTCTCTGATCTTTGATCTTGTTCCTTGTGGCTCATGTGGTTCATAAAGACCAATCACACAGCCTCAAGAGGATCATCCTCTGCTTGTTCCATCGCCTGTCTAATTTGGTACATCGCCTTCTCCAAGAGAACTCATTTCCAAACCTTGTTGTACTAGTTTGCTGTAGGTGTCATCAAACTGTCTTTCCATTTTCTGGCAATACAAAGTCCTTCTAAGGATAAAATAAATATTTAGGGTGGTATACAAAGCTACATGTTCGGGAAAAGACGTGGAAAAGATTGACTTGTAGAGGAGGCAGTGAAGTTATCCCTCAGAGTATCAGTCCGCTTCACAAAGTGAGGACAGAACAGATGATCAAGTTTCCAGGTGGTCCTATCTCTCTGATTCCAACTCTACTAGTTATAATGATATTTATTTATAGTGTTTATCCTCCACTCCACAGCCACAAAGGCTCTCAGAGTGGCTTACAAACTGTTAATTCGGCAGTTCCCTGTTTGTAGGCTTACCATCTAAATAAAACACAAGGAAAAGGAAATGGCACTGTTCGGCAGATACTGCCTCTTCTTCTCTCCCTCCAAGGCCAGGGCAGTGGCAATTGGCATGGAAGAAGAGCCTTTCATCTGCTTCTGGGGCCTATTGCTATGCCATTTAATACCTACGTCCAAATAACTGCATTCCACAGAGACTGAACACTACATGATCAGAACCTTGAATGATAGGAGTTGAAAAGCAGATAAAAAGTTGGTGGCATAAAAAATATTGCAAAAGTTGAGAAGGTTCAGAGCTGGATAAAGTTTCTTCTTTGATAGATTGATGCTTTGATCAAGCACAATTAAAATGATTCTTTGTGCAAAGTCTTGTTCCACCATTCTTCATTTCCAGCACAGAGGTATTATAGTGACTGCTTTGTTTATTTATTTAGATTTCTTTATACGGTTCCATAACATTTGTATTCATCAAAGGCATCCATGATGTGCACCAGACACTGACTAAGGAGTGCCAATGCAATGAAACTGTCTTGGGAGAACCCAAGTTGTGTTGTAATTCTCAAATAATTACCTATCTCCTCAATGCCTTTCTACTTTTTAAAAATTTTTTTTTTAAAAAAAAAATCTGTCCAGAATTTTAGCTCTCTTGCTTTATTCTTTGGTAGAATTTTAGCAGCATTGTGCTCTTGCTATAAATTACTCTGGTGGTATCACCATGTTTTTCTTCACCAAGGTGACCCCACTACCAGCACAAACACACTCATCTCTCTCTTTCTCCATTGTTAATCTCTTCCCGTGCCCCATTTCACCCAGGGTGTGTAAGCATGTATCACTGAGGGAAACCACTACAAGACTAGTAGGTTATAGCAACATATAATAGTAATGAAGACCTGGGGAGACTTTTGAAAAATTCATGTCTCCACAGGAGGGTCTTCTGAAGAGGAGTGAAGTGGAGCAAGCCATGCGGGGCTTAAGAAGACACTGCCCAAAATGGCACTGAAGTACAACAATCTGTGTAGATTTGGAATTCAATGTGGATTTGGAATTCAAACTGGATAACATGTACCAGGACAGAATAAAGTCCTGCCTTCAGCTAAGGGATAAAAAGTTGCAGTGAAGTGATGGGACGTTACTGCAACTGGAGCAAGAGAAACACCATTTGGGTCTTAAAAATAAAAGCTATGAGTACTGCGGTGAGAACTGCCAGAGTCTGCCACACATATAGCTAGTTTGAAGGAGCCCTTAGAGTGATAGATATGGTGCTCTCTCTTGCCTTTTCAACCATACAATCATCCTCTAAAGAACTTGAGGTTTGGGAAGTAGATTAGGTTGGTCCAAGTTCACCTAGCAAGTTGTGTTTAGGAATTTAAATCCAGGCCTTCCTAATCTATATAAAATGCTAAAGGCTTGGCTGTCACTGCTAATAACTGGGCTAATCACTACTAATCTCGGGGATGTCCCGTTACCTACCTCACATACTATGCCCCAATGTCAGAAAAATTGCCATACTCAAAAGACTCTGAAAACTCTTAGAGTGCATGAACCACATTCAGGTCTATGCTGTTGCTGTGTGTCTTCAAGTCCTTTCCAACATATGGAGACCCTAAGGCAAACCTATTATGGGGTTTTCTGGGGGCTCAGAGTGTGTGACACGCCCAAGGTCACCCCATGGGTTTTCATGGCCAAGCAGGGAATCAAACCCTGATTTCCAAGGTTGTAGTCCGATGCTCAAATAGCAATAGCAATAGCATGTGTATTTCTATACTGCTTATCAGCTAAGCGATTTACAATGTATTAGCTAATGGCCCCCAACAACTTGGGTACTCATTTTACCGACCTGTCAAAGGATAGAAGCCTGAGTCAACCTGGAGCCTGGCAGGGTCAAACTCACAACCTTGTGGCTGCAGTACCGAAATTTAACCACTGTACCACCAGGGCTCCTCAAACCACTGCACCGAGCTGGATCTGATTTTGGTCTCTACCTGCTGGTATTTTATGCATGCGTTAGTTCCCCTATGGAAGTGTTTTTGGGTATTTTGTCTAATGTGCATTCAATTCATGGTTGCAGACGTTGCATTGTACAGGTAGATACACTCTTGCACATTGCAGATTTCACATAGAATTGAGCATGACATGCACATGTCCAATTGGATTGCACATTCAGTTGCAGATCAGAGAGAAATGTAAGGTCCTACACCTTTCAGCAGAGAGAAATATAAGGTCCTGCACTTAGGCAGAAAAAATGGAATGCACAAGTATGGGATGGGGGACACGTGGCTGGATAAAAGTATGTGTGAAAGGGATCTAGGAGTCTGGGTAGATCGCAGGCTGAATATGAGTCAGCAGTGTAATGTGGCAGCCAAGAAAGCCAATGCGATTCTTGGTTGCATCACTAGGAGTATGGTGTCTAGATCAAGAGAGGTAATGGTACCACTCTATTCTGCATTGGTTAGATCTCATTTGGATTACTGTGTCCAGTTCTGGGCACCTCAGTTCACAAGGGATATCGACAAGCTGGAGCATATCCAGAGTAGGGTGACCAAAATGGTGAAAGGTCTGGAAGCCATGCTCTATGTGGTGCAGCTTAGGGAGCTGGGTATGTTTAGTCTGCAGAAGAGAAGGTTAAGAGGGGCGTGATAGCCATGTTTAAATATTTGAAGGGATGTCATATTGAGAAGGGAGCGGGCTTATTTTCCACTGTTCCAGAGACTACAACAAAGAGCAACATATTCAAACTACAGGAAAACAGATTCCACTTAAACCTCAGGAAGAACTTCCTGACAGTCAGAGCTGTTCAGCAGCGGAATATGCTGCCTCATTGGAGTGTGGTGGAGTCTCCTTCTTTGGAGGCTTTTAAGCAGAGGCTGAACGGCCATCTGTTGGGAATGCTTTGATGTGGGTTCCTGCATGGCAAGGGATTGGACTGGATGGCCCCTATGGTTTCTTCCAACTCAATGATTCCATGGTTCTATGAGAACATTCACTAATGAGATGGTGTTGTCCAACCTTATGTATCTCTGCACACTCCATCTCCTTGATGTTTGAGGTCACTAAGTTTTGCAATATTGCAAATCATTCTAAACCTAAGGAATTAAAAAATGCAATTGCAGTTCTTTGATCTTATGATTCAGTTATAACCCTCTGATTACATTCAAGAAAAAGAAAGAGCACCAGTGGCAGTGGGACAAATTGTATAGGTAGAGTTAGAGATGATTCTTTTGACATTGGACAGAGGTGGGGTTAATAATTTTTAAACAATAAAAGCATTTTGGTTTTATTTTAGGAAACATGTGATCCCAATCTAAAATGAGAACAAAATCTTTTGAAATTCCCTTCATTTTGTATAATGATGCTTTGGACCTCCCCTCGAAAGAACCCAATGGGTTAATTTCACAGTTGAAGTGTTTTTCATTACTAGCTCATAGCTGCCACTGTATGAGCACACACAGTGCATTTGTCTTCTGAGGGGTCATTTTGCTTCTATCACCGAAAGCAATCCAATTTTCTCCTGGGTTATTACAATTTTTAATGCATTGTCATTGCCGGCTACACCCCTTTCTTCCCGCTCAGCCCTTTGCAATGAGAGGTGTGGGCTCTTTTTATATAGATTCACCTCAGAGTCATCTGAATATTATTTAGTTTTGGCGGTTCGTTTGCCAGTGGCATTTTCAATTACTACTTTTTAAAAGATATATTATTGGCAGGAGGAAAAGAATGAATCCTTCTGTAAATGCAAGCGACACAAGTGACATTAATTGGCATCCTCTTTTGTCACCAATATCGTTTTGTTTTTCTCTCTGTGTATCTCATCTGTCTCTCATTCTCTCTCTCTCTGACTCAGTGTATTAACATGGCAGATGTCATTACTGCAGTTCAAAAGAACAACAGGAGAGACCTGGAAAATTAATTTCTTGCTCTTTTTTCCCCTTCCTTTTTTGCCTCCTTCATAGCTAATTGTTTTAATTAGCAAAGAAGCAGGGTTTCATAAATGGAGAAAGGCTCAAATTACAAGGTGAGACCTCATAAATCTGAATCAGCTGCACCAAGAATTCTTCATTGGCTCCCCCCCTTTTTTTCACAGAATCGTTAAAAACTTAGAGTTGGAAGGGGCCACAATGATCATCTAGTCCAATCCTGTGCCATGCAGCAATGCACAACTAGAGTGGGGGAAAAATCCATCTAACCTTTGCTTATATACCTTCCAAAGCAGTAGAGTCTACACTTTCCACTGTCAAACAGTTCTTACTCTCAAGAAGTTCTTCCTAAAGTTTAGATGGGATCTTCTTTCTTCTAATTTGAATCTTTGGTTCTCATTCTAGTCTCAGGAGCAGCAGAAAGCAAGCTTGCTCCATCTTCTACTTGACATACCTTCAGAGATGTAAAGATGGCTGTCATCTCACCTCTCAGTCTTCTCTTCTCCAAGCTAATCATACCCAATTCTCTCCCTTTCAAGCCTCAGCCAGCAAAGGGAGGAAGGAGGTCAGGAAAACTTGCAAGGAGAGTCCAAATTCACCAAACACAAGGAAAAACGCAAGCCAAGCCAAGTCAAGGTTCAGTTCTAAGGTTCAGGAGGCAGAGATCCATCTGGAGGGTTTCAGGGAGCAGAAGACACAAAGGTTGTGAGGGCTTGCTAGTAATTTGTTGCAAGCAAAGAGCAGCCATGTGGGCAGACTTAAATAGCCGCTGTGAACAGCTGCTGCTTGTTATTGTTTCCTCAACCTAGTCCATGCAGCCTCCCTCTGAGCCGTCCGTTTCAGCCTTCTTCGTGATTGAGGGGTGATGGATACAGGTGGCTGTAACTCCTCTGAATCACTGCTGGTTCCCTCTCCATCATGAGCTGGCTGGGGCAACTCTGTTTCTTCTTGACGTTCCAGTGTGGGTTATGTTTGCAAGCTGATTTGCTCACTCACTGGCTCAGTTCTTGGCACAATCAATTGCTCCTCGATCTCAGAAGCATCATCTATCACACTCAGGTCTCTAAGTCGTTCCTGTTAAGGCATGGTTTCAAGACCTTTGATCATCTTGGTCACCCTTCTCTGGATACATTCCATCTGGTCAATATCCTTCCTAACTGTGGCGCTTCAACTTTTTCTTCATCTTTTGTTCTACTGATCACGGTTTAAGGGCTATTGAGTCCAACCTCCTGCCATGCAGGAATACACCATCAAAGCATTCCCAACAGATGGTCATCCAGCCTCTGTCTAAAAACCTCCCAAGAAGGAGACTACATCACACTCCGTGATGGCATATTCCACTGTCGCATTGCTCTTACCATCAGGAAGTTCTTCCTAATATTTAGATGGAATCCCTTTTCCTGAAGATTGAAGCCATTGTTCTGTGTCCAATCTCATTTTTGGTTTCCCAAGTTAGTAGCCATCACTATATCTTTTGACAGTGGATACTACACTTTAACTAGGCAGTATGTGAGGATGTCCTTCATTTTTATCTATCTCACCCTACAGTTTGGGTGATCAACCCTGAGTAAGGTTCTAGTGTTATTAGAGAAGGAGAGAAGCTTCTCCCTATGCCCCTTCTCTACACATGCATGATTTTTTACACCTCTGTTTTGTCTCCCCTTTCTTTCCTCGCTGCAGATGTTGTAACCTTTCCTCATGGGGAAAATCATTCCTTGATCATTTTAATTGTCCTGTTTCTGCACCATGGTTCTCCTTCTGTGAAGCTTCCTTCTAAAGAAAGCATATGCTGTGTTGACCATAAAACAAATTCCCAAGTCAAATTCTTACCCAACCCAGAAAAAATCTTGCTGCTAGTTTTCAGAACCATCAGAAAAAGATGTTTAAAAGACAAGCAGAGACAAATGTGTGAGTGTGAGAGAGAAAGAGAGAATGTTAGGCCATTTCCACACTAGACTGTTATAGTGCTATTATTCTACTTTCAACATCCTATGGAATCCTGGGGTTTGCAATTTAGAGCCTCAAAGATCCCTCCCTAAACTGCAAACCCCAGGATTCCATAGGATGTTGAAAGTGGAATAACAGCACTATAACAGTCTGGTGCAGAAATGGCCTTAGAGTCAGTTTGCCTGTTGGTGTTATGCTAAAAGGTGGGGGACTTTGGGGTCCATCCACAATGCCAGCCTCTCCTTGGAATTTGGGGAAATCATGGCTCAAAAGAGGCCTGCAAGAGGAGGGTACCAGCAGGATCTTTTCACCTATGTATATCAGTACTAATTGTAGAGAGGACTCCAGTTAAAAGTTAAATGAGTATTTTATTTGGATTTAAGAAACACACAGGAAAGCAGATACTTTGAGAACCATACAAGGCTATTGGAAAGCAAGGTGTGCAAGGTTGGATAGGGAGAGAAATTGGGGTGAAGAAGTTGATAGTTGCCAATTCTGAAGAAGAAAGATGAGATGGAGTGATTCAGAAAGCATCTGAGGGCAGTAAGGAGAAGTAGCAGTCTGGGTGCCACATGTTACATCCAAATACTACAATTTTCTGGGGCCAAAGCTGGGGTTTACATTCCCTATTTCCTACCCTAAAGGAGTGCGTAGACAAAGCGGTGATGGCCTTCTCAGGGGACTGACAGTATTCTAGTATAAATGATTGCCTTGACACCAGGGTGACAAAATTTATGGGACTCATGACAACCTCTTGCTGTCTGGACCAGTAGGGAGTGTGGGAAAGGTCTCCATAGGGTGAGATCAAAGGATGTCTTATCTGGGTCTGTTCGGAAATGCAAAGATCTGGGATCACGGAAGAGATTACCTGGAACCTCTTTTATGTCAGGGTTTTCCTCCCAACCCCTTTTGAGCTTATGGCTTGACCACGTCTGAGATCAGCCTGACCTAGTAACATGGTCTTCTGGCCAGCATACTTTCAATAATGTTTTCCAGCCATAAATATGTTCAATTATGAAAACAGCACATGCCACAGGATGGGGGTGTAAGGTATGTTAACACTGGATGTCATCCTGATGGTGTTTTACACACATGTAAGTTCTCTTACCTATGCAGTTTTACTTTTTAGGCCATTGTATAGTGTCTGTATTCAGTTCCCCATTGTGTAAGTGGGATTCTGCGAGTGTTACCATTGCAAATGCAGGTGCACATACTTGAATGGTACATAACTATGTGTCAATGCCTTCAATACACCATTACAGAATGGTTTACAGAAACAGTCATTCCTCATCCCTGTCTCACAATAGGAAAATAACTCTGCACATTGGCAGATAACACAATTGGATGGACAGTGTTGACTTTTATCTATAGTTTGGTGTGGCACAGCTGCCACTTAATTACATGAGTTAGGATTTTCCCTTTGGGAAAGCCCTGTGAAACTTCAAATTTGTCTCTGCATGGCAGGGAAGAGAGCCAGAGCAGTGTAGTGGTTTGGACATTGGACTACAACTCCGGAGAGCAGGGTTCAAATCCTTGCTCAGGCAGGAAACTCACTGGGTGACCATGGCCAAGTCACATCTTTCAGCCTCAGAGGAATGCAAAAGCAAACTATTTCTGAAAAAAAAATTCTTGCCAAAAAAACCCCATGAGTGGTTTGCCTTAGGGTCAAAAGTCAGAAACAACTTGAAAGCACACAACAACAACAACAACAACAACTGTAGAGATGGTATTCATTTCCTGTAAAAAAAAAATGGCTTTCTTGATCCTCAGGAAATTCACTTGAGAAGAATAATTAAATGGTAAGAAAGGAGTGGAGTTTTTGCCCAGTGTTCACAGATCCTGAAATGTTTGGGGGAAATTATCTTGTGCAGAAATAGGCATGGAAGTTTTGGGCCAAAATCATGTTTTTGCACAGAAAACATTGTTTACAAATATCCACTTAAATACCCTGTTTCCTACCCTAAAGAGGAATGTGTTAATTGCTCTCTGGCAGGGCAAACAAAAGGAGTCTCGAACAGATTAATGGTTTTAACTTCAAGTGACAAAGAACTGATGAGAGTCGTAATAGCCTCTTAATGTCTGGGCAGGTAAGGGAACAAAGGAGAGTTTCCGCAGGAAGAGGTTACAGATTGGTGACTATCAGTTGCTTTATTGAGGCAGTTTTGTTTGCTATTGTACTTGGAGGTTGGGTTGTTGAAAAGATTATTGCAAGCCCATCAGTGCTGGAGCTTTCTGACTAATTCTTTTGAATTTACAACCTGGCCAGGCTGAAGTCATTTGGCTTAGCATGTGGCTTCTAGCCATAAGTCTGTGGTTTTTATATTAGAAATGATATTGCCAATTAAATGATATTTCTTGCCAATTCTTGCCATGGAGTGGGGATGTATGGGCATGCTAACAGTATGGGGATACAGCCCTTCAAAAGTAGCTACCCTCCACCCTTCACTTGAAGAATTCCAGAGTTAGCTGCTCAGCAATGGTATCCTGAATTGAGGAAGAGGGGTTTATGACATACTGAACTGGAACATTACTTTTGGAAGGATCATTTCCTCCAACAAAAGGAAAATCTACCCAAATAGGCTTCTGAAGGCTTGTTTTATGTGACCCTGGATCTAATAAATATCATAACATCATTTCTCAGTGAGGAAAAGGAAATTTGTAATGTATTGTCTACTTTCCTGAATTTATATCACTCCTTTGTTTGTTTGTTTTTTAATTGGTGGTTTTATTTTGTCATGGCCTCACTCCTATCCTGGTGTCTTTTGGTGTATGATGCTTCATTTAACCTAATGGAGTACCTGTCAGATGCTGCTGGATGCAATGAGCTTTTTAAAAATGCTGCTTTAGATTCAGAACTGATCAATTTTGCAGAGATGACAGGAGCAATGAGCTAGAAGAAAAAAGGCCAAGAAGCCACACAGCATTGAGCACACTAATATTAGATTCAATAACACACAGTTATCCATGCATGCATGCTGTTTAGCAAAGGGAAAGCCAAAAATTCTTCTAGAAAAAAAAAGGGGGGGGACAAGGGAATGATCATGAATTTCAGGTAGATGGTAGGAGTTGACAAAAAGAATTTTTTGTTCATTTATTTCATATCCCACCTGTCACCTCAATTCAAGAAAGAGATATTGACAAGCTGGAATGTGTCCAGAGGAGGGTGACTAAAATGGTAAAAGGCTTGGAAGCCATGTCCTATGAGGAGCAGCTTAGGGAGCTGGGTAAGTGTAGCCTGAAAAATAGAAAGTTAAGATGTGACATAATAGCCATGTTTGAAAGGATGTCGTATGGAAAATGAGGCAAGCTTGTTTTCTGCTGCGCCAGAGACTAGGACATGGAGCAATGGCTTCAAACTTCAGGAAAAGAGATTCCATCTAAATGTTAGGGAGAACTTCCTGATGGTCAGAGCTATCTGGCAGTGGAATATGCTGCCTCAGAGTGGGGTAGAGTCTCCTTCTCTGGAGGTTTTTAAACAGAGGCTGGATGGTCACCTTTTGGGCGTGCTTTGATAGTATATTCCTACATGGCATGGGGCTGCACTGGAGGGCCCTTGTGGTCTCTTCCAGTTCTATGAATCTTTCTTCTGTGATGGGACCCAAGGTGGCTTGTATCAAGTTACGAACAAAGTAAACTAGAAACCTATGTGACACAGAAGTTTTAAAAGCACTAAATAAACATTCAAAAATGCTAATTTACAAAAGTTATAAGCACATTAAAATGTACTAAAAAGATAAAAGCACACCCTATTAAAACGATCCTTTTACCATAGTAACTTCATAGCTTAGAATGAGGTTTTCTCAACCAGAAAGCTCTAGTGCCTCACCAAACTAAGAACCCTATAGTTTCGTAGAGTATTCCTTGCAGCCATAGCAATTAAAGTGGGATCATTGTGCTACAATTGCATATCAGCTGAGTATGGGGTATTGTTTTGACAATTGTTTACTTCTTTTCTAGCCACCCTGGTCGTTGTTACAAATTCAAAAATAATTCTTTACTATCTTCTTTATCATCCTGTTTCTCAAAGGTAATTCTGGTTGCCTTTCATTATTTCTGGTCTGGAATACAAAAGACACCTCACCAGCCACAGGCGATGTTAATAATAGATACCTAAGGCTTAATAAGAAAGCAAAATAATAGTACGCCAAGGGAAATTTAAACCAGGAGTGGGGATGCTATACAACCAGCAGGGAAACACATCACCTAACTGAGTATGAATAAAAAGTTGATGGAGGGAACAGTGAAGAATTATGTAAAAGAGATGGAAGGATGACAGATTCATTCAAGGAAGGACCATTTGAAGAAGAACTTACAATTTTAGAAAGTGAAGTGGAAGCTGCACTCAGAGCCCCTGGAAGAAATAAACCACCAGGAACAGATGGCATACCAAGAGCTACGTCAGCTACAGAGACAGAATCTACTCTAGTTCTAACTAAAATCTTTCAACAAATATGGAAAACAAAACAACAGCCTGCAGATTAGAAACCCTTAGTGTACATTCCAGTCCTCAAGAAAGGGTACAGCAGGGATTGCAATAACCACAGGACTATTGCATTAATTTCCAATGCAAGCAAGTGATGCTCAAAATTCTAAAACAAAGACTTTTACTGTATACGGAGTGAGAAATGCCAGATGTCCACGCTGCGTTCAGGAAAGGAAGAGGCACTAAGAATCATATTGCAAACACATGTAGAATAATGGAGTACATTGGAGAATTCCAGAAGAAAGTCAGCCTCTGCTTTATAGATTATGGCAAAGTGTTCGGTTGTGTAGATCGTGAAAAACTGTGGATTGCTCTTAAAGAAATTGTGTGCCACAACATTTGATTATCCTGCTATGTAATCTGTTATCAGGACACGACAGATGTACTCAGGATGATGTAGTCTGTACATCATGACAGAATAAAGAGAAATGGAATCATTTCCAATTGGCAAGGTGGTCAGGAAGGCTGCATTTTATCACCCTATCTGTTTAGCTTGTACAGTGAATGAATCTTATGTAAAACTGGATTAGATTGGGAGGAAGGAGGTGTGAAAATCGAAGGTAGAAGAAATAAATGATTTCAGATAGACAGATGACCATACTACTAGCAGAAAATGGCAAGGACTTGGAACATTTACTAAAGAAAGTCCAGAAAGAAAGCACAAAGGCAGGTTTACAGTTGAGCATTAAGAAAAGAAAAACGATGGTCACAGATTATTTACATAACTTTAAAGTTGATGATAAAGGCATTAAAATAGTTCAAGATTTTCCATACCTTTGCTCAGTCATTAATCAGAATGGAGACTGCAGTCAAGAAATCACAAGAAGACTCTGGCCATTTCCGCACTACGCTGTTATAGTGCTATTATTCCACTTTCAACATCCTGTGGTTTACAGTTTAGGAAGGGGCATTTAGAAGGCCTCCATAAACAACAAACCCCAGAATTCCCAGGATGTTAGCCTAAGACTTGGAATGGCAGTTATCAAGGAGCTTAACAAGATCCTGAAGTGAAGAGATATTATTGAATACTAAAGTTGGGATTGTCCATGTCATCATATTTCCAATTTCTATGTATGCTTGTGAAAGCTAAACAGTGAAGAAAGATGACAGGAAGAAGATCAATTCATTTGAAATGTAGTGCTGGAGAAGAATTCTACTGATCTCCTGGACTGCTAAAAAGACAGATAAATGGATTCTAGAGCAAATCCAGCCTGAACTCTCCCTAGAAGCCAAGATGAGGCTGTCATACTTTGGACAGATCATAGCAATAGAAATAGCAGTTACATTTCTATACCACTTATCAGTCCGAAGCACCCCCTAAGTGGTTTACAATGTGTTTTAGCCAATTGCCCCCCAACAAGCTGGGTACTCATTTTACTGATCTACCTCAGGATGGAAGGCTGAGTCAACCCGGAGCCCTGCAGGATCGCACTCACAACATTGTAGCTGCGGTACCAGCACTTAATCACTGCACCACCAGGACTCTATTCTCATTATGAGATGACCTGACTCGCTAGAAAAAGACAATAATGGTTGGCATGTTAGAAAGCAGTAGGAAAAGAGGAAGACCACATTACAGGTGGTCAATCAAGGAAGCCATGGCCCTGAATCTACAAGACCTGAGCAGGGCTGTTGATGACAGGGTGACATGGAGGTCCCATTCAGAGGGTCACCATAAGTCTAAGTCGACTTGACTCCAGGAGACTGCCCCTCCATCACAAATTAAATACGTTTGTATTTGATCATATACATATGGGGGGGGTTTGAATAAAATGAATTTGTTTGGAGTTGCTAATTGTTGTCAAAATGGCTTCAACTTATGGTGACCCTATAAATGAAAGACCTCCAAATCATCTTAGCTGGCATTCTCTATCGCAGTTACAAATTAATGACCTAGAATTACGGTCCATAATTGCTCCTCATTGAGACTATGTAGTCCTGATTGTAGCATTATTGCCATGATTGTAAATGCCCCCCCAAACCCACCTTAACAACCAGCAGTCACATCAGACGAAGGAGGTCTGATGGCACCCCCTTCTACCAGTGAGTAAGGCTGCAACAACCAGAAGCAGGACTCCTGTCACAATCCTTTGGCTACAGGCTCGCTCAGTGGTGGAAAAGGGTTGGAAACATCATTCTCCTTGTGCCCCAGCTGGCAGATGAAAAGAGCTCCATGATTGCTGGTAGTTAAGGTGAACTTGGGGGATCGTGGTGCAGGAGCAGGAAACATTACTTAGTTATGCATTCACAACTAATTAGCCAGGATAGTATATCAGCACTTGTTAAGTGTGCTGCTCAGGTCTTGCAGACTCAGGGCTGTGGTTTTGTTGATTGTGTCTGCCTAAAAAAACAGCTAAAATATGACCAGACCTGCCCTGCAATTCCACGTGGAGAAACTCCAGAACAGTGGACTGAAATACTTTTACATAATGTGTTTTTAGAATAACAGCCATGTTCTGCCCTCAGAATAATTTGTTCAGGGAGTTCTCCCCTGGGAAAAATACGTAGTAAAAATGGAACAAGCAAATGCTCCCCAAAACCAAAGGGTGATTTTAAAAAATAGCATTTTCCTCAAAAAAGATATGTTCAAAGAATATCCCAAAACATAGCTCTTTTCATGCCTAGTGTCCATGAAGAAGAAACATTGAAAAGAAGCACAATAAAGAAATTTAGTTTCTAGATTACTCAAAGCTGATCACGGGCAGCAAATTCTGAGAACACCCAAAATTTATGCATTTGCACATAGCTGTAATGATGATGGTGATTATGATGATCATGGTGCAACACAAAATCAATAATTTGCAAACCAATCCTTTGGCCCACTTTGGTGGTGGAAGGCAAATCAAATGGGTCAGTTTAGTAACACTTCTTTAGAAATACATTCTCCTGTTTTCAGTGGCAATTTGGAAAGAAGTTAAGTCAAATGGCATAGAGTGTGAGTGTATCCCAAATCAATAAAAGTAACTGTGAAAACAACTAAACGTTGAAGTTAAACTTCGAAAAGAAGGGATGCTATCTCTGACTAAGTTGCAGTCATTGTAATAAAAACTCATGTTTAATTTCTGGAAACTAGTTACTTGAAACCTGTTCCTGCCAGGCTCTCTCTGTCTGCTAGGAATAAGGTGAGAGCTTGTCCCAGACTGGCACAGATTTGAAACTGGGAACTTGATAGGACCTGAGATCAAATGGAATGAGGACATTCTAAGTTTTGCTCTTCTTCCCCCATGCATTTGAAACCCAAGTGTTTGCAAGAAAATGTGATACACCTTGCAATGAGTTTTTCCCCTGCAATGCCAAAAGTTATGGATTTCCCTCATCCTCTTGGTTTTTTTTGCCTCTGCCTCTCTCTTTCCTTCTTGCCCAACATGACTAATGAGAAAGGCAGTGGAGTATCAGACAGCAATTTGTCCAATCGGTAGCATCCTTAAATGAGCTATACTCCCAGAATCTGCCATTGCAGGTGTTTCAAATGCTTGTGGATGGGAGAGGGAGACAGAAAAATCCCTTCCTTGCTCCCCTTTTTGCTTCTGTACCAGTGAAGAAAACAGGGAAGGGAAGGGAAGGGAAGGGAAGGGAAGGGAACGGGGACGTTCTGATGGTTCTGATGGTAGTGAATGGGAGTAGCATGAAGTGATGTAGTGGAGCTGGGGATTACTGGGACAAAACCCCATGATATTTAGAAGGGGCTATGACATTATCTGCCAGCCCCTTGGACTCCCCTTTTTCCCCTTAATTTAGTTGGGGAAAAAATAGATTTCCCCAGTAATAATGTATAGTTATGAGCTAGCCCTGTTATAATCCAAAGCATTTTGAGGTGGCTCGTCTTGAGTTGCGGGACTCATTAGCTTTATAAAAGACCCAGTCTTGGTGGAGATGAACATTGCTAGAAATATTTTTACAAAATAGATAGGAAGAGAGGGAGACAGACAGACGCATCATCTCATCTGTGTGTGTTTTGGACGCTTCTTGGTTGTGTTGCTATAGGGACTGTCAAGATGACAGCCGGCACTTCAGAATTTACCACTATACTACTGCCACCCTCTTAATGCTATATTTGCCTTGGGGAGCATTTCCAGTATTCCCTTGAATTGTGGAAACGGGGGGGGGGAGCCCTGAAGCAAACCGAGATGAACCTTGGAAAGTTGTCATTTGTTTGCTGCCTACGCAAGAGGCAGACAAATGTGGAATTGTCATCCTTGTCTTTTTATAGGAGAGGGGGGAATGCTGCTTTTCCTTGATCTTTCTGTACCCCGAGTGGTCCGCATCACCACTGAACAACCGGAACACCAACTCTCCTTTTGCTTTATATACATTTAGTAATAGCCTGACTCTTCTGCCACGGTGTAATGTCACATTTGGTCCACCCCGGCATTATTGCAGCACGCCTCCTTCAGCCTTTCCGCCGGTTACAATTCCACCTCATCCAGGTGCTATGGGTGACAACCAGGGAGGTTGCACTAAGCAGCGGGTGGGAATTGTGCTCTTCCATTGGCTGGCACCAGCACATCCTGAGCACCAATGAGAAGCTGTGCTGCCAGATCTGATGTGTTTACTGAGATGAGTTATAACCAAATATATGTATACAGGCAGAGTGGTGTGTGTGCGTGTGTGTGTGTGTGGCTGAATGACCTCCCCCTGTGATGTAAAATATGAGAGTCTGGGAGCTACCCGTTTTATAATTGATCTGATTCAGCGACTGAGCAGAGCCACTTGGCTTAATTATAAAGGCAAGTGTGAACTCCGCAGCTGACCGGGTTGGTGGCAGGAGGTGGGGGAGAGAATCTTTGAAAAGCTGTACTGCCAGCGAGTGGGACTCTCTGCTTTTTTTGTTCCAGCAAATCTGCCTTTTAGGTGAGTGGCAGGGCTTCAGTTCTTCTCTCAGATGTTGCTTGATGTATTTCATAGATTTTCAATGTCTTCTTTTCTCCTCCAGGGACTTGTCTGTGCAGCTGGCAGAGGGGGGTGTCTCTGTAGCATGCTCATTCCTTTCTGACATTTACAATCTGGGGGGAAGTAAGGAAAGAATGGGGGGAAATGCATGATTGGATTCTTGATTAACATATTTGCAAAAAGGAGTTTCTGGCTTTCTTCTTATATCTTTTGGCAGGACTAGAATCAAGAATAAACCAGGTACCTCTGCACACCCCAGCTCATACAATTGTTTCCATAGCTGTTGCAAGAAGGAAGCTAAAACAGGGAGAAAGCTAGCAAGAGAAGCGTTTGGCTTTCCGAGCATTTTTTCTGCATTACATTTGACTTCAGATTCTAGTTCTATGGATTTCTGGTTTGGGCAGCAAGAAGCTAACAGTGACTTGCACACTAGGTTGAGTTCAGTGGATAGGCACCAGTGGTAAAAGTCAGCGTCAATGAATTCCAGAAAGCGATCTGTGTTGGGCTCATGCCGCAAAAGCAGCTAAGCGCAACGGGTTTTGCATGTCATTGTTTCCAAGGAATATTGTGACTGTCTGAAAATGCAGAGAGAGAGGGAGAGAGAGAGATTGCTGAGAACATTGATGGTCACCTGCATTTAGTTGTCTGTTTTCATTGGTGTTCTACAGCCAAAAGTGAGGAAAATAGATAGTATGTGGTTTTGAACGGTTGTGAAATTCATCTGAGATTTAACAGCTATGCAAATAAGAACTTTTATCTGATTTCAGACATTTATTGTCTGCACAGGCATCCACACCCTGGAAAACCTGTCATCTTCCTTATTCCGCACAGTGGATGAAGTAGACACCAAAATCTTGTGCCACAATAAATGTGCTAATCTTTAAGACGCCACGCAACTCTTGGTTGTGTTTGTTCCAAATGAATTATTTCTTCCACCAACACCTCTTGCCCACCTCCCTAAATCTGAAATAATAGAGTCTTGCCAGTCTTGTTGACTTCTGTGGTTTTCCTTGTACTGGCTTTGCCTTAATGATTTGCTTTATGTTGACCTTTACTTTGGAGCTTGGGGGTATGAGAGTAGTTCATATTTTATTCACAGCCTCATTCTGGTAAGTTTGCAAGGTCAATAAGACTAGGGTGAATTTGTCTTTTGACTTTAAAAACTTCTAAAGCATTATTTGTGCAAAAATATTTACTTCCTGTGTATGAATCCACATGCACATTTCTGTCTGAATGTGGTTTTACATCAAAACCTGCTTGATGTAGCATGTTGCAAACCTGGTTTCTTAAAGTACTTTTATCAGGTATCCAAATTGCATCTCATTGTTAATGCTTGCCTGGTTCTTTGTGGTTCTTTTTATGAAAGCTGTCACTATGTGATCAGCATAGCGGCTAAGTAGCTGAGCTATGGACCAACAAATCTCCATTTCAAATCTTACTGCTGCCATGAACTCAATAGGTAGCCTTTCAATGACTGGAAGAACTTTAAACACATTAAGTATTATTATTATAAGTTTTCAGCAAGCTAATTTTCTGAGCCTCCACCCTTCCCTGCCCCTGCAGTATTCAGTCTAGAGATAAATAATGCTGACCTACCTCACAGGGATGTTGTAGGAATTGCTGTGCATTTCAATTGCTCTTAAGTGGCATGTGAATGCTAAGTATGTCTCTAAAGTACACATGTCTTTCCCAATCTAGGATCCTCCAGCTGTTCTGGATTGCAATTCCTATCATACCCAGTCAGTCTGGCCAGAGGGAGTGATGGGAATTGCAATCAAGCATATCCAGAGGGCAAGACTGGTCTAAACCTTTGGCTTAATAGTTGGTTTCTTCCACTGAGAGAAACAGAGGGGGAGCTAATCTACTCTCACTGAAGGGGGAGTTAGTCGCCTGAGAATAATTGTCACTGACAAATTGCCCCATTCATAGCGATCTTCTGAAATTTAAATCTGAATTAATCTGTGCCAAAGAAAGAACTGTGCATTTGCTTTTCTTCTGAGATAGACATCTGGAATTTACATTGACTACTGTAGACGTCACTCCAAAGGACATTATTATCCAGCCATGCACAGAGTTTAATTTCTCCTTGACTATCCATCTACAACAACACAGATAGACAACTGGGATAGGTCCAAGGGCAGCTTTCTGTCAAAAAAAAAAAAAAGTACAGAAGTGGTCAGAAGTCTACTTCTAGACTTCTAGACTTTTATATGTTCAGCAGTGGAGGACACACAACAACCTATTTAAAAAGCAGATGGCAGCTTCTGGAGGCTTTTGGAGGTTGTCATAGAATCATAGATTTGAAAGGGACTTCAGTGGCCACATTCCTGAGAGATGGTCCTCCAACTTCTCTTTTATTACCTTCAGACAAGGAGAGTTAGTTCCCCATCTTCTAAGGCAGTTTATTCCACTGTCGAACAGCTCTTACTATCAGGAAGTTCTCCATAGTGTTTAGGTGGGATCTTCTTTTTCTTGTGATTTGAATCCATTTGTTCATGTTCTAGTCCCTGCAGGAGCAGAAAGCAAGCTAGTTCCATCCTCTTCATCACATCTTTTCAAAGCAAAATACTCATCTGGAGAATCTGGAGGGGTTGAGGGCTCCAAAAACAATTTTGTGGGTTTGCATGTGGCCCTAGGGCCACAATTTTGCCCATGCCCATCCCCTACCTATACATACTTAAATATAAAGCTATTTTATTTCAAGTCAGAGCCTCTTCTTTCTCTGAGTATATCTGCACTACAAACTTTAACGGTTAAGGACTTGGTCCTACAGATTCCTGGGATTTATAGTGTGATATATTCTTAGAATTATCCGCGGGCATATTCCAGTGTGGTAGTTTTGCAGAGTCCACGAGTGCTCTCTAGCAGAGAATTCTAAGGATTTCACCAAACTAAAAATCTGAGGCCCCCACAGGATGAAACCATGGTGGTTAAAAGGGATAACATGCTGATCAAACTGTGTAGTGCAGATTAAACTTCAGTTTTAGACAGATCCTTTCTTTTTTCCACAATCCTTGCTATTTGACATCAGTTTAAAAAAAACAACTGGAAATGGAAAAGATTAAACCTATGGCTTTCCTGGTACACCCCCCCCCCAACCCTGCTATACTACTCATAAAATCATAGAATCATAGAGTTGGAAGAGATCACAGGGGCCATCCAGTCCAACCCCCTGCCATGCAGGAACACACATCAGAGCACTTGCAACAGATGGCCATCCAGTCTCTGCTTAAAAACCTCCAAAGAAGGAGACTCTGCCACACTCCAAGGCAGCATATTCCACTGCTGAACAGCTCTGACCCTCATCAAGTTCTTCCTGAGATTTAGGTGGAATCTCTTTTCCTGCAGTTTGAATCCATTGCTCTTTGTCCTCATCTCTGGAGCAGCAGAAAACAAGCCCGCTTCCTCCTTGACATGACATCCTTTCAAATATTTAAAGATAGCTATCATGTCCCATCTCAACCTTCTCTTTTGCAGACTGAACATATCCTAAGCCACTCCTCATAGGGTATGGCTTCCAGACCCTTTATCATTTTGGTCACCCTCCTCTGGACACGTTCCAGCTTGTCAATATCAACTATGGTCCGGTAATCCAAGCAGTGGTGGCATCTCATTCCACAAAAGCTGGATGCTGGATGAAGTCACCGGGCCCACAGGCCAGCAGTACTGACAATGAGTAATCCATGATAGTAATAGCAAAAATGGAGTGCACAGAACATCAGAGGTTAAGATTTTTGTTGTATGAGCATTCCAAAATTTCCCAATTTCTTCATTCGTTTGACAAAAAGAACTTGCATTTTTTTTAAAAAAAAATCTGATTGTGAAAGGAAGAAAACTGACAGATATAGCCCAAGCAGATAGAGAAGTTTAAGCTCCTCGGCTTTTAAAAGTCTGGCGTTGAATGTTTGTGCATCCAGTCATGTTGTGGGACTGAATTAGGAATGCTGTTTTTTTCTGCATCAGGCTAGTCAGCTTTAGCAGTTAAATCGCCAGCAGGTACAATCTCTTCATGCTGAGTATAGCTGTATCTATGAAAGCCAGCATTGTGTAGTGGTTTGAACATTGGATTATGAACCTGGAAACCAGGGTTGGATTCCCCGTTCAGCCATGGAAACCTACAGGGTGACCTTGGGTCCATTGTACACTCTCAGCCCCAGAAAACCCAATGATAGATTTCTCATAAGCTGGAAATGATTGAAGGCACACCACCACAACAACAACAACAACAATACAGTCTAGCTGGTGACAGTGATCAAGAATGTTGTTGTTTTTATGTGCCATCAAGTCAGCTGATTTAAGGTGGCCATTATGAATGTGACGCCTCCGAGCAGTGATGTAAACTTGAGTCAACTGATTTGGACTCAAATCAGACTTAAGTCACTTCAGTGACTCAACTCAGACTCAACTCAGCAATAAATGATGCACTGACTTGATTCAACTCAAGAGTTGTATATTTTTAGTGCCTGCCTTGCTGCCCTTAGTTCAGTAACATAACACATTCATCCAGAAATCTCACGACTTTGAACAACATTTCCATCTCTTTTTGCCTACTGGTTAAGGACAATCTGTCTCAAGCCCAAAGTGTGGGTGCATTTCTCAGAGCGGAACAGCAAACAGGTTAGGCAATGGGCTTGAGGTGGGCTTGAAGTCTGCTCAGCAGCCGGTCCCCGCTGCATATCAGAGGAGCCTTCTAAAACTTTTCCTAAGTAGAACTTTTCCTAAGAGCAGAGGACAAGACTCACCCGCAGAGTCCAGGATGCATTTCTCAGAGGGGAACAGCAAATGTGTTAGGCAGCAGGCTTGAGGAGGAAGGATCCTTCCTTCTACAGCTTTTGAAGCTTCTGTAATGAGGAGTAAGAAGGACTCTATTTGCCACTTCTGAAAACTCCTCCAGCTTTGGAATGGGAAGTGAGAAGGTTCCTGTTCCCCACATCCAAAGCTGCAGACAGCAAAATTGCAAATGTGGAGGGCTGATTCTGCTTAAATTATTAAAACTGACTTTATTTGACTCTGTCCAGAAATTCTGGAATATAGGTTGGGGTATAAAGTTGGCTCCCAGACTTGAGACTTGACTTGAAAGTATCTTTGAGGGCTTGAGATTTGATGGTAAGACTTAAGACTTGACTTGAAACTTGGAATAAAAGACTTAAATACATCACTGCCTCCAAGTCACCCTGGTATTAAAATTCCTGCTTAGATTTTGAAAATTCAGGGCCATGGCATCCTTGATTGAATCAATCCTTCTTTAATATGTTCTTTCCCTCCCCCACTGTATTTTCTCATGATAGGTTCAAAGTACAATAGCATTAGCTTAGTACTTTTGGATTCTAGGAAGAGTTTGATTTGCTATCTGAGTTCATGGTAGCCGTAGAACTTGGCCATAGAACTCTACTCTCACGCCACATTTCAAATGAGTTGCTTTTATTTCCTGGTATCTTTCTTCACTATCCAGCTTTCGGGTGTTTATTTACTCACATTTCATTAGAGTGTGCCAAATACAGATTTATTTAGAAATCTCATAATACCTGTGTAGAAATCTATGCTGCAAGTGTGGCCATTTCCGCGCTACATTGTTATAGTGCTATTATTGCACATTCAACATAATGTGTAATTCTGAGGTTTGTAGTTTACTGAGGCCAAAGAGCTCTCTGACTGAGAATTCAAAATGCTCTCCCTAAACTGCAAACCCCAGGATTCCCTAGGATGCTGAAAGTGGAATAATAGCACTATAACAGTGTAGTGCATGTCTAGGCCCATGTCTAGGATGCTGTGTAACATTGTGGTTGCTGTATCTGAAAAACGATTAGTGGGGTTGTTCCGTTGTTTTGTATTGTTTTTCTTAGCCATATTACTGTACTTCATGACTTAACTAGTGACTTTTCAAAGTTTGCGGAGAGGCTTTGTCTCAAAAAGGTGGAATAGAAATATTTCTAGTATGAATCATTGCTTGATTGAATACTTCATAGCTGGAAAGGGTGAACTAGAATGATCAGTGGTCCACAGCGACTCCCATGTGTTTGGGACATTTCAGTTTGCAGCAAAAGACAGGTAAATATGATGGAGCAGAGCCTGAAAAAATTACTTTTTCAGATTGCAACTTTGAGTATCCCTCTCCGTGCAGGTGCTTTTCAAAAAACGAAAAAGAACATTTATCCCTGAGATTGCTTTGGGCCACAGTTTTGAAAATCACAGATGGCACACAAGTGGCCCAAAGGAAGTGCATGACGAAGTTTTTTTCTTTTTTTTTTTACTAAAGTTCCCAGAATATCCAGCCATCAGGCCCTCTACACCTTGGCACCATCCTATGGCGATTCCCAGGTTTTCTACAGGTTCCACTCTCAAACCTTTTGAAAGGTCAAAATGCTTCCCCTAAGGCTTACTGGAGAGCCAGCATGGTATAGTGGCCTGAGCTCTGGACTGCAACCTTGGAGACCAGGATTTGATTCCCCATTCAACCAGGGAAACCCACTGGATGATCTTAAGCATGTCACACACTCTCAGCCCAAGAAAACCTCATGATAAGTTTGCTTTAGGGTTGCCCTCAGTTGACATGAAGGCACCCAGCAACAACAAGTCTTAGTTACTGGCAGTAAAAGTTTCAGGGTAAACTGTGCTAGCATTTGGCATCCCATCTTTTTGCTTTTGACCCCACCTACCACTGCAATGTGGCCCCAGAGAACTTGTCTGAAATTCCCTTTGGCCTTTGGGCTCAAATTTGTTCTTATGTTTAAATGACCTTTGATATACCCCATTCAACAACATGTTCATGTTCACAAGAATGTCTCTCATTCGTCTGAATGCTTCCTTTTGGTAACAAAAGATACCTTTTTCATAAATATTCTTCATTTTTTACCCTTTTTTGCACATTGTGCAACTGCATCCATCTGTCAGAGTATTTGCATTATGCTTATCACCATGGGTACCATTATAAGTGATGCTGGGGAAATGAAGCATAAAAATATGCATACTGCAGCTAGGGAAGTAAACAATAAAGGCGATCTGGTGAATGTGTATTAAGAAAACAGCATGGTCCAGATGAGACAGCAATGGAGCCTAGGAAACCTAAATTCAGATACCATCTTAGTAATGAATCAGTGCATGACCTGGAGCAAATCATTCTCTCTCCAGGCTCAGAGAGAATACAAAACAGAAATGAACAGAGCCAAAATTTGTGAAAGCACAATGACGATCCCACTAGTTGCTAGTGAGTAGCAATTTTCAGGACTCCCGCCTGAAAAGTTGGAATATTGATTGATGTTCTGCAACATCACAACAACCCAGCTAATAAGTGTCAGATGCTTCAAGTGCAGTAATATCACTCCCTCTCAAAAGAGGGCCATCCAATCTCTGTTTAAACAACTCAAGAGAAGAAGACTCTGCTTGTACTTTTTCTTCTTCCTTGTTGAAGCTCCCTTGGAAGATCTTGGAGCAACAGACAACCAGGGCCAGGGTCATCTTGAATGCTACTGGACATGCCTCACTCCCAAGTGACAGGGAGATTACACAGTGGCTTTGCAATCATCCCAGTCCCACAGCTATCACTCTATGGTTATCCCTCAGCAGGCAGGTTTGGGGTTAGTGCCCATCAGATGCCTGGATCTACCAGGTCATAGAATCATCAAATGGACCCCAGGGGTCATCCAGTCTAACCCCCTGCCATGCAAGAACACACATCAAAGCACTCCCAACAAATGGCCATCCAGCCTCTGCTTAGAAACCTCTCAAGAAGGAGACTCCACCACACTCCCAGGCAGCACGATGTGTAAATAATCAAGTTGTGTGTTTTTGTTCTCCTACCATATAGAGGCTGCAATCTAGCGTCCCTGCAGTGTAGCATAAATATCCCCAACCACTAAGCAATTGTCAAGAAGAATGGCAACATTGCACAGCAATGACCAGGTGCTGGTTGCACAAAGTGCAATGCCTGCTACACAATGCACAGTTTTAATGCACAGTAAAAATACACAACCACAGTGCACAATATATGATGCACAGGATGTGATACACAACTGCAATGTACAATGTGCCACTGCAGCACTGAGTACACATAGTCACAACGTGTAAAGGCCAGGCACAGAGAATCATGCTGTTTAGACAACTCCACAATGCACAACTGGGGCTATCAGCAGAATATGTCCATTGTACAGTGGCAGGTTTTTTTGGCTCCACATGGGTTGTGTGACTTATGCATGTTTATGTCCCTAACTGGATGCCAGGCAGTGTGTGTGTGTGTGTGTGTGTGTGTTAGCTACCTTTGTGCATGCCAGCCTTTTACCACTGGACCTCTACAATGCTGTTGCTGTATAAAAGCTGAGCAAAAGATGAAAGTTGGATGATTTGGTATATTGTGTCCTGCATACTCAGGTTCTGACTTCATAGTTGGAATAATGAGGTAACGTTTTCCCAAGGCTAAGTTTGCTAGTAATCCTAGTATGTTTTTGTCAGTTTTCCTGAGGGCATGTGGTGCGGCTAGCTTATCTGAGCGACTTGTTCAAGCAGTTTGCTCTATAAACATTTTTTAATGCACAGTGGGTGCTCCACATTCATCAGAGTTAGGGCCACAGGATCCTTGTGAAAGTGGAAAAGCTCTGAATATTAGGGATGGGATGAATCCAGAATTTTCCAGATCTGAATCCGGATCCGAATCCCTGGAAGGTTCTGGGAATTCACAAATCTCACAAATCTCGAATCTTCCAAATCCTTTTTCAAAAAAGGGTTTAAAAAGCGATTGCCTATTCTGCATGTCCCTTCAATCTGCCTCTGAAGTGCCTGCACCGACAGCGGTGGTGGAGTTGCAGAGAAGGGGCGATGGCCCTCTTTTCATACTTCTGCCGCAGCAAGCTCAGGCCCTGTGATGTGCAGGAATGCGGCCGTCACTGGCCCTACTTGCCCCTGCGGGCCTGATCCTGGGCACCCAAGCGAGTACAGGCTCTGGTGTGCCCTGCACACTGCTCTTGCATGGAAGGCCAGAATGTGAGGGGGGGATGGGGGAGAATGGGGGGCAGCAGGCACTTCCGGTTTTGAAAGATTCCATTTGCCTATTTTGCCCTGGGAATTCGGATCTGCAAATCCTTGCCAAGGATTTGAGGATTCAAGGATTCAAGGATTCGGTTGGCCCATCCCTAATGAATATCATAAGCCCCCTCCCAAGCTGAATACTACAGACCCTTTCCACCCACTCTGTTTCTCACTTTGCCATTGCAATGCCTCAGCCTGATTTTCAACCTCCGCCCAGTAGATCCAGCTATTTAGCGCACTCCTTCTGCTCCCCTTCCTCCTTGCTTGTCTCTTATCCTGCCAAAAACACTAGCCCCTCACTCCCTTTTTCACCTTGCCACCACCAAGCCTCAGCCAGATTTTAAACTCCTCCAAGACTGTCAACTTCTTCCCCTCCACTCCTCTGCCTACCAAGCCTCCAAGAGATTAAGAGGAGGATAGAGAGGAAGAGGAGTAGGGAAGGAGGTGGCTAAGCCTGGAAGAGGTTTAAAATCTGGCTCAGGCAAGGTGGGAAAGGGCTTGATGGGCTGTCACTGTTGACAGACAGGAGAAAGAGAGCAGCAGGGGCAGGGAAGATGAGCTAGTCATGCAGTAGCTACAAATTCATGAATGATTAAATCCATGAAAGAGAAACCCATGAATGCAGAGGTGGAATGTAGTGTGCTCTTACCTCCATGTACTGCACTGTATTAGGGGAACTTGTCTTTTGATGAAGTGGACGAGGCTAGATATTTAACATCCATGAAACCATCCAAGAAAGGTAGCTGCTGCAACTCTATCCAAATTGGCAGTAGCAAGCAGAGGAAATCTGCCAGCAATTTGCTAAAACAGGTGACAAATATGGTTTTGTTTTCCAGAAATTTGGAGTCAGGCTTGCATGTGTTTCATATGTGCCGAGCCCATCAGTGCTACTACCCGCTATCCGATCGACCATGGCTGGCATGAGAGGTGCTGGTGCTATTGTGGCTGAAACTATACATCCATTTTAAAAAGCTTGAATGACCAATCAGATTTATTCCATCATTTCAGTCAATGTGCATTAACCATGACAAATAAGTTTCACTTGTTTCAGTTTCTAGGATAACCAAACCTCTCAGGTGCACTTCTGGGATAAGACTCAGACACACCCTTACAGTGGTTGTGGCAACATAGGAACAGAACAGAGTTTCACATGGTTCAGCTTTTAATAATAACTTATCGAATTTTGCATATTTTTAAAAATACATGAACTCAATTAACTCAGCAAAGGTCTCTCTTCTCAAATTTCTGAAATATTCAGAACTATTCAAAATATGGTCAAAAAGGATATCTTGAGAACCCCTGACAAGAAAAATCCTGGACTGACAAGAATATTCAGTTTGGGACATATTCTGTGCAAAAATTTGCATGTGGTGGTTCTGTGCAGAAAACAACATTTTCTGTGCAGAAAATATTTCTATGCAGAAATATTATTTCTTGCACAGGAAATGTATTTGTTCTGTCGCACAATTTGCATGTGGTTGATTTGTATAGAAAACAACCTTTTCTGCACAGGAAGCAGCACTTTCTGCACCGGAAATAATAATTCTGCCATAGAAATATCATTTGTTGCACAGAAAATGCTGTTTTCTGTGCAACAACCATGTGCCAATTGTGTGTCCTATACAGAAAATGCTGTTTTCTGTGGAATAACCATGTGCCAATTTTGCATTGACTAAGTCCTGAATTGCAAATATACTTCCAAACCTGTGTAGTTTTCCAAGACTTTCTCACAGAAGGAAGGATATCATTATCGTTATCATTATCATTGTCATCACTATCACTATCATCACTTGTGGCTTCCTTTGAGAAGAAACTTAGTGAAGAATTACATCCTTAGACAAGAAGTTTTTCAGCCTTACTTGAAGTTTCCAACCATGTATTATGACAAGTTATAGCGAATAGTGAATGCTTTTGCTTTCTCCATTGAATTCTGTTTTTAAAAGACTGCCTATTCAGCCCTGAAACCTTTGTTATGAAAGCAAAAGCTTTGGGGAATGGGTGGGGAGGACAAAAGTGCCCTTTACATGACCCCACATTGTCTTCACTGACAGCTTGAAAGATAATTCTACCCACAGTTCCTACGTCCTCTGAAATTGATGTATATTTTGGCTATGCCCTCCAGCCCATTCCAAGGCAGAGCCCTACAAAAGTTAGCTTGGTGGACTACAGCTACCAGCATTCCCCAGCCAGCCTGGCCATTGGCTGGGTCATGTGAAAATGCAGTAGAGTTTTGAGAGAAGCATGCCTGTTGTCACACTCATTCGAAAAGCCTGTTTTATATTGTGTGATCTCTGCTGGGTTACAAGCTAAGTTTTAGGCCATTTCCGCACTACGCTCTTATAGCGCGATTATTCCACTTTCAACATCCTATGGAATCCTGGCGTTTGCAGGCCCCTCCCAAAACTGCAAACCCCAGGATTCCATAGGATGTTGAAAGTGGAATAATTGCACGATAAGAGTGTAGTACGGAAATGGCCTTAGTCTTCAGCCTCAGATGAAACCTTAGAGAAATTATTACAAATGACAAAAGCTGCAAAGAGAGGGGATTGTTGTTGTTGCTGTTGCTGCTATGCCTCCTCCTCCTCCTTCTATCTCCTTTTTTTCCCCAGTTTGAGACTCAATGTGACTTTAACATAGTTAAAAATGCACAGCATGCAAAAGTTTACAAGCAATTAAACTATCAAAAAATGAAACCAATTAAAAACGTGCACCATTTAAAAACCAGCAATTACAAATAAAAGCCCAACACATTTTACAAGGCCTCGTTGTCCTAAAAAAAATCAGTTCTCAAAGGCTTTCAAGAATAATAATTTCTTTTTAAAAAGATTTTTACTTGCTTGCAGAAATACAGTAAAGAGAGTTCCAGCCTAACCTCTTTGGGAAAGAAGTTCCAGAGCTTGAGAGCAGACATGGAAAAGGCCCTCTTCTGTATTTCCACAATATCTTCCTGTTAGGGTGGTGGGACAGAGGTCCCCACTCCAGAAGATGTCCAAATCCCACAGAGGTTTGTACAGAAGAATACAAGCATTCAAATAACATGGACCTGGGTCCCATAGGGCTTTATATGACCAGCACACAAACTTTCCCCCAGCCTTCCATCTTTCATGAAAGACAGGAACGGATTGCTGGAAATGGTTTTTCAAAGCCTACATCCTGATGTGCTACTTTACTACACAGAGTATTCAAAAATATAATTCCTCATCTGTTCCACAGATTGAAATTCTACAGCCCAGAATTCTCTGATCTCTTTCTGCACAACCTGTGTACAAACCCTCCTTGCTTTCTGGGTTCAAACCTGCAGCCTTCCTGGATGCATGAAAAGCCACTTACTCTCTGAGATTTGTTGATGTGTGGAAAGTGTGAGGCCAGCTAGAATGATAGTAGCATTCCTAGTAGTAATGTTAAGAGTGTGGATGTTGTTGATCTATCACTGTCACCATCCCACTGGCCAGGCAGATTGGATGGAGGTCTACAACAAGGGGAAAAAGAAACAGACTAATTTTGTGTTCGTGGCTGGGAAGCAGCCACATCGCTTGACAAGGATCTAAAAGTGTTCCAAAAGTCCTCCCTTAGCAACAGCATAATTAGGCAACCAGCAAGCCATATTGCTACGTTCAGCTGCACTGAAATTTAAGACTAAATGAAGCAATCCTCAGAGGTGTTAAACCTAATCCAATTATAAATCAAATTAAAAACTCTGTGTGTGCATGCAGATGTGCGCAGACAGAGATGCACAGATAGGAAAGCATAATCACTGCCTTAGTTTCTCAGTGTACTACATTACCTGTCAAAAGAAGGACCAATAAGCCTGTGAGGCTCATGGCAGCTACCCTGGAAGCATTGCATAGAGCAGTTCTTCTTAAGTTGTCTGATGTCAGGGTGGCACCCACATCCACCCACCCCAATGTGCCTGGAATCTGTATGATAAGTCAAATCTATTGGCTGCAACTGTTTGTTTCTTTCCTGGAAACTCTTCTGAAACCAATGTCTGATATCTCAGAAATGTACACTGGTCCATAGAGCATCACACTGAACAATATTGGTATAGAGTTCTTTCATACATTTTTCCCTTTCTCTAGTGCATGTGTGTTTGGGGCAGATTTCTTTGGCAATGCAAGTTCCTCAGCTACTGAGGTCTGTGAAATGTTGGAGGGTGGGTAACTGCTATAATTAGTTGACTGGTAAAGCTGTCAAAGAGGACACCATGATAAGAATTTTGCAAGAGCTGGGACTCGAGCTGTCTATAGGATTCACCTGAATTCCAGTAACTCATGAATTCTGCTAAAGATAAATTTAGAAGAATATTCTTCTCTAAAGCTGGGGAGACCATACCGAAGAGACAATTAAGGTCAGTTCCATGTATCTGAACTTACGCAAATTCATTTCAGAGGATGATGGAAACTGATACCTAAATCCTGGGCAAATTCCATGGGTTTGGGCCCTTCAGCAATATGCCCTTGATGGGTGTCCCTCTGTCTGTCTTCTTCCATCATGACCACTACTCCAAGCAAGCAAGCACTTGGTGGCATTGAGGCGTTGCTGTCTTACTTGCTCATTCTTCTGGCCTCTGTCTCAGTGTAACAGTGTAGTGCTGGATTTTGAAGGGCAAGCATGTGTTCAAAGCCATACTCCAACAGAGCATCCCCTCTCCCAAGGTTGCTGCATTGATCTTTCTAACACTTTTCATCTCTACCCAGAATAGGCCTTTTGTAAAGCTAGTGGCTCTTAACTGTCCATTCAAGATCAAGCTTGAAAGGACAATTACGACAGGAGTAACTCACAATAGAATGTGAGTGCTGCAAAATCTATTCTTCTCATGATACTTGGAGGATTGAGCTCAATGAGGTCGTGAAACCTTGGGGGTGGAGGGCAATGGAAGACATAATTGTTCCTGATAATCCAAAAGGATTATCACTGTCACTGCAACCCTGTATGCTAGATGACTTGGCACTGCGCACTGTGCCATAGAGGAGAATGAGCCCAAAGGGAACCCATGTTGACTGCACATAGTCATTCAGCCCTTTCTCTACAACTAATTAAAGCATTATCATTTCACTTTAACTGCCATAGAATTATCCTGTGGAATCCTGGGATTTCTAAGTGGCAAGGCACTAGAGCAATCTGGCTAGGAATTCTAAATAGCCCTTCCCAGATAATAAACAGTTCCCAGATCTCAGGACTTGTCCCTGACTACGTCATGCATTACATTACCTTTCTTATATCACCAGTGGCCTCTTCCTATAATTTCACAAGGGGTCATCTCTGCCAAACCTTACCTGGAAGAGGCCTCCTTGAATAAAGAAGGAGAAGAGGAGCACCAGCATAATAGTCCTTAGCTGAAGCTACAATAGGCTGTTGTAAGAGGAGCAGAGCCTGATCCATTCTGAGCAGCACCTGCTGATTTGGAGGATGACACAGAGACTCTGCACCTTGTCATGTATCGACAGGTAAAATGCAGGGAACAGAAATGCCAGAGGGGCTTTTCTCCACCTTAAATAAACTATGCCAGCTAGGTTAATTGGCTGCCAGCTATAAATTAGCTCAGCCAGAGACATTCTGATACTGTGGATGACAGCTCCAACACTTCCTGGTAACCTTGTTCAATATCCTTGGCTTCATGTATCTCTGATCTTTGGCTTAAATCTGGACTAATCCGTCCCACTTCTCAGTTTTGGACCCGGCTCAAGACTGTTTGCTTAGGTGGACTTTAGACTGTTGAGATTCTGCTTCTGCTTCTGTGGTCACTGAAAGCACCTTGGGACTGGCCTGGCTTTTCCCTGGTAAGCCTCTGCAGGCCAAGTGTACACACCTGCATGCTCACCTGCTCTAAATGGAACAATCTCCAGGTTTCAGGTTTGGGCTCTGAAATCTCAAGCTTAGGATGATCCAGATCTGATAATACCAGTTCCATAGGATGTTGCCATGGCATTTTAGGTGGATTCATAGTACTGCAATTGTGTGATGTGAAATGCCTCCTGGTTTCTCAGTTCTACATTGTCAGATGTTGATACCAATGAACGTTCCCTGGAGCCAAAGATGCTGACTCTTGAGGGAAAGTAACTTCAGATTTTACATGTTGCAGAGGCATGAATGTGAGCGATCAGCTGACATTTCTGATAGTGTAAAATTAAAGAAGAACAAGTTGATGGACAATTCATATATGTACTTTTTCCCAGCAGTATTTCTGTCAGAAGCTTTTTAAAGAAGTGCTCCATCTGATGGGAGAAGGGGGTGATTTTTTTCTCTCCATCTTGTTTTTAATACTAGGCTTTTGGCCCTGACAGACAGGAAGCCATCAAGAATTGATTTAAGAGGCCTGTATATGGCTGCATACCAAAACCCTGCCATGAAAATGTGCCCAGGGTATCCTGACCTGTAATCAGCTGCATTGTGCTTTGCTCTCCATAGTTATTTATTTCTCCACTTTGAAGCAAATTGCTATGCTCGGCAACAGAGAGGTGAGCCCTGTTAAAAGTATGCAGAGCAGCCAACAACTGGATGGTGCAAAGCAATCCAATTATCAGTAGCCGAGGCATCTGATGAAACTGAAGGACCTTGCAAAGCATGAAGAAAATATGTAACTTCTTCAGCTGAATTGTGTTTTTAGCAGGGAAGATTAATGTCAATAGTATTCCTTAGAAGAGTGCCAGTGTGGTGTATGGTCTGAGCCTAGGACTATGGACCCTGGAGGCTAGGGATGTTCATTCCCCACTCAGCCATGGAAACCCAGGTAAAAGTCAGATAAAAGTATCAGATAAAAGTTATATGTAACTGTTGTACTGTTTCGATTTTTCCTCTTGGATGTTTTGTCCCCTTTTGGTCTTATGCTTGACTTTTATTTATTTATTTATTTTGTCACATCTGTGGATTGCAATAAACTGATGGTGATGATGATTCCTCATTCAGCCATGGAAACCCACTGGGTGACCTTAAGTCACAAACTCTCAGCCCCAGAAAACCCCATGATAGGGGCCTTAGGATTGCCATTTAGTCAGAAATTACCTGAAGGCTAAAGCTTAGACTGAGAAGTGGTTTTGCCAGTTCCTTCCTCTGAAATATAGCCTACAGAATCTGGTACTAACCTGGGCTGACCCTGCTTAGCTACCAAGATCAAATAGTATCTGGTGCCTTCAGGTTATTAAGGTCCTGATGGAACAATTAGTCATGATCATTATCACAATTTATTTTATTTCATTTATATCCCGTCTTTCGCCTAGCTCAGCAACTAAGGCATTTTAATTGCAAAATTAAAACAATGTAGCCAAAAACCAAAAAGTTATGCCATAAAAAGCAATGAAAAACAAATAAGCTTTGATATTAAAATCAAAAGGACAATGTCCTCACTCAAATAGCCCTTCTGAAGCAGCCACTTAATCGCTCAAAATAATTTTTTAAAATGTTGAGGAAGGAAAGGATAGAGTGGGACAGACTAGCATCCTGTGGGAGGGAATTCCACAACCTGGGAACAACCACCAAGAACACCCTCTCATGTATCCTCTCTAAATATGTGGGGAGGGGGAAAGACCAAGAGAAAGGCTTTCTCTGAACATCCCAAAACCTGGGCAGGCTCATATGGAGCAATAAGCTCTTTCAGAGAGTCTGGACCCAAACTGTTGTTGTTGTTGTTGTTGTATCGACTGGAATTTTGGACCATTACTGATTCCAACTCTATCCTAGAATTGAGAAATCTGTGAGCTATCATCAGATAATGTGTGTGTGTGTGTGTTTTGCCATTTTTGGCAATTCCTATGGTACTCAAACTTGAAGTAGTGTGCTATACCTGTCCTGGAACACTCAGCTTTGTAAACCTGCAATCGAACTTAGGATTCCCTGGGGTTCACATGATTGTATGCTTTTTGGTGGCGATGATGGCTAAGGAAGAGGTTGATGAGAAACAGATCTCTGCAAATAGAATATTCATGTATCAGGGACATGGCTTCACTACAACACTTCTCAAATGCTCTCAGCAATTTCAAAATGGTAAAGAGCTAACAGACCATGAATCACAATCTCTCCAGCCCTCTTGCATCTATATTCATTCTGTTGCCTTGAAATGAAGTGCAATCATCTAAGATTCAGTGTAGGCCTGATGGCTTCTCCTGGGATTTCAGTTTTCCGGCTTTAATGTACATGAGAGAGAGTCATTAGTCACTTGTCTGTTTGTTTAATGCCAAGAATGACAAACAAAAGGGTGACCTTCCAGTCTGCCCATTGATCAAGGGTTTCATTGTTCCTGGGCTTTCAAGTTGTTTCCAACTTAAAGGTGACCCTAAAGTGAACCTGTCATGCACTTTTCTTGGGGCTGAGAATGTGTGATGCCTCCAAGGTCACCCAGGGGCCTTACATGGCTGAGCAGGGGATCAAATCCTGGTCTCCAAGGCTCAAACCACTACATCATGCTGGCTCTCAAAGGTTTAGTCCACTTCAAACCTCTATTATACTGGGTGTAGTAGCAGCACCCCATACAACTATCATGAAATTTTCAAACACCAACAACATATTGCTTTACCATGATCTCAGCAGAAGTGGCTAGAAATAAATAAAAGAAACTAAAAAAGATAGATAGGCATGCCAGACAGCTAAGAAATATATATCTCTTTTCCTCATCCTTCTTGTTCTCCCATCTCTGCACCAACATAGGACTACAATTTGAATTTGGTTGCAGCAGTACAATTATTCCTGGTGTGTGATTTCTTTTAACTGGGTCACTTTTTCTAATTGGAAATCGGATTTCAAGATAGTCCAAAGATCTTAGCAGATCTCCCCCTGCTTTATTTTAGTTATCCTTCCCCATTGTCTAAGTTTGAAATGACTTCCTAGAACCATAGAGTTGGAAGATTTCCCACGAACCATCTAGTCCAACCACTTGCCAATGCAGAAATCCACTGCTGAAACACCTCTGAGAGGGGGCAATGTAACCTATGTTTTAGAAAGCCTTAACAAAGTTGAGTCCTCCACCTTCTAAGATAAGACACCAAGGTCCCCCGGAAGTTTTAAGGGTTTTCCAACAAGACCATGTTAGAAGGACAGGAGAGGGGGAAAAAATCTGTCAGTTCCATTTTTCCCCAGATTCAATTTTTTGAAAACTTGAGTTCTTTCCAATCTGAATATGAAGCAATTTGCCGATTTTGATAAAGGCATCAAACGTGAGCTGAAATGAATTTGGCACTGGCCAAATTCAATAGTTATAGCTATAGTGTTCTCAGTAAGGAGAAGACCATATTGTACCTGCCTTTGTGGTTGTTGTGTGTCTTCAAGTCTTTTCTAACAACCCTAAGGTGAACCTATCATGGGGTTTTCTGGGGCTTTGTGTGTGTCACACACCCAAGGTCACCCAGTGGGTTTCCATGGCTGAGCAGGGAATCAAACGCTGGTATCCAGGGTCATAGTTCAACACTCAAACTTGTACACCATGCTGGCTCATTGTACTTGCCTACCTTATAACTATTAAGATTGAGAATCTTTCAGAAAAAGAGTAAAGAGGTGGCAACCTCAGCACTAACATGGTTGAAAGTACAGGGATTAAAAGGCTGATGCTGAGGAACTAAAGAGTCAGTTATGGTTACCTACCATGTTTTAAGCAATAGCTATTGCCATAGATGCTTCATTTGGTAGGTGGGGGTAGGGATGATGGGAGGTGGTGATGAATGAGCTGGAAACCCCAGAATGTTATGGTACCAGTTGGTAAAATGAATGGTCACTCTGGTCAAAGTCACTCCACTGGCAGGCCAGCTGAGAAACTAGGAGAGGACAGCAAAACCTGGAAAATGGGTAGTTTTGATTTGTTAACGTATGTTTTAACTGAACCAAATTCTAAATTTCTCTCACACATGTCCATTACGTAGCTTAATGTATGATGTATTTTTGCTATGCTGTCTCTATATATGTATTTTATATTATTTTATACTAACATTTTGTATTGTATTGTATTGTATTGTATTGCATTTTAATACTTTGTATGCAAATGGCCTTTGGTCTATGCATTAAATAAAATGATGGATTTGTTAACAAATGGGATCACTGCAAATGCTAATCTTGAAGTCTAATGTCAAACATATAGTACTGCAAATCCACTGGCTCTTTAGTCTTGACAATTGCTAAGGGGTACTAATGCTTCTGCAATTTTCTGATTGAGGCTTTTGAAACCTCTATCCTGATTCTCTGAATGCAGAGCTAGCCTGTACAACACCCTAAGAAGTCAAACTCCTGGTTTTTAATAGCTCAAAGTGTGAGTTTCAGGCTCTTCTGTAATCATTAAAAAATTAAACCCTGAAATTTCTTTCGTTCTGAATATGGAGAAAAATATTAAATTTCATCCATTCTCATCAAACCCAAACTGAAACAAAATTCCCACTCATTGTTAAATGAACCCTGCGTTTGCTGCAAGCTGCTGGCACCTCTCCCCTCTAATGGTTAAGACACTGAGAGAGAGTTGCAGAATTAAAGTTTCATAAGTGAGCAAGCAACATAATGCTCATTTTGGGGAGCACCACTCTGCAGTCAGGTCTTCCCCCCAGAAAAGATCACAGTCCTGATGAAGAGTATGCATGGAAATGGAGAGACAGGGGAGAAAGATGCCATCTTGTCTTCCCCTTCCCACTGTCTTAGTACATCCCTGGCCTCAAACAGCCTAAAACAGAGGAAACTAAACCTCCTGTTGCAAGCTGAGCTCATCCAAAGCATGACAGATTTTGAAACATTTGGGCTTGTTTGGGACCCATCTGTCTGTTTTGGGTTGCCCTCCCCCCTTTTCTCTAGTTCAGCCTCTGTTCATCAGTAAGAAAATAACTGTGTGTTCATGTGGGTGGCTGTGTTTGTACTTCTTAATATTATTTTTTTTAAAAAACAAAAATTCATTGGATAAAGAACCAAGCATTGAGATTGCAGGACTGTTACTGCATCACACATATGGTGATAACTCTGAACCAAGGGTATGGCCACAAGACCACACCTTACACTCAGAAGCCAACACTCTTCACCGTTGGTGATATCAGAGAAAAGAGGAGATTTCTCAGGTGGAGAACTGCATTATATTAGGATCATTAGTCACACTGATTACATTAAACAGGGTAAGACAGCAATAGCACAGAGCTGGAAATAATTCCCTTTTAGGAGTAATTTGTTCCTATTGTTAAAGTAAGCTGTCAGCTTTATTTGTTATTAATGAGTTAACTTTGTGTTATTTTTTTAAAAAATCCACTTTAGAAAATAGAAAAACCTGCCCCGCTGGCATTGTTTTACAGTCAATGAGTAAATATAATGTGCTACTAGAGGATCAGGCTAGATTGTACATTTATATTTGTGCAGAGGTGCTCACCCAAGTGGTGAAAGAGGTCTGTTTGTGATAGCATGTGATTTCTCTCACCAACATATCTTGCATTTATCGTGCTTTGCTTTTTGAGAGGTCACAGGAAACATGGGCTTGGTTTGCAAATCTGACTGTAGCAACATGTATCACTGTGGCAATCCTATTTTTGGTATGGAAAATGAGTTAACCAGAGAATACACATTCCTGTTAACCCCTATTTTGATAACGGTACTTGTAACACATTATTCCCAAGCTCAGTCTTGCTCTCTGTCTCCATCAGTTGGTATTCATGCTGATAAGCACTGCCTTTTTAAGAAGCATATCTCCACAGTGTATGAACTAACAGACCTCATCAGTAGAACAGAAGGGAATATGTTCACTTTGGGGTAGAAGCCAGTGAGTGCAGTTGTGGGCTATATACAGATGCCAGGGGATATCTTTTAAGCTGATTTCCTTATGCTCATTTTAAAACCTTAATTATTATTTGATGTTCCAATAGTTACAAGAAGTCATGGTTGGACCAGAAAACACTTGATGCGTATACAGTATATGTTAAATATGCTTTTGCTAAGACTAAAGAGTGTGCTTAGTCATCGTAACTAGGAGCCCATTGACCACTTTGCCCCCTGTGCATAATGTGGCTACATCTCAGTTGGCTCTGGAATGGGCCACCCCAGTTGTCTGAAACTGGTAAACAGCCTGGGGACTTCCATGTCAGTATGCCAGCAAATCTAACCTGGGTTCCAGAGTGAATGTTAAAGGAGCTCTCCAAGGTGCCAAACCCTTTAGAAATAACTTTCCAAACTCCTGTGGAGGCTTATAACTTATTCAGCAGAAAATTCTGATCAAGCAACGACACTGTGTTTCTGCAGCTCAAGAAACTGAGACAGCTTGTCATTATGTGTTTTTTTGTACTATCTACTCTGAAGCTGAGGACAAATAAATATAGATTTCACTTGTGAACTTATATCAGTTTTGATGCTTCGTCAGTGATTGTTTTCCTGATGTCCTCACATGGAGGATTTTGTTGTAGATGGAATGGTGAAATTGGCTGCTCAGAAACAGTAGGAAGGGGTTTCCAATATTATATTATATTATATTATATTATATTATATTATATTATATTATATTATAATATGGATTTGATATACATATATTCAATGTAATAAAATATAGATTTATATGCATATATTCAAATTCACATATGCTTCCCCCCCCCCCGAAGTCTGACATTGAACATTATGACTTTCTGATTAAACAATAAACTGATCTGACTGATTGGCTTTTACCTCATGCAACTGAAATGCATAGTGTCAGCTGTCATAAAAACATTAAGCAAACTTTGTTAGCTCCAGCCAAAAGCTCCATCTTGTCAAATATCCCATATCTGACAGCAGTCTACCAGATGCTTATATGAGGCCAACAAACAGGGTGTGAAGACTCTAGCCTTCTTCCGCTTTTGCTCACCAACAACTGGCATTCAGCAACATCTTGCTTCAGAACCAGAACTGGGGAAATTGACTTTTTGGACTACAACTTCCAGAATCTCCCATCTTGGCTGAGGGATTTGGGGAGCTGTAGTCCAAGCAGAGTCAGTTTGCCAAACTTTGCTCAGAACATGGAAGTTTCATTCGGGCACCATTAACTGAAACCCATTAAAAAGTGAGTTCTACATCAAGAAGAAAGTGCTATGGTTAAAAAGTGAGATCTACACCAAGAAGAAAGTGCTATGGTTGAAATGCCATCTGCTCCATTTGTCGGCTGCTCCATTTCTCTCAGTACTTCATTCCATCCCACTCTTTCCATTTTGCCCCAAGCCAGTAAGCGTTCTGAGTCTTCATTGAGTAGCTTGGTCTCCCTTCTTTACATTTCCCCCTAAATATATTTTGTAGTTGTTCAAAGCCATTGATACCTCCCTGCTGGCTACACAGTAGTGCCAATTTGGCTATGTTAGGATTTCCATCTCAGTTGACTTTGATAGTTTTGCTTGTGATTTGAATGAAACGGCACTTTGACTGGCCACACTTACCGTCCCTAAAATTTGTTTCACACCAAGTGCCATGCAAAAATTAAAATAGCTATTTGGCCCTGACCCCTTTAGCCCTATCTGAAGCTTGCCACTTGGTCCCAGACCTACATCAAAACATTCCAGAACATCAGCTGAAGTGTCAGTCTCAGGCTTGGTCCAAAGTGGTACATAAATGTGCATTCCAAAGCCAAAAATATAGAAATCCACAATGTCTGCAATGCTAGAATAGTTTTTTTTCTTTGTTTTTCTTTCTTTCATTGCAGTTTAGTTGAGGGTCAGACCCGTTTTGTGTTTTAGTAGGTCAGTGCTTAGTGTTTTAGTTAATTAGTGTTCAATATTTAGTGTGCTAATATTGTGTTCTAGGTGTATCGTTATTTTCATTCTTGAAAGAAACAGTGAGTAATCTTAGCAAATTTTGTCCTACTTCAAAAAGGTCTTAGAAAACTACTATTTTCAATGTATATTTGGAATTTGGGCCTCATTCTTTGCAAAATTTATGGACTTTTTTTTAAAAAAATAGAAAACAGCATTTTCTATGCAACTCCGCTTCCTCATATTTATTCTGCAGACAATATTATTTTTTGCACAAAAAAAATGTGAACTTTGCATACCGTAAGTCTCCAACTACAGTGTTTCCTACACGGGAGACAGTGTTGTCTCACAGAAAATAATATATTTGAGCAGTAATATTTTTTTTCTGCACAGAACATGCTGTTTACTGCACACACACACAGACACAAATGTGCAACATGTGAAAAGTAAGTTCAAAATGGTAAAGATTCTCATCAGTCCAGGATATTACTCATCAGTATTTCCCAACACTCAGGAAACATATTTGACTTTTTTTCCAAATATTTCCAAATAGTCTTTCCATCTCTGTCCAGAAACCCTTTCATCATTTTACCTGTAATGAAAACTGGGTGCATTTAAAACCTTTTGTGTATGAGTGTGTGTGTGTGTTTCTAAAACAGTTTACACACATTTGACACACTTCTGACAACAATTGCATTTGTCATACATCCTTCCAAATCCAGGCTGCAGTTTCAACTCTGTCCCTTCCTTATTGCAGAACCTTTCCAGATTCTGCCATTAAGACCATTTCCACACTAGACTGTTATATTGCTATTATTCCACTTTCAACATCCTATGGAATCCTGGGGTTTGCAGTTTAGGGAGGGGCCTCAAAGGCCAATTCAGCAGCATGTAAAGTACTGTGATAATAAGCAGTACACCATTTTCTCCCCTTCTAACTTTTCTTTGACTTCTCCTTTTCGCTGATTTTGCACCACCTAACAGCTGGATCCTACTACAGAACTGTGGAAGCAATGCTCTGTAGCTATTCCAGACATGTAGGTAGGATGTATTTAATGCTTTCCTCCTGATATATGGAATGGAGCCAGCCTTTGCCAGATCTGAATATAATTTGGAGATGCAGCATGGCAATTAAAGTTCAATTGGATTGTAATGTTGGCCATTTGTCCCAGTATGCTTATTTTTTGCAACTAGTAGGGCATGTGAATCTGTCACGTCTGTTTCTACAGGCTTCTTCCTTTTCCTGTCTGCACGTTTGATCTGTGCCAATTCTGTGGTATTTATTTGGCAGAGGTAAAAAAAATTCATCCAAAAAAGGGTATATGTCTCTGTACATTTTTCTTTATTTTTCCCTGAAGAGGAAGCTGCATTAGGTTGCTGCATCAAAGATAATAAAGAATCATGATGCATCTTGAAGACAACATTCCTTTTATTTAAAAGCTCTGGCTGGTATACAGTACTGCAGTTAAAATGTGTAATCTAGAGTTACAGATCCATAGCTAGTCTGTATTCAGTAGAACTATGTAGTCTTACTGTAAACCTGTGTAAATCTCCCCCAACCCACCTTAAGACCTAGCAGTCAGATGTCATACAGCTTCTGACTGGAGTGCAAGGAGGAAGATATTTCCAACCCCCTCCGATCAGCAAATGAGGCTGCAGTAATCAGAAGCAGGACCTCTCTCACAAAGCCTTGCACTCCGCTTGCTGTCAGGATGGCGTGGAAACCTGATCCTATTTATGCCCCAGTGGGAAGCTGAACAGACCTCTTTTGCTGGATCTGGCTGCTGGCTCTTACAGTGGCCTGGGGGATCAGCAGAGGAGACTTCACTTAGTTTTGCAGGAGTTTATTTATTTATTATTATGGTCAATAGATCAGATAAAAACAAATACAAACAAATAATTAAAATAGCATCAAAAATTGCATACAAGTAAATGTTAATAGTTGCAAATCATGGTTTCCTTATAGAAACAGAAATTTAAAATTTAGTCATTATATAATTTCATAATAACATTTTAATCATTTTTTGTCGACAAACCAGAGCAGCAGCACAAAACTGGCCACTTTGTTTTGCAGATGTAACTAAGTAGTCGCTGTAGGATATCAGCATTTATTTATAATTCATGGACTGCAATTGCTAAAGTTTGCTAAAACTCATGAAAGCCGGTACCTGATGACCTTTGTGAGCCTCTAAGGCAGTGGTTCTCAACCTGTGGGTCCCCAGATGTTTGTAGACTTCAGCTCCCAGAAGCCCTGAGCATTGACCATAGTGGCTGGGGCTTCTGGAGCTGAAGTCCACAAACATCTGGGACCCACAGGTTGAGAACCACTGCTCTAAGGTGCCGCAAGAATCTTTGTCATTTTTCAAACAGTCTGCATTGTTTAAATATATGCATCCATACCTAAAGCAGAGATGGGAAATATGTGGCCCTCCAAGTGTTGTTAGACTAAAACTCCCAACACCCTTGGAAACCTGGACTGATGGTCTGTTGTTAGACCGGTACTCAGATCATCCCTTCAGTGTAGGTTTTCCAAGTGTGGACTATCCCAGGCCCTGAAATTTCAGGGACAAAACCCATAGCTGACCCCTTGTAATGTCACAGGAGTGGACCCTAGTGATATTACATGGCTGATGTTACAAGGGACACCCATGTATGTGTATATATATATAGAGAGAGAGAGATACATACACACACACACACACACACACACAACATACACACACACACACACACACACATACCGTTTTCAAGGTAGTACTTGGTTCTACTCTCAGGATAGTACTCTCACTCTGAGAACTGCAGAAGTTGGGGCAAGGTCTGGAGCCCTACTTAGCTGTTCAGGTTTGATCATCACTAAGCTGCCCAAAATTGTAGCTCCCATCAGCTGGCCAGGGATGATGGGAAGGTGGAGTCCAACTTCATTTGGAGCACCAAGTATCCCCACTGCTAAAGTTTTCTAGTGTTAATTTTCCAAAGAGTTCACATTTTTAAGTACTTTTCTCAAATACACATATTTATTAGAATTGGTTTTTTAAAAAAAAAAATGGAAATGTGCAGGTTTTCAAAGGCAAAGTATGTCTTTGAGGCCCCTCTCTAAACTGCAAACCCTAGGATTCCACAGGACATTGAAAGTGGAATAATAGCACCATAACAGTTCAGTGCAGAAATGCCCTGTCTCTCCACATCCAATAAAGTCTACAAGAGAAGAGCATCCAAGACCATGGGAGAACATCTAATAAAGTCTGCAAGAGAAAGGGAGATATATCTTAAGATAATAGAAGGTGTTCTTTGTTAACTAAATCGCCTGATATGTTTTGGCCTGTAGATACTCTGAGGCCTTCTACAGTCAATACTAAAAGTGAAGACAGCAGACATTTTGAATGTGGACCTCCAGTGGTATCAACCATGGTGTTGAAGCTTCTTGTTCAGAAATTTCTGCAATTTGCCTGTAAGCAGTCTTCAAATAGCCATAGGCCAAAACATATCGGGATTTTTCACTAATAAACACTATCTTCTAACATCTTGAGGTGTGTCTCCCCGTTTTCCTGTGTGTCTCTCAGCTTAATCCTACCTCAAAGGGATATTGCCGGGCTAAAAATGGAGAGGACCTCATAAGTCATCCTGTGCTCCTTGGTGGAAAGGCAAGATGTAGTTACACTTAATGAACCAACAGACGAACAGATTGATGCTTCTGTATCAGCTGTTGCATTTATCTCTGTAATGTGAAAAGTGTTTGCCCACAGTTCTCTACACCAAGCCACTGCGAAAAACATGAAAGCAGGGCAGATCATTTACTTACGGTCACTTGGCAACCCTAAGGTACTTTCCATCCGATATAATCAATCTTTAAAGCCTGCAGAAGAGGAAGCAATCTATACACATCCAAATGAGGAGAATGAAGGCCAACCTGGGCTTGTGCAGCTCAGCCCTCAGTCTGCTAAATCTTCTAGAGGAGATTTGAGATACATTTTTTTAAAAAAACTTCTCTTGGGCAGCTTTTTCAGAGTCTCAGTAAACAGAAGACCTTGGCATAGTTCACAGAATGCTAAGGGCCAGCTAAGACTTTAAGCTTCCCTAGAGGGAAAGCTTCTGTGGAACTGAGACCATGCAAAGATCACAGTGACAGGAAAGAGAAGAGTCAGCTGTTAATACAAAGTGGTTTTGACAGAGGGCTGCGAATTAAAATGTATGGAAATGTGACAGGCCTTCTAATACAACTGAACATTGGCAGAGAATCTTTCTTCCATCCTCTTTTAGGCTTGTCTGCGCTTCACATACGAGGTACAGCTGGTGCCTCAGCCATTCGCAATTCTGCCCTGCAGGACAAAGAGGCATCTGTACAATGGTTCCAGATGGCATTTGGATCCTTATATCTCTCTCTTTAGTCTGCTATTCTTCAGGCTAGGGGTAGAATTTTGTATGGTCTGCATTTTCAGGTAGTGTTAATTTCCAGTTCCTGGATCGGAATATGCTGAACTTTTTGATTGTGCAATTGTTCGTACTTTTTTGTAGTGAATACCCTCCAAGCTGTCCCAGTTTGGCAGGGACAGTCACGATTAATCCTCTGTCACTCCACTTTTTTCAGCTGCTTTAAAAATGTCCCACGTTATCTCACCTCCTCCCATTTTCCCCCTTTTTCCTCAGCTAACTTCAGTTGCTGCAAGCTGCATTCACATTGCAAAAAGTAGTTTGCACAGCATTAACTCAGCACAAGGGAGAGCAGAGGAGGGGACAGAATCTTGCCCTTGCTTGTAGACTCCAGCCTCACTCACTTGTCTGTTCTTCCTCCTCATTTACGTTTGCCACCTTGATCGCACTTGCATGTTGCTTGGCTACATGAGTGCTGGTTTTTATTAGTGAAATATTGAGAGATATGGGAGTGAATTTCTCACCTTGAAAATTATAGCGGTTGAACATGTTAGTTTTTGGACTCAAAGAATCACCCAGCCAGCGTATCCAGTATTTGGATCCCCTTTGCCTAATTCTGCAAAATTGTGGATGAAAAAGGTGCATAAAGGAAATATTGTGTGCAAAATGTATATGGCAGAAGAAACTGTGTTTGGGTAAAACAGAAGCAGAAACTGGGGAGCACTCAATGAAATCCGCTGAAGAAATGAGAGACATGTTTCAAGATGCTCAAAAAATGGTTACTTTATAAGTGAAAAAAGCCCACTGTGTTTTGCTCTGTTTATCTTCTTAAGCAGGCCTGCCAGTTCAGGGTCATTCCAGCCCCTGAAGTTTTGGGGCTGAAACCTGAGACCTGGGGACAGGACTTGGTATATATTAACCATAGGCCATTTCCACACTACACTGTTATAGTGCTATTATTCCACTTCCAACATCCCGTGGGGTTCTGGGATTTGTAGGTTACTGAGGCCAAAGAGCTCTCTGGCTGAGAATTCTAAATGTCCCTCCCTAAACTGGGAACTCCAGGATTCCATAGAATGTTGAAAGTGAAATAATAGCACTATAACAGTGTAGTGTGGAAATGGCCATAGTTTCTCACAGTTTGTCACTCAAACACCACACAGAGAGAACAGATTTTCCAGACTGCAAATTAAAAGAGAGAAATCTTAGCTAAAGGGGCTGGTCCCAGATCAAGGCAAAATGAGGGGATGATTCTTCTCACTTCTAGAGTTGGGATAAGGAACATTTAGTCTAGCCTAAGAGCTTCTTACCAGAAGGTGGATGCAGAGCAGAGGGTGAGCCCTGTGTTACCCTGTTTACTGGGGGTCCCGTGAGGGACACCGAAGTGTGCTCAACTATAGGTGGGGAAAATTAGCTCTGAGCACTGCTTTAGCATTATGAGAGGCAGGGTAACTTAGCAGGATCTTGTAACCCTATGTCTACAGGGTCAGGCCAGTCAAGAAGCAAACCGTTTTGAAAGAATAAATGAGATCTTTATTAAAATACAGCCAAACAGTGTATGCAACTCACTCACGCAGATAACTATAGAAAATAAAGGTGAGAGTGGGACAGAGGGATTTTTCAGAGGAATAGTTGGTTTGGGTGATACGAAACCTGTCCTGAAGTCTGGGAGAATGGAGAGCGACGCTGGGGTTCGATGTGGCTCAGCATGTGGAGCTGAGGGGAGGCTCACCAAGCAAAGTGGCAGCAAGGCAGTCTGGAACTCAGGAGCGATCTGAGGAGGGTCTCGGAATCAAGGGTTTTTATAGGGAGAGATGTGACTGCAGGCTATGCCATACTTGGTGAGAACAATGGATTTCGGGTGCGAGACAAAGCCTCGGAAAGGTCAAAATTTAACATGATTGAGTTAGGGCCGAATCGACAAAGGAGCAGCCAGTATCCAAATGCGTGATGCTGGACAGTTGATAGTGCAGCTAGTCAAGTTACCTGCTTGGGGCAGGGAGTCCTTTGTAGGTGGTGTGCATACATAATAGGGTGTTTGCCGGGAGGTCTCCTGAAGCTGCAATCTGGCTATTTCTGGCTTCCCTGTATTGTTTAGGAATATTGCAGCAATCAGTTGCCAAGCTTAGTTTCGTGCTTGTCTGGGGGCCTCACAAACACGTGGAGAGGGGTGGTGGAAGAAAGCCGAATTATTGATATCAAAAGGATATCTTTATGCTATTGCCAAGGCGGCCTAGAAGCTGTAGTAACACCTGGCCCACATTGACAGGGAGGGAAGAAGGAAGATAAGTAAGTACATAGACCCTCTGGAGAGTCTCTGCAGGTTGCAGCAACAAACCAGTTAAACCTTATAAATTGTAGCAAGCTGCTGCTGTGGAATCAGAGCTTGATATTTGCACACAGTCCTCTTCTTCTTACCCAAAAATGAGAGCCCACTAAAATTGGAGAATTTTGCACCCTTCTTTCCCACCTGGAGATGTTCCACAAAAACTGTCTCCAGGCCCTGAATTAAGGCCTTCCTTAGGAGCTCTTAAGAATCAATGTTCAGACATTTCTGACCCAGGAACCCTCAAACCATTGGTTGGTCAAGTGAAAACAAGTCCCCCCCCCCAGTAAATGGTTCTAGATTTCAAGGTGCAGAAATGTGTGAACTCTGATTCAAAATAACCTCTGCAGATAAACAGACTGAAATGCTTTGGGAATGGGGACGGGGTTACTAATTTTAAAAAAAAATCTTTTGAGCTTCTTGAGATGTGTCTCCATTTCTTCTGAGTATGAAAAAGAGGAAATTTTGAGAATTAAAAAATCAGACTGTGGGTAGAAACTGGATCAGTTTGGGCTCAAGACTGAATATTTTAATGGTTCATTAGAATATTAGTTAGTTTGTTTATACACTTCTTTATAACACTCCCAGAACCTCTCAATATCGATATTCTTGATATACAATCATGATAAAAACTCAAACAGGGATATAAATTAAGAGATGGAAAAGTTAATGTAAAGGAATCAACATTGCTCATAAACTAAATTATCTAAGCAACAGGATTCCAGCTTATATTTATTTATACCATATGATGTTTCTTAATTATTCATTTCAGCAAGTAGAGAGTTGATAGGCCAAGAAAATCATCCTTGGAAGCCTGAAGGCAGTCACTTGGACCAGCAATCTCTAAATCCAGTGTGTGTTTGGAAGGCAAACCTCTAGCTTCAGGAATGAAGTTAGATATTTGGCACTTGCTTTCAAGTATTTCTCAAAGCCTAGCATCCAAGACCACTGGTTCCTTCTTAAGATAAGTCCTCAGGTAGCAGCCCTTGAATCACTGGTGTCAACATAAGTGGGGAGAGAAAAGATATTGATTCAAGACTTATAACTCTGTGTGTATAATGACTGCATGGTTCCTAGTAAGCAGAGCACAGCTGGTTGCTGCTGAATTCAGAACCTCATCTGGGTGTGTTTGCCTTTCAGATTGACAAGAGCTTTGCCCCAGTCTCTAAAGATTTTGCTTTCATTAGCTGAGCAAGCGATCTCATTCTGTATCACCATAATGCTAAGCTGTATTGATAGCTCCCATGGTACTTTAGCTCTTAGCTCCAGATTCCTTAAGATTTAAAGTTTCACTTCAAGCTACGGGTTTCTTCTGGGTTCGTAAAAGGAATGAGCTTTTGTTCCTCTCCTTGTTGTTCCTGCTGAAAGCTTGGAAAGGTAACTGCCCACGATCCATACACTTCCATTGTCAAAGTCTGCGGTCTTGTGGTTGGTGAGGCGAATATACCAGGACTGGAGGAACTAGGGCCATATTCCATTTTGGGAAGAGTTTCACTGGGCTACATTAAGGCACAAGACAGGCCCAGTAAGCAAAGTGGGTGGGACCAGGTGTAAGTGGGTGGAGCCACGTTTTCCAAGCATACAATACACAGCTCAAATCTAGGCACTTCTACTCAGCAGAGCTTTGAATGTTACTTTTAAAATGGAAATGATTATTTTACTTTTTCTTCTGACCATCCAATAGGTCCTTACTGTTACTGCAGTATTTTTTTTAAAAAAAATTCAAACTGATATGGAACCAGGACACAATGAATAACCAAATCTGGAAATAACATGACCTGGAATGAATATTTATCTGTAATACAGTGGCCCCTCCATGTTCATGAGGGTTTGGGGTGCAGAACCCTCACAGAAGTGGAAAAACCACAAATAAATCCCCCTGTGATTTCCCCCTCCCATTCCCTTCCAGAGCTCCCCTTCCATTCCTTTGCCTCTGGCCCCAGTGCTCCTGGGGGGAAGAAAAAAGACAAAATAAAGGGCTTGCCGGTACTTTCACCTCAGATGGAGAAGAGCAGAACACTGACTTCTGGTGTTCTAGTTACTTCCAGTCACCATCTTGAGAGAGGAACTTCCTCTCAAAGGGGAGGAGCAGAGAGGACATATCTCGGGGGGGGGGCTCTGCATACCCAAAAGACGAAAACATCTATTTGAAACACAAGCCTTGCAAGCCTGGGTGAGGAATACAAGGGACTGGGAGAAGAAGAAGGCAAGCAAGTGCCTCATGAATAATCAAATCCATGAAAGTCAAACCCATGAATGTGGAGGAGGACTGTATTTATTACTCTGTGATTATTTGCTTGATATCTTGATCACCAAGGACTTCCTAGGTTGCTTATAAAAATCTAAATTGCAATGAAGGGCAGTTAAACAAACAAACAAACAAACAGTAAAGTGCCACATAAAAGCAAAATATAGTGATTCTTAATAGGGTTGTCAGATGATATAAGACACCGGGTTCCTGTACCTTTAATGTCTGTGTAAAAGAGGGAATTTCAGCTGATGTTGACCATAATGGAAGTGACTAAAGGACTATATTGCTGAATCAATTTTGATCTTGACCTTGATTTTTTGAAACTATTTGTCCAAATGTGCTGGGTACTATGTAAACTGATCCTGTTTAAATGGACTTTGGATAATACAAGCATTTTGTACTTCCTTGATGAACAAGGTCACATTTTTTTAGAAAGGCCATTTTCTATAGAAGAGTTTCCTCCTCTGAAAAGTAATTTGGAACAATTTCAGCCTGAATGATAAAACTTTAACAAATTATATTGGAAAAGGAAATCCATGCAGCTCTCATGGGAGAGTTTTATAATGAAGTTATTAGTCTCCTTTTGACATGTACCTTTCTTGGAAAATACAGCTGTAAATGTATCCATTATAATTGAATTGTCTTCTATCTACGCTCCTTAATATTTACCGCTTACATTTGTAACCAAACCTAAACCCACATTGATCACAGAAACAAGAGCACAAAAGGCTGTTTTAAACCTCAGATGCATAGTCTGGAAAAAAAAAAGTTTTGTTATTTTGTGGCAATATTAATGCAATCATTCCATTGGTATTCACTTTATTACTTTGTGGGTACATTATTTTACAGAAACCTAATTTACAGTCCTTTACAAAAAAAGCTTTTATCATTAAGCACTTCCCCAACTTGCATTAGTTCACTAAATGGAAAGTTGTGGGGGGGTTTTGTTTTGCTTTGTGTTGTGTTGTGTTTTGAATAAGCTGGCACTTAAAAATATGGCACAGACATTCCTAGGAAGTTGACTTTTATTTAATCGGACCATTTGTCTACCATGGAAAAGTTACTTTTGAGTCTCCAGCTACAGGGATCTCCCAGCCTTGGACACTTCTGGTAGTTGTAGTCCAAAGAATTGCTTGCAAGCTCTGGTCTACCAGCTCAGTATTGTCTACACAGACGGGTGGCAGTTCTCAGGGAGGACATTCTTTTTAAGCCTGCCTAGATAAAAATGGGACATATGGCTGTCTCTGTCTACAGGCCATCCATGACAATTATTTGTAGTAGTTTTCTGAGAACTGTATAATCTGTTATTTGTGCATAAAATTTAGACATGCAGTGTGATCGTGCAAATATACCTCAAAAAGCAAATATACCTCAAAAACGAAGTGGCCATTTTTGTACATCCCTAAACAGAACATGGTGGACAACGCCAGACAGTCAGATGCATCCCACTTGCATAGTGAATTAATCAGAATTGTTATCAAAAGTCCTTTAACCCTTATGTGCCAGGAAGGAAGAGACATGCCGGATGTCTAGCCATACACACTGTATTCAGCACCTACCTCAACACTAACCCAACAGCAAACAACAACAGTGTATTTCTTCGTATTATTACTGTAATGATACTATAATGTTACAATTTTATACATTGTGAGTTTTTTTCTTGTGCATTGTAACTAGTGGAACCCATGAGATAACCTTTTGGTACATAGGCGAGAATATAATTAGAGATTAGTACATTGCAAGAACATTTAAGTAAGAGCAATTGGATGGCTTTTTGTTAGTTGCACAGCAAGGCATCATATTCTACTAATGTGAATAACAAACAGAAATATAGTTATGATTTCATACTTGTTAATTATAAGAAATGTATACATAGTTGTAACAAGTGGTACCATTATAGTCTCATTATAGTAGTCTAGCCATTTCGGCTTATTTTTCAGAAGTGAATGTCCCAAGGCATACTGTTCTTTAAAAAATGCAAGCATGTTTCAGAGCTAACCCAAGAGAAGCTATACTATTGTTTCTTCCCTTTTCACATAGAATCCACAGGCAACCATTGCTCTGATCTACTTGGATATCTGCTTTTGAGGATAAGCGTCCCAAATATGCAGTGTTATGAAATGGAGAGGTGGAAATACCCTTGCAGCCCAACTGGCAGTTTTTGCAGTCTTACAGACAAGTGCATATGAAGTGCAGAGAACCAACAAAGTCTTGTACTGTTCAAGTTCATGTGGGAGTTCACTTCTGCTCTGAATGGAAACTGCCCCCAACCTGAAGCTACACTCTGTGGAGACGGAGCTTTTGATCTTACTCCTCACTCTTCATGTTGGGGTCTAAATATAGATGCTAACTCTCGTGCCTGCATCCATGGAATTTCTCCATTATTTATTAAAGAGAAAAGCTGTGCTGAAAGTAAAGATTCTTGATATAGAACTAAAACTGATGCAGCCAGGCCATCGGCAGTAGAGGAATGGAGAATGGACAAATGCACTGTTTCAGACTGTATGAAGATAGTTCTCTGGGAAAGAGAGACAAGCACGGCTGTAGCTACTAGGGGTATGTGCAAAATGGGGCATGGATCCCCCCAGTAGAATTCTTTCCTCAATGAGATTTTCCTTTGGTCTTCTAGCATTACAAAGAGTAAGACATTCGGCCTTTCCACATTACACTGTTATAGTGCTATTATTCCACTTTGAATATCCTATGGAATCCTGGGGTTTGCAGTTTTAGAGAGGGGCATTTAGAATTCTCAGCCAGAGAGCTCTTTGGCCTCACTAAACTACAAACCCCAGAATTCCACAGGATGTTGAAACTGGAATAACAGCACTATAACAGTGTAGAGCTACAACTCATATTTACTGTGTTAGTATTCCCTTGCTAAGTTTGCCTGCTCCTTTTTTCTGAATGCATTAACTGTATTTTTAAATGTTCAGCTGAAGTAACTGCAGTGCTAGAAATGTGGAGACTGAAGGAAAATTCCATTTGGGAGTGCAGAACTCTTATTTCTGATTTTGCTCCCCTGCCCCATAGCTACACCCCTGCAGACAAGGTTTTGGTAGACTCCTGAGACTTTCATGCTCAGAAAGTCAGAAATTCTCATGTTTTGCCATCTGCATACGTGGTAGTTGAAAAGGAATTTATCCTTGACAGTGATGGGAGGAAGGTGGTCAGTCTAAACATGCTTAAGAGTACTCTCTTTGTAAGCTTTCAAAGGGGGAAAAGTCTCAGGTTGCATAATTTGGGCCTAGAAGCTGCACTCTGATTTGGGAGTCCGACACCATCAACTCCTTGTCAGCCCTGAGGCCTTTCCACACTGCACTGTTATAGTGTTATTATTCCACTTTCGTAATCCTGTGGAAGTCTGGGGTTTGTAGTTTACAGTTGTTAGTTTGTAGTTGTAGTGCAGAAAGGCCTCTAGTGCCTGTCAGATTGGAGCAGCAAAAAGGAGACCCAGGCCATTTCCGCACTACACTGATATAGTGCTATTATTCCACTTTCAACATCCTATGGAGTCCTGGGGTTGGCAGTTTAGGGAGGGGCCTTTCAAATTCTCAGCCAGAGAGCTCCTTGACCTCAGCAAACTACAAACCCCAGAATTCCACAGGATGTTAAAAGTGAAATAATAGCACTATAACTGTGTTGTCCAGAAAGGTCCTAAAAGTCAAACTAAGGGAAGGTGTATAAATCTGTTTGAATTTGCAATATCACTTTGTGAAAGAAATCTTTTGTAGATATGGAATTTGCTCCCAGGCCTGAAGAAAAGGTTGTTACAAAAGTGTCTAAGCGATTTTGCAATTTGAAAATTCTGTGGGTGAGAAAAGTTAAGAGGAAAGACCTGAATCCAAAACTACTGCAGTGGTGTGGTACAAAACACAGCCAAATTTTTTGGCAGTTGTGAAGGTCAAATATTGCTGGTTATGGGCTAATGAATGAAAATAACTATCCTGTATTATGCAACAGCAATGCTCTCCGGGAGGTACGCCAAACTGAACAGCAAACATTAACTAAGCAACTAGTGGTAAAGCCAAAATTTGTGAACGGAAGAAAATGAGAGGTATGCAGAGAGACAGACTGGTTAATGACAATACAGAACCGCAATACGGTCATCTAGCAAGGAGACAGCTGGAGGAAGTAGGAATTGCATGGAAACAGAGCTGCAACTGTTAACTGAGAGACTGACGCTCTTTGGGAACATGATAGCAATCTTAAATTCTAAACTTGATAGCAGTTTTAAAATATCCAAAGAGCGCTTGTCTCCCAGAAAAGTATAACATCTTGTACTTTGCTGCTCATAGAGGTAGGAGTAGACCTCTGTTTATTTTTTTATTTCACAATAAAGAATTTAAAAATACATTATATTTATATTCAATATCATTCTTTACAATATAAGTGGGAATTTGTATCTCAATCAAGTTGATAGCTTCATATTTACATTAAACACCCAAACCTTTAAATGTTTGAGCTAATATCAAAGATTACAATAATTTAAGTACAATTTTCAATTGTACCAACTGTGCCATTATATTTGACCTCTCCTAGTTTTCCATTATACATTTTTTAATGTTCTTTTCCCTCACTTCCTACTTCTCCTTTGTTAAAGTATATCTAATGGGTTTAAGATACAGATATAAATTTGAGTAGAACATTACGACTGAGATCCTGTATCTTCATTGAGTAGTGTAACTTCATATTCATGTGGTTACATGGTGATTGTGCTACACCACTCTTCCACTGAATATGAATATTATGCAGTAGACAGTGTCAATTATTGTCCCTGGCTCCTAAACAAGAACTGTCCTTAGGTCCTACCTAAGCCAATTCACATTTCAGCTTTTCACTACTCTTCTGGACTGGTAATTATAAACCCCCAGAAAACACTCAGCCTTTCTATCCATAATTTTTTTTTTCTTCTCTTTCTCCTTCAGTTAGCTCTTGTGTGAATGTTTGACTGTTTGTATTTTGTGTGCATGCATGGATGAATTCCCCTCAATAGAACACATTTTAGCTTACTTTTGAATCTTTGGCTGGTTCTTTTCCTGCATGAGCCCATAAACGCTGGTAGAAAGATCTCGTTAAGTTCTCCCCCTCTTGCAAGCCTCCTCTTTGAGCTAATTAATTCTCCACTTTTGCAAAGAGGTGCTAGAAAGAAGATTCCACCTGAACCTCAGGAAGAACTTCCTGACAGGGCTGTCCAGCAGTGGAATATGCTGCCTCGGAGTGTAGTGGAGTCTCCTTCTTTGGAGGTTTTTAAGCAGAGGCTGGATGGCCATCTGTCGGGAGTGCTTTGACGGTGTTCCTGCATGGCAGGGGGTTGGACCGGATGGCCCCTGTGGTCTCTTCCAACTCTACATTTCTATAGTTCTATGGTTCTATGGTCCCATTGTGCAATGGAGAATGCACAGGGGCTCTCAGGGAAGTGAGAAGCACATTGAAGGCACTGACCAGTAGTTACACAAATAGTTACAAAATGTGCAATAGTATGGCTGGAATCCGGTTGGTTAGTCCAAACTAGAGTAGAACCATTGCATCAAGAGTTGGGTCCACACACAGGTATATCTAATTGATTCAGTGGCTTTACTCTAATTAGGACTAACAACAGGATTTAGGCCCATATGGAATGGTTACGACCTGTGGAACTCCACTGATGCAATTTTGAACTGAGTCATCCAGTGCACAATGGCCATAAAAAGGCTCTCCAACCACCAATTAATCTTCAGATGCCAGTTTAAATATTAAGTCTTTACCTGCCAGTGAAAGGAGAGCAGAAAAGGGCCATACCACCGTCCTGTGGAAGGATATTTCCACAGCCTGGGAGCAACCACTGAGAAGACTTGCTCCTCTTTTGTCATCTGATGAGTCAGCAGTGGTGGTGGGACTGAGAAAAAAGTCCCAGCTTCTTCCTGATCTATGTTCTAGCTATCTACTGTAGGTCTACTGAAAAAATAGGTTTGGAGAAAATTACCCAAAACATGTAGACTGACTAGTGCTCAGTCCCAGGTAACTTTGTTGAGAATTGTACTCTGTGTAATTGTAAGAACACTTACCTAGAAGTAAGTCCCACTGAATGTTGCCCATACCTCGATATTCAGGTTCAGATTGACAAACTGAAAATTCAATGCAACTTTGAGAATAACCACCTAACTTGGCATTTTCCAGAAAATTTGCAAGTTTGGGCTTGTTTAGCATGGAATTTGACAGGAAACAAATGTTAAGGACTGTAGGGGCTTCTCTTACAATATGGACTCCTGTAGAAAAGGTACGTGTATTTATTAGAGGAATTAAGGTAAAATATGGTTCCACATGTGCTATACAGTATATGTAGAAAGATCAGGATCTGTTGAGAGGGAAGGTATGAAAGGAGTGTTGGGAGAGACTGCTGACTGGCCAAATGTATGAAGGGGTTTTTAAAGGCTGGCTTAAATGGCAACCAAAGAGTGAGACATACAGGTCTGTCAAAGCCAGGAACATGAGAGAGAGGCGTAAGCTAGAGTTTAGTAAGAGTGAGTCAGAATTTGGATAAATCAGCAGTCTTTGGCCATTTCCACACTACCCTGTTATAGTGCTATTATTCCACTGTCAACACCCTGTGGAATCCTGGGGTTTACAGTTTAGAGATTCTCAGCCAGAGAGCTCTTTGGCCTCAGTAAACTACAAACCCCAGGATTCCACAGGATGTTGAAAGTGGAATAATAGCACTGTGACAGGGTAGTGCGGAAATAGCTTTACTGTATGTTGAACTTCTGTTTATTATTTTTTGTATCAGATATTTGAGCCTCTGAGAAAACTATAATAGTGTCATGGGTATGGATGAATTCAGATCCATGGAGTCTGCAGCGGCAACAGAAGTTCAGAGGTGGTTTGTTGGGGTTGCTGAGTAATCCCAAAACATTGAACTAATGTATATCTTAAAGGATAAATCAACTGAAGATTATTATTTTTTTTGAAAGATTGGAAACTATCTATAGACATTTTGAGCAATACAAAATTTAAGGATGCAATGATCTGTGGCTATGGAAATTAGCAATTCTAGCAGGATTACTTAGTTGGATCTGTGATGGTAGAATAATATTTTTTTCTTTTTCAGTTTTTCTTTCTTTCATTACTGTTTGGTGTGAGGTATTCAGAGCCTTTTCGTGTTTTAATAGGTTAGCTTTTAGTGGTTTTGTTAGTTAGTATTCAATGATTTGATGTAGTGTGCTAGTATTGTGTTTGAGTTTTCGGGTTTTGATTTTCTTTTTGTAATTTTAACTGTGATTTGACTGTTTGTTTGTCCAAAAACTAATAAATAAGTAATTTTTTTTTAAAAAAAGAAGTAGTTTGAGAATGGTGATGGCCTGTTGTGAGACTGTATTTCATCAGGAACCAAAAAGGCGTCTAGAAGGTTCCCACATTTGCTGTCATAGCAGTGGGACCAGTGGTTGATGACTGTGATGGTGGGGAATTGATGACCTTGCAGCTACCAGTCAAATTTTTCCTTAATTCAAAGTGTAAGCGAAATCGTCAAGATCATCTTGGGTGACAAATTTTGCGCTGGCGTCCTATAAGTTAGCTATAATGGTTTAAAGTCCCTGAGAGTGATGTTATCCTCTGGGATGTGAGGAGGACATCCAGGAGGTCCTAGGGAACACCTGTCACTCAATGTCCAGTTAGAAGGAAATTGCTGGACACTTCTCTGCTGCTTCCGCTGCTCTCCACCTGGCGGGAAATGGTCACTGGGGGAAAAAAGTGGGTTTGAGGCAGTTCAGTGGGAAACATATCATACTTACTTCATTTTAAAATTGTCATCTGTCATTGCTGTTTTTATTAGCTATCTTGATCATCTAACACAGGGGAGGGAATTAAGTTTCCCTCCAAATGCTGTTGGACTGCAGCATGATATCGTTCTCTCATCACCAGTTGGGCAAACGCAGATTAAATCATTGACAGGTTTTCCCCATCAATGACTCTCAATCACACAGGCCTCCTGGACTTACCTGTCCTGTGGACGGCTCGGAAGCACAATGGAGGCACTACCTGCCCCCATGCCGCCTGGGAAAGTGCCCAGTTGCACTGCGGAAGGAAGAGGCATGTCCATCGTGCTTCCTTCTGAGGGGATCTGGTCCAGTGCGGAGAGAAGTACTCCCATTGCACTTCCTTCCCAACAGAGCTGGAGCCAGGATCTCCATCAGAGCATGACAATATAAGGTAGGGTGCAGAAAGAGCTGGAATTTCAGCAGATATAGCTTATAGTTGAGTAACACATAATACCTTCTAAAATTCCCTCTTCCACACAACCATTAAAGATACAGGAACCTTCTCCAGTTTTCACTTTGGCAGACCTACTTATTACTCACATTCAATATGATATCTATAGTTGGAGAGCCAGTGTGAAGGAGGGTTAGAGTGTTGGACTGGAACTTTGGAAATGTGCAAGTCTGCCCTCTGCCGTGAAACTCACTGGGTGGCCTTGGACCTATCATTATCTCTCAGATTGACCTACCTCACAGGGTTGTTCTGAAGATAAACTGGGGAAGAAGAAAGCAATGAACATTGAGACCACTGGAGGAACATAAATGCAACAAATGAATGATATACAAGTTGTTTCAGACAAGATGATGAAACAAAAAAACAAAACAAAAAAATTCTAAAAACATATTTTCTCTCCTTTAACAGAATACGCTCGATTTGAGGCCAAGATCCATGACCTGCGCGAACAGATGATGAATCACAGCATGAGTTCTGGATCAGGCTCCCTGCGAACCAATCAGAAGCGCTCTCTCTACGTCCGGTAAGCAAACAAAATGGCACCATTTGCAGATGAGAAACGATACTAAGAAAAGTGTTTGAGAGTGGCACATGATGTTCCTAAGCTTTCTTCAGTGCAGTGTTGCGATGTTGATATAGCAGTTTTCAGAGAGATAGCCACGGTAGCCTGTTTTGTTATAAAGAGAGAGAGGAATCTTGTGGCACCTTTAAGGCTCACCAGGTTTATTGTGGCATAAGCTCAGTTATGCCAGGCTCTTCAGACACATCCAAAGTGTGTTTTTGTCCGTGAAGGCTGTGCTGAAATAAACTGGTTGGTCTTAACAGTCTTAACTCCTTTCCCTTTATCCTCATATAGAAGAACTGGAAATGTTGATGGAAGAACTGGAGGAGGGAATTTTAAAAGACAAAGAAGGAAGGAATTTCTCAGAGAAACAAGTAGATAGCAGTCCATGTCAAATTTGTTGCACACCACTGGAAAGCAAGTTCTAGAAATCTGGAAGGCAACTTCCCACAGCCAGGAACTGCTGAGACTCTCACCAAGCCCCCACCCCATGGAAAAAACAAATAAAATTGGAAGTGAGTGTGTTGGGCGTGACTGAAATACCAGTTCACCCTTATTTCCTCAGGTATAATCAAGAAGCAGAGATTGGGCCCTGAATCGGGTTGGGAAGGAGGCACACACACCGACACAAGCACAGGCACACACATGTACAATTACACATGCCAAGAAGGAACATCTTCTCATCCCCTGCTGTCAGATTGGCTGCAACAGTTGTCCGATCAGATGAACAAAGCTTTATTGAAACATCAGAATTTTTACAGAGCTTCCAAAGAGAGAAAAAAATGCATACAAGTTGCTTATCATAAACAAGGTAGGAGACCAAAGGAGCCCTGATGGTGCAGTGGTTAAATGCTGGTACTGCAGCCACAAGGTTCTGAGTTCAATCCTGCTGGGCTCCAAGTTGACTCAGCCTTCCATCCTTCCACAGTCGGTAAAATGAGTACCCAGTTTGTCTGGGGGCAATTAGCTAACACATTGTAAACCGCTTAGAGAACACTTAGCTGATAAGCAGTATAGAAATACACATGTTATTGCTAAAAATGAACGGATCACTCTAACATTCTTCCTGTGAACAAATGCGTGTTCTCAGTCTGTAACTGACTTTTAACAGAATTCTTGCAAGAAGATAGAATGGCTTGTTTAGAATTGCTTAAGAAATCAGAAACAAAATGCTAAATGCTTGGAAAACTTTTTACCCCTAACAACTGCAAGTCCACCTGGGGGAATATTGACATTCCAAGTTGTTAAGTAGGGGCGGCTACAAGAAGCACACAACTTCATTGTTGCAACAGCTCCCTTGGCTGCTGGTCCAAAGTTCTGGTTTTGATCTATAAAGCCCTGTATGTCTTTGGCACAGGTTATCTGAAGGACCGTATTACCCTTTATGAGCCCAATAGAACTTGTCTGAGAGGCTCTTCTCTCTGTTCCACCATCCTCTCAGTCTCATTTGGTGGAAACAAGGGAGACGGCCTTCTCGGTGGCGGCTCCCAGACTTTGGAACTCCCTTCATAGAGAGACTAGGATGGCCCCGTCCTTGCTGTCTTTCCATCATTGGGTCAATTTTTGTGCTGTCAGGCTTTTACAAACAGGCTAGGGCTGGGCTTTTAATGTTGTGTGGTTTTTCGAGTTTGTATATAGTCTTTTAATGCATTTTAATATTTTTAACATGTTAACTTCATGAACTGTTTATTTTTTAAAAATTTTATATTTATACTTTTGTGTATGTTTTGCACTGTTTTATATTTGTATTGTTTGAAATATGTTGTTAGCTGCCTAGAATTCTATTATTAGGAGAAAGGTGGGATATAAATGAATCAATCATCAACATCATCATCCCAAGCAATGAAAAAGTAAAATTCAGCATTTGTGATTCTGTAGCACTAATGTGAATGTGGAAGTTCTCATGTGCACACTACTATGCATGGATGTCCCCATTTTCTCTTATTTTGCTGGAGACAGTAAATAGGAAAAGGTCTCCATGAATAAATCTCCATAAACATCGTAGACAAATCCTCATACCCTTGCAATGAGGTTCCCTTAATGGAAGCGAACTATTTCCTTTGGTTTGCTTTATGGCCGCATTCTGTATACACACAACTTCTCGGCCATGAACCCTTCTAATGCCAGAATTGGAAGTCAAAGGATACTAGGCCCTAGTTGTTTTTAACAGCACTCCTTTCTCCTTAAGTGCATTCATTTGCTGGTCCACATTTCTCATGCTGAGTCGCTAGTTCGAATTGATGATGGCGATTTGGAAGACGGCAATTTGTCAACTCCCCTGGCAGAGATGATTGCTCTTGGTGGAACTAATTCAGATGATGACCTTACAGAGATCCAATTAAGACCCAGGCTTTTAAGAATATGTCAGCATGACAGAGAGAGGGAAATGAGAGTGCCCCATTGGGAGAAAAATGGCACCTTTGGTGTGCAGCTTAATGATGTCGGTGTGGTTTCTGATGGACGGGAAGGATCAGAAGGATTAATTCTTAACAGTTCTTGGAAACCTCACTGAAGCATGGGGTTGATAACTTGTTTGTGGCTGTTGAGAGGGAGAGCAGGGTGAGCAGCTATAAGGGAGTGGTGTTGCCTCTAGCAGCAGAGGCTGGTGGCTTTGATGCCAAGGAAGCAGTGAATCTACTCTGAAATTTGGTCCAGAGATGAAATTTCAGTCTGACAAAATCTGGAAGGCTGTGCTTTGAAGGAGCTCTCCAATGTACTGAAGATTATCTCCAAATAGATTTCAACACCTTGGGATAGCTTCTCTGAAGTCCAGACAGAAACCAGTTCCACTTCCCACTGACACTGAAGACACCATTCTTCACTGGCCAGATCCACTTTGGGGTGTGCTTTTCAGAATAAGGTTCATGAATATGCAGTGCCTCAAGAAAGAGAAAGGGACTATGACATCCCCATGTCCCCGCTCTGCCAGAGGAAAGCTGTACACAGAATCAGTGATTTTTCTGCTGTATTGACAAGCTGGAACATGTCCAGAGAAGGGCAACTGGAAATGGTAAAAGGCCTGGATATCATGCCATATGAGGAATAGCTTAGGGAGCTGGGTATATTTAGCCTGGAGAAGAGAAGGTTAAGAAGTAACATGATAGCTGTCTTTAAATATTTGAAAAGTTATCTTATGGAAGATGGGGCAAGCTTGTTTTCTGCTGCTCGGGAGACTAGGACACAGAGCAATGGATTCTTTGGAAAAGAGATTCCACCTAAACATTAGGAAGAACTTCTTGATGGTAAGAGCAGTTTGAGGGGGCAATATGCTGCCTTGGAGTGTGGTGGAGTCTCTGTCTGTGGAGGTTTTTAAACAGGTTGGACTGCCATCTGTTGGGAGTGCTTTGATGGTATATTCTTGCATGGCGGGGGTTGTACTAGATGGCCCTTGTGGCTTCTTTCAACTCTTATGATTCTTTGAGCTGGCCTCTGGTGTCCTAGAGGTACCAAGGTTGCACCCTCCTCCATCTTCCCATGGGGGAGAGCGCCGGGTGGGTGGTTCTGTTGGAAATGTGAGGGATGGCACAGTATACTTATCTTCTTTCTGGGCTGGGAGTAGAGAAGCATCGTCTCTGCTAGGTTCTTTTCTATCCTCCTGCAATGTGAAGGGGTGAGTCTTTTCTTTCTGCATCAGGCGGCAGGATGGCTGAGGCTGCCCTGATTTAGTGACATCCAGAATCTGCTACCTGAGGCCGCTGCCTCACTCTGCTGAATGGTGGGATTGGCTTTCTGATATGCCCCCATACTTTATTTGGTTATGTATCTCTACTGTGCTCCACTTTTTCAGCCAAGGTGATCTTCCCATAGCAGTTGATAATTAAGTTGACACTTAGGATCAGCCCTTGGAAAGTTTGAACTGAAACCTGGATGGAAACTCACTGGCATCAGAGCCACCAGCAGGTACTGATCCAGTCCAGCCAGGGAGAGGTAATAAATGCACCCATACCCACACCCATACCCACACACCAGATGTGATTATGAAGCACATATTTTTCTTGTTCTCTTGCCAGGTGGGGATGGAAGAAGGTAGCACAGCAAGGGCTGGTTTGCCTTCCTCATGTGGTTAGTTTCTTCCTACTGGCTCTGGCATCTACCTTGCTGGGAGTTTTATTTTCATAAGGATAAAAAGATCAAAATATAAGTGTGTGTGTGTGTGTGTGTGTGTGTGTGTGTGTGTGTAAGGGAAAGGCAAATGCCGGAATGGGGGGAGTATAGTTTGCTGTTCCAAATATGGCAACTACTTGATTGTCTTGATTTGACTTGATTAGATTTATATCCTGCCTTTCCTCCAAAATGAGATTCCAGGCATCTTACAATACAAGTTTACACAAAATAGCTAGAACAATATGAAAAGTTTTAAAAGCATTAAATAATTGATGCAAGTAAAACACATTGACATTGATTTAAAATATAATATAAACTACTACCCTTTCTCCCCATCCCTCCCTCTATTCCTTCTTCTCTCCTCTTCCTCCACCACATCCTCCTCTCCCTCCCTCCCTCCCTCCCTCCTTCCCTCCTCCTTGCATTTTGAATCTCATTGTCACATGGCCTGCTTGGATAGCCTTTTTATAAAAAAAGAAGAAAAGTCTGTGTCATTTCTAAATCAAACCCAGTTGTTCAGCTTTAAATATACATACATTTTCACCTAACACAGATGTTCAAAATCAGCATTTTGATTATTGCAGAGAGGGGCATAGCTCCATCTTATCAACATGATGTAAGAAGAAAATTCATGCAGAAACTCATTCTAGAAACTCAGAGCTCTGAGAAACTCTGCAGTGTAAGAAGGAGTATCTTAGACGTCAGTCCCGAACTCTTATCCACTTACTCCTTCCAGCTGCTGGAGTCTATAACACTTCTGCCATTTTGAGGATAGGGAAGTCTTAAGAGATGGCCTTGCTGAGGAACAGCCAATGGTTACCGGACCTGGTGCAACAAGCTCAGTAACACCTATTCACTTTCCTTCTCAGTAAGAAACTAGAAATTGGTTGTTATTATTTGACGTCGAGTTGGCTTTGGCTTACTGTGACACTAACTAGGACTCTCGGGGGTTTCTCATTCATAAAAATTGATATCTTTCCCAGGTCATAGCCTCAATTTGAAAGGAATTATCCAAGGTGTCAAACACCATTCCCCAAATAAGTCCAGTGCCTCACATAACTCCTTCAGGTTTCAAACTTGAACCTGGTTCAGGTTCAACACCCTAGTGATATGCAACCTTTGTGAATGGTGGATATTATTTTTGAATGCTGCTGTCCATAAACCTTCTGCAGAAGAAAACACAGCACAGCTGGAGAAAACGCCTAATCCAACTCATTTCTTGGTGTGCTTCTTTATTGGTGCACTTTTGGAAGTGTGCTCCCTTAGCCACCATCTAAAGTGGTACTGTCTTTTCTATAGGGAGGCAGTGGTACCACTCTATTCTGCTTTGGTCAGACCTCATCTGGAATACTGTGTCCAGTTCTAGGCACTTCATTTCAAGAAGGATATCGACAAGCTGGAGCGTGTCCAGAGGAGGGTGACCAAAATGGTGAAGGGTCTGGAAGCCATGCCTTATGAGGAGTGGCTTAGGCAGCTGGGGATGTTTAGTCTGCTGAAGAGAAGGTCAAGAGGGGATATGATAGCCATGTTCAAATATGTGAAGGGATTTCATGTCGAGGAGGGAGCAGGCTTGTTTTCCACTGCTCCAGAGACAAGGACAAGGAGCAATGGATTCAAGCTGCAGGAAAGGAGTTTCCACCTGAACCTCAGGAAGAACTTCCTGATGGTCAGAGCTGCTCAGCAGTGGAATATGCTGCCTTGGAGAGCTCCAAACCTCCTTTGGAGGTTTTTAAGTAGATGCTTGGATGGCCATCTGTTGGGAATGCTTTGATGTGGGTTCCTGCATGGCAGAGGGTTGGACTGGATGGCCCCTGGGGTCTCTTCCAACTCCATGATTCTATAGAGAGCCTGCATGATGTAGTGACCCGAGTGTTGGACTAGAAGTCCAAGAGACTAAGCTTCAAATCCCCATTCAACCATGGAAAACCACTGGGTGACCTTGGCCAAGTCCCAGTCTCTCAGCCTTTGAGGAAGGCAGTTGCAAACCTGCTCTCAATAGACTCTTTCCAAGAAAACCTAGGACAGATGATGGCATGGATTTTTTTAATGAAAAATGTTGTTTTATGTATTAGCTGATATGGTAATAAGATAAGGATCTGCCAGCAGGGGTGAGTGAATGGAATGCTGAGAAGGAGAGGTAATTGGTGGAATGTTTGAAGGGATCTGAATAACACTCTGTGAATGACAGTTGGTATAATAGAACGGTTCGAGAGTTGTGGTGTAAGTGAGTGGAGGATTAGGATTGAGAAAATTAATTAGATTTAGAAATTAATGACTGGTGTTTAAGAGTCTGCATTTGGTAAGAGAAGAGTGTGAATGAGAGTGAAATATTTGCTTTACAGTGTATTAAACTAATTGTCAGAGTCCAACTCCCAGCCTGTGCCTTTCTGCCAGCAAGGGAGGGGAGGTGAAGGTACTTGCCCAAGAGGAGGAAGAGGCAGCGGGGAGTGTCCAATACAAACAACAAGTGGAAATGCTGAGCCGAGCCAAGTCAAGGTCCAATCCAAAAGGTCCAGAAAGCTGAAGGTCCATCCAGCGGAGTCGAGGGAGCCAGAACACAAGGATCTGAGGGCTTGCATAGTAATTAGCTACAAACAAACAGCAAGCCATGCTGACAAACTTAAATAGCCACTGAAAACAGGTGTTACTCATCATTGTTCTGTCTTCTTAATCTAGCCAAAGCAACTTCCCTCTGAGCTGTTTGTTTCAGTCTCCTCCATGATTGGAGGCTAGGGGGCACACTTGAATGTAATTCCTCTAAATCACTGCTGGTTCCCTCTCCCTCTGGAGCTTGCTGGGGCAACTCTGCCTCCACTTGTCTTTCAACTGATGGAGATGTTTGCAAGCTGGTTTGGTCATCACTGGTTCTGTTTCTGGCACAATTAATTGCTCATCGACTTCAGAGCCATCACCTATCATATTAATATTCAGTTCTGTTATGGTCTACTTCTGTAAATAAAGCATTATGTTTGTGGTTTTACAGTTTTGACCTCTGGAGATGCTATATATATACAGTTGTCCCTCCACATTCACTAGGCTTGGGGCAGGACCCTCACAAAAGTGAAAAAATCACAAATACCAAAATGTGTGTGTGTATGTGTCTGTGGAAAGGGGGCTGAGGCATGGTGGGAGGAACAAACATCTAGGATCCAAACCAGGTCAGGGAAAAGAGAGGGAAGGGGGGTGAGTCATCATAATGACGAAATTCTTCCTCTCTCTTTCCCACCTCCTTCCTTGGGTATGGGGGGCATCAGGAGGGGACTTATGATGCTGAGAAATTGGGCTGCAAGCTAACCTTAGCTGGTCAGGGTGGCAGAGAAGGAGGAGGACCAAAGGTGAGTTTGTAAAGGGCTGCATGGCCTGATTGAAGCTGCCAAGAGAGAAGGTTGCCCTGGAAAAGAAGCAGTTGAGGAGGCAGAAGTTGAACAAACTTGCAAATAATCAAATCCATGAAAGTGAAACCCACAAATGTGGAGAGTCAACTCTATAAAGATTGGGTTCAGACATGGTATCTATGGTGGCAGTAGAGAACAGAGAGAGTCACTGTCCAGTGAGGGTAGAAATTGCATATTATCCCACATAGGAACCTCAAGGGCATCTAATTGTTTCTCACAGTTAGTGGCCACAGCAGCAAAACAGGAGGAGGTCCTTACATGGCTGGCTGAGGTAGGATTAATAGAAAGCCCTTAATCTTGCAATGATTGCAGTGAGGTTTGTGGAAGTCCTCACTTTTGGTGGCAGTGGAGGTTTAGGCAGAACTTCACACCTGGTGGAAAAATAGTGGGATAAGGGAGCAGAAGCCTCACAGGGTCACTGTAAGTTAGCATTGACTTGAAGACACATAACAACAATGGTAGCTGTGTATTCTACAGCTCTTCTACCACCACTTTTGCTAGTAGGTATAGAATGGACCAAGCAATGTAGATGAGAAGCAGAGCTTTGTAATGAATTCCTCTGGACAAAGCTTGAAGAGAAAGCTGTTAGATTTTTATTCCATTCTTCTCTCAAACAGATTAGGATGACATAAAAGCCTTCCTTTGCTGCCATTTTATCTGCAAAATTATCTTCCAAGTCAGCATAGACTGAGAGATGGTGACTAGTCTTGCAAGTTTCCTAACTAGATAGCTGTGCCATACTAGGAACATAGGAAGGAGATCCCCTTTATAGTAAGTGACTCTATTGAGCTATCTTCATCAGGAGTGAGAAACTTCAAATGTTTCAGGGGGCAATTTCTGTGGCTGCATGGATCTGGAAATTTCTCAAAGAAATTTTTTAAAAAAAGCAGAATTGTCTGGAAATCTGTTCCTGGAAGCTTCCAGGAGCAAAAAGACAAAAACAAACCAACAAAAATGACCCATGCTTACCAGAACAGGTTTTGCCACATAAAGTGGCATCGGGGTGTTCAAATAGGTAACTAAAGTCCACAAAAATGGGCTAGAGAGGTACATCTATCATGTGGGCCACACTTTGCCGAGCCCTAGTCTACACTGAGAGGTAATGGCTCTCCATAGATACAGACAGCCATCTTTCACAGCTGAAAGTTGTCAAGAGATGAACTTGGGACCAGCATTCTTGGGGTCACCATAAATTGAGAAGTGACTTGAATGCACATATACACAAGTCTCCTGGCTGGATGAAGATATGGATGCAGTGGAGATAGAGACTAGTCCTCTTCCTCACAACTTTCAGCATTGCCTATAGAAGTGGCCTCCCTGGCCTTTGCCCTCCCAGTCAATGTATGTGGCACGTCACATCCTCTTAATCCTCACATTCCCTGAGGATAAGCGCTGACAAAGAAAGGTCAGAGGTTGATCTAAAGTTAGAGCCATGCTGAAGGAAAAGGTATCTTTGATCAAGGAAAATTTTAGAAGCTGTAGAGTTATTAAGCTTTTAGAAATCTCAAGGAAAATCACATTTAAGCATTTTCAGAACATTTTGATCTTAACTAGAGCTTTCTACTAATACCAATAACAATCTGAAATGTAAGGGAAGGATTCAGTATGAATCATTTTTGCTTGGTGCTTGCTTGATAATTTTCCATTATAGCTTAATGGCTGATGTTTCATGTTTGGCTAAACTAGCAACTGCCAGTTGATTTGTTATATGTTGTGTGTTGTTACTGGGTAGATTTTCCAAAAATGATGCAAGTGCTGAGGTATATGTTTGCTTCAGACTGCTCAGTCAGTATGCTGGACATCTGGGCTGGCATGCTATTAAATACACTGCTGTCTTTGGTTCACTAATGCTTCCGTTCTTGAAACCAAACAAGAAGGGGAAAAAGTTTTCCCGACAGTTCTGAATTATATCTCCATCACAGAGGACAGCAAATGAAGTGCCAGACAGAATTTGATTTCAAACCGACAACCAGCTGCTCCCAGGAGAATGAGCAAATGGCAGTACATTCCCTGACAGTCTGTTTAAGGCTTCAGACAAGCTCAGCAATCTGCTGATACAACTTTTCTTTTCTCCATGGTTCAGCCAGCCGGACCTCCTGGGAGCTCTCCATGGAACCGCCTTCTACTGCTTAAAAAGATTTGGCTTGGCTTGGCTTGGTCTGGCCTGATCTGATCTGACTTGGCCTAAGCCAACCTCCCTATACTCTGTTTGGCTGCTTCTGTTTCTCCTTTCAACCCCAAGCAGAACAGAACAGCTGCAACTGTGGAACAGAAGAATCTCAGTCTAAGTTTCTCACTTTTCTATTTTAGGCTTGGTTCATCCTGAACTTTCAGGTTTGTGGGTTGTTTTTGTTTTGTTTTTGTTTATTACCAAATTGGAATTAAAATATGTATACATTTTTGCACATTTCTCTTATGTATGTATGTGCCTTTAAGTCACTGGTCCATTTATGGTGACCCCATGAATTTCATAGTATTCTCTTAGACAAGGAATACTCCAAGGTGGTTTTGCCAGTTCCTTCCTCTGAAATATAGCCTACAGCACCTGCTATCTCTTAATGCATACCATTTATGTGCAATTTTGCTTAATATGCACATTTTAAAGCAAATTGCAATGTGTGTTGATCACTAATATCCACAATTTTGTATGCACTTTTATGAGAGCTCAGTTTCAAAGGCTAACTTAGTTTCAGTGTGTTGATAGGGTCAGCCATGGTTAGTACATGGATGAGGGACTGACAAGGAGTACCAGGTACTATAGGATATACTTCAGAGGAAGGCAATGACAAATCACCTCTGAGTATTTCTTGCCTAAGGAAACCCTATGAAATTTAAGGGTCACTATAAGTTGGCAGGTATATACACACACATACACAGGTTTGAAAGTTCAAATTGAGATATACTCACATTAAAATACAAAAGAGACACATTTCTTATCTATGCTTATTTGTTTGTTTGTTTGTTTGTTTAAATATTTATATCCCCACCCCACAGCATGCAATCTTGTATTGTATGATATAGAGTGGGTCAGTATACGATAAAATGACTGTGTTACCCCAAAAGGTGGAGGACTTTGAGGTCCAACAGCAGTGCTAGCATCTCCTTAGAAACTGGTGAATTACAGCTCAAAGGAGGCTTGTGAGAGAAGGGTAATGGCAGGATCTTCTCACCTATGTATACCAGTACTAACTGTAGGACTCCAGCTGAAAGTTTAAACAGAGTGTTTTATTGGAAATTAATAGACACACACAGAAGAAACCAAGCAGTCTCACAAACCATACCAGGCTAGTGAAGGGAGAAGCAAGAAAGATTGGATAAAGAGAGATTTTCAGTGTAGAGGGTGATATTTACCAGTCCTGAAGCAGAAGTTCAAAAAGGAGTGGCTGAAACAAGGGTTTAAGGGCAGCACGAAGGAACAGGAATCTGAGGTGCAGCATGATGTCCAAAATGCTAGCAAATTTCCTGGGCTGGAGCTGGGGATTTAATTCCCCAGCTCCTGGTGTGTTAATTCCTTTCTGGCAGAGTAAACAAAAGGGGTCTGGAATGAACTGATTGTCTTACTTTGGGTGACAAAACGTCAGTGGGAGTCCTGACAGTCTCTTAATGTCTTGATTGGGCAAGGCGAATGGGGAAGGTCTCTGTAGGAAATGCTCACAGCAGGGGTGCTTGCCTGCTTCACCCGGACAGTTTTGTTTACTATTGTCTTGGTTGTCTGTATTATTGAAAGGATCATTGGAAGTCCATTCACACTAGGCTTTCCTACCTAATCCTCTTGAACTTATGACCTGGCCATGCTGAGGTCATCCTGACCTATCCTGCTCTTACAGCTACTGTCCTGTTTCCTTATGCCTTTTACAGTCATAACAGTCTAGTTTTTATATGGAAATGATATTTCTTGCCAATTTTGGTATCCTATAGGATGTGGTGTGTACAGGGTGGTAACAACTGTAACCAGTTTAAATAATATAAAACAGTAAGAAATTGTTTAAACAGACTAATACCATATTAAACAAATTGACAAAACTAAAACAAGACCTTCCCTGGCCCAAATCTAAAAGCTCTAACCACTATATCACAGTGGCCCTGTGAGACTTGTTAACAGCAGAAACATAGTATGTTGTATTTTAAAAAGTATGCCTGACATGGCAGACTGCCCAGTTTTCACTTCAGTACCGGATGCTTGATTTCTAGATGAAAACATTTGATCTAAATATGACTTTGCAGAAAAATCAGATGCTAGAAGCTTTTTGATTTGACTCCATTTCCAGAACAATGAATACCCTGCATGGTGCTATCGGCAGTACACGCACTTAGCTGAACTTCTCAAAATAGACTGACTGCCTTGGTTTGTACTGACTGCTGGTAGAAACTTCACCCTCCAAAGAGTAGTCATATGAATTCAGTCTCAGAGAATGTGGTGAATTGCATCAGACAAGCTCAACATTTCTTGGACATTGCAGCAAACCAGTGTAAATTAGATTGGAGTGCAGCCCTGTCACAGCATCCTATTACCTGGCATATTTTCTGGAGGCAAAATTCTACGAGCTGATGGAATATCCACAGCTACATTCTGGACTTGTTTGTAGGTCTCTTAGTTCATAACAGACTTGGTAGCATGTATATTCTAAGCTATTAGAGCTGGTTCTTATGTGGGCAGAGTAGATATTCCTTGTACCAGCTATGTTTCACAAAATGCTTCCCATCTCATTTGGGGCACAAACAGTGGCCATGATCCTGCATCTGGAAACATACCTACAAGATGTAGTTATTATAGTCTCCTGTTCAACCCCACCAACCCACCTTTTCTCAGCTTCTGCCTCTCCAGCACAGCAATTTTTCTGGTCACTAGAGAGTGAAAGGAGCAGTAAACAAGCATCCAGCTATTTTCCTGTGTCTGGATCCCCAGGTACCCATGGGGATCTCTGAAAGTCCTCCAGAGCCCCTGCAGATAATGTCATTGCACCAGCTATTAGGAAAAAAAAATAGCTTGACACTTGTCAGCTGCTCCTTCCACTCTTGAACAACCACGTATTGGCTGTGTTTGGGGAGCTGCAGCAAAATAAAGTTAGGTTTGGTGTGCAGTTTTGGTTGTTGCACGGTCAGTAATGAATTCAGACCTCTGCAAGTACTCAAAAAGTTATGATGATTTATGCCATCACAGTTCACCAACAGGATGCCAGCCAAAGATGGATAAGGGTATTTGTCCTCACTCGGCCCTCAACCATTCAAATCAGATTTGCTTCATGTAAGCACTGGGATTTTACACTTGAATTTTTCAGTTTGAAATCCCTTCCATCCTGAAGACATCTTGCAAAATCTAGGTGCATTGTTATCTATAAGGGAACTGAAACAACGGCTGGAATTTTGCTGGTGGCTTATGCTTATGTAAGCTCCCATTACACCAGCGTAGGTTCTTTTTAGATATTTTTCAAGGTGATATCCAGTACTTCCTTGTGCAATACCTTTGACCTAGGTGATCAGGACAAACAGAGGCTCCAGTACATAGCTCCACCCCAGCTAACTGGCTGTGGGAGTGAGACCAAGTGTCTTCTAGCTGTCCTTGAACACCTGGGAAAGAAAAAGCATGCTTCTATTCCCCTGGATTCAGAAAGACGAAAAACAGAAGGAACTGGAAACATCCAGTGAATCAGGTATAAAAGAAAGGCTGAGTCTTAGGATGTATAAAAATAGATTTATTCCTCAAATTAGCTTGACATATTTCAGCCAAGAAATGTTTGTATGGCCTCCTTCAGGAGCTGTTGAAAGAAAAGTGGGGTGAACAATACATATGCATTGATAATTATAAGGAAGGCATAGACTGAGGAAATCACAGAAATTACACATAGGCCTCAAAACAGATATAAAATGCAAATCATATACTGAACCAAATAAAATGGCATTTATTTAAAACAATGTCTGCCGGCATTCTCTTGAGCAGTTACAAATGCGCAAGTTAGACTTATTCATTTGTTCCTGCTCAGTATTCATATTTATGGTCATGGCACTATTGCCACAATCGCAAAAGCCCTCTCCCCAAAAACCCATCTTAACAGCCATCAGTCTTATCCAGAAATAGAGGTCTGTTCCACTGGCAATCAGAGCACAGTGGGATAATATTTCCAATCCCCTCTCACCACCAATCTGTAATTAAACAATCAAAAGCAGGACCCCGATCACAGCTCCTTGTCCCACTGCAGATCACTGGTGGGAGGGGACTGGAAATGTCATCCTGCTGTGCCACACTCACCAGCAGAACAGACCTCCGTTGCTTGGTGCGGTTGCTGTTAAGGCAGACTTGGGGAGCTGGGTGAGGAAACAATATGCCGTTAAGTATTCTTCACTACATCTGTAATGTAGGATCTCCGCCATTCTTTATATACTGTACTTGTAAAGCAACTAGACAGTCAAACTGCAGGAATCTCAGAGAAAATGCGACACCAAAGTTTATTCTTGGAATTTGACAGTTCTTAGGGTAGGAGGCCAAGGTTTGTACTTTTGCATTTCCTTTTTCTTTCTATCAAGTTGGTCCTAGTCACAGCAACCAGGTGATACAGAGGTAGCTTAGGGAATCAGAACTGCAGAGAGTGGGTTCAGGGTCTCGCATGGTGAAAGCTTCCTTCCTATGGTTGCCAGATTTTTCAAGCAGCAGTACTGGGCCATCCTCTCCTGTCATGAGACTTGAGGTGGGCTTCACACAGGCCTGTCTCATGCAGTCTTCAGCACAATCTCCTGAACCTGCACGGCTGATAGTAGGAAGAATGGATGCCAGCCATGCTCGCAACAGATGGATATTTGGTATGTAATGTGTGGCCATTTTGCTGCATACCAGATGCTTGGGGATCAGTCTGTTGTGAGCATAGCTGGGACCCATTCTTCCTGTTCTCACTGGAAAATTGGAGATTTGGGGCTGGTTACCCCAAAGACAAAAATATTGGCAGGCTCTTGGCCCTCTTCTGCACTGCTAGGCCCCAGGAATTTGTACTGGCTTCATTGGTAGCTTATAGCAACTTCCCCCACATCCCTGTCAGCCCTGTAGGGTAGAGCAGTAAACTCCAGGTCTGTGCTGAGATCATGGAGAGCTAGAGTATTAACCTGCACATTTCCCGAAAAGGCATCCACACAACTCACAAGTGCATATCCATGGCCAAGCAGTCATTGAGAGTAGAGCTGCACCTAGGAGCCTCTGGCTGTTCCTATGTAACTAGGAAAGAGGCAGTAGCCACCTCTCACTCACACAGCCAGTACATGTAACCTGGCAGGGAATCACACTCCAGCAATGGGCCACTGGGATTTTGACCAAAGTTGAGATCCTCAGATCTGTGCCCATAGGCTTGCAACATTCTGCATTTGCTCTCCAGATTCCAGCACTAATGGGAAGGCCAGAATCTTTGGCACTTAAGGACTGAGGCTTCCTTCTTTAAATTTCAAACTTATATAATTCTTTGTGAAATTTGTTCCTGAAGGAAGCAATGAAAAATGTTTAGCAATTTTCCTCCAATTGCAAGAAAGTCTTCAAAAATTGTAACTTTTAGAGACTGTAATTCATACATTTTTTTCCAGCCAAGAAGATAAATATGTCCGTTTACATAGAATATATGCTGAATTGTGAAGATTTTCACCATTTCAGGATTCTTTTTGTCAATACTCGAGAAACATGTTTTTCAACCTTTCCGTTAATATTTTCTAACATGCTTTCCATCTCTACTTCTGAATGGGCATGACAGGATTGCACTGCAAATTTTTGTAAAATGTAGCCTTGTTTTGATTAAATAGCCTTGATTAGAGTAGAACAGACATGTTCTCTCTCTTTCTCTCTTCCTCCCTCCCTCCCATTCTTTCCTCAGCCCTATGTAAAAATATAAGCAATGCTGGGAGTGTAAGTAACTTGTGTTCCAAGCAATCAAATGACCCTTTTTCTTTTCTTCTGGGAGAGATTAAAATCAATAGCTTTCTAGTGGATGAGCTGTCTGCTTTCTGATGCCCTGGTGGGATTACTTTCTCCGTAAGACATTGCTTCCTGCAGAGGGGATGTGTCAACAAGGATAAAGGCAATCACACTCATGAAGGAGAATGCAGGAAGGCCGTAGCGTCCATTGCAAAGTACCTGGACAATTTAGAGAGCCTAATGCACAGCTGTGGTTTCAGATGGCCTGGTTTTAAATGCTTGCTCTGGGAGGCAGTCTGCCCCAGAACAAAGGGCCTAAATTGTTAGCGGCTTGTCAAAATGGCAGCAAGTGCCTCAGCAAAACAGCACATCTCACTCTTTCGTGTTCCATTTGTTCATGAAGTGTAGCTTCTGTTGTTTCCCTCAGTGCCAACTGCTACAAAGGGATGTGAGAAGGCTTAAAGCTCTGCGAGATGCTAGACATACATCACCATGGCTGATGCTTCTTCTCACGGCCAGGTTCAATGTGGAGGAGCTACAATCCAGACAGCAGGGAAGGCCCTACCATTAAGTAGAGTGAGGTGACAACCTCAGTTGACAAATAATGGGGGACAGCTATCTCAACTGAGCCCCCTGGCCATTCTGTTCTGTGTGTCCTACAAGACCAAATCCTAAACTCGACTGCTGCCCTCAGGTAGGATTGAGGATAGTGTTCCTTTGTCATTCTTCATCAAGCAGTTCAGCCATCTTCTTTATGTAGAATGAGCAAATGGCTGCCATCTTGTCCTTTACCTTAAGTAGCAATGTATTGTTGGCCATGCCCAGCCAGCAGCTACTCTAGACCCTCTCTGAAGATTGTATTGGTTCTCTTTAAGGTTGATGTCTGTCGGTGAAGGGCTTTATACATTTGCTAGGAGAAGACCTTTTTTAAAAAAAAAAAAATCCTGGTTTACACGCAATGTGGCTTCCCCCATTTGCTAGGAAAAGACCTTTTTTAAAAAAAAAAATCCTGGTTTACGTGAAATGTGGCTTCCCCCATTGTGATAAATGACTGCCAAGGCAAACTAAGAAAAGGAAGAGGGAAAACTCGGTGAGCCTACAGTATGTTCACAGTCTTTCAAACCACTTAGAATGCACTTTAAAATACTATTCTGTTTTATTAAAAGTGTAAAACAAACTAAATAATTTAATGCATACACATGTATTTTTTTGCAAATATTTATATACCACCTCGATTTAAAAAAAAATTTTTTAGAGCAGACTATACCAATAAAACATGAAACACACAACACAAACAGAACCAAATTAGTATAACTGGTGTTTGGGTTTGGGGAAAAGGTGAAATATAAATAAAATAATAAAATAACATAGTTCTCCTCAAATATTTTGGGATTCTCCTCAAATACTTTGGGATTATAACTCACGTCATTGCCAAGCCAGCATGGCCGATGAATTTTTCTCTCAGTCTCCAGTGAGTTAAGTCACAGGATGTCAGTATCATTCTAGGCAATCTTAGGCCATTTCTACACTATACTGTTATAGTGCTATTATTCCACTTTCAGCACCCAGTGGAATTCTGGGGTTTGTAGTTTCCTGAGGCCAAAGAGCTCTCTGGGTGAGAATTCTAAATGTCCCTCCCTAAACTACAAGTCCCAGGATTCCATAGGATGTTGAAAGTGGAATAATAGCACTGGTAACACTGTAGGGCAAAAATTGCCATAGGCAGTAGTGTGGTATAAGCCCATGACTGTACCCAAAGGACAAACCAGGCAACTCTGGCTACCAATGGCTTCCATGTCAAGGGGGGCAGTGAATCTGCTTTGAATTTTAGCCTCAATAAAGGAGCTATATAAACTGCTGGATCCAGACCCCCCTCCAAAAAACAAAAAAAGACTCTTTGGAGAGTTCCCTTAAAGTTCAGACTGTCTGATCTGGTATATTTTCCTGTCTCTGCCTGACAGGTTTTTGACCAAGCAAAAACAGGCAGGGCACTCCTTTCCACTGGGATTTGTCTATTCTGGTGGTATTGGAGGAGAACCTGGGGGGAAAAAAAAGTTCCGACTAAAACCAAAACTGCATTCATGACCTTACTGACATGAAAGCCACCATGTACTACTGGCCAAGAAGTGAGCCAGAAGCTGGAACTCTACAGAATAACCCATCATGCAGGAACAAGGATGTAACTCTTTCTAATTACATTCTTAAAGGAAAGAACAACTAATTTTAGCATTTTTTTTTCCAACTTCAAGAAGTTCTTGAAGACTTTTTACATTCCAAAACCTCTTCTGTACCAAATTCATATGTGGAAATTTTGTGGGGGAAAAATAGCGTTTTCTGGTCAGAAAATAATATTTTTGCACAGATATAATATTTCCTGCACAGAAAATACTGCAGTTGGGATGTATTCCATGCAAACATTTCACATATTTTTGCACAGAAATCAGCACTGCCTGTGCAGGAAACAGCATTTTCTGTAAAAGAAATATTATTTCAGCTCAGAAATATTTTCAGGAGAGAAATTGCTGTTTCCTGTACAAAAAATGAAGTTTTCTGTGCAAAAAGCCATGTTTGAATTTTGTGCAGAATAAGTCCTGAACTGTGAAGATTCTCATTTCAATGATACTCTTTGTAGGGGTTTCCTAATACTCAAGAAACACATTTTTAAAAAATATTCTTTCCATCCCTCACAGAAAGACATCAGAGAGACCTTACTGCTCAATTGGAGCAGAAAGCCATTAATCTCCCTTCCAGCCCAGGATGGGCCAGTGGTCGACCTGGATTGGTGGAGTCAGTCCAGGGCCTGAAGATGCTTTGCTGGAAAGCTTCTACCTATAGTTCAGTGGTTCATCACATGGGGCAAACAGGTGGATCTGGCAAAAGGCTGGAGAAACCTATGACTATCCAGATTCTGATGAACTATTACTCCCCTCATTCCTTATTACAGGTTACTACAGATTAGTTAGAATCAAAGTCCAACAAGATCTAGGAGGTCGTAGGCTTCACTGCATTTATTTACTGGGTTCTGGAATAAGCTGAAGACAACTCCTCCTCAACAGTTGGTTCTTGAGGCTTAGGTTGAGTCTTAAAACCAACCTCAGGGCCTTTGATGTCCCATCATTTATCTTTTGACACTAGGGTTTCTCAGCCAGTTCCTGAAAGTACCAGTAGGTGCCACTGGGCAAAATCCAATGTTCCACTGTTGATTTCAGGACTACCACCACCACCCCACGTGTAGGCTTCTGAACCATTGAAAACCTGATCCGAGAAGTTTTTACTGCCCTCCAATGCCAGGTTTGGGAGGTAAATAGGGCTCCAATAGGTAGGAGATCACCCAAATCCTGGTTTCATTGAGTTCTGGTGTTCTACCAGCATTCTGCTGTTGGGTCATGCCCACATTCAATAAGAGAAAAACATGATACAAAGATGTGCACACTCTCCTGATATGTTCAGTAAAAATCATTATGTGTCATGGTCTAGATTTGCCTTACTTTGCTCATATTGTTTGAATCAAAAATTGCATTACTGTCAGTGTAGGGTTTTTTCTCCAAATAGGAAAGTGAAATCTGTATGTGTAATGGTTATAAAATCTTCAGACTCACTGGAGCCACTTGCCTGGAAAAACAATCCACATGGGCACATATATAGCATGTCACAGTGCTCTAAAACTTGCAGCAGTGGGGTTCATGTAAGTCCATAACAAGATAATTAGATAGGAGCTGATGCTGAATTGTGGGCTGATGAGTTGTTTGTTTACTGTCAAGTTCCTGCTGCTGGCTATTGAGAGATGTAATAGGTTTTGAGCAACATGATCTGAAAGGCCTTTGGATTTTTGATCCCTGAAGTCTCCAAGGTCAAAATATGACAACATATTTCTCAGGAGGAAGCAAAAAGCTGCACAGGGCGAGCTGCCAGTCTGTCATTAAAATTTGTCAGATTTTTTTCCCCTCACTATGATGTAGGACTGGGTCCTGCAGGGCATCATGTGACTCAGCTATGAAGAATACATGACCAATGAGAACTTTGTGCAATTCAGGCATTACTAGGGATACTTTGAAATATCAGTATCTGTTGGATTCTGATGTGAATTTTTAGGTTCTTACCAGACGAGGGACTCAGTCCAACATCCCTTCACTATAGCGTAAACATCACTTGCAGACCTACACTATGCTGAGACACGTGCATACCCCAACCTACTGTAAAATCTCCTGAAACCATTCCATGCTTATTAGTTGGAACAAAAAGCCTGTCTTAGGAGGAGCAGAAACATGGTGAAATCTGGGGGCAAAAGAAATTATAAAACATGTACTTGGACTGCCAGGGACCACGAAAACAACACACAGTTTTCAGTTTCATCGTGCCTAGTATACTGCATATCTTGTTGTCCTGGCCCTGCTCTTAGCCAAAAAAAATTATGGCACTCATTTATCATGACTCAATAATTGCTATGTATTTTCATTCCTCCAATAAACATTGCCATCCCCCAGTTCTCATCACTCTGCAGTCTATTCCTAATAGATTGTTATCAAGAATGTCATTTGGTTACCGGATCTTTGTTCTTCCATCTCCCAGCCTCAAATCCCTCTCATCTCTTCTTCTTAGAATAAAAAAGAAAAGAAATGTAGAATGCTAATTGCTTAAAAGCACATTTCCTGTAGACAGTACAAGCCTGGGCATAATGCAACTCTGCCTCTGCATTTGATAGGATTATTGAACTATTTGTGTTTATGGCAGTATTTACTCTGCAGAGAAGCCCTAATTATAAGATTGGGGGAACCATAAAGATTCATCATAAAGATTCATTCATAAAGAATCATGAATGATTCTCGCCTGCTCTGTGTTCACAGTGGCTTCTGAAGACTGCTGCAGAAATGAGGGTTGCAAGCTGACTGGGAAAAATCGCTCAGGCTCACCCTTGTGCGTGAAAGGGCATCAAACTGTAGTTATTATTTTGTTATCATTATATTTTTCATACTATAATGCGCTGTTATTATCATACTTTTGCTGCTGGGTTGGAGAGAGGGGCTTGTGGAATTTTCTGCTTCGTGAGCCAAATTAATGTTGCTCCATTGGGCGGGGTGCCCTCAAGTCATTTCTGATTTATGGTGACCCCAAGGTGAATCTATCATGGAGTTTTCTGGCTGTGAGAGTGTGCAACATACAAAAAATCCCTAAGTAAGTTTCCATGGCCAAGTGGGAAATTGTATCCCGGTCTCCGGGGTCATAGTCCAATGTTCAAATAACTACACTACACTGGCTCTCCTATTTGGGCTACCTGACTTATTTGCCGTTGCTGTTATTCACCAGTTACATTCCCTGCCTTTTCTCCAATGAGCTCAAGGTGGCACACGTGGTTCTTGTCCTTTCAAGTGTTACCCTGGCTTCCGGGGATCCCATGGGGGAGGGACACCTTGATTCACTCCAAGGATGCAAAGACTGGGGAAATCAGCAGAGCACTGGCTATAGCAAAACGAGGGGCAGGGTAACCCAGCAGAATCTTGTACCCAATTTTTACAGGGTCGGGCCAAGCAAAAAGCCAGACAATCATACCAATAAATGGATTTTATTAATAAATGTGTTCTCACACACCAACACACTCACTCACTCACACACACAAGGCCTATCGAGAAAGGAATGAAGTGAAATTTGATAAGGGATATAGCGGAGAGGGTGTAAAGGCAGTGATACTGCACCTATCCAGAAGTCTCTGGACTGGGAAGTGGTGGGAAGGACAGAGCTCAGCAACGAGAGGCAACTGAGGCGATCACTCAATTAACAGAGTGCTGGTCTGCTAGTGTGGTGGGGAGTTCTCTGAAGAGACTCTCAAAAAGGGGGACTACTTATAGGGCAGAACATACCTCAAGGGCAGGCCCTCTCCTGGGAAGAACAGTGGCCAAAATAAGAGGGAAAATGCCGCACAATTGCAGCTTGATAGCTTGCATGATTGGATCATGTAAATGGACCTCACCTTGTAGGATTTTCCAAAGTCAGCGTTGCTCAACCTGGGGAAAACCCAGTAATCCCCTCAAGTTGGCTATTCTTGGCTGAGGACCCTTTGTTCGTGTGGACGTGTGTAGCCTGAGGTCTCCTTGGGAAATGTGACTGGGGATTTTCCTGGCCTTGACCTAGGCTCAGTCGTTTGACCTATTTGTCTACACACCCACCCAGGCAACATCTCTGGCCTAGTAAATACAATTTTGATATCAATTTTATATCTCTCCAGGATGGGATATGCCAGTGGGGTAACACCACATTATTATCCTCACGACAACCTGTGAAGTGGGCCAGGCTGAGAGATAGTACCTAGTAGAAAGTCACCCAGTATGTTTTATGGCTCAGTGGACACTTGGATCTCTCAAGTTCCAGTCTAACTACCTACCCCTCCTGCTCTTTGGGTAGGAATGGATGTGCCCAGGGGTATAGCTATAAGGGGCAAACTGAGAGCAATGTCCCACATGAAGCCCCTAAATTTCTAGCATTGAAATAACATTAAACTCCAGTTGAACATTTGGAACTACAATTTAGGCGTCCAAAGTAAAAGAGCAGAAAAAGTGACAAAGGACTGCAAACACATCAAATATAAGAGTTGCTGCTGTTGTGTGCCTTGACCCCAAGATCTATCATGGGGTTTTCAGGGGCTGACAGTATGTGATGCAGCCAAAGTCACCCAGTGAACTTCCATGGCTGAACGGGGAATTGAACCTTCCTCTTCAGGGTCATAGTCCAACACTCAAAGCACTACACTGTACTGGCTTTTCATAAGAGTAGTAGGTGTAAATGATTTTCAAAGTATCATTCTCTGCAATGCAAGAATTGCATTACAGAATTCTTATTTGGAGGGCAAATCATTCCCTCCATCCAAAAAAAAAAAAAAAGCCACACCCTGGGTATGCTATTTGCAGCTGTACTCTGACACAAGGGTTTGGGAAGCTACTTTTAAAAAATAATTAGTGGATGTTTACAGTACCAGCCCACTCGACAATCTTGGATTACTTACCATTACAGGAAACCTCTACCCTTTCGACCCCTAGTTATCTGATGACTCTCTCTTATAAGCTCCATTATCTGATGACTCTATCTTATGACAAGTTCTCTTATGACAAGTTAAGGACAAGTTCCATTAATTTGATGGGGATTCAGCTCTTTCATCAGTTCTTCTTACCTGTGGAGGTTTTCTTGGGACCACTCATGTATGTGCACAGCTTGCAAAGCAAGCTGAAAGGGGGAAAAAGGGTGCCAAGCCAGCTGAGAGACTTTGCAAGCAGTGCATGCTCAGTTAGTCCCAAGCAGGCTTCTGTAGTTCTTCATGTTTGTGTTCCCTGCAGTATAGTACTTGGGTTCTGCTTTTCAACCAATTCTGTTTTCTGACAGTGCTCTGCTCCCTAACGTGTCAGATAAGTAGGGGAAGCCTGGGTATTTAGCAGTTTTAAAACTCATACTTTGCTTTCTTGCATTTCCATGAGAAAAATATCAAATACATCTCTCTCCAGGTATGACAGTGGAATGAAATCTGTTGGTTTAGAAATCAGTACATTTCCAAGCTTTGCAATGTTTCTAGGAGGAGGAAAAAGTGTGCGCTAAACTGAGATTCAGAAATGTGTATACAGTGACTGCAATAAACATATATATATTCATTTTGTACAAAATATCTGCATTCGAAAAAAGTATACAACTGATTTATATACTTTGGAAAAATATTCAAAATGAGGGGCAGGGAATGCACACACAAATATGCCTGGATTTCCAAGTGTAATAAAGCGGAGGGAAGAACCTTCTTAGCCCAATAGAGAAGAACAGAATGAGAATGCAAGTCGGATTTTGAGAAGGACAAAGAGAGTGACAGATTTTCGTATCCCTAATCCAAATAAATAAGGCAACTAAGATAAGCAAGACAAACACAGCCAAATATGGCTTCAGTGGCAGTGAGGTGATAAGTTTGATCTTTGCAAGAGCTCTCCAAGGTGCTGAATCTCTTTAGGGTTCAGCACCTTGGAGAGCTCCTGTAATATCCAGACCTCAAGAAGAATGACCACCTTGCTTGCATGGTAGGTGCCAGTACAAATCTGTACATTTTTGTTTCTCTCTGGATCACATGCTTTTTGGCAGATATGTTGAAGACAAAGAACAGCTACTTCTAAGCGCTAGGCAGGTGGGGACCTTTAAAGAGGGTTTTACTATCATGACTTCCCCCATGGAATGGCACTATTATTGCCAAGCACACTGCAGTGTTCTGTAGTAACTGAGAAGCTTTGGTTGAGCCTTCCTCCACCTACAGCCGTACAGACATGCCCAGATTAGGAAAAGAACTATACAAATCCCACATCATGTTTTATTGAATCACTTGGAGTTGGCCAAGCTTCAATCTCATATGAAGTACTTCAAATAAAACTGCAGCTGATGTGTTTTAGGAGGGTTGGATTCTGTTCTTAGTCCTGACAAGACCAGGCTTGTTGAATCAAAGGGATTCACCCACTTGTTCAATGGTAGCTAAATGGAACTTGAATCGACACTTGATTCAATGGGTCTGCTCTAGCTGGGAGTAACCAGTAGGAATCAGGTCATGGTTTCCCACATCAAACTTCAATAGACAGCAAATGTGCTGGACATTTATATATGGAAATATAGAGACATTGTGAGATCTCCTTATTTCCTCTGACATCCCCCTTCTCCTTTCTTACCTGGCCATCCTTGTTTTCTTCACTCTTCACCCCTTAACTTGCTCCATTGGTTCTATCCTTTTTCCCATATCTTGGTACTAACTCAGTGAGAAGGAATGCTTTTTCCCTTACAATATAGAATTAATTTGCAGAGCTCACTGCCACTAGACATGGTGATGGCTGGTAGATGCATACCTGGAAGGTCACCATGTCAACAAATACTGGCCTTGGTAGCTAAATGGAACTTCCACACACAGGTTCATGACCTGTTGATGGGCTTTTCAAAAACACTTGCATGGCTATTGTAAGAAAGAATATATTTTACCATTGGTTTGATTGAGGTAGATTGTTCAGTTTTAGATCAGAACTCTCATTTTGTAGTAGAATGGGAGAGATGGGGGATGTTGAGAAGCATATTCTTTTTGGGTAAGCTTTTATAAACTGCATGCAGTGGCAGAAATTCAATCCCTCCTTTCTTTTATTTCAATATGTTTCTCTCTCTGTCCAGTGGCAGAGCTTGGAGTGTGTGGAAGGGGGAGGGAGGGGGTGGGGCTATGGCACGAGCGGTGTGGCTGCAGTGCGTGGGGACGTAGCCAGGGCGCATGGGGTGTGGCTATGTCCAGGATGCCCCAGAAACATTGCCACCCAGGGTGAATCGCCCCCACGTCCCTACGTGACTGTCTTTGTCCCTTCTTCCTTGCTTAACAAGGTGCTGCAGAAGGAAGAAATTGCCCTTTCTAGAGATCTCTACTCATTACTTGCAGAGGATTTTGTGGTTAGGTTTATGGCCTCAGTTTGCCCTTCCTTGTTTTGTAGGATTGAGAGATATGGCCATTTTTTGGAGGGGATAAACTTCAGCATCTTGGGTAGTTCTTTTAAAGTTCACACTAGAACCGAAAGCACCTTCTTCTCCCCACTTGCATGGAAGCTATCCACTAACATTAAGCACCAGATCAAGTAAGGCTGCTCTGAAGCTTCCTCTCCCAGAAAAATCAGGTTGGAGGTGAAATGAACACAGCAATAAATAGATGTTTCCTATTCATTTTTGGATTTGTTCCAATCCCCTTCTCCCTAAGCTTTTTCTTCTGAGGTTGATTATACCCTCTTGGTCCTTGTTGCTTTAGAACTCTGAGAAGTAGGACATTCAACTGCTTTTGTGCAGCAGGTCTGGGGCTGCATGTTGCTATTTTCCATCAATTTTGAGTTAATTAATTCACCGCATTTCTTCCTTATTTTTATTTTTTTTTCCTTTTTGTCTGCTGCTCTCAAAGGCAGACAAGAACAAAACCTTCAAGAAGAAAAGGGTCAGTTTCTTTTCCTGTTCCAAGCACTATCTTCTGCATTTACTGACAGATATATTTTCCCCTATTATGCCTCTGTCTCTCATTCTCTCCGTCCCTCCCTCTCTCTCTCTCTCTCTCTCTCTCTCTCTCTCTCTCTCTATACACACATACACATACACATACCCTTCTCCCTCTCCCTCTCCCTCTCCCTTCCTTCCTTCCTTTTCCCCAGCCCTGGGACTTCAGGTGGCTTGCAAAAATTAAAACAGATGCAGCTAAAAGTACACATCGTACAGAAGTTAAACTATAACTAAACTATCAACAAATTAAAAGCATGTCCGTTAAAAAAAAATCTATAGACAACATGGCATGTTATCAATTAACCCTTTCCCACAGAGCAATCAGTCCTCAAAGGCCTGTTGAAATGAACAACAACAACAACAAAAAGTCTTCGCTTGTTTAGGAAGGGAATTCCAGAGCCTGGGAGCAGCCACTGAGAAGGTCCTCTCCTGCATTCCTGGCAGAAGTACCTGTAAAGGGTGGTGGGGCAGAAAGAACTATCTCCTCAGAAGATCTGAAAACATGGGCAAGCCCATATGTGGAGATGCACTCTGTCAGAGTATTTAGATCAGAATAATGATCTAGTACTTCTCAATCAAGTATGGGCAAATTTGTGAGGAACAGGGGGCAGTTTCTGTCCCCATTTAACCCCTTGAGCCATCCTGGCATGTCATCAATCCACTGGAAGTGATATCACATCACTTCCAGTTCACATTTGAGATAGTTTGTGGCTGTTTTGAGGAGGAAGAGATAACCTGCATCATTTGCATATGGTTTAGACATATTTGGGGTTTTATGGACTGAATATTTATTGGGGTAACCTAGGGGCCATAGGTAAGTTTCAGGAGGCTGACACAAAAAATGGGGCTGAGGATCACATGTGGATCACAGGCTGTACTTTCCCACCCCTATTCTAAACACTATGTGCTTATACAGCTGTCAATAGAATGTCAATAATTATGACTTTGAGTGTAAGCTTCTCTATATTTACTTAGAAGTACATCCTGTATCCAGTAATGTACTTGGATGTACTTATGTACATATGTAGTTATCCAGGTACATTGAAGTACTGCCTGAGTAATGTACTTGGATTTACCTATGATGTACTTAAACTCTCTTGCTTAAGGGATCAGGTGAGTTTCCTGCCTGTGGCCTTAACCCTCGCTTTTAAGTCTATAACTAGAGTTAGAGCCACTCAGTCAATAAAATTTGCATAAATGTTGGCTCCACAAGTTCTCATTGTTTGAAGGGATTGAGTCTAGTAGAGGTTAGAAATACTATCTAGGCTTTCACTTTCCTAGATTTAACAGCCAGATTCTACAGTGGGAGTTTGTTGCTGTTGTTGTTGTGTGCCTTCAAGTCATTTCTTACTTATGGTGACACTATCACGGGGTTTTCTGGGGCTGAAAGTGTGTGGTGTGCCCAAGGTCACCCAGTGGCCATGGCTGAGCAGGGAATCAAAACTTAGTCTTAGTCCAATGCTCAAACCACTACAAGTTGCGTTCTGTAAATCTCCACATGTCCAGTCACATATTGATTGTGCTATGTACACTATGGTGCTACGGTGTTAAAAGGCAACAGTACATGCACTCACGTGCCTCCAGTGCACATCTCATTTTCCATGACCATCTGAGTGCAGAGGCAACACGTGTGAAATCGCTTCTGCAGCCTGGAACCAAACATGGACCTTGTGCACTGGACCAAAATGTGCAGCCACCTCTGCAGGGAAACTTAGGTGTGTGCACGTAAGACACCAGTAAGATTCCACCCAAAGTCATGGCTGTGGGGTTAAGTAGGTGGATTCTATGAATTTATGAGTCTGTGAAATACCTCCAGGGCTAACACAAAGTGAAGGGGGAAGCCATGTTCTCTGTTACTCCAAAGGGTACAACCAGGTCTGACAGTTTAAAGTTACGGGAGGGTAGATGTGGATTGAACATTAGGAGGAGCTTATTGACAATAAAAGTAATTCAGTAATGGAATCAATCGCTTAGAGAGGTGTTTGGGTCTCCTACTGTGGACATTCGAAAAGAGGCCAGACAGCTACCTGTTGTGGATGTTCTAGTGGAGGATTCTACATTGATCAGAGGGTTGGACCTGATGGCATAGGAAGGCCCTTTTGAACTCTAGGATTCTATGATTCTAATTAATGGAAGAGGGTGTTTTTTTTTAAGTGTTTGCAGGAAACTTTAACCAAAAAAGAAAAAAACAATGGAAGTGCTGATTTTCTTCCCCTGAAGGGAAGAAAGGGAAAGGGAAGAAAGGGGAAAAACTAGTACGGAGTACAGAATGAAATTATTTAACAAGAAACATGAAATTAATCTAATTGTTGTGGGTGAAATCCAATTTTTTTTTACTGGATGAGGGCATTTCACTTATGCTAAGAAGCTCTCTCAAGGACTGCATTACATTTGGCCACATTTCTGAAGAATTTTCCATTGAAAATTTTGTTTTAAGGCAAGCTCATTGAATAAATGCTTTATAATTTATTAAAACATGGGGAAGACATACTACTCCAATAGGAAAACAAGCCAGCTTCAAGGCTATAGCTATGTGTTGCAGTTTCAGAATTCCCAACATATCACTTCAAAGGGCAGATTTTTTCCCCAGAAATTATTATTAGATCTGTTGGGCATAATCTGCTATGCTTTACTGAAGTGGAACTCACATCTGTATCAGTGGCATTTGTAGGAGATAAATATCTGCTTGTAGACTGCATAGACAGCTCCAGTCATTCTGGCTCGGTTGGGCTCTTTTTCTGGAGATACAGACCACTGCTGAAGAACGACGGTGCCCTAGATATCAATGAACTCCAACTCTCAATGGTCCCTGACCATTGGCCGTGATTGCTGGTGCTGGTGGAAGTTGGAGAACATTATCAGGAGAATCACAGATGATAGAGTTGAAAGAGACCACAAGGGTCATTGAGTCCAACTGACTGCCATGCAGCAAGACACAATCAAAGCTCACCCAACAGATGGCTATCCAGCTTCTATTTTAAAACTTCCAAAGAAGGTGACTACATCACACTCTGAAGCAACATATTCCACTGTCAAACTACTCTTACCGTCAGTAAGTTCTTCCTAATATTTAGGTAGAATCTCTTTTCCTGAAGTTTGAAGCTGTTGTTTCATGTCCTAGTCTCTGAAGCAGCAAAAAACAAGCTTGGTCCATCCTCCTCCATATGACATCCATTCAAATATTTACACACTGCTATCATGTCACCTCAGATTCCCCACCCCGAATAAAACTAGTTCATTGAACAGAGTTACAGGGAGCACAACAGAATACAAAGCCTGATACTGCTTTATGCGCTACTGCAATCTGCTACACTTCAGCAGACCAGCAGGTAAATTCTCCGACACAGACTATATGGTACTCAGTAGTCAACCACACTGTCCACCAATGGGAACTGGAATCAATGTGACAGGACTTCCAGTCTGCTACCAACACAACAACACAGGGCAAAATTTGAATCCCATCCTCCCCGACATGCAGCTGCCCACCCCTTGTATAGTTGCTGTTTGAGAAACAACAACAGTTTAAAGATAGTTCAAAGGCATCTCTCCATAGTAAGGAAAACTTTGGCTCCCTGACCTGTGTGTCTGTCAAGCTTGCTGTGCAGGTGCTAACTAGTGATGGGCAGTTTCAGACCCTCCACCTTCCTTTCTTGGTATTCTTTCTCTTGAAACCAAGTTAAGAGAGGACTAGGCTTGACAGGGTACTTGACAGGGCTCCAGTAACTGTAATGGTGAATAGATTGTGGAGCAAGATGAGATACTGTAAAACTCTATCAAGCAGAATGAAGGGGACTGTCCTCACTTTCCTTCCAAAGTCCAACTTCCAGCTGCCTCCATCCCTCCCAAAATGGCTCATGCCTCCCTGGTGGACAGCAAGGAAGAGGGATATGGCATGGAGGAGCTACCACCTCTGTTTTTCCCACTGGCACCTCAGCACCCCTTCTACTCTCCGCCAACAAGGCCATAGCCATGTTGGAAGGTGAAGGCTGCAGCTAAAAGACAGAGTTTGGAAGGTAGGGGCAGAGAGGTCTCTTTCCCTGATTGACAGAGGTTTCCCATACTACTTCTTGCTCCATAATCTGTTCAGGATCAAAGTTACAGGAGTCTCATCCATACACAACCTGGCAACTGTGTGGCCCTTGAATACAGGGACATTGTAAAATAAATGAAGGGGATCTATTGCTAATGCTAACCTTTTACTGTCCATAAGTATCCTGGTTCAAATGTCAGAGCCCTTGATAATTAGAAACCATTCTTTTGGGGCCTTTTCACATCACAGATTATAGTACTTTGACTCTGCTTTAACTTCCTCCTATGGAATTCTGTGTTTCTAGTTTGATGAGGCATTAGAGCTTTCTAGCAGAGCATTCTAAATGATCCTCCCTACCCAGGATCCCATAGAATGTTGCCATGACAGTTAAAGTGGTATCATAGTGCTATAACAGTTGAGTGTGAAAGGGCTGTTGGTCACTCAATACGTGGAAATGATCATGACATGTGACGATACAGACCATCTCTTTTTATTCTTCTGCCCAACAAAGCAGCTTTGTAGTTTGTTCAAGCTTTGTATTTGAACTAGGAGCTTCTTAGTGACCTCACTGCTGTTGCTGGAGAAACATTTGCACCTTCCTTGTCGGTATGGATCACAATCATGTGTACACTCCTGTTTAAAAATAGGGGAAAAGCTGGAGTGATTTTGCTGGAAGGTTCTTTCCCACTCTTTTCGGCTTTCATGCCAGATGTAACAACTACGATGCATACCTTCTTTCCTCAGAAGAGAAAATGGAGAACTACAGGGTATCTAAGCAGCAAAAGGGTAGCAAATGGCTAGATAAGAATAAACGTCCATTTAGACCAGCGGTCTGTTTCCAACTGTGGACAGTCTGGGAAGCAAAGATATAGGATGGAAACCATTTGTTCTTAGCATTTCATTTTTAAAAATTCAAATAAATCTCTTAAAAGCAATCCTAAGCCAGCAATAGTGATCTGGATTTCTTGCGAAGAAAGTGGATGTTTGCCAAAATAATATTACTGATGATATCCTCCTTGCTTCATTTTTGAAAAATCAGAACAACTGGCAACCAAGTCAGCTCTTATCTACACCTTCCCACCTCTTCATCTGCGCAGTCCCAGCTGAGGTTCCACACCAGAGAGGGACAAAGGCACTAAACGTTGCAAACAAATCAGTTGAGGTCAAAAGAGATAACAGCTCCACTTATCAGACCTCATCTTGGTGTACTTTGCCCAGTTCATTTTAAGAAGGATACAAGGCTTCTTTAAGAACCAGCATGATGTAGTGGTTTGAGTGTTTAACTTGGACTTTGGGAAACTGGGATTTGAATCCCTGCTCTGCTATGAAACCGATTGGGTGACCTTAGGCAAGTGGCACTCTCTCATCCTAAAAGGAAGGCAGTGGTCAACCTCCCCTGAATAAATCTTGCCAAGAAAACTGTAAGAAAACTGTTGGAGTCAACCTGAAGGCACACAAAAATAACAACAAAACCCTTCTTTTTCCTGGATAATTTATCCAGGATGGCTCAGTTTAATGTTGATGATTTTGCTTATCATTTGACTGAAACAAACACGAAGTCCCATGCAAACTGCACCCAGATCAAATATATTTGGTAGGGGGAATTCATAGATCAGTCTTGAATTAGCACAGATGTCTTTGAGATATCAATTTAAGTCTAAATACCCAGTTTGCTCAGAATTGGTTCATAAATGTATCTTCTAGAGTCAAAAATAAAGCCATCCAAAGTGTTTGTCAAAGAATTATCCAGTGTAGTTGATGGATGGTGTCTGAAACTTTACTTTGGTCTTTGTTTTGGTCCCATTAGATGGGACTGAAATTAGGACCCAAGCCATGTGACCCTGACGAAGGGTGAAGATCTGTATAGTGTAGCAGAAGGATAAGCAGAACAAACACTTTCAATAATAGTATAGTTTGGAATGGACTCAAGAAAAAGGGGTCAAAGATGGCTAGTAGTATGGAAAACAAGTCTGAGGAGGAAAAGTTGAAGGAATAGACCATCGTTAGGCTGGAGAATAGAAGATTTTCCAACTGCTAAACCTCCAAAGAAGGAGACTCCACCAACCTCTGAGGGTGTTTTTTTCCCTGTTGAACAGTTCTTACAGTTTTACAGTGGAATAGGTTGCCTCAGAGCATGGTGGACTCTTCTTCTTTTGGAATTCTTTAAACAGAAGTTGGATAGGCATTTTTCAGAATTATTTCAGTGGAGTATTACTGCATGCTCATAGAACCATAGAATCACAGAGTTGGAAGAAGCCACAAGGGCCATCAAGTTCAACTCCCTGCCATGCAAGAACCCACATCAAAGCACTCCCAATAGATGGCCATCCAGCCTCTGCTTAAAAACTTCCAAAGATGGAGACTCCACTGCACTCCGAGACAGCATATTCCACTGCTGAACAGCTCTGAACATCAGGAAGTTCTTCCTGAGGTTCAAGTGGAATCTCTTTTCCTGTAGTCTGAAGTGATTGCTCCTTGTCCTAGTCTCTGGAGCAGTGGAAAAGAAGCCCCTTCTCTCGTTGATATGACATCCTTTCAAATATTTAAACATGGCTACCATGTCCCCTCTTAACCTTCTCTTCTGCACACTAAACATACCCAGCTCCCTAAGCCACTCCTCATATGGCATGGCTTCCAGACCCTTCACCATCTTGGTCGCCCTCCTCTGGATACGTTCCAGCTTTTCAATATCCTTCTTGAAATGAGATGCCGAGAACTGGACAAGTATTTCAGATGAGGTCTGACCAACGCAGAATAGAGTGGTACTCAACTAAAATAATTCTGAAAAACACCCATCCAACTCCTGTTTAAAGACTTCCAACAAAGATGAGTGTTACTGCATGAGAGCCAACATGGTAGAGTGGTTTGAACATTGAATTGTGACCCTGGAGACCAGGATCTGATTTTCTCTTGGCCATGGAAGCACATTGGGCATGTCACATGGTCTCAGCCCCAGAAAACCCTATGATAGGCTTGCCTTAGGGTCACCATAAACAACTTGAAGGCATGCAACCACAACAATTACTGCCTGGCAGGGGGTTGGACTAGATAGCCCTTCCAACTCTGAGACTCTGTGATTCTATGGTTCTAAGACTGAGGGAGAAAAGACATTGTAAGACTTCTCAAGCACCTGAAGAATGGTTACTTAGAAGAGGGCAGGACTAGAAGAATAGGATTCAGTTGAATGTTACCAGAAACTTGTAGACCATAAAAGCTATTCAGCAATGGAACAAATAACTTGTCATAATAGGCTTTCCATTGCAGAAGGTCCTCAGGAAGGAGCAAACTGCTGGAGGTGATCTAAATCTGGATTTTCTCCATCTGGTAGAGGGTTGAGCTAGTTGACCTATAAAGTCTGCTTTCTTCACCCGCCCTCACCAGAACTGTCCTAGAGTTCTGGCCAAATTTTCTGCTTCTCTTCCAATGATGATGATGATGATGATGACGACGACGACAACAACAACTATGATAGCTGCTTGGGAAAGTTTTGGATGACAAATCCCAGAATCCCCAGTCAGAATGGCCATTAGCTGGAGGGTCAGGGAGCTACAGTACAAGAGTTTTGCTCTTCTTGGCCATGCTGGCTGGAGATTCAGAGAGTTTTAGTCCAGAAAAATGGTACTTAAACTATCACAACCACTTGGAAAACTTACCATTTGGATTACAATTCCCAGAGTCTCCAGGCAGTGACAATGCTGGAAAAGTAACTTTGATAGCTAGCAGGCAAGCAGATAGATAGATAGATAGATAGATAGATAGATAGATAGATAGATAGATAGATAGATAGATAGATAGATAGATAGATAGATAGATAGACAGGCAGGGAGGCAGGCAGGCAGGCAAGCAGGCAGATAAATAAGGGAAAGAGGCAGTCCTACAATGGTGGAAAGTGTGTTGTGTTCAGATGCTAATGGCACCCTACTATTTGGCGCAGTGTGGCTGGCCATTTATATAAATGACCCTCTCCATCCCAAGATGTCATGCCTAATGTTGCCAGTTATTGAATAAGAGATACTAAAAGTCCATTTTAGGAAGACAGATTACTCTCCAAAAGCAAATACAGGACAAGGAAAAGGTATTTATTTCACTCACCTGCAGGCTTCACTCTGTCAAGAGGTTGCTGTATCCTCATTTGCCCCACTTTACGGTGACAGCTTGAAACCCATCCACTTTTTCCATATATCAATCCTGGCAGAAATAAATGAATATTGGTGTACTTGAATAGCTGTGATGAGTTACAGTGTGATAAGTTTTGACCTGTGCAAAGTGCAGACTATAAGAAGCCCACCCAGGGCCATTTTTGTGCCGCCTGCAACACATAAAGGTTAAAGAAAAACATTTTTGTCCCCAAATGCTCTCTAGGGATCATAGGGAACATTTCTGCCACATTTTCCTCAGGTTAATTTGGGCCTTTTCAAAAGAGGAAGTGACTTCCATTAACAACTTAACAAAAATACTCCCATGTCCCCTAGAGGACATTTGGGGCAAAAATATTTTGTGTGGCAGTTCCAATGGGGGTGCAGCCCTCCACAGACTCCTGGGGAACTAGTGTGCCTTCTGCAATTGCCCACACCTTCTGTAAAGCCTAGCCAGTGATGGCGGTTGGCTCCATTGTCAGTGGGAACATGAATATATTCTGAGGTTTAGTCAGAACTTTAAAGATGTTCTCTAAGGTGCTGAATGCTATCTCCAGAAAAGGTTCAGCACCATGGGCAGTTCCTTTTAAGCCTGAATTAAAACTTGGGGAGGATTCACTGCCCCACTGACACAGAAGGTAATAGCCATCCTGAAACCTGGAACAAGATGCTTCCTCTCCAAGCAAATGGCTACAAACCCTTAGTAAAGTTGAGATGTTATTAGTGGGTGTTAATAACAGGGAGTGATGGGTCCCAGAACTTACAGTTCAATTTCTGTCTCTTCATTCTGTGCAAACAAGAGGAATTGTGCATTTGGAATAATATAGGCTTAACTACGATGGAATAAGAACCCCTGCCCTGTGGTTTGTTCCAGAGTGCAGAAATCTTTTGAGACTGTAACCCGCCAGCCAACAGAGACACTGAGAGTTATAGTCCAAAAACATAACTTTTCCAAGAAGAAAAAGAAGGAAAAGCAGTGACACAGTCTTCTTCCATGCTTCTCCTTCCTGGCTGGAAGACATTTTGCATAGGAAAGAGCCACACCCCTGGCACTGATTGTGAGAGTTAAGTTCATGCTTACATTACTGAAACAGTGTGGGACCAAACTGTGGAGAACTGAGTTTGGTGTTTCTGCCATTAAGTGTGGGTGAGTCCTTTTGTTTACTACAGGAATTCTTTAGCACGTAAATCAATTTCCCAAAATTATCCATGAACTCAGGATGTCTGTAATAGACTATTGCAGTGCGGTGAGTCTGCTTCTGAAGACTATTCCAAACTTCAGCTGGCTCAAAATATCACAGCCATGGCTGGCATTCACTATTGCAGTTAGACATCCTTCCCTGCTCCATATTCATTAAATGCCCCCACAGTCCACCTTAACAGCCTGCAGCATCAATGACACAAGTGAAGGAGTTCTGTTTAGCTGCTGAATAGGGTGCAAGGAGGAGGATGTTTTCAGTCCCCTCCAAACAGCAAGTGAGGCTCTGACAATCAGAAGCAGGACTCCTCTTACAATTTCTTGTAGCAACCTCCCTTGCTGGAGGGAGGAGTTTGGAAACATCATGCTCCTTGCACTCCAATCAGCAGCTGAACAGGCCTCCTCCACCCAATCCAGCAGCTGCTTGTTAAGGGGGACCTGGGGGGGGTCGGGCCAGGAGACGTTGCTTAGTTACTCCTAAGTAACTAAGTAGCAGATGTAGAATATTGACATATGTTGTTCATAGAGGACTGTCAAGGTGACCTTATCCCTCCCTCAGTTTATTACATATATTCACATATATCTCAGTGTGTCTTTGGATACAATTAAAAGGGCTAGCCCATTAGGGTTGCAATTTTAAACTCAGTTCCTTGAGAAGAAACACCAATGAACACAGAAGAATGGTAGGGTTTGCTCCTCAGTTTAGGAATGTAATATTAAAGTCCCAAATGACTTGGACGCAGGTTATCTGGACAATCATCTCTCATAAGCACTTTCCTGAACTCTAATAGCTGCAAGAGAATCTTCTTCATGCTGTTTAGATGTGAGCCAGGGCATGGCCTCTTCACTGGTGGCTCAGCACTGGCTCCATTCTTTATCTTTAGTTTGCATTACTAGCAGGGAGGTTTCTGACGAGTGAATGGCCCCGCTTCAATTTAGTAGTTCCATTGACAGAACTCTCTGCTAAGCGTCAATCTAGAGCTTCAGTTAGAGTTTTCAGCACCATGGCTAGCTCCAGGTTTCCTTAATAAAAACTGAGGCCATTTCTGCACTACACTGTTATAGTGCTATTATTCCACTTTCAACATCCTGTGGAATTCTGGGGTTTGTAGTTTAAAGAGGAGCATTTAAATTCTCAGCTAGAGAGCTCTTTGGCCTCAGTAAACTACAAACCCTAGAATTCCACAGGATGATGAAAGTGGAATAAAAGCACTATAATAGTGTAGTGCAGAAATAACCTGAAACAGTGGCTGTGACAGGCCTTTATTTCTCCTCAGCTTAGTTTGGCAGTTCTACTCTAATAAGATGTCCTGTCAATATCACTTAGCTCTGATCCCACCCTTTCATCAGAACCTTTGTGTAACAGGGCTAGGATCTAAGCATTCACTCAAAATTAAACAGCTTATTTAAGGGAGCATGTTCTCTTTATTATCAGTGATTTTAGATAACTCAGGCCAACTCAGTAGTTATAAAACAAACTGTAATATTAATTATAGTAACTGTTAAGGAAAACAGGGTGTCAGCTGTAAAAGAAGCTGAAACCAGAAGCAGACTGGGTTGCAAGGCACTGCAAAGCCCCATCTTCTAGCCAGGGAAAAATAAAGCCAGCACACAGCTTCCAGAGTCTAAATACTAAAAGGCTCTATTAAGCAGCATGTTGAAAAACACTGCAAGGCAGCTCAAGGCATGTTCACAGCATGGAAAGCTCAAAAGCAAGTACAGGCTAGCAAGTAACACAAGACATTCTCACACAGCACATTAAGTAGGCAAAATACACGGGGAAACGTCATGGGAACTCATGGGACCACAGCTGTGTTCCTCTGTGAAACTGGACGACAGGTAAAGACATAACAAACTCATATCTAACAGGCTACTGTCTCTAGCCCAGCTGCTTGACCTTGGGCCAGGCTGAGACTGAGAGTTATTTACAACTTGGTGTTGCTATCGCAGTGCAGTGAACCTGTTTAACTCTTTCCTACTGCAGCCAGCTGCGACTGCTAGACCCAGCATTCTTTAACAGTAACATTGGAAATATAGTATCTTGTTAGAGTTCATATATACTAAAGTGTTGATACATTAAATCACTCAAACTTCTGATAGACTCTGACAGTAATTCCCAGCCTTAGACACCAGTTCTCTGAGTCTTTTCCACAGCCGCTTGATCACAACTCAGCCACCCTCTCTGGCCAAGATCTCACCGAAGGCTCAAGACCCACAGAAATTTTGCCTTTTGTAGAATTTTTCTCATTCATAAGACTCTCCCATGCACACCACTGTGCTGGGTTTCATTCTTGAGGTGCTATTCCTGTTGGCCTAGCAACCTGCCATCAAGTTGCAGTGGCATTCCAGACTCCCAACGCAAGTTCAACACCATGGCCTGTTACCCAAGCCAGGCATGTGAGGACAGAGTTACAGCACAATAATATGTGACAGTTGCCCAAACAAGCAAACACATGTGTATTTATTTTTTGCCTCTCCAACTGTGGCAACTAACATCACAGCACTGTGTGCTCCCACTCCATAGATTACCAGTACTTGGGGGTGGGAGTGGGCAACAGAGACATCCTGCCATCAGCAGCAAAATTGTCCCTCTCCACAAAATTTGCTCTTAAAAAATAACACCAGACAGTTTAAAAAACAGCCAGAGCAGACACCCCTAATTTATGAGCCAAAACTCCCTTTTAATAACATTCTATGCCAATTACACCCAAACTGAACACTTGGCATTCTTCTGAAACACAAGGAAATTGTTCTCTTTTTTGGGAGGCTAGGTCAGTATGTATGTGTGCAAGCTGAGTGTGTGTGTTATTTTAAAACGATCATCTCCTTCCTAAATAAGAGAAGGAAATCTAAATATACCTCTATTTTGAACCACTGCTGACAACCAGCAACTGTTGTTGGTTTCTTCTGATTTAATAGCTCTACCTTGCAGCTAGACTCCAAAGAAGATGTGATCATTTCCACTAGAGATTTCCATTTACAATTCTGAACTCAACTAATTTTCCAGCACACCTGGCAGCACAGGGCAGACCTGGCACCATGTTGTTTTAAAATTTAAAACAATGTGGGAGATAATGAAGGGTGGAAAGAGCTATTTAAAGTACCCTCACTCTGCGTCCTATTTCTCTCTGTTCCATGCTAAGACACAAAGCGGTCCATTACTTTTCCTTTGGTAGCCAAACAGGTGGGTGGGTACTGCCAAGACTGCAGCTGGAGTGAAGCTGCTGAGAAACAATATGGAAGAAATCTTCATGCCCAGGACAAACCCAGGTTTGCAAAAGTTCAATACATCATAAAGCAAAGGAGCTGTGGGGAAAAGGCAAGGCAAAGCAAATAGTTAGAAACCCATGTTTCTCAAGTGTCTAGATATATCCAAGACTGACAAGCATCTCCGTGGTTTAAGAATTATTCTGCACCAAATTCACACATGGCTTTTTGCAGAGTATCTGCACAGAGAATAGTTATATACAGAAAATACTATTTTCTGCACAGAAAATGTGCAAAAACAAATGGGTAAACTTTGCATAGAATATCTTTCCCAGCTATGGCATTTTCTGCACGGGAATCAGCATTTTCTGTGCAGAATTTAGTTCACCTGTGATGAAATATTATTTGCTGCTGAGAAAATGCTGTTCCTCTATAGTGGGTATGGAATTCTGACTGACTAGCTATTGATTTTGAGGAAATCCCAATAGGAAGGGGAATGGAATGTATGGAATGGAGTCCTGGACAGCACCAATCCAACACTACAACATTTTGGCCCTTACCGCAGGATGACGTCCTCCCAACATGGGAATGTGAAAGAAGCGGGACCACAACAATGCTTCCACATGACGTCGCCACAGTTCCACCCTTCTCATGTCACCAGCTGGTGTGGTCACGGGGTGTTTCATTGATGGCAAAACTCTGTCAATGGCCCCCGATCGTGTGAGCTTTCCATTGCACCCTGTCATGCAATGATACACTTCCTTCCCTACTGCAGTATGGGAAGAAGGCTGGCTGCAGTATGGAAGGAAAGGACACGTCCCTCATGTTCCTTTCCACTTCAGAGAGAAGCACTGAGGACATGCTCGCATCCCAGCAGAGGTGCTGCTGGAATTGCAACCAGATGTTGCAGGAGAGCACCGTCCTATGGAAAGAGCCTTAGTTGCAGCCCCAACTTTTTGAGGTGGATTATTGACCCATCTAACCATCTACTCTGGGACTCTCTGAGGTATGAAGCAGAGGGATTAGCCAGCTCTGCTATGAAGGATCTTTCCAGTTAAGCTTTTAAATGCCATTTTCTATCTAATGAGCCTATTTCTCTCTAATGAGTCTGTGCAGCTCATGATGCTGTTTAAACCATTCCGTCGCTTGAAATGGTTGCTCAGTAGTTCATCTGCTCTGGATCTCAAATTTTATTTTAATGAGCTTTCCTCATAATATCCCCAATCTGAGGTAAGACACCTGCCCCAGATGTTGTCATCTGTATTCAACCAAGTGCAAAAAGCCAATCAGAATATCTCATTTGGAGTACAGTTCTGAAAAATAGTAATCAAAAAGTAAACTGTCAGTACTGTAATATCATTTTACAAAAGTGTGCTAAGGCCACATGTGGATACATGTCCACTTCTGATTATCATAATGCTGGGGAAAGTATAGGAAAAAGCAGCCAAAATTATAAGGATTCTGGAGTATTTTTCTTATGATTGGAGCTTTCTAGTCTAGAAAAGAAAAATGACTAAGGGAAAAGCATGATCAAGGTTGGAAAAACCTGCCAATACTGCTGTATGTCATTCGCTTAAAAAAAAAATTAAATTCTTCCCATCAAATTTAAAGCAACCACCACCACAACACATGAACCAAAACTGAATTTTCCCTGGTGGCAGGTGGTGGAATCATACTTTTCCAAATTTTGCAAGGGAGTCATTCAGTCGAAAACAAAAATGCACACAAAATCATGTGATGTTGAAGGAAGAGCAAGCCAATATCCATGTGTTAGTAAATGTAAAAATGCAGGTTCTTGAGGACATTGTTTGCAAAGGGTGTGTCACTGATATGCGAAATGGCATAGAAAAATGTCATGTAAGAGGAGAAAGGCAGACAAAAATGAGCCCAAATTTTTGTGTGAGTTTTTTTTTTTTTAACTCTTAAAGTTCAGGATGAATCAGATTTACAATTCAAAAAATTCTCAAAAGTTTGACAAACTGAATTTAAATTGATGAGAAGCTAGGAGAGATTGAAACTTAGAAGTTTGCAGTACAAAGTCACTTTTATGCCCTAACTTCTTCTACGTTTTCTGAAAGTTTTGGAAGCAGAGGTTAAGAAAAAGGGTCTAACACATTTCTACAGTTGAAGAAGTTATGCTTCTTGCCCAGTTAAATGGTTTGGAAATTAGAATTATAGAATCATGGAGTTGGAAGAGACCCCAGGGGCCATCGAGTCCAACCCTTTGCTATGCATGAGCCCACATCAAAGCATTCCCAACAGATAGCCATCCAGCCTCTGCTTAAAAACCTCCAAAGAAAGAGACTCCACCACACTCCGAGAAAGCATATTCCACTGCCGGACAGCTCTGACTGTCAGGAAGTTCTTCCTGAGGTTCAGGTGGAATCTCCTTTCCTGCAGCTTGAATCCATTGCTCCTTGTCCTAGTCTCTGGAGCGGCAGAGAACAAGCCTGCTCCCTCCTCAACATGACATCCCTTCAAATATTTAAACATGGCTATCGTGTCCCCTCTTAACCTTCTCTTCTGCAGACTAAACATGCCCATTGGTTTTGTTTTTTTAATTAACAGTTTTGGTTATCTCAGTCACATTAATAGAATAGTCTAGCTCATCGACTTGACCATGGAACACCCATAGGTTTTTTTTAAAATGGTGGAATTCAGAGCCATAATTTTCTTCTGAAAAGACCTGTTAAAAAAAGCATTTCCTTCCCTTGCCTAATTTAATCCTAGATGGGTACTCCCACGGCTTTACAAATTATTTTGTCATCCAACTGCAATAAACCATAAAACAGCAACAACTGCGATAATGACCATTTTGCAAATGTTCATTTCATTAGCATCAGTATCCTGCTGGGGAGTTGGATTTTTTTTCTGACTACCCTTAATGATGCTGTAAGAGCTCCAAGCCACTGAAAGTGCTGGATGAAGATTAATTTTAGAGAATCGCTTGTAAAACGTTGCTCTGTTACAAAGATAGTTGAGTGTTTTACTCCAGCCAAAAAGACTAGCATGTTTTTTTCCCCAAAAAAACGTACATGTGGTCATATGATACTACTGATCTGACCTATTATGTGCAGAGATAATCAACTCCTCACCAGAAAGGAGGCTCATCATCAACATATAGCTCCCTTGCAGGAATAGCTGGGCTGGTTGCCAGTCCATTTCCTGGCACAATTCACAAATGCTGGTTCTGACTTATAAAGCCTATATGGTTCAGATCTTGACAATTTGAACACCCATATGAGCCAAGTCTTATGATCTTCAAGGGAAGGTTTTCCCTCCATCCCACCACTGTCCCAGGCTTTTCTGGTGATGACCCAGTGGAAAACCTTCTTGGTGGCTGCTCCTAGGCTTTAGAATTCCCTCCTAAGGGAGGTTCAGCTTGCATCCTTTCTGCTGCCTTTTCATCAGCAGGCAAAGACTTACCTTTTTTAAATGGGCCATCAGTTTCAACTAGCCAGGGTAGACAGGCCACCAGTCAGAGGCATATCAGGGTGGGGCAAGTAGGGTACATACCCTGGGTCCCAGTGCCAGGGGGCACAAAACAGCAGTACTGGAAGCAGCAGAGGAGAAGGAGGAAGCAGCCCTGGAGACAGAGGCGCAACTTCCATGCTTACCCTAGGTGCTGTTTATGCTAGATACGCCTCTGCCACGATCTCAACTGACCAGGGCAAACAGAGAATCAGTCTCAACTGACCAGGACAGTGGGACATTCAATTAGGTGTGCTTTAAAAAAAAAAAGTTGTTTTTAATTGCTTTTTAAAAATTAAGATCTTAAAAACAGTGTTTTAATTTGATTGGTGTTTAATGATTTTTAAACTTTTGTAGTCCATATTGCTGTAGCTCTTCTGTTTTAAATTTATATGGTAAGTCCCTAAGAGTATTGTTTGGGGGATAGCAGGATATAAAACAAATAAATTTTAAAATAGATATCATTGGCCAGGAAAGACCCATAAGATCAGCTCCATGACATAAACCCATGGTAGGAGAAACCTGCAATCCTTCAAACATGAGTGTAGCTGCAGGAGAGAGAAAATTAGGGTGTAGCCCTCCCAAATAAGAATTTGTCTCTCTCAGATGAGTTTTTCCTTCAGTTCCCAGATTTCTAAGATCTGACAGCTTCTGGTCTACAAGAGTCAATGGAATTTACATCCTTGTGGACTCACCTTTCAACAATTGATTCAACAGGTCAGATGACCAATTAGTTTCAGGCAAAAATACCCTTGTCTATATCTCTTTCCCAGGTTATGGGTGTAGGGATGGAAATGTGTGTATGTGTGAAAATATGGCTTTTCCCTGGACAGATTAACCATAGACTTGTACAGTTGGAAAAGACCACAAGGGCCATCTAGTCCAACTCTCTGCCATGCAGGAATATACAGCTAAAGCACTCCTGAGAGGTGTCCATCTGACTTCCATGTAAAGATTTCCAAAGCAGTATAGTACAGCTCTGTCTATCAAACAACTCTTACATTCAAGAAGTTCTCCTTAATGCTTAGGGGACCCTCTTTTCTTGAAATCTGAATCCATTGGTTCATGCTGTAGTCTCTGGAGCAACAAAAAACAAGCTTGCTCCATCTTCTATATGACATCCCTTCAAGATATTTAAAGGTGGTCATCATATAACGTCTGAGTGTTCTCTTTTCTAAGCTAAGAATTAATATGGATCTTCCCTGCAAGAACTCTTCTTTAAAATGTGGTTAGAATTAAAATCACTAAATAAAGAATTGGGTAGCTGAGTAAGTGCTGACATGATTGAGATGTTTAACCATGGTTTGTATCTTTCTTTTCTTCTGCCAGAGCCATGTTTGACTATGACAAAAGCAAGGACAGTGGTCTCCCAAGCCAAGGACTCAGCTTCAAGTATGGAGACATCCTCCATGTTATCAATGCCTCTGATGATGAATGGTGGCAGGCAAGAAGAGTTATGCTGGAAGGGGATAGCGAAGAGATGGGCGTTATACCCAGCAAAAGGAGGTATGGTGCTAAATTTCCCCTTGATTTAGAGCATGTGTGCATTAGGGATGCGAAAAGCACTTGCAAAATGTCTCATTCTTGAAAAGAGAGGTTGTCTTGACGTGCTGGTTAACCTGTCAAAACAGTTGGCTAAGAACAGCTTCCATATCCCTCTGTTGTCACAAGGACGTATATTTTAATACATGCTCCCAGCCCAATGATTAAAGGAATTATTTACCATTCCTGGGGTTAGGATGTATACTAGAATTGGGCAAAGTCTGGCATTGGGGGCTGCAAACAAGCCCTCACAGGGCTTTTTTTTTTTTTTTTTTTTGTAATCCTTCAATCTCTCAAGACTGCTCAGACTGCTAGACCCTGATAAGTTTCTCGAAACAGCAATTCATCTTTAAAATAAGCATTCCACCCCCTCATACTGGTTAACATAAAAAAAAATCTATTTAAAAAACAGACTTTGAGCTTTTGTTGGGAGTTTTGGGAGCATTTTTTGGCAGTCTGCATGGCTCCTCGTGAGTATCAAGTGTATTCCTCTACACTGGTTCCTCCATATCAGTGCAAAGAAGCAAGAGCTCTTGCAACAGGGTTCCACGCTTATTGCTGGTTGGTGCTGCCTCTGCATCTGCTCACAGTCTTTCCTTTTTTAGTTCCTGTAAAAGGTGGGGGCAGGATGAAGGAAGCTGTATGACATTGTAGGAAACTTAATATTTCATCACACTTTGGGCAACTAATAGCACTATAACACTACACTGTTATAGTGCTATTAGTCCACTTCCAACATCCTGTGGAATCCTGGGTTTTCAGTTTAGGGAGAGGCATTTAGAATTCTCAACTAGAATTGGCCTCAGTAAACTACAAACCCCAGAATTCCACAGGATGTTGAAAGTGGAATAATAGCACTATAACAGTGTAGTGCAGAAGGGCCCTTGGTCAGTCATCACTCAGATCTCTCCAGTGCCTTTTCTCACTGTTGGTTCTGGATATTACGAGACCTGAGAAAGTCATGTCTTTTTTTTTTCCTATAGGAACAGTAGTCTAAAATCATTTGTGTATGCAAGGGAAAGTCTCTCTTGCCAATTGTGTCCCCTTTCCTCCTCCACAGTGGCAGCAAGGAGGAGGAATGGCCAAGAAACCTAGTGTCAACTGCAAGGATTGATCCACTCAAGTCCCATAGTGCTTTTTTTGTTTTGTTACGATATACCCCTAGTTGGGAGGGGGAACCCACCCTCTTGGAGGAAATAAAATGTTGCTGCTGGTGCCTGAAATTGCCACTGAATAGCATGGGAAAACAGAAGTGTCCAGTTATATTTTTTAAAAAAGGAGAACTGCAGCTATAAACATGGTAGCTATTGGTGGCATCTACCCCATCTGGAGGATCCCCAACACAGTGATTTATCACTTTCTCCTAGGAATGTAACTCTTCCCTAAGTTTCTTCTGGAAGGAAGCAATGAGTAATTTTAAGTTTCTTCCTGCTGCAAGAAAGTCTTCAAGAACCATACCATTTTTGAAGGCAGTTCAGGGTTTATTACGCACAAAATGCACACATGATTGTTTTGCATAGAAAATAGCATTTTTCTGTGCAGGAAATACTATTTCCTGTGCAGAAAATGTTCTTTTCTCTGATGTTGTTTTCTCCAGCAATCAATCACATGCACATTTTGCATAGAATAAATCCCTAACTATAGCATTTTCTGCACAGGAAACAGTATTCTCTGTACAGGCCATATTTTGTGTAGAATATGTCTTGAATGGCGAAGATTTGTATCAGTCTAGACTTCTTCTCATCAGGGTGTCTCAACATGTTTTCAACCAGTTTCTGAATATTTTCAAAGATGCTTTCCATCCCTAGTGTTTTGTTCAGATTTTGTCTCTTCATCTGCCTCTGTGTACCCTCATTCACCTTCCATCCTGTCATATTTTTCTAACCAAAAAGTTTCTCCTAACTTTATTAAGCCTAGATAGATGGGGAATTAATTGCCTTTGTGAATAAAACAAGTTTCAAGCTAAAATTGTAACTCTAAGTTCATCTTAGGATAAACAAATCTCGCTGCAAGGAAAAACAATACCACGCAGAGATATCTGCAAAGTGTGGCTTGCTTGGACATTATTATTCTGACTGTGAAGATGTTCCTGCTATTTCCAAGACAGGAAAAGAAATCAAGAAAGGGACATGTTTGTGCATATCAATTTATACCCTATCTTTATCTTTTCCCTTTGAGTTAGGAAAACATACTCAAAGCACTCACTTCAGATAAAGCTAACATACCCATTTGTACATTAAAAAGCAAGGATTAAAATCTGGAGGGATGTTGAAAAAGTTATCTTTCTTAGTGTTTCCCGTCTAAAAGGAAAACCCAGTCGAGTGGATAAACATGTCCTACTGACAACCCAGGCAGAATAACACGATGTAACATGACTTCTGTGTCCAGAAGGGGTTTTGCAATGGGCAAGATTGCTGGTTCCTTACCCTTGAACAATATTTATGAAGGACATTTCCCTCTGTAGACTTCTGGCATTTAAACAAAAAAGGGGAGGGGGTAGCCAGGCTTTTTAAGCTTGATGCATCTAGAAGCTGAACGTTCGAAGGATAATCTGGAGCACCAGTATTGGCATCTGATGTACTTGGATGGCTGCTAAAGCCCATATGCACCACAAAGGCCCAAAGCAAGTGTCCCCAGGACAACTGCATCCCATTCCCTGAGATTTTGGGGCCAAAGCATGGGACCCTTGTGATGCCATGGGGGTAGGTCCTTGTGGTGACATAGAAATAGCTCCAACAAACTTTGGGAGAGAACCAGAACTGCAAAAAAAATCCAGCTGATTCTGGAAACAGACACAAGGGGCTTTTATGTGCATAAATGGTCCAGAATCCAGGTAAACCTTGGCTTAATGGGATCATATGGCAACCAAGAAGCAGAGATAAAACATTTTCTGCTGGTATCAAAATTTGCTCCCAAGATGCACTACTGGCTGTCGTCCATGCCACAGCTCACATCCTGTGCAACTGTGCTGGGTCCTGCACTGATGCTAGACCTTGCAAAAGTCTCACCACCAATCCAAAAGGAGTTTTCTTCAGGTCCCTGTGCCACCACTGCCAGGTTTTTGCAAACAAGCATCTGTCAATTTGTGCCACTGGCCCACTACTCCTTGCCTTGCTCCAGATGACTTAGTGGGATCCATTGCATGCACCCCATTTCCCTCCCTATGCTCCTGGCTTTTTGGTGGGTCAATGCTGTGTAAAGACAACACATAAACTCATATGCACTGAACCAATAGAAAAACCTAATTATGCCAGTTAGTCCTGGTACCTGCTGGAAATAGGTGAAGAGGGGTGCCCAGGTTTAGACCAGTGAAAGTACTAGGGCTTAAATGCCACCTCAAGGTCAAGAATCATTTTTTTTAAGCTGCCCACCATTTTAAATTCTCCACCATGTCCCACAGCATCTAATATTCAACATCCAAAATCCATAAAAGAACAATATCTTTATTGGTCAACCAAAATTCAGAAAATACATCATGCAAGTTTCAAGACTTCACTGGCTTCTTCATCAGGCAAAGATGTTAAAAATCATACAGGAGAAGAAAAGTGATGATGTTAGAGTTACAGGCCTACATTTTGTCTCAGATGTTATTTCTCTTGTCAGTTAAAATGGTCTAGAGGGATATCAGTGCAGGCAGAAACCACTCCCTTTCTTGGCCATGTGGGGGTCAAGACACAAAGGGCAAAAGAAAGACAAGTAAGAATGGAGCTGAAATATTTATTATGCATCCAATATGATATCGCTCCAGAATATTGTGGAAAATGAACAAAAATGGAATCTGCTGCAATAGGGGCTGCTGTTTAAATTTCCCAGAATGCCCCAAAGCCCACAAGAGACCAAAAAAGCTTAGGTCCTTTAGAGTGAAGGTTTCGGCAGCTGAACCTGATATTGGTTTGACTGCAAAGCCCCATAACCACTTTAAAGCTGGGTCTATGTATATTAGTGGAGCAACATCACGCTACTAGATTACACCAAACTAGAATACATATAGAGTAAATTTGAGAGTATCAAACCTCCCCACTTGGATTTCGCAGAGGGACTGAGACTGAGGGAAAGGGAGACAAAGAGTAGACTTGCCAACCCAATGCAGTGTTTTAGAGATCCATTACTTACATAGTGTCAGTTTAAAGAAACGATGCATGGAGGAAAGGATCTGCAAACCAAGCCCCATAAGGAACAGGTGAGGGACCTGGGTTTGTTTAGCCTCCAGAAGCGGTGACTGAGACTTGACATGATAGTCATCTTTAAATATCTTGAAGGGCTGTCATGTGGAAGATGGAGTGAAGCTTGTTTTCTTTCTCCCAGAACACAACCCAATGGGTTTTAATACAGGAAAGGAGGTTATAAGTCAGCCTTAGGAAAAACATTTTAGTAGTAAAAGCTGTTTGACAACGGAACAGACTCTCGGTAGAGAAAATGGTGAATTCTCCTTTGGAGGTTTTTTGAATAGCAGTTGAATGACCACCTGTCAAGGATGCTTCAGTTGTGGATTACTGTTCTGGCACTAGGGTTGGACTAGATTACGCTTGAGATCACTTCCAAGTATAGAATTCTCTAATTCTGTTATTCTAGGACTTTTGGGGAGGAGTGTTGGCTCTAGGCCTCACCACTAACTCTTTGGCCATTTCTGCACTACACTGTTGTAGTGCTATTATTCCACTTTCAACATCTTATGGAATCCTGGGTTTGCAGTTTAGGGAGGGGCATTTAGAATGCTCAGCCAGAGAGCTCCTTGGCCTCAGTAAACTACAAACCCCAGAATTCCACAAGATGTTGAAAGTGGTATTACAGCACTGTAACAGTGTAATGCAGAAATGCCCTTCGTTTCTCTCTTCGCAGCAAGGAATCAGAGCTTTCCTATCCACATTCTCCTATTTTGTGCCCACCCTTAATTCTGGTTCTATGCTATGTTGTTGAAACTGCTTTTTTACATCACGTTTAGCAAACTTTAAGAGTTTTCCCAGAGTTTAGATTAGCTTAGGAAAATTCAAATTTTTCAGATTTTTTTCCCAAGAAAGCCTCAGGTTTTTTTCCAGATTAATTCAAAGTGCTCTTAAGAGAATTTGACCATCAAAACTCACCTCCCCAATCAGATGAGCTCTCGGAATGGCTGCTGTTCCTAAAGCTAAGGGAATCTTTCTCTCATAAATAATTTGGTCTACTTTCACTGAACATGGTCGGGGTACCGTAACCTGGAAACTGAGGCCATTTCAGCACTATGCTGTTATAGCGCTATGATTCAAGAAGGATATCGACAAGCTGGAATGTGTCCAGAGGAGGGTGACCAAAATGGTGAAAGGTCTAGAAGCAGAAGAATGGCTTAGGGAGCTGGGTATGTTTAGTCTGCAGAAGAGAAGGTTAAGAGGGGACATGACAGCCATGTTTAAATATTTGAAGGGATGTCATGTTGAGGAGAGAACGTGCTTGTTTTCTGCTGCTCCAGAGACTAGGGCAAGGAGCAATGGATTCAAACTACAGGTAAAGAGATTCCATTTGAACCTCAGGAAGAACTTCTTGATGGTCAGAGCTGTCTGGCAATGGAATATGCTGCCTCGGAGTGTGGTGGCATCTCCTTCTTTGGAGGTTTTTAAGCAGAGGTTGGATGGCCATCTGTTGAGAATGCTTTGATGGGTGTTCCTGCATAGCAGGGGGTTGGACTGGATGGCCCCTGGGGTCTCTTCCAACTCTATGATTCTGTGATTCCACTTTCAACATCCTGTGGAATTCTGGGGTTTGTAGCTTATTAAGGCCAAAGAGCTCTACGGCTGAGAATTCTAAATGCCGCTCACTAAACTGCAAACCCCAGGATTCAATAGTATGTTGAAAGTGGAATTATAGCACTATAACAGTGTAGTGCAGAAAGACCCTCAGTCTAGAGCAGTTTTTAAACAAACTGGTCTTCAATTGTATGCAGTGAATAAGTTAGAGTATAACATGAAGCAGCTTTCAGAGATTAACAGAGAGAGAGAGAGAACCATATTAATATTAGCCTGTAGTAATCATGAAAGGTTCTATTTAGCTGTGAGCTAATTGTCCTCAAAAGGCCCCGCTCTCCCCACCCCATTTAGGAGACTGTACAGTCTTCATTCCTCCTTCATGCCCCATTTCCCTTCTGTGATAGAATTTCATCAGCAAGTTTAAAATCAAAGGCTTTTTTCCCTGCGACTTTGAGATCACACCTTGAATACGAAAGCTGTGTTATTTCCATGTGTGCATGCCGCTTTCTCGGGAGGGGGGGAATCATTTAATTCCAAAGTTCAGTGGTAACTATAGTAACCTCAAGCTCGACACGTTGCAGCTGGCAACGTTAAGAACGAGCAAAACAAAAAAACTCTGGAAACAGATGTATTTATTTTATTGCTTCTTGAAGGGAACGTTCTCCCAGTCATTTTGTTCCACCGTAATTAACCTATAATGTTTTCATACTTGTTCCTTTGGACAAAAATAACCTGTGCCATCCTTAAGCAAGCTTTGGAAGAAGATGCTTGGTTGCTCCTGCTATGACTGTTGCTGGGTGTCTGTTTAATTTGAGCATGGTGGACATACAGCAGGTGGCCCCTGGGCCCAAGTTCGGTGGCCCTTGAAACACCATACCAGTCTCCTCAGCCCCCATTTTAAAAATGATGCCATTTTCAGGCAATTTTTTGCTTCCAAATCATGCTCAAAGCCATCCCCACCATGTATAAATACCTCCACCCCATTCCCGCACATACCATAAAGCCATGTAATACCCTCAAATATCTCTCTCTTTTTTTTCTTCTAAAATCCCTCTCAGAATGGTGACAGGATGTGATGCAATCTCATTTCTAGCACCATTTTGAGAGGGACTGCAGAAGAAAATGGGTATTTGGGCTGGTGCATCCCTCAATAAGAGACATCTGGAACGGAAATGGCACTAACTTATCCCGGGTTAAAGTTTGTATATGTGTGTCTGTTCGATCATAGAATCGTATAAAATCATAAAGCTGGAAGAGACCACATCAAGTCCAACCCCCTGCCATGCAGGAAGACACCATCAGAGCATTCCCAACAGACAGCCATCCAGCTTCTGCTTAGAATCTCTGAAGAAGGAGACTCCACTACACTCTGAGGCAGTGTATTCCAGTGTCAAGCTTCTCTTACTGTCACAAAGTCCTTCCTAATGTTTAAATGGAGACTCTTTTCCTGAAGTTTGAAGCCATTGCTCTGTGTCCTGGTCTCTGAAGCAGCGGAAAACAGGCTTACTTCATCCTCCATATGACATCCCTTCTAATATTTAAACATAGCTACCATGTCACCTCTTAACCTTCCCTTCTTCAAGCTACACATACCCAGTTCCCTAAGCTGCTTCTCATAGGGCATGGTTTCCAGTCCTTCTGCTATTTGATAGACCTCCTTTGGACATGTTCCAGCTTGTCAATACCCTTCTTGAACTGTGCCCAGACCTGGACACAGTATTCCAGGTGGCGTCTGACCAAAGCAGAATAGAATGGTACTATCACTTCCCTTGACCTAGACCTGTTGTTCTTAGCCCATTCATTGTTAACCACTTTGGTCCTCTAAGCCTCTCAATCATGGCTCAGTGTCATGCAGCCCTCCAGATGTTGTTAAACAGAGGCCAAGATCCTACATCATTGCCATATAGGCCCTTTCCACATGGGGGACGGGGAAACGGGGCAGCGCACGCAGGGACGGATCTTACCTGGAAGCGGGTTGCTCCGTCCCCGCGGGGAGCGCACGTTTGCCACTCCACATGCTGGCGAATTTCCGCGGCATTCGGCGGCGCCCAAAATGGCGGCCGGTGACTTCCGGTGGCGCTCCGCCAATCAGGGCAGTGCACCAGCCAGAAGCCCACCCCCGGGCAGCTCTGCAGGGACGCGCTAGCGCGTCCCTGCAGTTTCAAACGGGGCGCTGCAACAGGTTAGCACGCTCGCATTTTTTAAAAACCACATCAAATGTGGTTTTTAAAAACGCGCCGCGCCACCCCTTGCAGCCGCACTAGGGCGGTTTGAGGTGTGGAACCTCCACTTTTCAAACCGCCCTAGCGCACCCCACGGTGTGGACGACCTCCGGATGAGGTCGCCCTAAGCCGTTTTTTTACCCCGTGTGGAAAGGGCCATAGTATAAGTAACTGCCAGCTGAGTTATGTTCTGCTTGCATTACACAGCCCTCCAGCGAATAGCAATGTAGTACAACATATGCAGATTAACCTCATATGGAACAAAAACGTGCAATATACAGAGGTAGTGCACTAAAGGTAATACAAGAGGATAAGAATGAAGCTGGCATGTACATATCACTGGTAGGGTTACCACTTCAGGATTGTCCCAGATCCTGATATTTCTGGGCCAAAACCTGAGATGTATAGATGGCCTCAGGTGAGGCTTTAAGCATTCTGCATTAAGTGCCAACCACAGATGCTCACAGATTCTCATTCTCACATGCAGACAGCAAATATATTTTCCTGTTTGGCAGTTAAGATAGAAATCTTAGCTAAAGGGGCTGTTTCCAGATCAAGGTGAAATGATTTTTGTGATGGGGGTGAGAGATGGGTGTAAGAGCATCCACGTTTCTGTGATAGCTTGGGGTATTTTTCATCTTAAGCCAGGGAAGCTTGCCTGACACCTACATTCCCATCCTTTTGGTGTCAGTCTGAGATGTCTTCTCACAGGTCTTTTAAGAATTTGCTATTCAGGTGTTGTTGATGGCTTTAGGTACTATTGTGACCAACCTTTCTTCAGGAATTTTTCCAGCCATTCTAGGATCCCCCACCTCCCGCAACCATGCTTTATGAGAGAAAAATAATTCTAGAAGAGGGAAAAAATTAATAAAACTCTTAGGGTTTCAGAGATGGAAGTTCTTCTGCTTGGATTAGTTTCAAGTTGGTGGCAAGGAGAGGTCGTTGAGCATCCTATCACTCACTGTAGAATCATCCCTCTAGCAGTCTACAGCCTACCTAGCTTCCCACATTTTGGTTAAAGTGCAAGGGAAGACCTCATGAGCTAACTCTTCCCATGGGTCTTGTTCAGATCAAACTGCGTGGGCAGCCAGGGAGGCTGCTGAACAAGGAAGAAATTTGCAATAGTAGGAGAGGGAACATGCAGCAGCCTCATCTACCTTTCAGTGATGAGCTCAGATCAAAAAACACCACCAAAAGAAATAGCAAAGTACCCCGAGAGAAGGAGGCAATAAAACAGAAACCTATTTTGCAGAAGAAGAAAACTTTCAGGGACTGGAGGACAGGTTTCAGTAGAGCGCTAGCATAGTCTCCAGCCAATCAGGACACGTGTGTTCAAGAAACCTCACAGTGTGGTCGAGAAAGCTAATGTTATTAGTAGGGAAGTACATGTGATGAAACCTGGGGATGCAGTTAGCAGAGCAGCCGAGTAACAGAGGTTGATCTAATCTTATTGGCTCTCTGACTGAAGAACCCAGCCCTAGCCAGAGGGAGGGGCTACGTGGGAGAGACATCAAATAGCACATACATACTGGTCGTGTGGGTTCGAGTGATTATTCTTTCAATGAGTTTGATAGAGTCAGAGCATCCAGTAAACCAAAAGAGGGTTTTCTGCCAGAGGGTTAGCTTCTCAGGGGCCTAAGTGTGGGGCAGAGAAACTTCTGAATCCTCAATACCCTTTCCCCTGTGGGTTCTTTTAATAATGATTTCATTGTATTTTTCTGTAAGTACAGCCTTCATAGAGTGTTTTCTTCTGTTTTATTGGAATAACACACTACCATAGATAATCCATTCCCTTTTGGAGTAACCATTAACAAGCTTTGCCTTATTCCTCAAAGGTTGTGGGTGTTAGGGAAAGCAGGGGTATGATTAAGTGTAAGGAGGAAGCCAGGGTGTGTTAATAATATTAAAGGGGTGCTGCTTTTCCAGTGAGAGAGAAAAGAAAGCAGGCCTGGTTCATCTGTGCCCTAGGCTAGCCCAAGCCTTCCTTTCCTTTTGTACCCGCAACCTAAACACACACCCAACATGCCCTCTATGATAGCACATGCAAACAAGGAGAGGCTGCAGCAGTTTGATTTTGCCTGAGTCTATTGGGAGAGAGCATGATACAGATAGTGAAAATGGGCAGATTTTCCCTGGAGCACAATGAAGCCAATAAATTACACACCAGTGGGAGAGTCAAGATAAAGAGAAATTAATCTTTTATTCAGCCTGGGCCAAAAGAAAGGTTGACATCCGGTGGTGTTTCCACAAATCAGATGTGCCATAAAAAAGGACATTTCCACACTAGACTGTTATGATGCTATTATTCCACTTTCAACATCCTATGGAATTCTGGGGTTTGCAGTTTAGGTTGGGGCCTTTGAGGGCCCTCCCTAAAGTGCAAACCCCAGGTTCCATAGGATGTTGAAAATGGAATAATAGCACTGTAACAGTCTAGTGCAGAAATGGCCAAAGACTTTCCATAAGAAAATGAATTAGCATACTAAGTTACTTCACTTCTACATAAGATCTGGTGAGCTTCAAGTATCAGGGCATGCACCTTGGGCCTATCACGTAGTAGTCCCCCAGTGCATCAGTCACTTACCTGTTATTTTATCCAAAGTGGGGCCTGCGTACATCCCATACTCTAGGAGCTTGGCAATACTGTCTCCTTGATTATCAGTTCCATTTTCCTTGCCTATATGCCTCCCAGATAAAGGCCATTTCCGCACTACACTCTTCTAGAATGATTATTCCACTTTCAACATCCTATAGAATCCTGGGGTTGGCAGTTTAGGGAGGGGCCAGCCAGCCTCTCCCTAAACGGCAAACCCCAGGAGTCTATGGGATGTTGAAAGTGGAATAATTGCACCCTAAGAGCGTAGTGCAGAAATGGCCAAAGCTGCTGCTTCTCATGACTGGTATCCTAATTTCCAGGTGCCATTGTTAATATCAAAGCAGGCTAGTAACTCTGCAAAGGGCTGGTTTTGATTCCGTTATCTTGTTCTGCGCTGCTCCTGAGTCCCATCATTCTCAGGCTCCGAGGTTTCTCTATCAGTACTACCCCTCCTCTCCTCCTCCCCCAGGCCCCTGCAGAATTAATTGAGTGCAAACTACTTTTGCATTTGGAACTCCATTTGCAGCAATTGAAGTGAGCTGAGGACAAAGGGGGAAAGTGGAAGGAGGAAAGAGAAACTGGGATGTTTTAAAGGCAACAGAAAAGCTAGGGTAACAGAAGATTAATTGGAACTCTCTGCCAAATCGAGACAGTTGGAGGTGGTGCACTAGTTTTCATTCCTATAGTCTGCATTGTATTTTACTTTGGTAGGATTTACATATTTGGTATTTATGCTGGGCCGGCTTTTATTGTTGTATTATTGTATTCTTTGTTGCATGATTGTTATGTTTTAAATAGCTTTTTTACAATGTTTACAGAAGTCTCTTTGTAGATCGTTAAAAATATTTTGTTTGTTTCTATCTTTCTTTCTTTGCTTCTTTCTTTCTCTCTGTCTCTCCATCTCTCACCCTCTCTCTCGCTTTCTGTTTTTTTCTTTTTCTTTTTTAGGGTTGAAAGGAAAGAGAGAGCACGTTTAAAGACAGTGAAGTTTAATTCGAAACCAGGTGTAATTGATGCAAAAGGGGTACGTAAAAGTGTAACAAAAATTGTCTCAGAATGGAAGGTTTGTACTGTTGTGCATACTTCAGACTTGGCCATCATGAAAGGAAAATGTGTTTGGGTTGTATGTTCATGGTAATGAGGGAGGGGGATGAAAAACTTAAGCTAAGATACTGTTTTAGATTAAAAGCAAAAGAGGTTTTACAAACAGAAATGTGGTATTGCACTATAGAAGAGAAAATGATGTAGTGTTTCTTTAACTCCTGGTGGTCAGTAATAAACACCTAAAGGGATGTTTTGTTTAGCCTCAACAACTTGCTAAGCCGTCTATAATTTATTCCTTTAAAACATGTCTAATCTGCCTTCCCTAGAATAGCTCAAAATGCCTTACATTTTAAAAATATGCATAACATACTTGAAAGATACAATAAAGCAATCAAAGTATGTGAAGACGTCTGTTAGAAAGACAGTAGAACTCAAGGATAGGAGATGAATGGTCCTTCAGATGGCATTGGACCGCAATTGACTTCAGCCCAAGGTAGTGAGGGACCATGGGAGCTGCTATCCAACAACATGTAGAGGGGCCACATATTTCTAGTGCAAAAGCCATTCTGAAAAAAAAAGCCTTAGGCTCAACCTAAATATAAGCAGAGTTCCTTGGGTTTTTCTTGCCCTTCTTGGGTTAGGCTCAAGCCAGGCCTAGAAGAGCTGCATCTGAGCAGAAAATGGGTACACAGGGAAAGCATCAACACCTGGCATCCTTTGGCTACTGGCTTATATATGCCCTGGGTTAGATCCCCCCTGCCATATTTTTTTAGTGTTTGAAGAAATTACTTTCTATAGTTCAGTTAAGAATCCCCCATCCAGCACGGTCACAGAGCACAGTAACATAATCCATGGGGTCAGAAATCATATTATTATATCCCTAGGGTTATGAAGGACTAGACAACTGTCAAGAGGTCTTAGCAAGAATGCAGAAGGCCCAGCTCATTATTAGAGAGTCACTTTTCCAAGTAACAAAACCATCTCTTCTGTTGGAATACAACTTACACATGGCCTAGGATGAGGATATTGCATAGATACTCAAACAATGCATGTTTGAAAGAGCTGAGACATGTGAGATTCTGTTATGCACATCCACAGTTACACAGAAAATTTAACCTGGGATCCTGCCCAACCAATCTTCCAAAGCTTTTCATAAATCCATCTCTACTTTTTAAAATTATGTTTACAGCAAAGATTCAGGGGTCCTCTATCCTCCATTCCACCTTAGAAACGTGCTCATGCGCGCACGCGCGCACACACACACAATGGGAGACCTCTGTGGGCATCAGCCACCTTTTTTTCCCCAAAACCAAAGGTAACCAAAATTTTACTTTTGTTTTTGAATGAAAAGAAAAAGGTTATTCCAGGTCTCCAAACAGTGCAGAAGAAAGGCAAAAAAAACACTTCAAAAAGTACAGTCACACCCTTGGGAGGTTTCTGAATGTATTTTCTGAATGTCAATTTTTAGGCCAAAAAAAAAAAATCAGAAGTGGAACTCCAAGGGTTCTAAACTAGAGTCTATACTGGGGAAGCTTCATGCAGCCTGCACAGTTCACACCTCCAGCTTACTGTGCTGAGTCCTATGGACCTAATCCAGCATGAAAAGCATCTGGAATGCATGTCCAGTTCTGGGCAGTACAGTTCAAAAATGATATTGACCAGCTAGAATGTATCCAGAGAAGACCAAGCATAATCAAAGGTCTGGAAACCAAGAGTGACCTGGGTGTGTTTAGGGTGGAGAAGAAAAGACTGAGGTCCTTTTCTCACGCAGTTTCTTTTGCGTAAATGGGAGCGCCGGTCCGTACGATGCACTCTCATTTATGCAATGCTCACGAGCCTAACGCGAACTGCGCACGCATTTTTTTATTTTCAGCTTCAAGCCGAAAATGCTGTGCGGTCGCGCAAGGCTCCCGGGGCCCTCGCGCACTTACCTGCCCTGCGGTGCATTGGACGAGCGGGCCGGTAGTGCTTCCTGCCTCAGCACTAGCCTGCAGTTCCCAGGTTGCGCTGCGGTAGGAGGGGCGGGGTGTTCGCGCGGCGTTCACGCGACCGGCAAGCCAGCTGCGGGACGACAGAGCAGTGAAGTGAGCGCCTCGCGCAAGAGGCTGCTCGCGCGAACACCACCCCCCATCTCCGCAAAAAAGTAAGATGCAGAAAGGGCCTGAGAGAAGAATATTCATAGATGGTGATAGTCATCTGTACATATTTAAAGGGATGTCATGTAGAAGACGGAGCAGGCTAACTTTCTGTTGTTCCAGAGACTAGGGGACAAACCAGTGGATTCAAATTATAAGAAAAATATTGACTAGAATCCTCTATCTCAACCTTTCATTCTCCACATGTTTGAGACTTCAGCTCCCAGAATTCGTGAACATTAGCCATATTGGTTGAGACTTGTGGGAGTTGAAGTCCAAAACATCTGGAGGACCAAAAGATGAGAAGCAGTCCTCCACATTATGTAACTTTACATACACTTAGCTATGTAGCAGAGGCGCTAGAACATTCTCTTATTGAGGAGCAAAGATGCTCAGTGGGACACCAGCAAAAATGCCCCATTGCACATTGGGCTTTACCATTATGCATAAGCACTCGTAGACAGTGTTCTGATGCACAACAGGGCCAGTGAAAAATGACACCAACACAGATCAGTCCCATTGTGCATTGGTCCCAATAAGCATTTTGATAGCTTATCATGGCAGTCCCTTGCTGAATATGGACATTACAGAACTGCCCAATTAATGCCCACAGACACAAGTCCACTTAGAAGGAGGTAAGTCCCAAACAGGATTCTGGCCATTGTATCTAAACTTCTTCTTGATGGTAAGAGCTGTTCAACTGTGAAATAGGCTGCCTTGGGCCTCTCCTTTTATGGAGTTCTTTAAACAGAAGTTGAGTGTCCCCCTCTTGGGACTGCTTTACCATGTATATTCCTGCATGGAAAGGAGTTGGGCAAGATGGCCCTTGTGGTCCCTTCAAATTCTACCATTCACTGTGATTTTAAGAAAATTTGACCTCCAAGAAGCTGGACTCACATAAACATACCATAAAACTCTCTTCTACAGACTGTCGAGCAGGGGTCGTTGAAGTATGGCCCTGGGCCACATGAGTCCCCTCCAGGTTGTAACAGCCTGGTTAATGGGCATGATGGGAGTTGTAGTTCGACATCTAGAAGGCCACAGAAGTGAGGGGAAGGAGAGCCTTGTACACTGTTTTAAGCTTAGATCTAATAGATCTAACAGGCAGACAAATATGTGGTCTTTAGCCTGTACTACTAAACACTACAAGGCAGCAGGACATGCATGATGATGCCACTTCAGCTAGCAGTACTCCCTAACCTGGTGTCTTCTGGATGTGTTTGACTGCAGTATCCATCAGCCTCAGTTACCCTTGGTCATGCTGGTTGGGGATTTGCTGTGAGTTCTAGACCAACATAACTAGCAAGCGCCAAGTTGGGAAATGTGGCAACATGACCACTTTCTGGACAATAGATTGTTCTCCCATACAGAAACTGGACATCCTTGCTTTATCATGAATCAGAAAACAGCTGAGAGATAAATAGCATGGAGAGCGTTTAAGAGCTGAATGTCTCATTCCAAGTAATCATTCTCATCCCTTGAGCCTTTTTTCAGAGGTTTTAACAGATACCTAATCTTCCGCCAAATGACATCTTAAATGCCCGTTTCTGGTGTATCGTCAAAGCCGGCGGGAATCATTTATTCATGTTACTAATGATGCCTCGCACAAACCAAAGTCTGGCTAGAATTTAATTACCCTTTAATTTTCTGCATCGTTCTTCCTGAAACAATATCAATCTTTGTTCTTCCTACTGAAGCAATATCAAACTTAGGCACCACTAATTTCATTGCTGGTTGTGCCATTTTGGAAACGGCATTGTCAGGGATCCGAGCAGCTTTCTCCCGACACCACTCCTGGACCATTCTTCAAATTGGGTTCAAACCGTTAGAGGGTTGGAAGGGAAGATCTCCAGACTTTGTGTGAATCGGAACGTGTTCGAGGATGTGATATGTGCAAGCAGTGAGGTGAAATGAGATGTTCTTCAACCATTTCTCCATGGAGACCATGAGCTATTGGTATAAGAAAGAGTAGACCAAAGTTTGAGAGCCATATTTGAGCTCTGCAGACCTTGGAAGGCTACTCCTTCACCATGCGCCCCACATTCCTCCATCCCCACCATGGTCTATTTTAGGCCCAAGACAGGTCTTTATTTGACTGGGAGAGAAACTAGAAGCAAACCTATAGGGATGTATAAGGAAGGGTACTTTTAGTCAAAACTATAGGAGAAAAATTGAGGGGTTGATGAGCCTTGGGGGCCTCAAAATCACCTTTGGAGCCATGTGCAGCTCATGGGTTGTGTTTTTCCCACATCTAGAGTGAGGAAGAAGATTTATGAAGGATGAGCCTCCTCAAACCATCTACATTTTCCCCTCAGTAGAAGATTTCTTACAGTGGATATACAGATGCAACCAACATTTACAGATGCCATTTTTCCATTCTGAAATGTTGGCTTCAGAAAATGTCACTATTAATTCCTTTAATCAGAGATACTATTTTCTTCCTCTTGCCCTGAACCCAGGTCCCCACTGGAGTAGACCCGTTGTTGAATGGTGAAGCTACACACAGGGAAATCCCACTGAATCAGTGGATGTATTCTAGTCAAGGACTAACAATAGGATCTAGGCCATTATTTCTCCAGTCCTTCCCTCTGTTTCCTCCTTGTCCTTCCCAAAATAATAAGCTTGAGAAGTTGAAGAATTTTTAAAACAATGGATACAGTGCAAAAAGATCGCTTCACTCCCAAGTGACTTTAATGCAGATAATAGTATCTTTCCAATTAGTCACACTGACCTCAAATGATTCCCCCTGCCCACCATCTTAAAGAGAAGACAAGGAAGCAGAGAACTAGTGGTATAAATAGCAGGTGTAATTTCATCAAGCTGAAATGAAAAACTGAAATTATCACATTCAGGCTACCTATTAAGACTTTTAATTCAGCGTATTTAATAGCATTACACTTGTCTGATCATTTCAGTTTCCACTTTCCTAATTATTGGTACGCAAAGTTTTAATATCCAGACAAATAGGTAGCATCTCTTGGGCAGTGGTGTGGAAAATGGAAAGAAAATTAAAAAGAGATTTTTTTAAAAAAAAAAATTGCTGGAATGTGATACTGTCACAGCAGATGGTTCAGGTGCACTTGTGGGAGTGTCTAAGGGGCCACATGTGTTACGATGAGATATCTTCCAAGATAGTTTCATATGTGTGTACCCACACTACACAATTGTTGCATTTTGATCCCACTTTAATTGCTATGGTGCCATCATATGGAATCATTTGTAGTTTGGTGAGGTATTTAGAATTCTCTGCCCAATTGCTATGAAGCCATAGTTCAGGGAAGTGCATTAGAGAATTCTAACTCCCACATCAAACTACAAATCCCAGGATTCCAAAGGATGGAGCCCTGGCAGTTAAAATGGAATGAAACTGCTACAATTTTGCATTCTGGATGTTTAATAGCAGCTTCCAGGGACACTTTCAGTCAGAACCAAAGAGGGGGATATAATTTCTCTGTTTCTCTTTTCCCTTATTTAATCTCTTTACCTCTCTTTTCCCCAGTTTAAATCACTCACCAATCTTAGTTTCCAACTCTATGATTTTACAACTATACAACTATATCATTCTGATACCACTATAAATGTCCACCTTATGGAATCGTGCAATTTATAATTTCATGTGATGCTTAGAACTTACACCTTCTTGGCCAGAGAGTTCTAACTCTGTAGTATAGGGAAGTGTGCTAGAAAGTTCTAAGGCCCTCATCAAACTGCAGATCTCAAGATTCCATTGATTGGAATAGTGATAGTCAAGGTGGTATTAAAGTGCTATAAGTATGTAGTGGGGATATGCCCAATGGCCTAAATCCCATTGTTAGGCCCCAACAAGAATAGAAGGAATTAAATTTACCTGTCCATTGACTCACCATGAAACAATTGATCGAATGAGTCTATTCTAGTTGGAACTAACCAACAGGCCAATGTCTGCACTATCTATTAAAAGTCAAATATAGGATAGGCTGAACTTCTGTATCAAGAAATCTTGCTAAAAGATGTGGATAGAATCCTGTTGGTTGGTCCCAACTAAGACAGATGTTGAATGGTGAGTCCACTCATTAGTAAATGCAGTTTTGCACAAGCTGGGACTAATGAAAAGACTGCATCTGCATGTCTTCAGTGTGTACTTAATAAGAACTGTAACAGCTTGTCTATTATCAGGGGAATGAGTATTGCACTTAGTCAGTGCCACCATATTGAATGCCCTGCTCCAAACAGGTTGCATTTCTAAGGCCACCAGCAACTTTTCACAAAACAACTTAACCTCTGCCCTGAATTACTTGCATCCCTTTGGCAGGGCTTTATCAGAAGGGCAATGGGTTTAGTCTCATCTAGAAGCAACAGGGAAGAGACATCTGTCAATGTTTTGCCCTTTAAGTCAAAGGGGGAACTGGAAAGGTGACATTAACAAATGCTAGATTCTGTTCATCATTCAAGAACACCCTTCAACATTCAGCACCCCAGCTTTGATTGATGCCTCGTGCCCTTTCAGCTTTTAGAGAGGAGGCTGCATTTTGAAGGAACAATGACATCTGAAAGGTGACAGACAATGGAATATTCTCGGTGGCATAGAATAATATTCTGAGGCAGTGACAAGAGACTCCAGCTTCATCTGAGAGGCAGTTCTGAAATGATTCCAACATTTTCTTTCTTGCGGAGGTCAACGAAGACAAAAGGGTGATAGCTCTGGCATAAGAGAAGGAGAAAAGAGCTACACTTGATTGCACTGAAGGTGCATTGCGTCCAATACTCTGTTCGCGCAATGGCCAATCAGTTGTCCACACAAAGTCCACCAATGGTACAATGGTGCCTCTGATATTTGAGGGGACACTTGGGCATCCTGACTGTTAGTCATTGATGACCTTATCTTCCATAAATGTAACTAACCCCCTTTTAAAGCTACCCAAGATGGCAAAGTTATTTATTTATTGATTGAATATCCCACTTTTCCCCAAAAATGGGACTCAAATCAGATTGTTGTCGTGTGCCACCAAGTCATTTCCAACTTGTGGCAACTCTAAGGTGAATCCATCATGGGGTTTTCTGGGGCTGAGAGTGTGTGAGACACACCCCCAGGTCACCCAGTGGGTTTCTATGACTGAGCAGGGAATCAAATCCTGGTCTCCAGGGTCGTAGTCCAGCGCTCAAACCATTACGCTCCACTGGCTATCCCACATGCTTACAATGTATTATAAACAACACAAATTAAAAACTATATAAAACTGCAATCAAAGTATCAATAAATCAATAAAAGTATTGACATAAGTTATTTTCTTGACAATTAAATAAGTTAAAACATTAAAAATTCATTAAAAGGTTATAGACAACCATAAAACAGCACAGCACACCATTAAAAACTCATCCCAGTCATCTTCTGAAACGCTGTTTACCTGCCAATGGAAGAAGAGTAAAGAAGGAGCCATTCAACCATTGATTCAATGGGTCTACTCTGGCTCATAATGCAGGATCATAGGAGGGTTCTGGAACTCCATTTATACAGCTGTGAATTAAATATGTCCATTGCACATTGGCCAAATAAAGAAGAACCACACTTGCAAGGGAAATTACATAGATGTATGCCAGTGGAGTGTAATGGTTTGAGCATTGAACTATGACCCTAGAGACCAGGGTTTGATTCCCTGCTCAGCCATGGAAAACCACTGGGTGACCTTGGGTTTGTCACACACTCTCAGCCCCCAGAAACCTCTATGATAGGTTCGCCTTAGGGTTGCCATAAGTCAGAAATGACCTGAAGGCACACAACAAGAACAACAACAACAACAACAACAGAATTCTGGTCATGGTCACCCTTCAGAACCATCACTTCAACCCACTTTGGTCCTTGACACAGCCCTCATCAGAAACACAGCACTGGGTGAAATAGACCTTTAATCTGATATGGGAAGCGTGCCCGCCCACCAACCAGCAGTGGAGCTTGGAGTGTGTGGAGGGGGGGTGAGAAGGGGCACGGCCACAGAGTGTGGGGGCATGGCCATGGTGTGCAGGGGTGTGGCCATGGTGCATGGAGGTGTGGTCACAGTGTGCCAGGGCATGGCTACTAGCTGGGACACTTCAAAAAAATTGCTGCCCAGCCAAACTGCTCCCATCGCGCCCCCTCGCTATGCAACTGCTGCCAACTGTCTGGATATGGCAGCGACAGTCCTAAGTCATCCTGTCTTCTTGTGCATTTTGACCTGGTCTTAAAATGCCCCAATTTCTCTCTCCTCCTCTCATTTTCCCCTTTCATCTTCAGTTTACTTCAGATGCTGAAAACTGAGTTTGGAGTGCAAAAATAGTTTGTACGCAAATCAGCAAGTGGGAAAGGATCTTGCCCTTCCCTGTAGACTAGAGCAAAAGCAAGCTCCTGCAGCTTCTCCTAGCCTGCCTGGTGTTTGCTGTCTTGACTGAACTCTGGTGTTGCTTGGCCACATGCATCTGGATTTTCATCTGTGAAATGTGGGAAGGTATGAGAGTGTTCTCCTGAAACCTTAGATTCAACTGTGACCTATTTAGGAGGGCACTAACATGTGCAGACAGTCCTTGATTCGCACTTTATGTCTGTATAGAATCATTTTTTAAAATGTTGCCTGCTGTGAAAACTCCTCACACACTCGACAGGATCCTGGAAGGCCTTGACGCCCCAACCCAATTTCATGCTGTTTCTTTCTACCTGAATTGCTTTACCTCGTGCAGGAAAGCTCTCCTTTGTCGTTTCCTTTCATTCCATTGAAGACACTTGGCTTTTTCTTTTAAATGGCCTCTGCATTACAATGAGAAACGCAGAATGTGAGGAGTTCTCACAGCAGGAAACATTTTAAAAAATTACTCCAAAGTGCAAGTTAAGTGCAAGTCTGCACATGTTAGCTCCCTCCTAAGTAGGTCATGATTGAAGCTAAAGTTTCAGAAGAACACTCTTATACCCTTCCACATTTCACAGATGAAAATCCAGACACATGTAGTTAAGTATACTTAACTCAGTAACTTGTCCTGCCACACCCCAACCCAAACTTGACAAAAACATTGTTTCACCATCCTCTGCTCATGGCAGAATGGACCTTTGCCAGAACAGCTCACTAATGGAACAGTTGCAGCTGAGTAAATCTTGGTAACTGTTCCTTATTCACAATCGCTACTTAATCACAATTGTAACGCTTCTGCCGTGATCGTAACTTCCTCCCAAACAACCTCATTGCGCATCAGTTGCATGAGGAGAAGAAGGCCCATTCCACTGGTGATCAGAGCATGATTAAATGACATTTCCATCAGGTTTGGAGGGATTGGGCCAGGAGAAGTTACTTTGTAGATATGTGTACTTAAGTAGCTGATACAGAATTCTGCCTCTTGTTTCCAGAAAGAAACACACTTTTTGTGCAAAAATGGTGTGCTCTGCAGAAAAAGACACCATTTTTGCACTCAAAAAGGGTTTTTCCAGAAACTGGTTCCTGCAGACACAAAAAATGGCATTCAGTTGGTGAATTACACATGTATATGTTTCCTTACACAAGTGAGTAGATGTTTTTGGCAGATGTGTAGATGCATAACAGCTATTTTCATTCAGCTAATGAAACAGGACTTTCACATGTAGTGTCATTGCACATTACCACGCATTGAGCATTTCACTTTGTGCATTGGTTACGCATAGCACATTATCTATCAATATGCAGTGCCTCTTTGCTGTGCAGTGTTGCGTTTCTGTGATGAGGTGGCACAGTGCAACCAAAGCATACCACTGGGAGCATAAAGTTACACAGCTTCTACCTGATGTAGAATCACAGTCCACGTTTTTCCTAAACCATGGTTAGCGCCAATCAATGGGCTGGTGTTGTACATTAATTGACTGTTACTACTTAAAGCTGCTTGTGATTATTTTTTATTTGAATTCAGTATGTGCCATCAGAATTTTTTTTTAATTTAAATTTTTTTATGTATTTATTTGCTTATAGTAAAGGTCATGACTAGTCTTAAGGCCAAGGTGCTGGAGCACTCGCACTTGGATCTTCACTTGATTTAACTCAGGACCTTTCCACACTTCACTGTTATAGTGTTATTATTCCACTTTCAACTTTGTATGGACTCCTGGGCTTTGCAGTTTAGGGAGGGGCCTTTAGAATTCTCAGCCAAAGAGCCCTTGGGTCTCAGTAAACGACAAACCCCAGAATTCCACAGAATGTTGAAAGTGGAGTAATAGTACTATAACAGTGTAGTGTGGAAAGGTCTTCAGTGCTTGGAAAAGTTCCTTTTGGGACTGTTGTCTCCCTGGTCTGAATCCAGTTGCTAGTGCTTCAGTACCTAGTAAGTGTGCTTATAATTCTAGCATACAGCTGTCAGTGCAGAGATTCAAACATAACTTTTTAAAAGGTAACTCATTTGTTGTCTTTTGTAATACAATTACACTGCTATTGCACTTACTTTAAAAGGTGGCTGGAGAGGTGGTCCTCTTCTGTTTCTAGCTGTTGCTCAAGTCTCCTCCACTACCACCCCATCCCTAAGAAGCACAGAACCCTGTCTGCTGCTGCTTCCAGCACTGAAATCTAAGGCCATTTCCGCACTAGCCTGTTATAGAGCGATGATTCCACTTTCAACATCCTCTGGAATCCTGGGGTTTGCAGTTTCCCTCCCGAAACTGCAAACCCCAGGATTCCAGAGGATGTTGAAAGTGGAATCATCGCGCTATAACAGGCTAGTGCGGAAATGGCCTAAGTTGCCTTATTCACTGATGAAGAAAGTTCTAGCCCCTGTGGGAAGTGTTGCTTTTCCAGCCACACTTTTTCTTGTTACTAGATCTCACTTCCTGAATAAAACGGCATCATAGAACGATGGAATAGAATCAAAGAGTCATACAGTTAGAAGAGACCACTAGAGCCATCAAGTCCAACCCCATTCTGCCATGCAGGAATACACAATCAAAGCATTCATGATAGATGGCCTCCTCTCTTCTGGTTAAAAACCTCCAAAGAAGGAAACTCCACCACACTCTGGGGCAGCGTATTCCACTGACAAACTGCTCTTGGGAAGTTCTACCTAATGTTTAAGTGAAATTACTTTTCCTTTATCTGAATCCATTGCTCCATGTCCTAGTCTCTGGACCAGTAGAAAACAAGCTTGCTCCATCTTTAACATGAACATCCCTTCAGATGTTTAAACACGGGTGTCATGTCGTTTCTGACACTTCTCTTCTCCAGGCTAAACTGACTGTGGAATGACCTGCTAGAAGAAAACATGATGTCTGAATTTTAAAAAGTATTAAAGACCTATGTCTTCTAGCTGTTCTACCCCATTGATTTTAAACTATGAATTTTAAGCTGCTATATTCGTAAACTTAGGTAGAGCAGATGTTAACGTGTAGTGGTTGTGTTTTAATCTAGATTTAGGTGTTTAAATTATTTCTCAGTTGCCTTGTACCTTGGGGAGAGGTGGCTAAGAAATATTAATTATTATTATTATTATTATTATTATTATTATTATTATTATTATTATTATTATTATTCCCAGCTCTATAAACTACTTGTCATAGGGCATGGTTTCTAGACCTTTTACCATTTTGCTCTGCTTCCTCTGGACATGTTCCAGGTTGTCAGAAGCAGTGACCCACACATCTCTAAATGGTGCAGTTAGGAAGAGGACAGTACTCACATACACACACACGCACACCCCGGCCATCTCTGGCACTAAGGCAAGCAAGTAGTTAGAACTAGTCATTCTTTATTACAGAAGACAGTGAGTGTGGTGTGGTAATTTGTTGGTTTAGGACTCGAGGAGACCAGAGTGCGATTTTCCTCTTAGACCCGGAAACCTACCTTGGGCAAGTCACATTCTCTCAACCATACAGAGAGGCAATGGCAAACCTCTGAATAAATCTTGCCAAGAAGACTGTAAGATGGAATCAGCTTGAAGGCACATAGCAACAACGGTTCTTTATTACAGCAAGAAGCTAATGATTGGGAGGTCATCCTCTTAGCTAAAAAGTAATGTGGGTACCCCCTCATTACCAATGAAAATAACCTATTGTGGGTAACTGTGTTATTATTAACCTGTTATCTTCAAGCTCTGGGTCAAGATCCCTCTAGTGCTTTATACCATCCCAGACAGCCTCTTGTGTACCCAGTTCCAATCCTTGAACTGTGTTAACCCTGGCAAAACTTAATGCTACAGTGAGAACTGCAATGGCATTCTCTGAGTATTAGTCATGTGCGTTTGGGAAGATTCCTCACATTCTATATTTAGTCCATTTTTTTAAAAAAGACGCACACACATTTGGTAGCTGGTGAAGAATAATCGCAATGTCAAATATTAGAATGCGTAGGATCCCAAATGGGATGCATTTCTAAGCAGTGCAGAGGCTGAAGTCAAATTAAACAGTGCGAGTATGCTCAGCCGCAGTCCAGTGTGGGTGGCTCTTGCAAAGGCGGTGGAGGTGCTGGCAGTCATCTCAGAATTGCCATCCCCTTGGCTCTAATCTGGGTGTTAGGTTGTTGTTCAACTGGCACAGCAACCTTTCCTGCTGTTTATAAAGTGAGGGCTAGAAATTACTGCATAGTCATGGCAGAGTTGTTGCAATGTGTCCTTCCCCTTTAAAAGCAAAAAGGCAACACTGTTACATGGACTAATGTTTGTCCTTAGGTAATTCTTGGTGGTTGGATGATGGAAAGCACTTAAAAGAGAGGTCCAAGAGAAGGGCCCAGGTCAGGGTTAGAGAAGGTATTTTGCATGTAGACTTGGTGGGGGGCTTTCATATTACACCATTACAGCACCACGATTCCACTTTAATTGCCATGGCTGTACCATAAGAGACCCTGGGCTTTGTAGTTCAGTGAGGCCCTGAGTTCTCTGGCTGAGAATTCTCAACACCCTTCCCTAATCCTGCAGATCCCAGGATTCCATAGGCTGTTGCCGTGGCAGTTGAAGTGGAATCATAATGCTGTAACTCTGTAGTATGGAAGGGCCTGGGGTGGTTATCATACAGCCCACCAGATGTTGGAGTACAAGTCCCAGAAGCTCTAGTCAGCATAGTCCATGGTGAGGAATGCTGGGAGTAGTGGTGACTGATGTCTCCAATTTCAGTGGAGGCAGGGAATCTGCTCTGGATTTTAGTCTTAGCTGTTTAAAAAGCTGTCCAAGTTTCTGGACATACTTTGGTGAGAGGGATCAGCACCTTGGGTAGATCTTTTAAAGTCCAGACTAGATCCAGTGCAGATTCACCATCCCACAGATTTAGGAGCCACTAGCTACCACTGGCCAGGAGTTGCAATCCAGCAACATCTAGAGGGCTCAATGACTCTCACCTCTCATGTAGGAGTGCATATAATACAGGATTGGGCATTTGTCTAGGAATGTGGAACCATACTTCCCCTCTCCAACTCACGGTGGGTCTCATCCTGCCACTGTCAGGCCACCAGAGTGGAAAAAGACAGGTCGTTTCCACCCTACACTGTTATAGTGATATTCCACTTTCATCCTCCTACGGAATCCTGGGATTTGCAGTTTAGGGAGGGGCATTTAAAATTCTCGGTCAGAAAGCTCTTTGGCCTCAGTCAACTACAAAACCCAAAATTCCACAGGATGTTGGATGTGGAATAATATCACTATAACAATGTAGAGCAGAAATGACCTGTCTTTTTCCACTCTGGAGGCCTGACAGTGGCAGGATGACCCACAGTGAGTTGGACAGGGGAAGTATGGTTCCACATTCCTAGACAAATGCCCAATCCTGTGTTATATGCACTGGCTGGAATCCTGTTAGTATCTTACATGTGACTAACATCCCTTCAATGGATGGTTGTACTTTTCGGCCATTGTATAATATAAGTGTTTGGTTCATGGCTGCAAAGTGGAGTTCCAGAACCATAAGCATTTCACACATACTTAGATTCTATTGTTAGTCCAGAGTAGAGTAGAGCCTCTGAATTAATGGAGTTTACTTCCATATTGGAGCCAACATGGTGGAGAGGTTTGAACGTTGGACTAGAATTCTGGAGACCAGGGTTCAAATCTCCACTCAGCCATGAAAGCCCACTGGGTGACCTTGGGCAAGTCACACCCTCTCAGCCTCAGAGAAGGGCAATGGCAAAAATCCTTTGAACAAATCTTGCCAAGACAATCCCACAATAGGTTCATCTTAGGGCTGCCATAAGTCAGAAATGACTTGAAGGCACACCACAACAAGAAGTTACATATTGACTCACTGTCCAGCAATTGATTCAAGAAGTCTACTGCGCTGAGATTAACCAATAGGATACCAGCCATGCAGTTACACATTCTTGGATGGTATGTAACTGTAGGTTAGCACTCTTAATGTATCCTCTGATGATATCAGTAATGCAGTGTGCAGATGGGGTAGATATATGAATATAGATTTACACTACACAAGCAGAATACAGGTATTTAATATATACAACAATGTAGGGTATTAACAAGACAAACAGTAAATAAACAGGCAAAGAAATGGTAGTATCTAATCTAATACTAGATTAAACTAAACTACAACTAAACTTAAAGGGGGCCAAAAGTACATACAAACGACTTCTGACTCACCAGCTTTTGGTTCTAAGATAATCTACAAAATATATTTCTCCTAGTGTATCTATCATTATCACACCAAAGTTTCTGAAAATCTTAAGGCAAGTACCTGTCAAGTTAACTCATATTTTCTAGGTCATATGTTTTATCTGGTCAAGATGAATGGGGTGGGGAAAGGACTCCAGAAACCAGTTCCATTTTAAATTATAGCTTGGCATACAACTTGAAAATATTATTTTGAAAAAATAATCTGCAGAAACGGTTTTTTATGTGATCTCTTATGACAGCAATATGTTGTGATAGTTTAAAAACAAGCTGTTGACTGGAAACAAAGTCTTTGAATTTCCCCCAGAGAGCTGGAAAGTGAATTACTCCCAAGATTATCACAGCAGAGAGTCCACCACAACTAAAAAGAAAACAGTATTTAACTTAAAAGAAAAACCTCTGAAGTACTAAAGATAAATATAGTTTTAAAAGTAAACATTTATTATAGCCTTAGAACATACAGAACAGGGTTTTTAAAAAGACTTTCTCAAACTACTCTAGGCAGGTGGATAGATGATTGATAAGATATGGATGGATTGATCGATGAATGGATGAGAGCAAGACCGAGAGAGAGAGAGAATGTCCATGCCTGGGCTGGGCTGGCAACCAAGAGAAGCTGATAATACAGGTCAAGAAGCAATTAGTCAGTTTACTTTAGAAACAATATTACAAATGAGAAGCAAATAATGATCCCAGCAGTGTCCATAAACCAACAGCAGGCGATGTAAACACAGGTCAAAACAGCAGAATAACAGGCAAGGGAAGCTAACAGAAGCATGCATGTGAGAATGGTCAGTTAATTGCTGACAAAAGCTAAAGGGGAAAGGCTCAGTTCTTATAGATTCCAAGGTCAGCACAGCCCGATTAATTGGTGCTTGGCACAAATTCGCTGGGAGTGAAGCAGGAGACCCTGTTGGTGTCTACGCTGGGCAAAAGTAGGTATGGATAGATCTGTGTCAGAATGGGTAGAGCTCCCTGCTGGGGCTGACACTTCTGTCCCTGGGAGGGGTGGTAGTACTATCTGCTCTGCAGGTTCTGCTGTAGCAGTCTCTGTGCCAGGGCTCAGAGCAGGTTCTTCTGCCTCAGACTCTGAGTCTAGGTCCTGGAAGCCCATGACAGAGAGAGAGTTTAGAAGAGAAATGTGTGTCCATGCCTACATAGCCCTGCTCAAGCATTATGATGCTTTCTTGAATATGGGTGAGGAGGTGCACCTAATCTCTCATCACTCTGCCATTGCTTTTCTCATGTGGAATGTGATGTGCCTGAAGAGGAGACATTCATGTTCCAGTGAAGACTTTTCCCACAAGAAAGAACCTTGATTTTCCAGGCTTATGGTTATGGCTGATACTTCCCAAGTCATTGGACAGAAAATCTATTCCACTTTAGCATCTAGACCTTTTCAAGAGCTGTCCAAGGTGCTGAATTGATTTTGGAGCCTCAGCTCCTTAGATAATTCCTTCAAAGTCTGAACTCAAACCTAGAGTGGATTCACTGCTCCATTTTGATGGACGCCAACACTGCTATGGCTGGACTGCACCCAGAGCCTCTGTGCAAACAGGAAGCTCTACTCTTTGGCCACATTATTTTCCATATGATAGAAGCTGCTCCCATGTTGAAGAAACTGTGGTGAGTAATGCCTAGCCCAAACCTACATGCCTTCAGAGGGCAATAAAGGTAGAGACAGATACCTGGTGTGTTACTTTGCATCCTTTCTATAAATTGAACTGTTGGTTCCTCATCCATAGATGGATGCTCTTAGACTTGACTTCATTTTCTCCCACACCTCCCACACTTCTCCCCATCTCTTTCTTAATCATGTAGCCAATGGTAGAAGAATCTATCTTTCTTCTCTCCCAGATATTGTCATTCACTCTAATCAAACTTTCTTTTACTAAAGACGGTCTCTTGTTGGTAATTTCAGAAAACAGCTTCTGTATAGGCTAACAATGTATGCACTTTATTTGTCAGTGCAACATAAGCACATGGGCAGAAGAATCCTATGGGGCAAACAGAAAACACAGCTGAGTGGGAGAGCCAACCTTTTCCACAGGGCCATACTGACTTGAGAATTCTGGGTGTTGTAATGCAACACATAACATTTCCAAGCTCTGGGGTTTTTCTGTTTGTTGTTCGTTTGTTTTTAGCCCGCTGAATATTCACAGCCTCTCCTGGACATTAATGTGAGCCCAGAAGAGTAAAGCAAATGGTTAGAGTTAGAGTTAGGGTTTAAGGGTCAGGGTTACGGTTAGAGTCACAGTTAGGGTTAGGGTTGGGGTTAGGGTTTTGGTTAGGATTAGGGTTAGATGTAGGGTTAGGGTTTGAGGGTTAGGATTAGGTTTAAGGTAAAGATTTGGGTTAGGATTAGAGTGCTAGGGTTATGATTAGCATTAAGGTTGGGGTTTGGGTTAGGGTTTAGGATTAGGTTTCAGGTTTAGGGCTGGGTTTTACAGTTAGGGTTAGGGGTTAAGATTAGGGTTTGGGGATAGGGTTTTGACTGCAGTTAAGGTTTGAGGGTAGGGTTAGAGTTTTAGGATTAAAGTTAGAGTTAAGGTTTAAGTGTCAGGATTAGGGTTTTAGGGTTTGGAATGGGGTTGGGGGTTGGGGTTGGAGTGAGAGTGAGAGTTAGGGTTTTAGGGATACAGTTAGGGTTAGGGCAATGGTTTTAGGGTTAGGCTTAGGAGGTTAGGGTTCTGGGTTTACAGAACAGAAAGGGGCATTTTTTTTTCCTTTGTTGAAAACTTCAAAAAGAAAGTTCAAATGATTCCAGTGGGAGTCATGGTTGAAATAGGATTTCAGAAGTGGAGTTTAACCAGACCCTGGAAATTTTATTTTTGGACTACAGCCCCCAGAATACTTCCTTTTTGCTCTCCCCAGTGTCAAAACTGATTTCAGAAGAGTATTAACTGCAAGACTTTCTACAGACTATTCACAGAAGAATTTTATCAGGTCAGATTTCTTTCTCCAAAGGTTGTACTTCCCTCTCCACACACACACTCACACCCAGCATAGAAACAAATATTGTGGCTCAGGCTGGTTTTTTTTTTCTATTGTGCAGCTTGAATACAAAAATGTGCAATTGGAAAAAATGTGCTGTTGGAATGCTAATAGATGTGCATTTGGAAAAATGTGGGAAAGCAGACACCTGCATATGAGATGGGGAGTCTGGAATCAACATTTATAATAGCTGGAGAATGCAGAAACCCTTCGAGAAACTATGAAAGTGCTCAAAAAGACCAGTGTTTGAAAGACTTTTGACAACACAAGTCTGATGGGGCAGGAGGAATAAATGAATAACTCTGTTGCTGAATCAAAGCAGATGCATAAATGAATTTCCACTAGATAGTAGGTAATGGAGAAATCATGACTTGTACAAGGTGTATGCAAGCAGCAAAGCACACTCTGTGGTTAGCTCTATTTATCTTTCCTCTTGTAGGGTGGGGTGCCTGATGGAACACTCAACCAATCTGTTTTTTAAAAAAAGAAGAAGAAGAAGAAGAAGAATTGGGGGCTAAGGGTGACTTTTAGCAATGCAATAGTTCCATTGCGCTTGTCAGGTCAAAGTAACTTTCAAATAAGGCTTTGTTTAGAGAATCTGCTCCTCGGCGCCAGGATCAATATTCGGTCTTCTACATGTTTGTGTCTTTTTGTCATGTATTAAAGCCAAAGAAGACGGTGTTGTGAATAAGGAAAATTGGAAGTGACAAGAAACAAAGGGAAACACTTTATTGTCTTGCTGCAGAAACTGAAAGGGGAAAAAACAATGCATGAGCAAAGAATGAAGATCCTTTATATGTCTGTAGCTTATTCAGAGCTCTGTGTACAAATGAGTCAGCCCCAGATCTTCCTTGGGCAGTGATGGAAGGGGAGGAGAAGGAGACAAAGAACAAGAACTGTTCTCAATATTTGTATTTCTACTTACAATTTTGGAAAATTTCTTAATGAACATTGATATTCCTCTCCAAAAGACATGGATCATAATGTTCATTCCTAAAGAATATCTGTCCCACCATACAAATGGAGTGGTCTTTGAAGATCTTATATCTCAGGCATGCTCTTATAAGGATACAGCTGTTCAGATTGCCTGGGCTGTAGACAGCCTTACAGGTCATAACCAACACTTTGAATTATGGACAGAAACAGACTGGAAGCCAGGGGAGCTGTTTTAATAAGGCAGTTGTGTGTCCCCTGTAACCAGACCCAGCGTGACGGAAACTGTTTGAACCAAATGAAGTTTCCAAACACTCTTTAGAGGCAGCCCATGTACAGCCTGTTATGGTATTGCATTGCTGGATGACAAAATATAGCCCAACTAATCCCACTATTCTTCCAACTGTGGCCAAAAAGATGCTTCCAAGAAGCCCGTGAGCAGAGCTTACGGGCAACAGGACCCCACTGATGTTTGTTCTTCTCATCCAATATTCAGAGGTGTATTCTGCCCCCAGCGCCATAAATTCCATTTAGTCATCCTGGCTAATTCCCACTAATTCCTTTTCCATGAAGATTTCTTAGGTCTTTTTAAAGCAGAAATGAGCAATTGTGGGAGGTCTGAGCAGCCAATGGTGAGCCCATCCAGGGGGCATATGAAATGCCAAAAATGCCAAAGGTGAAAAGCCTCCAAATGAAAAAAAGACAGCATTGGCTAGTAGTTCACTTCTGGTTATATATTATATAGGCAGGAGCCCCCGTTGATAAGTGTCTTCAGTTTGACTCTAATTTATGACTACCCTAACATAGGGTTTTCTTGGCAAGTTTATTCAGAGGAGGTTTGCCTTTAGACTGAGAGAGTGTGACCCAGAAGAGCCATTAAATCCATTTGGATTTAGCTAGATGGTAGCTCACCATTCAACAATAGGTTGGATGTGTCTACTGTAATAGGAACTAGCCATAGGATCCAACCCTAGGTCATCTAGTAAATTTACTTGGGTGAGGAAGATTTGGACTATGGTCAGCTGGAGTCCTAGCTCAACACTCAAACTGCTGCACTCTGTACCTGCAACTTATTAAAAACATGAATTACTGCTTCTGCAGGTTCACCTTTGTGTTGTCCAGAAAAAGGGTGGCCCAGGCAATCTAGAAAGGCAAACTTTACCCATCCCTGTCTGAAAGCCATAAGTGTTACAGGCCTAAATTGCAATGACTTGTAGCAGCAATGCCCAAGTGTGAATTCTCCATTCTGTGAAGAAGTACAATGACATTTGAGCAGTACCTTATTCTACTGCCCTTTAAGACAGACCTATTGGAAAAGTTTCCACTTCATTGATACCCTACACACTCACTTAGATGATGGGAGGATGGTTGTGATTTCCCTAAGAAATTGTTGTTGTTGTGTGTCTTCAAGTCAATTCCAACTTATAGAGATCCTATCCTAGGCTTTTCTTGATATGATCTGTTCAGATGATGGGTTCTATTGCCTTTCTTTAAGACTGTGGGAATGTGACTTCTCCAAAATCAGCTGGTCAGTTTCCATGGATGAGTGAGGATTTGATCAAACCATTACACCATGCTGGTTCTTCCCCTAAGATAGGGCTAACTTCTTTGTGATTAGTCCAGTACTTTGGCAAAAGCATTGCATCCTTCTGGCAGCATAATTCAGGTCAATGAAGGAGAAAGAGAGAGAGACATATAGACAGAGGCAGGGAAGGAAATGTCAGAGAGAGAGAGTGACAAACAGAAAAGAGAATGGCCAAAAGAAAAGGAGGAGTAGCTTGTCTACTTCTGGGTCTATCTGAGTCCACCTGTGGCTTCAGCCATCCTGGCCACTGTCATGTGGCCTACAAAACATTACCCCTGAAGGATATATTGCCATGGACAGAAGCAAAGTGACAAAAGCTCAAGCAATTCAGAGTAGATGAGAAAAAAAATTCTCCCTTGAGTTTGATCAAATAACGCCCTCCAAAAACTTCAGGTCCAAAGTGAAAGAAGAGTTTATGAAGGGAATGTAAATAGAAGACAAAGCAAAAGCAGATTGTTAGTTGGGAAAAAAAGAAATTATCAAAATTTCAGTAACTGACATTAAATTCTGGGAGGACAATACACCACAGTAGGGATCAGTTGGGTGACTCAACGCAGAGCAACCATGAATGGTCAGAGGGAGTGGTGGTAAGGTGGCAAAGAAGGAAAGATGCTTAATTCTTCTTTATTAAAGGCAATCAGTGTGGGCAGGGATAACTGTCTGAACCCAGTCACCAATCACACAAATGATCCACCTGTCAAGCTGCACACAAAGAGACAGTCCCTTTTATCACCTTTTTGGACTCGGTGATGGAGTCAGAATGGTGTTAATTAATAGAGAGATTGGTTTGAATGTCTCTAGCAGATGTGACATGCTGAAGAGGGGTTTCTGTAGAGGTAAGAATTGCATCAGTTAGTCTAGTGCTTCTCAGCCTTTCACAGCTTATGTCCCATCAGCCACTCTGTCAAAGAATCTGAGTTCCACCATGAGAAAAACGAAAAGCCCACTTTCCCCAAGAAAAAATGTTTATATGTTTTTCCAGGCACTCTATTGTTATGGCCAGAAACCTATGGGTGTCATGTACCTGTGTAAGTTCCTTTACACATGTGATTGCACATTTTTGTTCATGGTTCAACAGATGTCTTGTGGAAGTAGAGATTCACTGATATAATCTTTCCACATGGGCTTGAATCTTATTGTTTGTTCCAACTAGAATAGAAATAGATACTATGCATTCCTCATTGCACTATGGGACAATAATAAGGCACATAGGCAAATACCCATTTGTATCTGTATTCAACAAAAGGGTAAAGCAGCACAACCACCATGTACCTATGTGAGTTTTGGTTTCTACTGTGCAAGCATGAGCCAGTGTGGTGTTGTGATGTACAGGGTAGCTCCGAGTTCAAGGAATTGAGCTTAGAGATGTCAAAAGCTTTATTCAGGAACATCAAAGAAACAACAGCACGCCTTGGTGTTGCCAAGACTGAAGGAGTAATGGATTTGCAGTGCTATGTACACCATGTCAGCACATGCTAACATTTCGTTTGATGGTTTATCCAAATAACACATTTCCCACATTTTCTGTTCCCCTTCCATTTTCCTACTCAACTTGCCAACAGTCCAAACTTGCAACTGGCCCTGTTTACTGTCTTATCATAAGTTGTTATAATAATATTTCTGTGTTCCCAACTTGCCCAGCCATCAACAAATCCCATCTTCCCAACCTACATAGCAAAGCACACTGGCACCATAACAAAGTAATCTACCTAAAGCCATGGCTGGGTGAGCTCAGCCAACCTGACAGAGGTAGTGGTTTCACTGCTCAGTTAGGACCCTGGAAGATCAGGATTCAGATCCTCGCTCAGCCATGGTAATGCACTGTGTGACCTTGGGCAAGTCACACTATCTCAGACTCAAGGGAAGGGAAAACTTCCTCTGAACAAATTCTGCCAAGAAAACCCCATGATAGGTTCCCCTTAGAGTCATTGTTAGTCAGAAATTATTTCAAGGCACAGAACAACAACAACGTGCAAGCAGACTGCTGAATTTTAGTCATTCTGTTATTATATTTATCACTAACAATAAATTGATGGACAAGGGAAGTAGAGGATCAGGAAAAGCACTGGGTGGCCAAAATTACTATTATCATGCTAAAAGGTCACAGTTTCATAATCTGTGACAGGTAGGAAAATTGCAAGAGGACATTGGGATTAAAGGAGAGCAAATCCGGTCATTGTCCTGAAAATTCTGCATCCCACCTAGACTACAACTGCATCTACATTACAGCATTATAGCAGTTTGAGATCACTTTAGCTGCCATGGCTCTGCTCTATAGAATCCTGGGGTTTGTGGTTTGGTGAGGAAATGGAATTCCCTGCTATAGAACTTAACACTGGTGTTAAGGGCATGTGCCAGAGTTCTTCAGCAAAGAACTCGTAAGAACCTCACCAAACTTCATGTCCCAGGAGTCCAAAAGATGGAGCCATGAGGGTTAAAATGGTATCAAACTACTGTAACTATGTAGTGGATATCCACTCAACTTCTGTGTCTCATCAAGGGTACAGATTCTATTGCCTGAGAGCCACTGGATTATCTATTTGGCATCATGGATGCTAATTTTCTTAATCAAAGATGCTTGCAGCTTTTGAAAGAGAGCTATTGGGGTGGCAGTTAATTGTTGCTAGTATACTTAACCAATTGCTGATTTGTTAGGTGATCTCTGAGTTCTGATATAATGAGGGAGAAAGTGAGCATTTTCTCTTCAGCCATATTTTCCACAGTCTCCATAATTTTATAAAACCTTAGTCTGTTTTGATATAAGAAAGAATCATCCTTGAGGGGAAAGACCCTATTGCACCATGAAAGTGGGAACCAATAAGAACTTTAAAGGCACTCCAGGAATCAAGTGAGGAACTTATCTCGAAACTTGCTTTTCCTGTTTGACTTATGAGTACCAATGTAAGACTACATTTCTGATTTTTGCCATGTAAACAGCATCTCCTGACAGGAAACCATGTAGGAGAAATGGGCTCAAGCGTAACAACTTCTCTATTGTGCTGGAAAGTTTTCTGGTTTCAAAATTAGCTACTCTAAACCCATTTAAGCTTCCCTAGAGTGAAAACAACGCAGTTCCCCACAACGCTGACCAGCACTTAGTGATGTGTTAGAAACATAGAAAAACACAGTTCTTATCTAACTTCCCTCAAGAGGCCATTCAGAAAATCTAATTCGTTTTGCTTGCAAGGAGTCAAGCTCTCTGCTTGAGCTTACTGTTTCAGATCGATTTTCCATCTTGTTGATCCAAAGTCTCCACCCGCAGTAGGTTATAGCCATTTCATTTTTATTTTATTTTTTTGTCATTAATTTTGTCTTTTCTTCTGCTTTCCCTCCAAATGGCCAGGACAACATTCACAATTCTCCTTGTGCATATTTTACCTTTACAATAAGCCAGCAAAGTAGGCTAGCATAGGTTACAAAGTAGGTTGCATTACCAGTGGTGGCTGGCACTCTTCTGCATCAGTCAAGTGAGGCGTGTGCTCCAGGATTTAGTCTGGAGGAGCTCCCCAAGGTTCTGGACTTATTTGGAGGCATAACGTTCAACACCTTAGAAAGCTCCTTTAGGTTTTATACTATAGCAGAATGGATTTACTGACCCATCGACATGGAAGCCACCACAAGCAGCTGCCACTGGCTGTGAAGTACAGTTGGCCCTCCACATCTGGGGGTTTAATTTTTATGGGTTTGATTATTTGCACATTTCTCCAACCCCTATCCCCCACCTCAGGTGCTTCTTCCCTCTTGGTGGCTGTGATCAAGCCTTTAAAAACCCACTTCTGGTCTTCCTCCTCTGCCAGCTGCTGCCTGGCCAGCTAAGGATTGCTCACAGCCTAGATTCTCAGCACCACAAACCCTCTCCTGATGCTCCCACACTCCCAAGGAAGGAGATGGGTGTGAGAGAAGACATATAGGGGCATCATGCTGACTCACCCCCTTTCCCTCTCCTTTCTTCAATGTGGTTTGGACCCTGGGTGCCCATTCTCCCCACCATGCCTCAGCCCCTTCCCACAGACACACATAAATATGCATTTTCATATTTGTGACTTTTCCACTTTTGCAGGAGTCCTGAGCCCCTAACTCTAGATAATGAGGAGGGCCAGCTGTATATTGCGGTGTCACTAAATAATGAGATTATCAATGCTGCTGTTGATATTCGGTACCTTTGAGTCATTTATGACTTATGGTGAACCTATGAGGAGGTTTTCTTGGCAAGACTTGTTTAGAAGAGGGTTGCTATTGCTTTCTTCTGAGGCTAAGAGAGTGTGACTTGCCCAGGATCACCCAATGGGTTTCTGTGGCTGAGTCGGGATTCAAACTTTGGTCTCCTGAAGTCCTAGTCCAACACTCACACAGTATCCCATGGTGGGTCTCACAACCTATGTAAGTATCCATAAATCATTTTACAGTTCCAAATTTCAATGCCAACACCCACCCACCCACCCACCCACACACACACACACACACACACACACAGAAACCCTTGTGACAGGCAGTGGTGCCCTGGTGTGATGTTCTCCCCCTTATCGGTGCCCACCCAGATGTGGATCACTTTTTTTGCACCAGATGCAGCTTTTCTAGAGCAAACCAAAAGCAGATTCAGCCAGAGAATATATAACAGAAGGCTAACTGCAGTAGGTTAATAACTGTAGGTTAAGGCTGATGCAGTCAATAGAGTTTGTTGTGACCACCATATTAGGAAAGATTGCTTGTAATATGTCTGTAGCTCAAAATTCTAAGTCAAAGGCTGAGAACATCTTTTAGCTAAAAGGCCAAATTCAATTTCAGACAAGATTTTTTGGGGGGGCTACATTCCAGCACCAGGTAAAGTCAAAGGGTTGGGGGGACATGTAGGACCATCATAATTTAGGTTGAAGTTCTTGCTACAAGTACGTAAGCCTTTGGAGAGACATCAAAACCTCTTGAGAGGGAAACCAATACCATATTAAATGTGCAAAATCACAAAACTAGTGTCATGGAGAATGAGGAATGGTAATCTGGGGGACTGAGGGCCACATTGAGACCTTGGGAGTCTCAGATACAGCCATTTCAGGGCCACATGTCATGGGTCTCTGTGAAAGAGTTCAAATTTGGATCCTCATGCAGAACTTTTGATCCAACAGGCCAAGTTAACTTAACATTTGCCATACTGTCATGAGATTTTAAAAAATACTTTACAGACAAAAGATTGTTTAATTTGAAACCTGTCTTTTTTTGTTTCGATCGCTAATTGTTGAGGAGGTGTTGGGAGATAGCAGAATGATCATTCCATTGCATAATAACATGATGAATACAATTTGATTTCTCAGTAACTTAATGGCTTAACTGTAGAGAAATCTGGTGAACTTATGAATGCTTAAAAGGAAAAAAAAAACCATACAGCCAGACATTTTTAGACTTGTTCCATTTATATATATGTGTGAAATATGTTTGCAATGAAATTATGGTGGATACATGTTTTTTAAGTAACATCATCCTAATGAGAATGTGTAGTCACATGATATTAATTTGGGCAAAAAACGGTGATCATCAAAGCAAAAGAGAGACAGAGGAGCACATCTTAATTTCCATTAGTTTCTATATGCCATTCAACTGATGTTATTTGCATGCTGGTTCTCATCTTCCCATCTGCAACCAAATTACTTTTGAAACCCTTGACATCTGTATTTTTTTCCTCTGCTTTTGTTTCGTGCCTGCATGATTTGTGTCTTACTTTTTGCATGAAGGCCACATTGTTTCAAACACGAATATTTGCAGCCCTAATGGGACATCATGGGTTTCCACGTATATGATTTTTCCCTCCTTTGTGTTTTTTTTTCTTTTTTGTCACTAAATTTTAAAATCTGCTTGCAATGTAAAAGTGGCATGAAACTTTTGTGACACAAGCGATGAAATCCTTATTCATTTGGAATCAGCTATGGGAACCACTACCAATCCTTAAATATATTGGGATTCTAAATTTCCTGGCAAAGCCCAGTGAGCACATTCATGCAATCAAAATGTGTAGGCCTTCCCCCTCTCCCCTCAATTTAAGCAAGAAAAGTAAATTACTGCACCATGCAGAAGGGTCTGAATCCTACTGGCTACCCATTGAATCAGTTATTGAATGGGGAGTGAATAATAGTGAGGACTTACATAAATCCCATTAATTCAGTGGACCTGCTCTGTTTGGGGGCTGCCAGTAGATTCAAGCCATTATTTAGTTCTCTAAATCTGTCCAAAAGACCGATCACTCAATTGTTAAAGAAGACATGCTTGTTTAATAAGGTGAGTTTTAGTTGACTTATCCATGGATTAACAGATAATGTTTTTGTAAATTTATATATGACTAAAAAAATGATAGGTTCTGAAACTTTTGGAGGAACCTATTTTCTTTCTTTCTTTCTTTCAAAGATGCGCACCTGTGTCATAGCAAACAAGCTTAATATTTAAAAAGCCATTCTTCTTGTGTGAGAGAGGAGGGTCTAGGAAATGAGCTACCCTTCAGATGTTTCTAGACTCCACTACCCATCAGTTCCAGACAGTATGGCCATCAGATGGGGATTGGGAGAGTCGGAGTCCAATAACTCCTGAAAAGATGTAGGGTCCCCAGCTCTGTTTCAAGTGGTGCTTGTGACCTGCGGGATAAGTGATCTGCAGCCCTTACCATTTGTTTGAAAAACCCATGAAGGCATTAATATGGAGAAAACAATGGAGCAATCAAACCAGCTCCGCCCAACCCACTGATTTCCAACAACAAACCAGCAGCGGCCTATAGTCTAGTTGCATGGAGCTCAACCAGGCCACTTCTCCCAGCCTTCTTAACCTGAATAAGAAGATCAGAAGTCAGATTCCCTGTTTATTTCTGCTATGACAACAGGTGACTCCTGTGTCAATGCGATAGTGAATCCAGCCTGGGTTTTGAATAGGCTTCAAGGAACTATCTAAGGTGCTGAACCTGTTTTGGAGATGAGGATCAGCAGCTGGGATAACTCCTTTAGAAACTGGAGTGGATTCAGTGGCCCCACTGATATGGGAGCCACAAGCTGCCACACATTTAAAAACTTCCCCTAAATCAAGGATCCTGTTAGGTTGGGGTTTCTGACTACAGGGAAGCTTCTATGTGTGTCCACCCAAAAGTATTTAAAAACCCCACTTCAAGTATTCTGAAACAGTGCAGGATAGTCAAGGATGGATCTAGTGAACAAAACTATTAGTATCTACACTGGAACTCACTTCCTTTGGATTTCCTCCACTCTTTGTTCACTTAGGTTCTTCAAATGCATGAACAGGACTGAAAATCTGCCCACCAAACCAGACATGCTTACTTGGATGTGTTTCTTGGGGTTTACTTCCTGATAAATATGGAAAAGATGTCCGCTTCAATCAATTTATCAAATTCACCTTAAAGAAACACCAGGGGTTAAATCCTACTGTTAGTCTCAAATAGAGTAGAGCTATCAGATCCATCAGATTTATGTAAGTGTTGGCCCACCATTGAGTGGATCTATTCCAATTTGGATTAACCAATAGGATTCCAGCCCAAATCTTCAGGAATGTTTTTTTTTAACCATCCACTTTACTTATTTATTTGGAAAAAAAGATTGAACCGAGTCACTACAGTTCTTTTCCACTTTTACAAACTAGTTGTTTTGTCAGCATGAGTGTGACAACAATTAGACGTCCTTGTTTCTGCCCCATGCCTTTTCTCCTTCACAGTCATTCAATGACAAGCGTAAAAAGAACTTCATCTTTTCACGAAAATTCCCATTCTACAAGAACAAGGAGCTGAGTGAGCAAGAGACGAGTGACCCAGAACGTAAGTAAAATGCTCCGAGATGATGCCACAGTTCAGCACATGGGTGACACGCATGACACCGGTAACCCTCCCACACACACACACACACGTAGGCAGCGAAAGTCAGAGTCAGGACAGGTGAGGCATTACTACTGTGACCAATGTATGATAGCAGTCTGGATTCCTTTTCCTTATCCTTTAGACTGGAAAATAAACCACTGGCTTTTTTTAAAAAAAAATTCTCCACCAAATGTTTAATTATATATATGTATATTCCAGCCCTGTTCATCTTTGCTCAAATGGATCCATCTCATATTTTGGTTAAGGAGAAAGCTGTATCTATTGACACATACCCAGGATGCTTGGTGTGTTAGTCTGTCACAACAACAACAACAGTAAAAACAGTCAGGTAATGCCTTAAAGACTACCGGGTTTGATTTGGCACAAGTTTTCATGGATCTCAGCTGTTGGAGAGGTCTGCAGCCCACAAAACATTCCCACTAAAACATAGTAGTCTTTAAGGAGCTTCTAGACCAGATGTGGGTGACTGCATGAGGGACAGCAGCCAATCCCTCCATCACTAGTCACACCAAATATATCATTGCGTACTGGAAATGATGTCACGTCACTTCCAATTGCCATTTTCAGCCTGTCTTTCCGCTGGCTGAAAACAGGCATTAGTGGATTCTGGTGGGGTTGTTAAGTCAAACTGCCATGTTTGCAGTTCATTTTCTGTCATTCGGGGCCATGTTCAAATGAAAATCACCACAAATTTTTTAAAAAAAATAAAAAATGGGGGGCTTCCGGGAACTGCAGTGGGGCTTTGGAGGCTGCAAAAGTTGATTTGGCCCACAGACTTCACTTCCTCCAACCTTGCTTGAGACCCTCGTCATTTCTTATGCCATTTCCGCACTGCACTGTTATAGCACTATTATTCCACTTTCAACATCCTATGGAATCCTGGGGTTTATAGTTGCCCCTCCCTAAACTGCAAACCCCAGGATTCCATAGGCTGTTGAAAGTGGAATAATAGAGCTATAACAGTGTGGTGTGGAAATGGCCCTATTTATTATACACACACACGTTTTGTTAGTTTTGCTCATTGCTGGTTGAGGAAGATCCAAGATGGATAACTCACTCTAAATACATCCTGTGGATTCTTCTGCCTTGAGAAAAGAGACGGTTGGAGCAATGAAGCTGGAAGTTTCTTATGGCTGACAGAATCTGGGTTGCTCCCTGTATTTCAGAGATAAAGGGACAGCCTCCCATCAGTTCAAGATTTAAAAATAACATGTGACTGAGATGCATGAGAAGCCACTCCAGACAATTCAGAGGATTTTAGAGGCAGAAGCCTTTTGGAATTATGAATTCATTTATCCCCAGTGGGGAATCAGTGGTTGACTTGACATGTCATCAAGGGCCCATTTACACCACACAGTTATAGTGCTATGAATCCACTTTAACTATCATGATCAATTCTGTGGAATCCTGGGATTTGTAGTCTGGTGAGGCACTAGAGCTTTCTGACTGAGAATTCTATATACCTCTCCCTGAATGCTAAATCCTAAGATTCTGTAATACTGAATCATTGCAGTTAAAGTGGAACAATAGCACTATAATTGCATAGTGGGAACAGGCCCCAGATTTCTATGTCCTGAAGTCTGAGTTCCATTTTATATCTCAAAGTGCAGGTTTGTGGTAGGGAAAGAAGCATGAACCAAGGACACAAAATAGATGACAGCAAGAACCTACTGCTTTGCCTTCATGCTAAATACTAGTTAAATCACCCACCTCCCACACATAAGCCAGCATTAGCCACAAAGGAGACAACGTATGAGCACATTTATCATCTAGTTGGATCCGCAACCACTTTTGGCTATAGGATTTCATCCTTAGGTACAATTTATTTTTATATGAGAAATGGCTAGTATTGTTTACTTTCTCAGGAAAGCCATTTGTTTTAAAACTTTGGGCTTGGTGGTGGATACAGTGTGCCAAAGTTTTCAGGAAGTTTTCAAGCAGAAGTTGGCAAAGTGCAACATGTAGACTGCTGATGGCCCTCTAGGGGTCCCCAGGAGTTAAAAAAATGCAAATAATATATATAATTTGCATATACATAAACACACACACACACATACAGAATGACCTCTATGGGGCATGGAGGGTATTTCCACCATGTCTGGGGATGCCCTGGGTTCAAAAAAAGTACAAAAGTTTCCAGAAAATTGTCCCAAAATGTCCTCTAAGGAGGCACTTCCACTAAGTTTTGGCTCCCCAGGCCAATTGCTGCCCAGGAGAGGCCTTTCCTAATAACAGGAAGTGCCCAGGAATTGACCTGCTCACTTCCTGTTGTTAAAAAAAAGACCTCCTTTGGGGAAGGCCCAAAAGCATGAGGAGAATGCTTCCCATGTCCCTTAGAAGGGGTGTGGGGACACTGTTTTTTTCCAGGAGCAGATGTGGGAATATGTAGCCCTCCCATGTCTCCTGGAGAGTTAATCCCTTCCATAGTTGTCCATCCTTGTTGTAAAGCAAGAGTGACCAGCTATCAGGGCTTGGTGGGCTGCACTAGCCACAAAGGAGCATATAGGGCAGCCATTTCTGCCTTCTCTCCTCTGAAAATATTTTTTTGATACATCCCGTCCCCTCTTCCAACTGTTTCAGGCCCAGCAGAGGTGGTCCCCCCACCATAGAAAATCACACAGAAGCCAAATTCCAAGTCACTTGCAAAATAAGAGCCTCTCGTGGCACTAAATTGGTCAAGGAAAGGAAAACGTTACACATTGCCCCCATGCCTCTTAGGGTGCCTTAAGAGATATTTGATGGAAAGGAGACTGGGAGGAAAAAAATCCAAAAAAATCTTTCCAAGGTCCTGGGGGGATTTTAAAAGATCTTAATCCTTTAGCCCATTGAGTTGTATAAGATAATATGGGAAAACAGCACAGGGCTGCGGTTTCCTATTTCGGAATATCTTTAACAAGTTGCAGATGCAGGTCAAATGACTAAATCCTCTCCTTGAAGAGAAATGGTTAATGTGAGGTGTTCTTTGGCTTTCCTTTCAACGCAATGGTCTCAGTATAGGGATTACTTCCAAACAGAATAGACTCACTGAATAAATTGGAGTTGTTTAAGTCCACATTTAGGAGCATCCCTTTAATCCAATGGGCCTACTGTAGTTGGCACTAGCAACTGGATTTAACTCAAATGAGTTGGCTTGGAAGCATGGGCACTCCTATCTTTTTAAGACTATGATGCTCAGCAACCTTCAGCCGGCTGGCCATACTGGCTAGGGAATTCTGAGATTTTTAGTCCCAAAATGCAGTCTTTCCAGGCTTTACTCTTGAGGTCATGATTACACCACCAAGGAAGTGTGGAATCTTTCCCATCTCTAACACATCATCCTGGTTTGCCAGTTGACACATCTTAATTTTCAGCCAATCTTCCACGGCTTTCTGAAAATCTTTCATGCTTTCTCAGTTTAACCAAAATAGATCATCTTTCTTATGGCTTCCATGTAGCTCATGAATTGGCTGGGATGGGGTAGCGGGGCTGACACTGTTTCGAAAGAGAGCAGGAATCCAGACTGTACAATCTACATGGTCAGTCATGGTAGTATTCATTTCAACTCCACTGACTTCTTCCTTCCTCTTCTGCGGCTGTTCTTTTCTTTCTTTCATTGCTTTCTCTCTGGGGACTCCCGTACAGGACATCCCCGGATTAGGTGACGACGGTTATGGAACAAAGACTCTGAGTAAGTTCCCAGGAATGGTCACTATAATCCCCTTCTTTTCTTCTTCTTCTTCTTCTTTTGGAAATAAATTTATTATATTTCATTCTTTTTTAAAAAAAATTATTTATTTTGGCTTTTGTTCCTTCCTCACATCACCTTTCAACCCCCAGGATCTGCCACCCTTAGCATGCATAAGATTAGATTTTTGTTTTATTTCCCCAGCTTTGGATGCACTTCAGAAACAAAAAAGTAGTTTCCTTTCCTTTCCTTTCCTTTCCTTTCCTTTCTTTCTTTCTTTTTTTCTTTTCTGCATGACAATATTAAGAGCATACAGCATATGAAACTGATACATCTCCTTCTATGAATAACACTTTTTGTTTCCTAAAAAATGCATTATGGATCCTGTCATGACAGTTTGGCTTTGTTTGTTTTGAAATGCACCATTGGTTTTTGAATTACATTTTGGGGAATCCAAGGGTTCTTGAGAAGCTTACCAATTCGTTCCTCAATTGAGAAGGTTGCGAAAAGTAGACAAGTTGCCCCCAAAATCAAGAGATATTAAGAGTCAGAACCACTGGGCATCTGCTGAAGGGGATGGCCTGTTTTGGGATAGCCCCCAATCATTTATGATCAAAAGCAATCACTCTGAGTCACTGACAGGGAAAATGAAAGATCTCAGGCTTCTCTTCTCTGTGCCAACTAGAAGATTGTAAGCTCCATGTGCCAGAAGGCCTGGAAAGTGAAGGCATCCCTCCCAGTGCCTCTGTTGACCACCTTTGCTGATATAAGGCCATTACCAAAATCTGGGAGTGCTGTAAATAAGTTTGGGCCTTTCCACACTATACTGATATAGTGCTATTATTCCACTTTCAACATCCCGTGGAATCCTGGAGTTTGCAGTTTTGGGAGGGGCCTTTAGAATTCTCAGCCAGAGAGCTCTTTGGCCTCAGGAAACTACAAACCCCAGAATTCCACAGGATGTTGAAAGTGGAATAATAACAGTGTAGTGCAGAAAGGCCCTTTGGTTTGTTCCATTCCTTCCCATACAAATGAGAAAGAGACATTCTAGCCCTGTCTGCCTGCAGGGCTCAATGGTGCACGAGGGTTTTCTGGCACCATCCTATCCTACAGAGCAGTGGTTCTCAGACTTTGGTCCTTCCAGGTGTTTTAGACTATTAATTTATTTATTAAAATATTTATACCCCACCCTACATCAGAAAGATCTTGGGGCAAATAATGCTGAAATAACAAGTTAAACAGTCTAATACAATAAAAATAATTTAAATAAGCTAAAAGCAAATTAAATATAATAAAGAAGTGGTTCTTAAACTTTTCTTTACCAAGGACCCACTGTAAATATGATTTGTTGCCAGGAACTCCCAACACTTAACTCAAGTTTTAAATATTAAAATATCTGTCTGTCTGTCTGTCTGTCTACCTACCTTCTACCTACCTACCTACCTACCTACCTACCCATATTTATGGCTTTTGGGGACTGGAATTCAAATCCCTGCTCAGACACTGGGTGACTTTGGACAAGTCCTTGTTCCTGTCCCAGCTGTTGGTGTCTAGCAGCATAGCTTTGCGGACCCCCCATGAGGGTTACATGGACCCCCAGGGGTCCCTAGACTTTAGCTTAAGAACCAGTGGAATAAAGCATTAAAAACAGATTTAAAAATCTTTAAAAGTATTTGGAATGAATTAATAAGGCCCAAACATATTGATGAAGAGCCAGATTTTCACTTGGTACATAAATGAAATGATTCTTGGCACCAGTTGGGCCCCCAAGAGAAGGGCATTCCGCAGCTGGGGTGCCACAGTTGAGAAGGCCCTCTCTCATGTCCCAACATAGTGGATTGCCCTCCTTGGTAGAAAACAGAGGAGAGCCCCCACTGCAGACCCCAGTTCTTAGACAGGCACCTATAGGGGCTTCATCTCCCAGAATCCCTGACCATTAACCAAGCTGGCTGAAGCTTCTAGGAGTTTTAGTTTAAAATACTCAGAGGAGCAAACCTGAGAACCACTGGCTCAATGTACTGCTATAGTTGACACCAAATTTCATGGTGGCAATCTTGGTGGCAGCCACCAATTTTCAGTGGTGGAGATAGCAGGATGACCACCAATGCATTGGGGTACTAGAATACTCTCCCTAGGCCAGGTTTGTCCACCCCTTTTTAGAAAGAAGATGTCTGGTGAGTAAATAATTAAAAGCAATAGCTGGTCCTTGCCACCATCAGAAGGACAGGACAGCCACTGTGAACACGCTGCTAAGAGATGCCCTCAAATCCTGGAATCAACCCTGGGCTTTGCCATCATTTCCCACTTTCCTGGCAATGCACAGACATGAGGGGTCATGTTGGATAAAGTATAGTACTAGTTGGTTACAAGATGGCAATGATGGCTCCAAACCTGTTCCATTGTCACATGAATTGATAATCATGTCCTGGACTCCTTTGCACATTTTTATGGCGCTAGACATGCTTCTAGCAGACAAGTCCTAGAAGTTAGAAAGTTTGGAAACCATTGCTCTAGACAATCAATGACTTAGGACACCTGAACTTTCAATAACTTTAACCTTTCTTTCTTCCTCCCTCTTTTTTGAAAAAAAAAAGTATTTTTTTAAAAGTGTGTGATATGGTACCTTAGTATTTTGCTCTTAATTGAAGAAGCCAGGTGAGCTGTGAGGGAGTTTCTATTTCTTTGTCCTATCCAATTTTAGATCCACTTTGACTTTAGTGAACCATGAATTCATTTCTGTCTTAGATGTTTCTCATACAGATCCCTAAAGTTCTTAGTGGGCTACTTTGGGTTTTTTTCCCCAAAAGTTTTGTTTTGTGTTTACACAGGGTATCCCTGTGTGCCTGTTGGAACCTCCCTCTTCTTTAAGTAGTGCTGTGTTATATATAAAAGGAACTGGCACTCACCATCATACATCACTCACTAATAAAGGGAACGATAGTTTCAAACGAAAGCAACCCAGATAAAGCAACCTTAGTCTAATGAGTGCTCCAAAGGGAGGGATCAGTATAGTCAGAATTATGCAGAATGAAATAGATTTCTTGCCACTGATGTCATAATCATTCAGTATGCTGGTGTGCCTTTCCTTGCATCACTCTTACCTTGCAATGACTTTCCATAACAAGCAGAATGGCTATTTGCTCTCCTTCAGAGTTTGCCGGTTCTCTTTACAAGAGAAATGAGTGAATTTGGGCCTGACAAAACCGGAATATACCAGCATTGCCACCAGATTGCCTATTGCTGGGAATGCGCTTTTTTCTATTATCACAGAAGTGTGTACACAATCTGATGCAGTTCTTTGGGTTTCCTTTCTGGCTAAGCATCAATTAACCTGTCTCATCAGTTAACTTGTCCTGATGGTTTTCCCTGTAAAAGCAGGTGTGTTATTTCTTGTGGAATGAATTGAGTGGTTCAGTGGCCCAGTGCTGGATTTATTTCTAATGCCAACATCATCACGTGGGTCTAATTCAGGAGTGGGCAAAGTATCTCAGCCCCTCCACACCAGGGTAAAAAAAAAATTAAATCCATTTTTAAAGAAAATGTCCTCATATGCTCCTCAATACCTGGTATATGGGTTCTGGCTGTAATTATAAAGGCCTGAGAGAGTGGATTGTTGAAAAGCAGACTGCTGAAAAGGGGGATGCTTTTATTTAAGGAAAGATGGCTAGCCAGAATCCACATCTTATTGTATGAATTTCAGACACTGGATTTCCTAATGTAAATTGCTTTATGCCATCAGTGATTGTTTTATATACAAACATACACTGCTTGCACATGCACATACCCAAGTCATGGATTTTAGCTGTGAGTTCCTGTATTGGCAGAGGCTTGGACTAGCTTACTTTTTATGTTCCTTCCAGTTCTATGAGTCATATATTCTCATGGGTTCTGAGAGTTGTATTCCAAAAACAGAGGAACTTATCCAAGGAACTTGAGTGATGCCGTGTAGGCTGTGGATCTGAAATGCGCAGAACAAGTATTTCCACATTCAAGAATCAAATCCTCATGTAGATCTGCGCTGACATTTTTCATCAGGATTTTCTTTTCTACTTTCTTTTTTTTTTCCTTTTGGAACTTATTTGGCACAAAGCATACAGCTCCTTCTCAGTCTCTCCACAAGTGATAATGTGTTTGGCCTTCCTTTCATCAGTTCTCCTGAACTGCCAGGCTGCCTTGCTTTTTGAATCCTCCACTCTGCACAAGCCACCTTTTGCATGACCGAGGTGGTTCCTTAACATTCTGATGCTTGGTTATGTCCTTTTAATTTGCTGTCCTGTTCTTGCAGAACATGTTCCTTCTAATGCCAGCGATAGCGAAAGTAGCTACAGTAAGTTACGGCTTTTGTTTGGGTCTCTCTTTTACTTTGGCTTGCCTGTGACAGTTTTCTTTCTTTGCTTTCCTTTGCTTTTCTAACGTTCAAAATATCTATATTATGATGGGAGCAAATGGCTTGATGGATATAACTGGCTGAAAATAGAAATATACACAGAATGAAGTTCAAAAAAAACAGATGTTGTGTGTCTTTTGGTGTAGCTGTTCTTCAACAGTCAGGTCTAAATATGATTAGTTAGTCCCCAACTCCAGTAGATCCATTCAATGCATCAACACACATATAAATCCTATTGATTCAATGATTCAAACACTAGTTAGGACTAGCAATAGGATGCAGGCCTCAATTTTCTCTCTCAATAAATTTGCAGCTACTCAACATCCAACTGCCATACCTTCCAAGAGCCCTGCTGGATTGGACCAAAAGGGACATGTTAATCACCATTTTGATTCCTCCCAGGCCTGGCCTAAAATATTTTGATGCCTAGAGGCAAAGGAGAAGTAGGCACCTTCTTCTGTCACCATTCTATGTATAGAAGCCAACTTGACTAGCAGCTGAAGCTGACTTCATCACTACTGAGAGTGTCCTCCATCCATACCACTTCTCCACTCCTTCAGGCTTGTCCCATCCTCTCACACTGCCTAATAAAGGAGGTGGGCAACCTCCAGAAGGCAGGGGTCCACATACACCAGCCTCAAGACCTCAAAGTCCTATATACCCTCTATTCTTCCAACAGCTCTCTCCTTCCTGTTGTTGATCACATCCTCTAGAGCAGTGGTGTTTGGGATTTCAACCCCCAGAAGCTCCAGACAGGCTTGGCTGAGTTAATGTCTATAGCATCCAGAACACCAGAAGTCCATAACAACTGGAGGACCAGAGTCTGAGACCCACTGCTCCGGAGCACAGAAAGCAATGATGTCACATTTTTACCTTCTCCCAAACTGGTTTAGTCCCAGCAGCACCTCTTTCCAAAGTCAGAAGTGGGCAGAAGCCCATTTTGGTTTTGAAAAATCTCCATCATCAAAAAATAATATTTTAAAGGAAAACAAAAAGGTTCATTCCTCAGACTAAATGAGCTTGAGAGAGAACTGCTCTTTCCATCCACTAGCAAGAGGGGTCATTTTAAGTTTTAATAAAGGAGGTAAGTCAGGGGCACCAGGGTGTGATGACTGCTCTGTGGCATCCCAGCCTACAGGCCATCACATGCCCACCTCTGGCTTTGGATCCATTAGAGATCAGACTTTGCCTCCAGGAAGCTTACAAGGAACTGGCTCTTACGGATGGGTGGGTGAGAGTACATGAAGGTGATTTATAGCTAGTCAGAAAATGTATCTTTCTATCCCACATGAGGACACCAGCTACCTTGATAAATTGTTGTGTATAGGAGTGACCTTTCATGGCTGCCCACATAGTTCCTGGGCTTTATCTAAAGAGAATCATGTGATTTATCTAAATTTGACAGAACACAGTGGTTGGGAGCTGTGCATTTTACTAATGCCCCCCTACCTTTCCCACCAGAATCTGAGCATTGACCCACTACCTGATATCTTCTCAGAGGTTGACAACTGGCTTTTACAGATGGGTGGGTGGAGCAGAGGAAGCTAACTTATCGCTAGCCAGAAAATATGTTTTTCTATCCCATAATGGACACCAGATCATCACAGTCTCAGAGGGAACTCTTTCCTGGTCCAGAGATACCAACAATGGTTGTAGGCTTCCATATCAATGGTTGTACACCTCCCATTATTTCAAATACTCACTCTCTTTGGGAAAAGGATTCAGCACCTTCAATAATTCCTCTCTCTATGTATATGCCTTTAAGTCACCTGTTGACTAATGGTGACCCTATAAACTTCATAGGGTTTTCATAGGCACGGAATACTCAGAAGTGGTTTGCCATTGCTTTCCTCTGAAATATAGCCTATTGTCCCTGGTGTTCTTTGGTGGTCTCCCATCCAGATACTAACCTTTTTTATCTTCTAAGATCAGACAAGATCTAATGGCTTCATGGTAGCCTCCTAATTTACATACTTTTTAAAAAATATTTGTATCCCACCCTTCGTTGTGCGATTTCAGAGTGGTGTGCAGATGAAACAATAAACAAGTTAAAACAATGCCAGATTCAAACAAGAAAACAGTTTGAACAGAATAAAATCAGATTAAATGTGACAACAAGTAGAATCTGCTTAAAATGTTATGACAATTAACAACCATGTACGCGTACACATAAAGTAAGCCCCAAGGCTTTAATAAAAATGCCATGCCTTGACTGGGCACGAGAAAGAAACCAATTTTGACACCAGTGAGATCTCCAAGGGGAAAGGAGTCCAAAACTGAGGTGCCACAACTGAGAAGACCCTCTCCCACATCCTTCCACACCATATTTCCCCCCAGTGGTTGGACACAGAGCTAGGCCCCTCCTGCACAGCTCAGTCCTCAGGGTTATAAAGAATGACATTCCTTCAAGTATTAACCCCAAGTCTTGCAACCCCAAGACTAAAACCTAGAGTGGATCCACACGGAATTCAGCAAATATCTCTAGTTGCAGGATAGAATGTTTAGGGTACAATCCAAGACAGGCAATTCTTCTGCACCCACGCAAGGAGAATGTTCAAAATGGATGGGAGCTTTGCAACTTCACCAGGAATACATTCAGAAAGAGTAAGTAAGAAAGGTGGAAAAAAATAATAACCTTCCCAGTTCTCTCCTGTTCCTTGCTGAAGTTTCTCAAGCCATTTGTGGAACATGGATATGCGTTATATGCATGTGTACACACACTGATTGTGGGGCACTTGTCATTTTTGATGCCAAAGTAACCATGGATCTTAGTCCTTATGGTTATGGGCTTTTGATACCCTCTGGTAATTGTCCTAACAATAATAAACCTGACTTTCTTTCAGCTGAAAAAAAAATACTTTTGACAAGTTTCACTGACACCATCTCAACTGATGCTGATTTCCTGGCAAGCAGAGGCCAGAGTCAGGAGAAAGACATAAAATCTTCAAGTTGTCTTCTTTGTTTGATCCAAACACCCAGTGTCTTATATACTGGGCTGGCTCCAGGCTTGCAGAAACTATTGATCTACTTTTCTAGCCTGAATCTCGTACAGCACCAGCAGGCCTCCTTAGCAGAGTGCCTTTTTGCCAGATGGCTGCCAGAATCCTATTTATATATTTGTATATATGCTTTACTGTCTACCAGTCAGATTTCAGAGTTTGTGACCTTCAAACCCCTACACAGCTTGGGACCAGGCTATCAAAAAGACCATGTTCACCCCATACAGTCTAGTCTGAATTGTAAGATCATCAGGGGACGACTTTCTCTTCGTCCCACCATCTTCATAGGAATGGTGGGTGAAGATATAGGAGAGAGCCTTCTCAGTATCTGTTCCCAAGGTGTAGAACTCCCCTCCACACAAGGTCTGGTTGGCCCCCTCTCTGCTGTCTTTCCACTAACAGGTTAGGACCTTTTATTTAGGAAGGCCTTTGAATGATTTTTTAATCATTGTCATGTCCCCTCTTCCACCACAATAGAAAGATTTTATGAGGCTTTGAAGAGTAGTATGTGATGACACCTCGAGCACGCTTTTCAACAGGCAGCTGCGATAACACCCTGCAGGGGTTCCTGCCACTGCCTATCACAAAGATCTTACTATCAGGAAAGGTTGGGAAGCTTCATCACACACTGCCCTGCTCTCCAGCTCTTTGGAAATCCTTCTGTTGTGGGTGGGGGGACTGTTATACTGAAAAAGCAAGTTTTGTGGGGCACTTTCAGTCCTTGCAATGCTGCAGTGATTATAATCCCGATATTGTAAGTCCATCTTACATCATCATAAATGCTGAACAGGGTGTCAGTCAAAATTTAGAGTGCTCATCTAGACTAGGCAGAAAACCCAGGATTTAGCCAGATTCAAGGCTGTGTACTTACTGGAGGGGACATTAAGGTCCAGATGACTTACCTCCTAACCCAATTCTTTGAGGGTGCTTTGGCAGCTTCCAACCACAACTTTTTGCAACCAGGGCAGGAGGAGGTTCTTTTGAAAGACTCAAAAGCTTCCAAAACAGACCAGGTTAAATTCTCCATCTGGCTTCCTTCTCTCAATTCCTCCCATATGCCTGGGAGTTTTCTACTGACAATGATATGGATGGAGGGGTGCCCTTTCCCTCCTTCCCTTAGTATGCATCTGTGGAGGGGGGAAATCCTCTGATACCACATGTCAGTCAAAACAAATCAATCTGAGGCACAATTTAAAAAGGGTAGAAACAGCAAATCATGCATTCCAGGCAAAGAATAGCTTGCCATTTACTAGAGCTTTTGGCCAATGAAGTCTCAGATTAGCTGAGGATCAAGGACGGCTTTTGGGCCCCCAGATTTTTGGACTTAGAATGCTCATCTGCTGCTCCCAGCAAGGCCACTGAATGTGGAAGCTGTAGGCCAAAACACCAGGGCCCATTCTCATTACACAGCTATAGCATTCTGATTCCACATAAGCTGCCATGGCTACCTCCTATGGAATCCTGGAGTTTGTAGTTTGGGGAGGTACTAGAGCTCTCTTGCTGAGAATTCTAAACACTTCTTCCTAGACTGCAAATCCCAGGATTCCATGTACTATAATTGTGTAGTATGAATGGGCCCTTATTCCTCTGTCAGGGCATTCGAAAGGTTTCGGCATCAGCAACTGTTGTAACTAAAATAGCTTTCATTTTTGAAACTAAAGAATACTTTCCAGTATGGATGTACCCCTTTCCAAATTGCTAGATTGTTAGTTTTAATGGGCTATGACGAGTAACATCTTCCCACACATTCCTATATGCACGTGCCTCATCCATAGTTCCTTCATTAAACCTCTTTCAATTATATCTTTTAATTGAACAGCTTTCAATTAACCCTTCTTAATGAGCAATTAACATCACTTCCACATTCATTCCTGTGTTGATTTATCCTAATTGCTCAATTGGTCATCACTGCCCTAATTAAAGTAGGCAACTTGAATCAGGAAGGGATATGCATGCACATACAACCAAGTAGAGGGCGTGGGCTTAAAAAAAAAAAGATTTGTAGGAGAAGCAGAACTGCTGGAAATTCTGTCTTTCCAACAGTATTGGAGAAGAAAATAGCTGTGGTGTCCAGGGGAGAAAAAACAGCTTTAAGGCTGCCCCCTCTCCAGCATCTGCCCCTAAAGCTATCTGCTGAATAATTGGGCCTATGGTACTTTAACTTACTCTGCCTAATGGTAGGACTGTACTATCTGATCAGGACAAAGTAAAGAGATGATGGGAGCAATCCACTGAAAAACTATATAGAAGAGTTAAAAGCATGGCAGATTCCTTCAAGGAAGAACATTCTGACAATGAACCCACAAGTTTAGAAAGTCAAGTAGAAGCTGCTCTCAAAGTGTTTGGGAGAAATAAATCATCAGGAAAAGATGGCATACTGTTAGTGCTTTTTCAGACTTGCTGTTCTGTGCCTTTGCATAATTTCCAAATTATAGCAACTCTAGCGCAAACCTATCATGGGGTTTTCTGGGGCTGAGTATGTGTGACACACCCAAGCTCACTCAGTGGGTTTCCATGGCTGAGTGTGGAATCGAACCCTGGTCTCCAAGGTCATAGTCCAATGCTCAAACCACAACACCACTCTGGTTCTCCTATTGCAGACTACAGAGACAGAATCCATTCAAATTCTAGCACAAATTTACTAACAAATATGGAAGACAAACAGCCCACACACTGGAAAGTCTCTAGTCCCAAGGAAGGGGTTGTAGTAGCCATCAGATCATTACATTAATCTGCCATGCAAACAAGGTAGTCTCAAGATTTTGCAACAAAGACTTTTACCATATATACAACGAGAAATGCCAGATGCTCAAGTAGATTAAGAAAAGGAAGAGGCACTAGAAATCGTATTGCAAACATATACTGAGGAATGGAACACACCAAAGAATTTCAGAAGAAAATAAGCCTGTGCTTTATGGATTATTACAAAGCCTTTGACTGGGTAGATCATAAATAATTATGGATTTTATCTAAAAGAAATAGGTGTGCCATAATACCTGATTTTCCTGATGCATAACCAATACTCAGGACAACAGTTACTTTCAGGACATAGGAAGAAACAGGATGGTTTCCAACTGACAAAGGGATCAAGCAAGGCTGCCTTTTATTACCCTACCCATTGAATTTATTTGCAGAACATGTACAAAAAGTGGGCTTAGATTCAGAGGTGTGAAAACTGGGAGAAAGAACATCAACAATTTACAATATGAAGATAACACTATATTACTGACAGAAAATAGCAATGACTTGAGAAAATCTGTTGCCAAATGTCAAGGAAGAAAGTGCAAAAACAGGTTGACAGTTGAATATTAAAAAACTAAAATATGATCATAGATGATTTATGTAACTTTAAAGTGAGTAATTGAAATACAGATTTTCAGTACCTTGCCTCAGTCAATCAAAATGGAGACAGTAGTCAAGACTAGGATTTGAAAGGTCAACTATGAAGAAACTAGAGAAGATCCTCAACTACAAAGATAACATCATTAAATACCAAAGTCATCCATGCCATCATATTTCCAATTTCTACAAACAGTTGTGAAATCTGGACTGAGAAAAATGGTATCAGGAAGAAAACTCACATGAAATGTAGTGCTGGAGGAGAATGCTGTAGATACCATGGACTGTGACAAAGTTATGACTTATTAAAAGAGGTGATAATGCTTGGTAAGGTGGAAGACAATACAAAAAGAGGAAGACCCCTTTACAGGTGGATAGATTCAATCAAGGAGGCCATAGCCCTGAGTCCTGATGACCAGGACTCTAGAATTTGTCTCCTTTATAGGGTTGCCATAAGTCAAAGCCTACTTGAAGACAATTAACAACAAAACACTTCCTGAGCATACTGAAACATTCTACATGTACAAGGAAGCCTTTCTATGGGCATGATTCTGTACACTTTGTAGCCCATAGGATCTACCTTTGGTGCATCTACAACTGCGTGGGAAAATTAATTCCCAACTTTGGCGGAGGTGCTGACCCCGCACAGGCATTCAAAGAAAAGCGAATTTAGTAACCTTGGCTTTTCAAAGTAACATATCTAACGGAATTTCAAGCAGAGAGTTTCTCTGCAAGTTTGCAGAGAAATTCAAATCATTATATTGGGAGGATTGACACAACATGCATTTAATTTCTAGTCACTGGCCATTTCCACACTACACCGTTATAGTGCTATTATTCCACTTTCAACATCCTGTGGAATCCTAGGATTTGCAGTTTAGGGAGGGGCATTTAGATTTCCCAGACAGAGAGCTCTTGATCTCAGTAAACTACAAACCCCACAATTCCACAGGATGTTGAAAGTGGAATAATAGCACTATTAGAAATAATAGAAATTGCCATTGTTATTTAGTTTGCACAACTATTTTGCATGTGAAAATATTTTATGTTAGATCGATATTTTTTTTGAAGATTCACAACTTACTTTCTAAAATGCATTAACAGGTGGTCATTTTGTCATTACCTATCAAAACATTTTCCCACAGAAACCTCTTTTATAAGGTTTGATTGTTCTATAAGGTTTGACTGTTGCCCAAATCTTTCTGCCCTCACTCCCCAAGTTTTGACTCTGCTTCCCTATGCTGAAAATTGTCGCATTGCATCCACATTAATCTACTTGGCTGAACTGCAGCACTGGAAATCCTCAGCAGAAAATTCTAAGTACCTCCACCAAACTACAAATCCCAGCATGGAGCCATGGCATCACACTGCAGTAACTGGGTGATGTAGGTACACTCCAGGAGTCATTTCTAACAAACAACACTTGTGTCTGTGTCTGCAAGAGCACCCAAGTATTTGGTATTCATGGGGCAAAATAGGCCGTCAGGAGTCCATTTGGATGGAAACCATCTTTTTTCAGCCATTTTGAGGTTGAAGGCAGTTTTGGGGTGTAATCACCACAAAGCACCCCCCATACACACACATGAGATGCATGTGGCCCATTAGCTGCACAATTCCCACTCCAATCTGTGGCAAATACATTTTTTAAATTTTATTAAGAAAAAGAACACAATCCAAATATACAAAAAACAAAAATACATCCATGCAGACATTAACAGACATCTACACATATCTAAAACAAATACTAACAAAACAACTAAAATTGGTTCCTGCCCTTGTTGCGAACAGTTCATATTACGTAAACATTTACACCTATTAAGTCACACGTTATCCCATAATTATTAGTTGTTGCTTATCGTTATCATTTCAATTATTTACTTAATTTCTCAAGTTCATAATTAATTGTTAACTTATTCTATTGCTAATAATCAATCATCAAAAAATAATCCTCATCTATATAAAAACATTTTAAAACAACAAAGAGGATGCAACTTCTAAATCTACTTTTACGCTTCTCATTTAGTAATGTTAATTTTAAATATCAAAACCTATTGTCATCAGATCGCCTTCACTCTTTTCTAAGAAATCAATCAACCACTTCCATTCAGACAAAAATTCATTTTGTGTTCTGCTTAGCCATCCATCCCCTGTTGGTAACTCTGATTTTTCCAGAACTTTGCATACACTAATCTTGCTGCTAACAACATGTGTTGTACCAATTTATGTTGCAGGTGGCCACTACTTATTGAGCTCAAGGTTAAGGCGAGGCCTAAAACTGTGCACTTCTTATACTTCAGACAGCTCACATTCCTGGTCACTGGGCTACTGTCCAGTGGTCATTGTGAGCAGAAATGTCCATAAAGATATAGCCAGGACTCCAAGAGGCACAGATCAAACACAGAGGCGGTCTGAACATGCAGGAACTCTAGTTTTTGCATGGGGATGTAGGCCAGATGTAGGCTGGATGTAAGCCAGAATCTTGTGTCACAGTTACAAAAGCAGTTATGAATGCGTAACCTGGAATTACGCACTTGTGATGGTTACATATTCATGGTCTTTACATAGCCCCTAATTTAAAGACTACATAGGAACCATGACATTTTCACAGTCTACGCTTACCGGGAAGCAGCTGTTGAGATCAAAGGAGGTCTGTTCTTTTGTCACTCCAGAAGTAGCCGGCTGCTCTTCCCACTCACCCCCTTGTGCCCATCATTTCCACACCTTACTGGTTCCCATTGTCATCCTATTGCAATCCTGGCAGCACCTTTGCCAGGATGGGAGTGCGACATGAACGCTCCCTTCCGTACCTGGCCAGGACCCTGTGGCAGGGAGCACAAGTGACACATGCTTTCCTTCCACAGCACAGCTGGCCTCTTTCCAGTGCTGCACTGGGGAAGGAAGCACCTACATTGCACTTCTTTCCTTTCTGCATGGCCAGTGGTGACAGGAGCATCATGTGACTGTGGGCCATTAATGGACTTTTTCTGTTAATGGAATATCCCGCAATTACAATGGGTGGGGATGCATTGGCAGCGGAACCATGATGACATCATGTGAAAGCACGACATGCGGGCTGCTGCCAACATGTCCCCATTGTGAGATGGTGACACCATGCAGAAATGGCCCCTGTTTAAGCCTCTTGCAAAGGGATGACTCACAGGAGGAAATGGAGACAACAGCCAGCTGCTTCCCAAGTGACAGGGGGACAGACCCCCTTCAATCGCAATGGCTGCTTCCTGGTCAATGTGGAGGGTCACACTGGGATTCAGTAACGACGGTGCTTACCCAGACATAAGGACTATACAGGATTCTGCCTGCAATTCTTAGGTAATTCTCTTCTCAAAGGAAGCAATGAGGAATTTTTCATGATTGTCTTTTCGCTGCAAGAAAGTCTTCAAAAACTTCAATTTTCTAAGATGATTTGCAGATGGAAATTTCTTCTGTGGAAAATTTACACATCACTGTTTTTGACATAAAACAACATTTTCTGTGCAGGAAACAGCATTCTCCATACAGAAGATAATATTTTTGTGTAGAAATTTTCTGCACAGAAAGTCATATTTCATCAAAATACTTTTTGGTACAGAAATATTTTGTGCAGAAATAACTTATGATTATTTTCTATGCAGAAAATTGCTGTTTTCTGTACAAAACAACCATCTGCAAATTAATTGTTGTTCTTGTGTGCCTTCAAGTCACTTCTAACTTATGGCAACCTGAAGGTGAACCTTTCACAGTGTTTTTTAGGCAAGATTTGTTCAGAGAGGGGTTTTCCCTTGCCTTCCTCTGAGGCTGAGAGTATGTGACTTGCCCAAGGTCAGCCAGTGGGTTTCCATAGCCAAGAGGGGATTCAAACCCTTGTCTTCAGAGTCATTGTCCAACACTCAAATGCTACACCACCCTGGCTCTCTATGTGCAAATTTAGTGTAGAACAAATTCCAATCTGCGAAGTTTGTCATCAGTCCAGGATTTTACACATCAGGGTTTCCAACACTTGAGAAACATGTTTTTCAACCATTTTTAAAAATATTTTCAAGTATTCTTCCCATTCCTATCCGTATGAAGGATCCACATTCACTGAAGATTATACACAAAATTTTCTACCCCAGCTTAAAATCATGTTTTTCAGGACCTTTAGCAGAGATCTAGGTCCCTGCCAAAGGTCTAGATCCATCTCTGAGCCAAAGCACTTTGGCCATAATACAGCCCAACTGGCAGCTACTTCATAGAATGTGAGTTTCAAACATGCATGAGCTCTTTTGCATTCTTTTCCCTTACTGGTACTGATCATGCAATGCTGACTTTTATTTTATTTTTTTAAGCTGTGGAATTTCAGGAGGTTATCGTAGATGCACCCAAACCATAAGTGAGCTATTAGTTTCTGCCTTGTTTGTCTTGGCTGGAGCACTGGTAATTCACCAGGAAGTTTCATTGCCACAGCTGAAGAGTTATGAGAGAGGCTAACTTGGGCATTTTACACTGGTGAAGAATTCTTTGGCCTGTCTTAGGTTTGAGTGTGCTCAAAGAACTTAAACTGATTTCCTTGTGAGATTGGGGAAAGCGTTCTGTTGGTCAGAGTTGATTTGTCCTGTTTTCTCCTCTCATTGCAGGAGGTCAAGAGGATTTCATTCTCTCCTATGAACCTGTAACAAGGCAGGAAAGTAAGCAAACTTGGATTCTCTAACAAATGAGCTTGGCCTAATCAGAAAAAAAAGCCTAGTCTATTTGTGTAATGTAGGGGTGGAGAATTGTTGAAGGCTAGAGGAAACATTAGATACCCAAGGGACCAAGAAGAGGTGCCATCCCCCCAAAAAAAATTTTTTTAAAAAAACCTCTGCCTCCAAACACCCGCTAAGTGGTTTGGTGGGCAGTCATTTCCCTACTCATGGTGTAGTGGAATGAGGTGGTCATTGGCCTGGGTTGTACTTCATCACGTTGTCAGTGGAGGATGACATTTTTAACCAGGAAAGAAGTGTCGCATGTAACTGAAGTCCCTGACATGAGTTAATGGCTGTATTGTTTGAAAGGTTCACCTACTATGCTGTTACTTCTCCTCGTATATGAAGGAGGAGTTTAAAAAATGTGAGACGCTCCCTAGCCTGCATCTGAATTGGTAAACATCATTCTGTCACTTGGGGGTTTCTACAACCTCGTTCAACTGCACATGAAGGTCCAGTTTCTGATACAGCAGATGACATTTTTTTAATGCCTCACTGCTGGGGAATGTGTGTGTGTGTGTGTGTGTGTGTGTGTGTGTGTCTCCCTGATAAATATATATATATATATATATCCCTGTAGATCTCAACGCAATAGTGTCTGGTGGCTTCTGTGCAAGTGGGACAGTGAATCCATTTTGGGGTTTTACTTTGAACACAGCTATCCAAGGTAGTAAAGGAATAGCATTGAGACTCAAACCTGGAATGGATTCACTGGTCCGTTGATATGGAAGAAATCAGCCCTGGGTTCTAGGCTAGTCTCATTGTTGTTGCCTTCAAGCCATTTCTGACTCATGGCAACCCAAAGCAAAACTATCACAGGGTTTTCAGGGGCTGAGAGTATGTGACATGGCCAAGGTCACCCAGTGGGTTTCCATGGCCAAGTGGCGAATTGAAGCCTGGTCTTCAGAGTTGTAGTCCAACACTCAAACCATTACACATTACTGGTTCTCAGTCCTACACTAGTTATATAAAAATAAAGGATCAGGGAAAGACTACAAAATGCAGTTTCCATCTACTGTCTGATGTGGTAGCATCCCATCACATGTGACTCTGCATTTATTAACCAGGTCTAAAATCCAGAATGAATTTTAGTGTGTTTTCCCAGGACGAAACTGGACCTTTCAGTTCTAGTAGAAGACAGCGGGGGGATGAGGTGTCTGGCAGAAAAACCTCCCACATAAGAACTGCTTTTCTGAATTATATTGAGTTTCACTTAGACATCCTGGCCTTGTATTAGTCTCAGCTAGAGTAGAACTATTGAATCAACTGGACTTACCCTTGTGTTGTCTCTCTATTCACCAGTTGATTGAAAGGGTCTGTTCTATTGAGACTAAGCAACAGGATCCCAGTTGCTGCATTACACTCCCAGCTGAGCTGTACCATCTGAAATTTCTCCATATGTAACTGGGATCTAACTCATGTTGATATGATTTCTGCTATCAATTCCCACTTTGTTTGGAGAACAGCTGTCCAGCCAATGATCAGTCTGGGGTTGAAGTTAATTTTGGTTTGGAAAAAAGAAATGCAAGAACATATATCCACCTTGCTGGATCAAACCAAAGGTCTATCTAACCCAGCATTCTCTTCATGCAATAGCCAGACAGATGAGTCATCCACCAGCAGAACATGAGAGTATCCTCCATCTGTAACCCATTTATACCAGGCAGTTATAGCACCATTATTCCACTTTAACTGCCATGGTTCCATTCTATGGAATCATGGCTTTGGAGTTTGGGGTGGCAGTAGAATGCTCTACCTGAGAATTCTAAGTGCCCCTCCTTATACTATAAATCCCAGGATTCCATAGAACTGAACCTTGGCAGTTACAATGAAATCATAGCTCTATAATTCTGTAGTTGAATGGGCTCCGCATTGGAGGGGCCCATAACTCTCCAAACTGATTTAATCTGATCCACTTCTACTAAATGTTATATTTCTTCTTTGTTTAAAAGTCATTCCCTTGATCATGATAACCAAGAAGTTCCCTTTCTTTTTGTGTTTCAGTTAATTACACCAGGCCAGTTATTATCCTTGGTCCAATGAAAGATCGGATCAATGATGATCTGATATCTGAATTTCCTGACAAATTTGGCTCCTGTGTACCACGTGAGTATTAAATTTCTGAAGGCATATTTGTTACCCTTATTCTCTTTCAGGTTGCTGAAATATGCTTTTGTAAGACCTGCTACTCCTTTTATCAGGAAGACTTCCTTTTTTAAATATAATTTCATGCCAATAACTGTGTGAAGGCCAGGGGAAAATTTCTCTCCCCCCCCCAATGTTGCACCCCACACACAGCAAACCCAAAAGCCTCTATTTTCCTCTGCAGTCTCTCAAAATGGTGACAGGAAGTGATGCACATCACTTCCTGTCACCATTTTGAGAAGGACTGCAGAGGAAAATGGAGGTATGTCGGAGTAGTACCAAGTTCTGGGATGTTTGTGACAGTGGCAGTATTTTCACACATATGTTTGTATGTTTTGGGGGGGATAAAATTTTGCAGATTTTTTTAATGGGAGTTCTGGGGCTTTGGGAGCAATGGTAGAAGGCTTCAGGGGCCACATTCAGCCCATAGGCTGATCCTACAGGTTGGTTTGACATCCTAGAGAGCTGCTGCTAATCAGGTAAAGTTGTGCTGAACCAGGTTCCCTTCCAGATCCCTTCCACACTACACAATTGTAACACTTTGAAATCTCTGCAGCTCTCATGGTTGCATCCTGTGGAATCCCAGGATTTAGTTTAGGGAGGAGCAATCAGCCAGATTGCCTCACAAGATTACGAGCCCTAGGATTCCACAGTATGTATCCAGGCCAGCTAATGTGGAACGATAGAATTATAATGGTGTGTTTTGAAAGGGTCCCTGACTAGAAATCCCAGGATTCCATAGGATGCAGCCATAGCAGTTAAAGTAGAACCAAAGGCCATTTTCGCACTACACTGTTATAGTGCTATTATTCTACTTTCAACATCCTGTGGAATCCTGGGATTTGTAGTTTAGGGAGGGGCATTTAGAATTCTCAACCAGAGAGCTCTTTGGCCTCAGTAAACTACAAGCCCCAGAATTCCACAGGATGTTGAAAGTGGAATTATAGCACTATAACAATGTAGTGCAGAAATGGCCACAGTGCCAAAGTTGTGTGGCATGAAATGGACCCTGTCCCACAGAGGCCTTCAGAACCTACCAGATTCCTTTTCTTATTCTCAGATCCTTCGGCATCTGGATGGGGAAGATATGTGTCTTCCAAATTTAACTCGGCACAAACATTTTGATGTTCTTCTAAGGAAGGGGAAAAAATGGCCAATGGGCTTCATATAATCCCTAAAGATTTTTTTTATGCACCCAAAGGACACCCATCCACCCAAGAAAAGGCTTCTTGCTCCTTCCCTTACAGCATTTGGTGTTCAATTGTTTTAAAGGGTTCCAGTTTTTAGAATTCCTCCCCCCCCCCGCCCCCGACAGTAAAGATAACCTTGGATTTGCCCAAATGCAACTAATATCTCCATCTTGTGTGTGATTAGTGACATTTGGTTTACATAAACCAACTAGTAGTAGTCACAATAGCAGCAGAGCTTGAGGAAATTACAGTTTTGGATTACAACTCTGAGAATTCCCCAGCCAGCCCCATGCAGTCTGGGAGATTCTGGGAGTTATTGTCCAGAAGGTAACTTTTGTGAGCTTGGAGGAGGAAGACAACAAGAAAGAGAAGGATTAGGACTATTTTGCATACTCGTTACTTCTTTTGTCTCTATATTATTTGAGAAAGACAAGAAGAATGTAAGAGGAAAGCTAGGATGGGAGAAAGGCTTTTTGTGTGGCTTGGTTGTGTTTTTTTGTCTTAGTACGCTTAGAGAGACCTTTTCTCTCATTCATTTTTGTTGCCCAAAGATACAACTCGGCCTAAGCGTGACTATGAGGTGGATGGGAGAGACTACCATTTTGTCATCTCCAGAGAACAAATGGAAAAGGACATCCAAGAGCACAAATTCATAGAGGCTGGACAGTATAACGATAATCTGTATGGAACTAGTGTGCAGTCTGTGAGATTTGTGGCAGAAAGGGTAAGTTAGCCAAGCGATATTTATGCCAGTGTTGTGTTATTGCAGGGAATTATACTAAGTTGGATTTCCTATTTGAGTAATTTTTTTAATGTAATTTTTAAAACTCAAAGCCCATTCAGATGTTTAGAAAAAGCACATAGTACAATCCTTCTAAAACTATTCCTGTTGATACAAGTATTGGATTGTATGTTTGAAACAGAAGAAATTGTTTCAAACAATTCAACAGTTCAAACATAAGGGGAATTCTTCCTGCAGTTTTAATAGCAACTCTTTGGTTTTAATGGTGGCTCCGTTGTGTCTGTTCCTGGATTTATACAGTAAGAATGGAATGAACATTCAAAAGTGTTTAAAAAAAAAAAGATGGAAAAGCATATTTTTGGAGAATTGAGAAACCTTGATGAGAAGAACTCTGGATGGCTGAGAATCTTTGCAGCTCAGGATTTACTCTGGGCAAAATTCATATGTGATAGTTTTGCATAGAAAATGCTGCAAAATATGATTTGCCCTGAAAACACTTTTCTTTGTCTACACAAAAAACAAACCCTTTGCTTCTGTGCAGAAAATATTTCCACACAGGAAAATTATTTTCTGTGCAGAAAAAATCTGTTTGCTTCACAGAAAATGCTATTTTATGTCTAAAACAACTATGTGCAACAGCAGTAAGGTCAAGGCTTGCAATTCTTCCAATATGTGAGGAGTTGGTATTCTGTAAAGCACCTGCATATTACAATGCAATGCAGTACAGCAAACTTTCATTCAGTTTTGTCATTCAGTTACACGCAACGGTACGTTTGGAAGTGAAAGCTGTTGTACATAATGTAACACTTTAAAAAAAAACACTCATTTTTTAAAATACATTTGAACACAGCAATTACAAAACAGTAGCTTTCTGGTAAGACAGAGTTACTTGTCACATTGCACTGTAGTTCCTGACTCTTAAGTTGTTTCTTACATATATAGAGACTAAGACCAATACAGAAGTAATGCACACTCTCATAAACCGTAAGCCAAATAATCTTCTAACCTTTCGGATCATTAAAAGATCTAAAGGAATCCTGTAGCGTTTTTTAGACTACCTGAGAAAAAGACATTTCTAGCAGAAGCTTTCATGGGCTCCAGTCCACTTCATTAGATGCTGGAAGTTGCTATAGGATTCCTTTCTATTTCTTTATGCTGCAATAGGTGACCGTAGCTGTGTCTCAGCCTTTTGGCCCCAAAGTAGTTCTCCTCCCAAAGTAACTGAAGCCCTGCTCAGACATCCAAAATCCCATTTTTGCACACATTTCTGTACCTGCCATTTCAAAGGAACATGCTTTTTATGCACATTTTTTCAAATGTATGCATTTTTGCATGCTTTGTTGAAGGGTGGGAAGAGAAAACTGTTTTACGAACATGAGAAGAGCTTGGATTTCCACATTTAAGTACATTCCAGGTCATGTTCAGTTTCAGGCAGGGCATATTTAATAAAAGTGCACATTTGCAAAGCAAATGTCTTACTCATCTTCACTTACAGCAAGAATCTGAGAAGGAGATTATAAGGAATATTGTGGAGAAAAAAACAAAAAAGTATCCTGGATATTAGACTAAAGCTGATGTGTGTTGTACCCAAGTCAAACCCAGAAGAAATGTCCTGGAGAATGTCACAATGAAATGAACAGACTCTTGCGTAAAAGCATGGTAGTGTACTCAAATAGCGCTAGTTTGGTCCCATTGCACATGTTCAGAGCAGAATTTTTTTAAAAAAAAAAAAGAAAAAAGATGTAGACTACAACTTCCAAAATCCTTAGCCAACACTACTTCCAGTGATTCTAGGAGCTATAATCCCAAAAAGTTGTAATTGCAAACTGTGCCATTAAAGAACATCCAGGTAAATCACGTCCTTAGTCTGTTGATTTTGATCATCAAGTGCTACATCGTGAAAACCTGAATTGCAATAAACTCGCCAAGAACAAACCCATCTCCATCTGCTTTCAACAGGGCAAGCACTGTATACTTGATGTATCAGGAAATGCCATTAAGCGACTACAAGCTGCGCAGCTCTACCCCATTGCTATCTTCATTAAGCCTAAATCGTGGGAGCCACTGATGTGAGTACCATCTCCTTCGGTTGCTTTTTAGACCATTCAATGAGAACAGGGGCATGTTGTGCCTTTCTGAATATTTGTGTCTTGTATGCATGTGATGTACAGCTCTCACCCTCTTGTTTTCACCTTTGGACATCAGTGATGATGTGCAAATATGGGACAGTGAATCATAGTTCCAGTACTGGGGCATGTCATTTATCTCTGAACAGAGGAGTTGCACATGATGGAGAGGGAACACTTCCCATGTTATGAGGGTATTATCACCTACATTATATCACTCCTCATTTTAGGCCCATCTGTGCATCTCCTAGCTGGAAAGAGAGACTAACCCCAGCTTTGGCTATTAATGTCAGGCTAATTTGTTAAATGTATGCATATCTTTAAAGCAGGGGAGTGGAATACACCAAGTGTCCCCACCAGCGCAATGCTTACACTCTCTCCCAGTTCTTACTACAGTGGCTCTTCCACATTTGCGAGGGTTCAGGGTGCAGAACCTTCATGAAAATGGAAAAAATGCAAATAACTCCCCCCCCCACCATGATCTTCCTCCCATTCCCCTTCAGAGCTTTCCCTTGCTTCTGGTCCCAGGGGAATCAAAAAAAGACAAGGTAAAGGGCTTACCAGTGCTTTCCCCTCAGACAGAGAACAGCGGAGCACTGAGTTCTGGTGTTCTAGCCACTTCTGATCATGATTTTGAGAAAAAAGATTCCTCCCAGAGGGGAGAGCTAGGAGCAAAGAGAGCACCTGATGAATCAGTGGCCATTACACAGTAGCATGTACAGCCACATGGCAGAGAGGACACACTTCCAGCGGGGGGAGGCTTTACTCATCTAAAAGGGGGGAAGTCCATTTTAAACACAAGCCTCACAAACCTGGGGTGAGGAATGCAAGGGAATGAGAGGAGGAGAATGCGAGGGGGAGGCAAACACGTGCCTTGCAAATAATCAAATTTGCTGAGGTGAAATCCACAAATGTGGAGGGAGGACTGTCCTGTTAAATCTGGCACAAGGAGGCTTCTGGTATGTAACTGCTTTGTAAACAAGATACACAGGAAGTGCATACCTTGTTTTAAAGGAAATCCTTGTACTTTTCAAGGTGTGCACACACTTTGTCACCAAAGAAATCCTTGTAGGTTTTCTTCAAGGCCCAGTTAAAGGCTATTTCAAGGCTGGCTCTGTTTTTAGGCCTCAAATTGCTTTCTGATTACTTGCAGTTAGAAAAATGGCCAGGTGATCCCTGTCAAGGTCCTAAAGAGATTTAAAATGATCCCCAGATTTTTCCAGAGCTGCCCATTCCTCCTGTAGACGGATGCCCCCTCCCTAAACTCCCTTGAGGCCCCTCTCTAAACTGCAAACCCCAGGATTCCATAGGATGTTGAAAGTGGAATAATAGCACTATAACAGTTTAGTGTGAAAATGGGCAAAGAAACCACAGCCCTGAATTTGCAAGACCTGAGCAGGACAGTGGAGCACTAGGACTCATGGAGGTCTCTCAAACATAGGATTGCCGTAAGTGTTACCCCAAAAGATGGAGGACCTTGAGGTCTTCTAGCATTACCCGTATGTCCCTGAAAAGGTGGGGAAATATTAGCTCAAAAAGGAGGCCGGCAAGAGGTGGGGTTAACTTTATGGGATCTTTTCATCAGTGTATATCAATACTAACTGTGAGACACCAGTTGGATTTTTTTTGTTTTTAAAAAGTCTTTATTGGGGGAAATTCAGAAACACATACAAACAATCAAACAGTTTCACAACCAGGCAAGGCTAACTGAAAGAAAGGGAGGAAAACTTGGATAGCAAGGAGTGATGATGAAGTGGGCGATATTTACCAGTCCTGAAGCAGCAGCACATTTCAGATGCTTTTAAAAGGTCCATTTCTTTCTCCTTCTCTCACTTTCCCCTTTGTCCTTGGCTGGCTTCGGGTGCTGCAAACTGAATCGCAAGTGCAAAAGTAGTGTGCATTCAGTTAACTCAGCAGGGGGAGAAGAGAGGCCAGAATCTTGCCCTTCCCAGAAGGCTCAGGCAAAAGCAAACTGCTACAGCCTTTCCTAGCTTGGGTGTTCTTTCCCATCAATCACTTTTCCTGTCTTCACCACCTTTGATGTTGCTTGGCCACATGTATTCCTGGATTTTGTCTGTGAGATGTTGGAGGGTGTGGGATTGTTGCTAAAACAGGAGGACGTATCATATTCTTTCTACAGCTTTCTCCTTCTGTCGTACATAAACACATTCCATCCTCATGCAGTTCAGTCAGCAGGCAGATCCTTCTCTCTATGAGCTAGGTCAGCTGTAGCAAATGTGTGTTGTCACGTACTTCTTAGCCAATTCTTTATGCATCATCATGCACATAATTTCCTCTTTGCATCACACGTGGCTTACTCTGTGGAGTCCATTTCTGCATGCTTCTCTGCTTTAATCTAGGGCTTTAGATTGGGGGTAGTGTGACAAGCTAGCTTGCTTGCATTCCATGGTTGATTTTCTAAAATTAACCTGTGCCTGGAAGGGAAATTCATATCTTTCAGCCCAGAAGTCCTACTGTGTACTAATCTCAGATGCACAGAAGCAGATGGTGGTTATTCACACTGAGGAGAGGAAAGCACTCTGCGTATGCTCAAGGGCAGAACATGGAATGTTACATTTTGGGGATCTAGGTGCCCAGAATGTTATCTTTAATGTTCCAGAACTGAACTTGGCATCAAAAAAAGGATTTAGATTATTCTTCTCAGAAACCCTAGAACAAATTAACCCCTGGGTAAAGGAACTTTTGGGGGGGAACGTCTTTCCTCTGTTTTGACTATGTATTGAAAAGGTTGGCTGAGGGGAAACCTATTCCTGTTCTGTATCATTAGGGTGTTTAAATGTAAAATAATTTTTAAATTTTGTATTATTAACAGGTTTACATTTAAAATATTTTATTATTCATTCATGTATTTAGCTTATAACTGAGGCCTATGCGGCATGGTCAAAGACTTTTTTTTCATCAGGACCTTTGGCCTTTTACCAAAGTGGATGTAGCCATATTAGTGTGTCTCAGAAAAACAACAAAATATAGTGCAGTAACTGTGGATGTGAAATCCCAAAATGCAAGATATGATTGAAAAAAGCACAAAACCAGCCCAGCAGCCAATGAGACTTCCTCCCTCCATTCAGACTGCCAATGCCACAGCCTCTGAGGGAGAGGAGATCAGCTAGATTTGGGCCATTTCCGCACTACACTGTTATAGTGCTATTATTCCACTTTCAACATCCTATGGAATCCAAGGGGTTTGCAGTTTAGGGTGGAGCCTTTAGAATTCTCAGCCAGAGACCTCTTTGGCCTCAGTAAACTACAAATCTCAGAATTCCACAGGATGTTGATGTGGACTAATAGCACTATTACAGTGTAGAGGCAGAAATGGACCCAGCAGCTAGTGAGAGCCCACTCTTCATCCCAAGTGCCATTGCTTTGCCCTCTGAGGAAGAGAAGAGCAGCCAGACACAGCTCCATCATGCCTGGTCCCAGAAGCTGGTGAAAGACCCCTCCATCCATGTTCTAACTGCCGTTGCTTTGGTCTCTGAGAGAGAAGAGCAGCCAGCTGCGCGTCCATCATGCCTGAGTCCAGTGGCTGGAGCCCCTTCCTCAATCTTCCAGTTACCATTGCTCTGGTATCTGTGGGAGAGAAGAGCAGCCCGGCACACCTCCCTCATGGCTAGACCCAGTAGCTGGAGAGAGGCCATCCATGTTCATTGCTGTGGCTTCCAAGGGGGAAGGAAATCAGCCAGGAGGCTGAACTTAATTCCTACCCCCAATCCCCTTTTCCTTGTGCGTCATGTCTTATTTAAACTGTAAGGCTGTGGGCAAGGAACTGTCAAACCAACTCATTGTAAACTGCTCATGGAGCCTTTATGGTCAAAGGGTAGAGTATAAATACTTTAAACCAATAATAAATAAAAAATAAACCCCGTAATCTCAGCCAGCTGGAAGAAAATCATTTGAAATGTTTCATTTTCTCATATGAGAATGAAGTAACTAAACATTTACATCCCTACTAACAGGTTTTATTTCTTTATTTACATTTTTGAAAAAATATTTCAGTCAGCATTCCTCATAAAAAAGTGCCTTTTCTTTGGTAAATTAAGGCACTTTTTAAAAAATGACAGCTTTGGGAAGTCTGATGTTTGCTTCAGGAAGAGGATTATGAAAAGCATATTGCTTTTTTTTTCTTACTTAAGATTTCATCCTGTGTTTCTAGGGAAATGAATAAACGCTTCACAGAGGAACAAGCCAAGAAAACGTATGAGAGAGCAATGAAGTTAGAGCAAGAATTTGGAGAGTATTTTACAGGTATGCATCATTGGAGAAAGCTTTCCCTGTTCTCATGAAATGTGGTAGAATATATGTATCTATTAACAGTGGCAGGGGACAAATGAACGAGCTTCCAGAAATGTGAAGGTAAGTGATGGCAGTAACATAAGAGTGCAGGAAGAAGCCTTATACTAGGTCAGACAATTTATCTGTTTAGCTCAGCTGTTGTCTACGTTGACTACCTGTGGTTCTCCAAGTTTTCAGGCAGAGATCTTTTTCATCACCTGCTACCTGCTCCTTTTCAGATCCCAAGGACTGAATGAAAACATGTGGTCTACACCAAGCAATGATCCCAATCCACAGCAGAGTGAAAGATCAGGCTCTAATCTCTCAGCCGTAGTGCTGGAGTAGACCTTTAACAGCTAATCTACACCCTATGCTATATCTATAGTATACACCCTGAGCCTTCCTTAAAAAAAAAAAAAAATAAGGTTTTTATTGATGGGTTTGGGTGTTGGACTAAGACTTTGGGAGACCAGGGTTTAAATCTCTACCCAGCCATGGAAAGCCAGTAGATCAGTGGTTCTCAACCTGTGGGTCCCCAGACGTTTTTGGACTTCAGCTCCCAGAAGCCCTGAGCATTGACCATAGTGGCTGGGGCTTCTGGGAGCTGAAGTCCACAAACATCTGGGGACCCACAGGTTGAGAACCACTGCAGTAGATGATCTTGGTCAGTGTGCACACTCTAGGCCTTTAGGGAAAGGCAGTGGCAACCCGCCCCTGAATCAATCTTGCCAAGAAAACCGTGTGATAAGGTTGTTGCAAGTCAGAGTCAACTAGATGGCACATAACAACAAGAACACCAGTTAAAGCAATGGAAACAGCCCCAACACACTCCTCCTTGACATTGCCTTCTCGCACTCTTCCAAATAAGACAAGACTCTAACTGCAGTCAATTTCATATGTCAGAGGTTGATCATGCTTGTTTAAATGTGTTGACAGGCAAGACATCAACACAACACATGTGCTTAGACGAGAAAATCATACAATCAGCAAGGAAGAAGAGTTGGGCATATAGAAGGTGAAATGAACAGCATTTGGGACATGTAGTTGCATTAGGTCAACACTCAAAACATTCCAAGAAGTTAAATATGGAGGTCCCAGATCTAGATGTGGGTGTGGGAAGGTTTAGTTTGCCAATACACCAGGGGTGAACAGACCCTATGTGGGCTGTGGTCAGACCCCTAAAATAACACCAAGAGTGATGTGAAATCCACTTCCATGCTTGTAAAAATTCCTTTTGGAATAACTGAGGGCAAAACAAGGGCCATTTCCACACTACACTGTTATAGTGCTATTATTCTACTTTCAATATCCTGTGGAATTCTGGGATTTGTAGTTTACTGAGGCCCAAGAGGTCTCTGGCTGAGAATTCTAAATGCCCTTCCCTAAACTGCAAACCCCTGGATTCCATAGGATGTTGAAAGCAGAATAATAGGACTATAACAGTGTAGGGCAGAAATGGCCAAGATCCTGCAGGGTACTGCACCATTTAAAGGAGAATCACTGAGTGGTATGGGGTTACCGGTTAGAGCAGGAGTGAAGAACTTTTGGCCGTCTACATATTTTGAACTCATACAAAAGCAAAAGATAAAGGAGTGTAGGAACTGAATTGGTTGCTGATGGGAAGGGGCTGGGCAAGTCATCCTTAAGCATTCAATCTGCCAGTGCTGCAGAACTCCACCCTTCGGTACAGCTACCTGAATTTTAAGGTGGGTTTGAGAGGTCAGATTGGGAGATGGAGCATAGCCATAACATGGTGGTGGTGACGATGGTGATTTTTTACCCACCTCTCCCTGTGGCTCAGGGCAGGGAACAACAAATAACACAGCTCATCACATCACATCAGTTAAAAAACCATATAAAATCAGTACACATTAAAAGCCATCAATAAATACCTTAAAAACAATAATTTAAAAATAATCTGGACCACACGTCTGATACAGGATCTTGTCCTTTGTTCTATCTATTTTTAAAAATCTTACTTCTTTCTTTCTTTCTTTCCTTACAGCTATTGTCCAAGGAGAAACCTTAGAAGAAATATATAACCAATGCAAACTTGTAATTGAAGAACAATCTGGGCCTTTCATCTGGATTCCTTCTAAGGAAAAGCTATAAAGTGGCCAATTCACCTCTGATTATCACAGAAGAGTATTTAGAAGAAAACTTAATCCTATCCTACTTGGAAGCTTTGGGGAGGGTGTGATTTTTCTCTGGGGGGAGGGGGAGATACTTTTCCGTTTCTTGCAGTCAATGTGAATTTTTTCTGAATGTACAACACAAAGTGTTTGAAGCCATGAAGGACATTGATTTTGGCCATAAAGGGTAGAGAAAGAAAAAGAAAGAAGAAGAAAAATCTTAACACATACACTCACACAGACACACACACAAAAAAGACTTCTGCCATATGAAACAAATGAACCAAACTGTTACTGTGAGCTCGAAGCACCGCTTGGGAAGGACAGGCATTCGACGTGGAAGCTCGCTATCCAAGAGAGCGGATCTGCGTGCTCATCCATGTTCTTGGCTCAGCTCAATGTGTTTGTTGGTTGCTTTAAAGAAGAAGTTTTCTCTTGATCCTGCAAAGAACATCACTCTGGAGTTCAATTGGTAAGACGGGAATTGGACGCGGGCGTGGAGACTTGCGCTGAACAGATGCTCTGGATTGAGAAGCAGAGAGTGCTACCGCACCGTGCTGGATAGCGTCCGACAGAACCTGATCCATTTTCCACTGAACTCTGCCGAGACTGTGAATGCTTTTTTTCCCCCTCCCTTTTCCCTGGATGTTGGATCAGGTGCTGAATTTAACCATAGCACATCTGTATTTGGTACACCTTGACTTTCGTATAACTATGCACATTCCTTTTCCTTTTTTTTTTTTAATTTTCCTGATATTGATCCAGAGCATTATTTCTCCACCACCAGCACCACCTCAGAGTAGAGATGGGAAAGTATTTCCAAAAAAACAGATGAAAAAGTGGGTTTTCTGAGTTTTGGGAAACCCCAACAGGGGGAAAAAATTGAATGGTGAAAACCCTTGCAGGTTGAGATTTGTTCTGCATCAAAGTAAATGACATTTTCTGTGCAGGAATATTGTTTTCTGGACAGACTACGTGGAGGATTTTGTACAGAGTAAGTCCGAAACTGTGAACAGTCTTCAAAAACTGATGTTTTTGAAGATGTTCTTACGGCAGGGGAAAATTGAATAAAATTATTCATTCTTTCCTGCGAGAACAAACCTGACCAAAATTGCCATCCCTGCTTCAGATCCATCCTTTCATCTAGGAAAGTGGGTCCATTCAGTTGGATTTGGTGTGAAAAGAAAGCATTCTATCTCAAAATGCATTCACATAAAAGTGTGGGAGTTCAGGGTACTTAAACTTGACCAAGAGGGAATACAGTTGGGAAAAAGCTTTACATTTTATTTTAATTGTCTATATTATCATTTATATAAAGACAGAGGGCACTTAAAGATGGAATAATTTATTAAAGAATCTATATTGATGTATAGGCGCTAATTTCTATAGGTGACAAAATATTTTGTGAGATATTTTGTAAAGATTAAGTAATTGAGAGGTGAACTATTTTTCACCCTTGGCTGGCTGTAAAATGCAAAGGGGGTATTTCAAGTTGCACTATCCCATTATGTTTGTTTTTTTCCCACCCACTAGACTTCTTGATATTATTACTTATGTTTTCAATGTTCTGTTTTTACTTCCTGGCTTAGGTATCATGGTCTCCTCCTTCTTTTTCCCTTTTACTAGATAAAAATCCTGATTTGCAGCAGTCTTAAAAACATGCTTTGAACAAAAGGAAATGAATCTCTTATTTAAAATGGATCGTTACTACCACCACCAAAAAAAATCAGTGGCTTGAATTCAATCCTAATTCTTGATTTATTTATTTATTTTTAAAAATTAAGACAGCTACCATCAACCTTTCATTGGTAGAGTAATTTCCAGAAGCAATGCCATATTTTGGCTGGCAAGCCACTGATAATATACTTGTTTCATAGTCCACAGTAGTTGGTAGCGTTCTGAGTGGAGCATTATGAGTAAATGTGGGGATTTAATCTGTGGATGTTCATTTTAGGCTATCCTGAAGATCAGAACCTGGCTGACATTTTCTAATTACACAACTGAAATCATGACTGTGTGGAAGCCATGTACAAGCTCTGTTTTTTGAGCACAGAAAACTAGTCTTTAGTGTCTCTGTGATGTGAGAGGGTACTTTGTACACACAGAGAGACACTGACGGTGCAAACCTATATGTATCTACTCAGAAGTAAAGCCCATGGAGTATTCTCCACTTCACAACTTTTTATAACTTGTGACTCAATGTGTGGGTATAATTTTAAGAAAAAATGTCTTGTTTTCCATCCCCTAACATCCTGATGAGGTTTCCAAATTCTTTTTTTTTTTTGACATGTCAGACTTCTTTAAACGATACAGCCAACAGCCAGTATTCTACATCAGCTAATTAAGTATACTGAACTAAGTACCTTCTTCCGGCCTGATCCTCCCTTCCCAAGAAACCAGATGGAAATGCCATGTACTCATGCTCCAGTCACTGGCAGAATGGACCTTCTCCTCGTGCAGCTGATGACTAATAAGACAGGCTAGAGGGGGAGTTACAATCATGGCAATAGTGTCACAAAAGGAACAAAAGCTATTTCTGCATCATTCTGTGATTTCACGACATCGCGGCATCATCCCAGCAGTGCCACTGCCAGGATGGGAGTGGGACCCAAACGCTCCCCTGCACACCTGGCCTGCTGCTGGCAGATGGGTAGCATTCAGGATATGCAGCCAACCCCTTTCTGTGCCACACTGAGGAGGGAAGTGCTTGATAGCCCTTCTGCTCTTCCTGCACAGCTGCAGGCGATGTGGTTGTTGCATGGAGGGAGGCCATTACCAGAATTTTTTTTTTCCAGTAATAGTATACAACATGATAGCGGCAGGTGGGGATGTGACAGGAGTGGGACTGCGACAACATTGTGTGATGGCACATATCTTGGACTGGCTCCAATGTGTCCCCATGCCGGGATGGCGCCATCGTATGGAAATAGCCTAAGTAGAGTTCATTAATACAGAACAGTTTCTTAGATATAGGGCTTTTTCGCACTTTGGGAAGAAAACAGGGCAGTCTATTATTCACCAGACTGGCGTGCTCCCTCCGACGATCCACGCTGATCTGGAGCAGTGCGTGCCCATGCTACACACTGCTCCGGGGGAAAAATGGAGGCTTCCGGTTGGTGGAGGCTCTCCACCAACCAGAGAAGCTCGCCAGCCAGAAGCCCGCCCCTGGAAGATCTGCAGCCTCGCGCTGGTGCCAGCCTGCAGATCTACACAGGAGCGCAGCGATGGACTGGGGCACGCCGGACTATTGAAAGACCTGTTTTAAGCGGTCTTTCAATAGCACGGAGAACCACCAGTTCTGGTCGTTCCAGAGCAGGCTGAAGTCTGAAACTACAGAAAGTAGTCCGGACCCAGTTTGCCCCCAAGTGCAAACGTTCTCACTGGAGGACGCGCTGCCCCATTTTAAAAACAAAGTACGGAAAAGGCCTTAGTCATCCCTAACTGTTCCATATTCACAATTGCTACTTAAGTCATAATCCTGACACTTTTGCCACAATTGTAAGTCCCCACAACCCATTTTACCATCTATCAGCTCCATTCTTCCAGTGATTAGAGCATGCGTGAATGATGTTTCCATCAGGTTTTGGGGGGAAAGTCAGGCCAAGAGAGGTTACTTCGTTAAGTATACTTAACTGATCTGGAATGCTGGCCACAGTTTCTATATCACGGGGACTGAATGACTCATTGTGCATTTAAGATCGCTGTTGTTGTTTCTTGTTTTGTTCTTAATGAACCTCTTCGGGACTGAAGTTTTAGTTCTCCGCATAGACTTCAATAGTTTCCCTATTTCCTTTAGTTGAAGGAGCAGGTCTGTGTTAGTTGGGGAGCTCCCAATTGGTCCCGGAGAACCTAACTGAGCTGCCAGATTAGAGCCTGAATATACAGTGTTGGTTGAAAATACTGATCAGCAGTGGTGTCGTTGAGTCAGTGCTCGCAGGATCAAGCTCTTGGAGTTGGGTGGGGGGAGAGAGATGACCAGGAACTATGCCATCATTTATCACTCTCCCATCTTGGACTCCTCATTCACTCTGAGCTGCAATATCCACATTCATGGTTGTCAGATATCCCTTCTGCTATCCAAAGGGTCTTGGGAGTGGCTTGGTCTTGAGTGAGCAAGGTCTGTTTACATTACAAAAGACCTGCGCCCCGGTGGACATGAAAACGTGGGGAAGGAGTGTTTTATTACAGATCAGTGCAACATTTTTGGATGCTCCTTGGGGATATTGCTGAGGAATCTGTCACAGTGAAGGTCTGTACTTCCAAATTTACCACTACACCACCGCTGATCAGTAAGCTCTTGGATGTGAAAGTGTGGCAGGGCATTGAGAATTTCTTAGGTCAAGGTTGTCATTAAATCTTGTATGTAGCACTTCTCAAAACACAAGGTGCTTTTTAGCCTTTGACTCACTTGTCCTCACAGTATCCTCATGACTTGGGTCATTAAATGATCCCCATGTAATAAAAGGAGGGTAGGAGACAGAAGCCAAGAATGTGCCCATTTGCTTAGTGATGAAGGATGTATTACCATCAACAACTTCATTGTTTGACTCCTTTTTCACTGGGCCAATACCAGTCTGAAATTGTTAAACTTTAATTAACAATTTAAGATGAATCCAAGAAAGGCTTTCTGCACTGTTTTGCTTTGGTTGGTCCAGTTAGCTGCAGATCTTGCAAAAAAAAAAAAAAAAAGATGACTGATTAATGAAACTATTTTCCAAACCAAAAGGGCTACAACCTTCTTTTTTTAAAAAAACAAGCAGAAAAAGTCACTGTAGGAAAAGTAACATCTGGGGATCATTCTGCAGAAACCCACGGAGGAAAAGCCCCAATAATTTGGGAAGTATTGTTCATTTTTATGTCAGCAAAAACCTTGTCTCAGGTCTTGAGCCGGGCACACCTCTCCAAGGGCCTGATGCAACATCTTTCCATTTGCAATTCAGCTCTGCTTTTCAGCATCCTGCAGCATCAGTTTTTCTGTTTTGTTTTTTGTTTGGTTTCCTCTGTTAAGCATGCAACCTTTTTACAAGAACTATCCTACTGGTTAAATGTTCCGTTCCTTCATGTGCTGTGCTTTGCAGTTTGGCAGTTTCCACTGTGGCTGAGTACAATCAAATTTTCCATCAGTCCTTGGTTTATTGTAGTAACTTTTCCCCCCTTTTCTGTTTCCCTGTGTACGTGTAGTTACTTTGTGCTTCCAGATTAGAGTTGTCATTGCACTTTTTTAAAGAAAAAAAAGGAAGAAGAAAGGTGGGGGGTTGGGGTAGGGGTAGGGAGAGTAGATGACCACATATTTTATGAGATAATAAAAAAATAAAAACACCAAGAGAAGCAGCACAAGATGTCATGTTCTCCTTAGGGTCTAAATGTTCATTGCTTTCATGTCTGGATGTTTGTGTGTTTTGAGTTTCCTGGAGGTGAAAAAGGTCCCATTCAGTGGCCTTGTATTTCTATAGCATTCCGTCGCTACCACCATCCCCCAAAAAGACTCAGTTACTTCACTGTGCTGAGAGGTTGTGCACTTGGGCTGTTCACAGTGAAAAAAATGTGCCAAATATTGGTGTACAGTAGAGCCAGGGCTCACTGGGTCAAGGATCCAGGATTCTTTCATTAGCAGGGATGATTCATCCCACCTTCAACTTCTCTGTTCCCTTTAAGTTGAGATGCTATTCTCACTGTAGCTTAAGGGGGAATTACTTTTCCCAACAACAGTGTATTGACCTGAATATATTGGCTGAGATCCAGCACTGGGCACATCCAAACTAATTGAAAAGTAAAGTCCTCCTTCCACATTCACAGGTTTGCCCTTCGCAAATTTAATTATTTGCAAAGCGTGTACTTGCCTCCCCTGCCCCCTTTCCTCCTCCCATTCCTTGCATTCCTCACCCCAGACTTGGGAGACTTGTGTTTAAAATGGCCACTTTTCCCTTTTGGGTGAGCGAAGTCTCCCTTCCACTGTTGGAAGTGTGTCCTCTTTGCCATATGGTTGCACTTTCTGCTACATAATGGCTGCTGGTTGGTCAGGTGCTTTCTTTGCTCCTACCTCTTCTTTTTCAAGATGGCCATTGGAAGTAACTAGAACTCAAGAACTCTGCATGTGTCCCTTTGAAGGGAAAGTATTGGTAAGCCCTTTACTGTGTCTTTTTTCTCCCCTCCTACCCAATGCTGGGGCCAGAAGCAAAGGAATGTGATGGGGGAGCTGTGGAAGGGAATTGCCAGAGGGGGAGTTATTTGCAATTTTTCCCCTTTCAAGAAGGTTCTGCACCCCTAACCCTCGCGAATTTGGAGGGGCTACTGTACCAGATGTTTGTTCCTGTCGTTACCAATTTTATACAGGGTTAAAATAAACTGACCTTTGGAGCTTGTATAAAATGTCTTCGATCATAACTGGGAGCTGACAGAAAATATTCTGTGTATAGATCTCCAAAATAAAATCAGAAAGAGAAGAGAAAGAAAATAAAAATACTTTCTTGTCTTTTTTAATCAGACTGAATGTACTCTTATTTTAACCCAATATAAAATTGGAAAGAATAGAAACAAAATCTAGTACTTTTCATGAGTTTGGATGTTCCCATTGTCATTGTAACTACAATGATGGCGTTCCACCATCTTGTTACAACTGATGATGCTCTCTTGTGCCCTGATCAAAGTTTTTCTGAGGCACGAAAGATCAGAGCACTGGGAAATGATGTCCACAGTGCTCTCCTGACCACAGGGTGCCTTGAGAACAGGCAGCCGGAGAGGCCTTTCTGGGTCCTCCCACAATTGCTTGTCCCAAAGCATCCCACAATGGGGAGAGCACTGCAAACATCATTGCCCAGTGCTCTGATCTCCAACGCCTCAGAAATGTTTCAGTTCAGATAGGGTTTTGGGGTCATGTTCTGTCATTCATAAATAGGAACACGAGTCCCCAGCAGTTGTGAAGATATCAGCTTAAAGTCCGGCTTAACTGACTGCTGAACAGTGCGCCAACCCTCATTAGCCACAGCTAGATTGCAACTATGGAATCCATGGAATTTCTCTACATGTTGATGTACCCATTCAGCAAACTAAGCAAGAGGATTCAAGTCACTGTGATGCAAGTGGCTTGGTCCTGAATGGGTGACTGAGGTTCACTTGCTTTACAGTGATGGTGATCAAAATGCATACAACTGGCCTGAGGATATAGATCCAGGCAGTTTCCTTCATTTTGGGACTCTCCTAGGATAAAGGGATAATCAGGGAGAGCACTTGCACTTCAGAAGTGTGGCTTCAGACTGTGGCTCGGTCAGGCAGTTTGGCCTAGATGGAACAAACCATTTCTGGTTGTCTAAAATGGATAGTTTTAATTTTTTTATTCTTCTTCTTAATGTTAAAAGGTACATGGAAGCCTTGCAACCTATTTAAAAGGTGCACTGTTGCTCCTGGAGGCTTGCAGGATCAACAATCCACCCTCTTTTTTGCCCATAAAAAGGGCTGTGGGGCCTGATCAAAGCCACAGAAAGGGGAGGATTTCCCCAGAAAAGAAGTGTTTGAGGTGAGGGGCAGGGGTTAGAGAAACTTGCAAATAAATCTGTGAAAGTGAGACCTGCAAATATGGAGGGCTAACTGTCTTTGAGTATACCATACTTACTCAACTTTGTGGCTTTCCATTTTGTTGTTCTCTTGCCGTGGAGCAGGCCATTAAAAAAAAAAAAGAATCCGGAACTGGTGCTCTATGGCGCCCAAGGAGAGTAGCCAGAAGCCCTTTATGAGCTGCAAACAAGCACAGAAGCCCCCTCTTACACACACACAAACAGAATGAGACATGTTTGAGATTATGAGAAGGAAGGAAGCTGTGGTGGTGATTGAGCCTGGGCTTCTCAAACAACATTGGTGCTAACATTCACAGCAATCAATGTGTCTTATTTCCCCATAAGGATTCTTTCTAGAAAGGATTTGAGGAAAGGACAGACCATACTGGGTCCTTAAGAGGAATGTGCTGCGTATGTTCCTTTGGCACAGTCTGTTGCACCGTGGGCATACCAGAATGAAACACCCCCTCCCAATTGACCATTGTGGAGGTTATTATTCTCTTCTTCCCTGTCCAATAACCAAAGCCTCCTCATTCTGGATGCACTGTTTAGGCTCTGCATACACCCCTCGTAGCCATTCAGTGGCTGTTGGAGAGCAAGGCAATAGGGGAACTTTCTGGCCATATCCCCATAGCCAGATGCAAAAAGATGACATCATCTGCGGAGACCTTCCAAGGACCACGTGGATGATGTCATTGGTCTGCTTCTGGCTTTGGGAACATAGTTGGATGCATGCCAGATCCCTGCTCCACTTTTCACCAACGGCTAAATGGCTCTGGGATGAGAGCCTGCAATGGCTAAGCAATGAGTCAGTGGGGAATGTTGAGAAGAGAGATGCAGCATAGTTCTACCTGTGGCAACTTTTATGCTGTGCTCTGCAATATGGGATCTTGGTCCTTGAATCATCTCCAATTGAGCAATATTTATTTGTTTGTTTGTTTGCTCATTTATGTTACAGGTCATTTTATTTAACAGGAAGGAGCTTAAAAGGAGAGTTGACTAGTTTCAAACTGCTTTCCAGCAAAACGTAATTCTAAGGTGTTCCTCATGGGTAAAGCTGCATATAGGAAATTAATTGTGCTTATCCTGGACAGCCAGCATGCCATAGTGGTTTGAGTTGGAACTGAACCCTGAGAGACAAATCCCCACTTGACTGTAAGTCACACTCTCTCAGTCTCAGAAGAAGACAATAACAAGCCCCCTCTGAACAAATCTTGCTAAGAAAAACCCATCTTAGGATCACCTTGGGGATGTCATAAGTAAAAAAAGAGAGAGAGACTTGAAGGTGCATAGCAACCTTCCCACATACTAATAGATTTTGCTGAAAGTGCCAAAGGAATTATTTATATACCTGCTGAAATGTCCCATCCCCTTTCTGAGAGTGATGAACAGAAATCAGAGGTGAGGACAACACTTGCACTGAGGACAATGAACAAAATTAAGAAAGACTGTTTCTCCTTTGAAGTGCTTTTAAAAAAATGTTAACAGGCTTAAAAATAATATTATTTGGAAATTAGATCTGATGATCTCTGGGGTACCCACCCTGCTGTGTGAAAGCATTGGGTGCTGAAGACTTCTGGGGATGTTTTGCATCCCCATCTTCTCTCCCACAAAATATAACTATGGCAGCCTGTGAATCCGTACTTGGGAGCAAACCCCACTGAAATCAATGGGGTTCATACCCCAGTATGTTTGTATAGGATTTGCAGTGTTAGGACCAAGGAAATTGATCCATTTCCATTCCCTAGGGTGTCTGAAGGGTATAGTAGCTTGGGAAGGGCTTGCTAGCTTCTAGGCAGCCTGATCCTATGGATCACCTCTTGCTTCTTTATTGCAAACCACTGCAGATCCCATAAAACCTGAAGCAGTCATTTGTACGCTTCAAGCAGGGAAATGAAGTTTAGCTTAGAACCAGTGGCTGGCTGACTTGTAAGCTGCTGGTGAACAATGTGCAGAATTAAAACACATTTATAGCACCCAGCTTTATGCAGGCCGTACTCCTCTTTCCAACCTGACCACCCTTCTGGAGGTAACCTGCCATGTAACTACGATAAGAGGTAAACACAGGTGTGATGGTATTGTCCACATGCTGGGATATATACTCTGGATTCTATGAACAGTTTCCTTACAGTTAGATACTCTGTCCTAAAAAAAGCCCTTTTACCTCACATCTCCATGCCCAAGACAACTCCCAAAGTAGCCTCCAAATTTAAAAAAAAATACACCACACTGAACATGTTAGGTGCAAAAGATCTTAACAACAAAAAACCAACAGATATTAAGCAGGTAAAAAAGCATCCTTAAAGCAAGAGCTTTTCATGAAAATAGTTGACTCCTAGCTGAAAGGTGAGTAGAAATGGAGCCAGGTGAACCTTCCACATGAGGATATTTTCTAACCAGGGTGTCACAACAGAGAAGATTCTGTCCCTTATATGCAACTGCTGTATCTCTGATGGCATGTACTTGGAGTACTGTGTTCAGTTCTGGGTACCACATTTTAAGATGGGCAGTGACAGACTAGAATCAGTGAGTGGGTACTGCAGGGCTAGATCAGTGGGTGGAGATTGTAGGGAATCAGATTTTGCCTAAACTTTAGGAGAAATATCCCAATGGCAATAACTGTTCAGCAATGGAATAGTCTTCCTCCACAGGTGGTGGGTCTCTTCTTTGCTGGAGATATCCAAGCAGAGGTGTGACAGCCATCTGTCAAGGATGCTGAAGTTGCAAGATACTTGCATTGAACAAAAGCTTAGACCTAATGACCTCCAAGATTACTTCTGATTCTACAATAGTTTGATGGGAGAGAGATACCAAACAGGGTCTAAAATGACAGCAACATTTTACCAAGTTCATATAAGGTGACACCCACTAAGATGTAATTGTCATTGTGGTTGCTGAGTGGGAACCTTGAAAGCAAGGCAGTATGAGATGGAGTGACCCTACTATGATATCATCATTTCATCCATGTTCTTTCACTTTCTGTTTCCTCTCAAACCATGTGCTCCAATGGACATCACTGTCTACCTTCTCTACCTTTAATCTCCATTATTCTGATTTTCAGAGTATTATCTTTTTTGTGTGTCTCTATGTGAATCATCACCATTGTGCTGGTCATCCTTTCACAGTACAGTTGTGTAAAAGGAAGCTCTTCTCCATGAATTTGGACAATTGAGAAAACTAGTTAATGGAAGGTCTATTTCTTCTCCATTCTCAAATGATAGCCTCATAATCATTTAAGAAATGGCAAGAACATCCAGTGAATTATGATCAGCTGACATATTCCATGGGGCAATGGAGAAAGCATGGATAATTGTCATTGAATGTGAAACTCAAATAATGTGTAGGAGAGCATTGCCTTTGAATCTGAAATTTAATAGAGCTAGGAATTTTATTAAAATTGAGATATCCTAGGGCCTTTCTGCACTATGCTGTTATAGTGTTATTATTCCACTAACTGCCATGGCAACATTGTATGAAATCCTTGGGATGTGTAGTTTATGGAGGGGTATTGCAGATTCTCAGTCAGAGAGCTGTTTGGCCTCAGTAAACTACAAGCTGCAGAATTCCACAAGATGTTGAAAGTGGAATAACAGCACAATAACAGTATAGTGCAGAAACGCCCCTAGACTGTTGTAGGGAGCTGAGTTCCTGAGTTAGCAGCTTTGGGGCTGAATCCTCTTGGTGAGTCCCAACTAGAATAATCCAACTGAATAAACTGTTGAATGCCAAGTCAACCCATAAGTAAATCTCACTGGTTCAGTGACTCTACTGTATTTGGAACCAAAAATAGAATTTAGGGTTTTTTGCCCATTAGGAACAAAAAAAAGAGGTTTTTTTAAGTTTTTAAAAAAGATAAGAAAACAGAGAGTCTCACAAACATGACTTATTTTTTCCAGAGAAATTCATATTATAAGGCAGCTTAGCCATAATATTTTGCATCCAGAAGCTGGCTTTTGAAATGGATACTAATATATTAAAATGTGTCATCAGCTGCAACCTATGTAAAGAGAGTGCTGTGAATTGATTTTAGAGTTTGCCTCATCCCAAAGGCCCTGAGCAAATAACAGCATATTAAAAATTAATGCAAAATAGTCTGTCAAAGTATATTCAGTTTAACCCTCAGGCACCAAGATCAGACTCCCCAAGAGTTGCTGTGTGTTGCAGAATCAACACAGAACGAAACCTACAATGGAGGCAGTCTATAACATTATCATGTGAAGAACTGGAAATCTCAAAATTTCACAGTGTATATTTGTTAAAAGTTTTTTTTAAAAAAAAAATAGGACAAAAATTATTCCAACAAATCTATTGTTTTTTAGACGTTGGGTCACTTTTTGTCCTGGATAAAGTAATGAGTGAGTTAATTAGTTGGTCAGTTATCTCTTACCTCACTCTCACAATTGGGACTTCAGGCAACTCTAAAAGGAACACTGCTGAAAACTTGCAAAAAGTGAACATTCAAATAAAATTAAACTAGGCTTCCAATATTAAAATGATTTAAATCTACAAGATAAAGAGCAATGAAAACAGTTCAGTTTAAAACAGTCCAGCACCCTCAGCCCATTCTTTTAAATCTCTTTGTTTTAAAAGGCTACCCTAGTTGCTAGTTGGTGCATTGATCTGGACAGCCTCATCTAATCAACTCCTGCTTAATTTAGTTTCAAAGAATACATTGAAGTAAGGCTAAGTCACTGACAGTACAACTTGTGGTGTCACCGATGACCAACAGATGGGAGGAAAGTTCAGTAATGGGAAACAGAAAGAAGGGAAGTGTTCTCACATCCCTTTGGCCAAATGGTGACACAGCCTAAAGTACAGATAGTCCTTAGGTTGACATTGCTAGATGTTACATTGTTCTCTTAGCTCCAGGTGGGCCTTCAAGCTCTTGAGCAAGGCACTGGCAATTCCCTTTCTTAAGACCAGGACAAAAGAAATTCTCCAAGGTTGGAGTTAGCAGGATACGCCTTCCAGAAGCTCAGAGATGACTCAGAAAGGGTGTAGTCCTTCTTCTCTATTCCTCCAACAGCGAAAGAGGAACAAGATACTTGCTTTCAGAAAGAATATACAAAATTCAAGGAGAGTACAGTAAAGATATGGAACAATGAAATGTAGACTTTAAAGGAAATTAGCAGATGTAATTACATTAAGAGCCAGTGTAGCATAGTGGTTTGAGCACTGGACTATGACTCTGTAGACCAGGGTTCACTTCCCGACTCAGCCATGGAAACCCACTGGGTGATCCTGAGAACATCACACACTCTCAGCCCCAGAAGAACCCATGATAGATTCACCTTAGGGTCTCCTCAAGTCAGAAGGAAATTCAAGGCGTACAACAACAACAAACAACAGTTACGTTGTAATAAATCTGTGTGAACAGATGAGAGGACCGATTACTAAAAGCTCCTCACCAAATTTCTACACTATAAGAGGTTGCCCTCATTTAGGGAGGGGAATTCTCAGTCAGTCCAAAAAATACAAGAAATGTACATTAAACTCTACCACCTATGCAGACCCAAACCCAAACCACAATGGTAATGCTGCTGCTAGCCCTCAGTGTCTAAAAATCCCAGTGGTATCAGAAAATACTCAGTGTCAAGAATGGTGCACAAGGATTAAAGGGAGAATAGCAGCAGCAGAAGAAGCAGTTACCACAGCTTGAAAAAGTTACCTTTTGGACTATGACTTTCAGGCTGAGATTCAGCACTCAAGCAGGAATTTCCTCAAATATGTAGTTTCTTCTTATTCAGGATGGAAATTATTTGAAATTTTAAACATTCAAATGCAGACAAAAATGAATCAGAGAAATTTTCCCGTCACAATTTGTAAACCACTCCTGTTTCCCTACTGCATTTATTATCATTCTGTTCTTAAAGGGGGGAAAAAAACAAGACGATGGAATAACTACTTCTGAATCCAACCTAGAGTTACTAATTGGATATGGGATGGGGCTCCCATAACTTTAACCCTTAGAGCAGGATGAGGCACCTAAAGCTCCAGCAAGTTGGATGAAAGCATCTGTCCTCTCTCATTTTCCAAACCATAACTTTCGAACAGAGCTGGCTCCTCCCAATACAACAGTTGCCTTGCTAGTAGAGGCAGGGATAGTATGTGTGGAGGAGCCCCCAGCTCTGTCCTTGGTTTTTGTCTCCTCCCCTCCTCCCCTTGCTTTCACTGGTGAGACAATAGCCATGTTGGGAAAAGACAGGTGTGGCTGAAAGGTGGAAAATAAGGGAGGACAGATACCTTCATCCCACTTGATGGAGCTTCATGGAACTTCATCTTGCTCTGAGTCCTTAAACTACAGGAGCCCCATCTGCTACTCAGTCTGCCTACCCTAATGCTAACCAGAGCACACTCATTGAATCAATGGGATTGACCTGCTTCTTGATTTTACATTCAATAATTAAGACAATGTTGGAACTGTCTCTAGTTGGAACTAACAAACAGATGTAGCCTGTTGTTTTTGGTAGCACTAGGAGACCTCCACCTGAACATCCATGGTTAGCTGCTAAAGCAATTTTGATAGATATCTCATCCAAGTTCAATATATCAATATAAGTATCCACATAAATCATTCATGGATCCATCAGTTGGTTGCAAAATTCTACACAGTTGCTGTAGCTTTGAGGAAATGATGAGAACGTTCAGGGAACATGCTTTAAGCGGACAGAAACCATAGTTCAGAGCAGTCAGTTTTGGGGCTGGAAGGATGAATAGTCTGGTTTAAGGCACCTTCCCACACTTCTTTGTCCAGGGGAGGTGAAGAAATGTATTTGTGGCTGAACCCTTGTTTTCAAGGCAAATGGCAGCGTGGAATATCAGTAAGCATTTCATAATTCTTTTCTCTCTCTCTCTCTTGCTTAGTTCAAATGGGTAAGTTTGAAGGCCAGACAAAGGAGTGCAGTGGGCTGTACGCTTGGTTCTTGACACTTTTTTCTTTCTACCTGCTTCTCTTCGACAGGATGTGTCTTAACTCAGATGTAATATTCTGGAGTAGGGTTACTCAGACTTGGAACTGGAGTTTACAAATACACTAGACAGCATTCACTTCTGTTAAGTGTAAATATTCAACGCATCCATTCCATTTGTGTAAAAAAAAATTAAAATGAAATAAAGCACACACAATGAGGAAAAAATAAGATGTATGTTTCATAACAGCTGTGTCCTTGCTTATTTATTCTGTCTCAGGCTCATTTGATTCCAGTAATAGTTATTTGATAATGTATTCAATGTGAAGGTGATCTGTCTGAAACATCTCTCACCCCATTGATTGTCAGGGTTGATTCAGCTAATCTGGCTGGCTAGACGGGTGTGTGCTTCCTCCCTCACCACTCCATGTGTGTCCCTCCTGAATCTGCATGCTTGATGGAAGAGAATGACCATCTCTGATAATCATATCATTATCATATCATTAAAATGTCTGGTTTTGAGAAACAACCATGTATCAGTGGTAGGAGACACACTTCAAAGGCTGAATGTCTTGAACTGAGTCTTTTGCATTTTCATTCATTACTTGTTGCCTGCAAGGGTTTAACACCATAGAGCAGCGCCCTAGAAGGATAAACAGAAAGGAGCTGGCAGAAATCCAAGAGGAAATGAGTTGACACAGCTCCAAGACTCTCTTCTTCATTCCACCCTTCTTGATGCAGAATAGGTAAAAGCTGCAGGGAGAAAGATGGAGCAGTCAGATGTAGCAAGCATGTGGGCAGGCTTGTGCAATCAAGTCCCATCAAAGATTTCAAGGGATCTGGTGGCTGAAATCTACAGAGATGGAAGAAATTTAAGGTATCTAGTTTGTTGGGTTACAACCTTTGGTCCTAGTGGCCAACGAGTGTACTTCAGGTGATCCATGGAAGTTTACTACTGATTCATCAATGAGACCCTGATTTACAATGGGAAGTAAATTGAATGAACCAATTGGAGATTGAGAGAGAGAGAGAGTGAGAGAGAGAGAGGAAAAGGTCACAATTATAGAGTCCTTCACTTGGTTTCCTGGAAGATACTGAATATTAAATGGCAGATGCAATCCATATCATGCAAATGCTATCTGATAATACTGTGCACTAGGCATGATGAGGAGGTCCAGGGCCAAGATCCTGCATTGGGACTGCACAGCATAAGCTGTACATTGGAGTGATGCACCAATTGTGCTGGCAACTCTTTTGCTGAAAGGCAATACTGCATAATTAATGTTGCATAACAATGCAATAACTAACAGAATGCACCATGGAATGTGCATCTGCATGCACAATGGCACTTTCTGTGCAGCTCTACTTCTGCAACCTTGAAATGTATTCAGACGCTCCACTTTGGATAACCAAATGTCCGACCACTTCTATAGAGGAATTTATGCATGCCTCAGAGACCAAGACACTTCTGGCCCCAGTCCAGAAGTAGTCCATCATCCCACCAATGAAAAGGAAGAGAAATGGATGGAGATAAGCCCTCCATACTGGAGAACAGTCTTTAACACTTCCTGGCCTTGATCAGAGCCAGCAAAACCAGTGGCTTGCACTTGGACTGGGAACACTTCTTCAGCAGAATTCAACAGCAAACATTGGCAGACATCCAATTCAGTATTTATAAAACTATAAGCCAGACATAAAACCTTTGGGTCACCATAAGTCAGAAGTGACTTGAAGGCACACAAGAACAAGTGATGTTTCATTGTCCTTGTATTTATTTTGAGATAGGCTTTAAGTCTTGAAATTTTTTTTCTAATAGCTGGAATTGAGATCCATCTTAACCTGGAGGTAATGTTGCCAAGTGAAATAAAGAACAGGGGCCCTGTACCTTTGATGGTTGTGTTTGCTGTTGTTATTGTTGTGAGACCAACAGCCTCATCCCATGTGTTTTTTCCTCCATACCTCCAGTAACACACAAAATATAGATGGTAAGAGAAGCATTGGGAGATTTGGGAAGCAACCAGTAAGAAGAGGAAGCAAGGGGGCATTTTATCCATTTCAGCATTGGCTCTCTAGCCTGGAACCTATTGAATCAATTGAACCAATCATAATCCAGTTCTGAGAGTCAGCCACAATGGAAAGCAAGAAGGAAAAGCTTAGGATATTTATTTGTTTGTTTGTTTGTTGTGTTTACATCCCTCCTTTTCTCCCAAAGTGGGACCCAAGGCAGCTTTGACCTCTCTTTGGCTGAATCTTCCCTTGCAAAGGCCATTTCCGCACTACAGTGTTATAGTGCCATGATTCCACTTTCAACTTCCTGTGGAATTCTGGGATTTGTAGTTTCCTGAGGCCAAAGAGCTCTCCAGCTGAGAATTCTAAAGGCCGCTCCCTAATCTGCAAACCCCAGGATTCCACAGGATGTTAAAAGTGGAATGATAGCGCTATAACAGTGTGGTGCGGAAGTGGGCATAGTCAAGGAAAGGAAGGAGTAAGGTTCTCTAGTCTTCATAAACACCCATGGCAATAAGTTTTGCACACGGCATTCTTCACTACTGTGGTTAAACAAAAATAAAAAGTCAAAACTTTGATGAATTCTTGTATCACTCCTCTCATTGTTTTCTCTCACACAGAGCCACACATATTCACACAGGGAGAAAGTGAGAGTGAGAAATGACTCTACCCATATCTCAAAGCCACACTATTTTCCATGACAGTTATATGACCAGTCCGGAGGGAACAGATTCACAGCATAGCAGCGTTTTCTTTTTCAGAAGTTCTTTCTCAATGTAAGATAGATGTGATGCCACTCTAGATGTGACTCGGATGGAGTTCTGTCAACACATTCCCTTCATAGCCTTGTACATAATTTCAGATGTCAGCCATCCTGTTTTGAAAGAGCCCATGTGGCAAACAAAACAGAAGACACAAATAGTTCTGTTATGGGCTAGAAAAGTAAGTGTGGGAGAGAGAACTAAACCAGAATGCCCAAAGATATTTCTATGGTATAGACATTTACAGCAGAGAAGAGAAATATCCAAAACCATACCACCTCATTTTTGCATACTTCAGAGCTCTGAAGGGCTGCACTGTGTTGCCTTGGCTGCCATTCTGGGTGATATGGCAGAATTCTCATATTCTCCAACATTTTACAGATGAAAACTGGGATATGCATAGCCAAGCAGCATCAGAGTATGGCTAAGATGGCAAATGTTATGAAGCAAGAAGAACACACAAGCTAGGAGAGGCTGCAGCATTTTGCTTTTGCCTGCATCTACAGGGCACAGCAAGATTTCACTTCCTCCTGTCTTCTTCTCCCTGCTGAGTTCATTGAGCACAAACTAGGTTTTTTGCACTTTGAACTCAGTTTGCAGCAACTGAAGTAAGCTAAGAACAAAGGCGAAAGTGGGAGGAGGAGAAAGAAGCTGGGACTTTTTAAAAGCAGCTGAAAAAGTAGGAGAACAGAAGATTTAACAGGACTGTACTCTCCAAAGTGGGACATTTGGGAGGTACCTTTTGGAGCTGTTTTCAAGTTATTTTTGTTTCAAGCTTAGATACCCCCCCCCCAAAAAAAAACACTAACTGAAGCCGTGCATCTTCAGACATAACTACAATGATGGAGCTCTATTGTTGTAGTTAAATTTGATAATGTCACTGTTCCCCCTCCTCCCTCCCACAACGCTTACTTTTTAGACAGGCACTGTACCAATCAGAAGGTTTCTGAGGTGCTGCAGATTGGAGCACTGGGAAATGAATCCGTAGTGCTCTCCCGATCATGGGGCATGTTGAGATCTGGAAGCCAGAGAGATCCTATCAAGCTCTTGCCACAACTGCTTCTCTCAATGAGCTCCACAAACAGACAATTGCTGCAGATGCCATTTCCCAGCAATCCTATCTGCAGCAGCTTGGAAACCCTTTTGTTTAGGTAACGACTATAAACATGGTTGCTAGAATCCTATATCCCCATTTACTTAACATAACTCTATCTATACTTAGCTAAGTAGCAGAGGATCTAAGAAACCCTGTTAGTGAATTGCGAAGATGTGTATCAGGACAATGACAAGAGTGCTTGATGCTCATTGGTACCCATTGTATGGCTATTTCCGCACTACACTCTTATAGCGCAATTATTCCACTTTCAACATCCTATTGAATCCTGGGGTTTGCAGTTTCAGGAGGGGCTGGCTGGCCCCTTCCGAAACTGCAACTCTCAGGATTCCATAGGATGTTGAAAGTGGAATAATCGCACTATAAGAGTGTAGTGCGGAAATGGCCTATGATGGGACTGATGCACATTGGTGCTCGATACACAGTGGGATCAATGCACATTGGACCAGTTGTGCATTGGCTTCATTGCACAACTGTCGCTTTAGCAGCTGTGCTCTGTCATAAAGTAACAGTAGCCTTCTGCTAGATATAGATGTTAAGAAATTGATGGACTCTACTTCCAGCATACATAAGTCCATTATGAAGATGTACTTCCATACAGGATTCCAGCTCATGACCGTAAACATGGGTCCCTGGGAGTTACAAGATTGTAAGTCCAGTTTACAATCTCATAACCACTGAACAAGAGACCAGTCCGTATTTTTAAGTGCCCCATAGCTATCAGGACTGTGTTTTCCAGCCTAAGAACAGTCCTTTAATTTATTTAAGAGTTAATTCAACTCTTAGAGGTGGGAGGGGGATCAATGAGTGTCTCACTGAATGCTCCCCAGGGGCCATATGCCAACTAGGGGCTGAACAATTCCCACCCCTGTTTTAAGAGTTAAGCCACTTATGTTCTTTTCTATGGGCCCAGAATGGAGAGTAAACCAGAAGAAAGCATTTTTCTCTCATTAGAGTTAATCCAGTGAAATCAATGCAACTTGAGTCATGACTAAATTAGGTCCCGTTGATTTCCGTGTCTTAATCTCAACACCCCTGAATTTGGAAGCATCTCAAACCTGTATCAGTACGATCGTCCTTACTGTCAGTTTCACTTGTACTAAATACCAGAAATCTTTATTTAGGAGCTCAGATTATTGAACAAATGAAACCATTCACTCAGTCATTCAGATTTTCTCTGCCCCACATTGCCACTTGGTGTTATGATAGAAGAGCAGTTCATGCTACTCACACTTTGCATCAGGAAACAGAACATCTTCTGAAATAGTATGGAAGAAAAAATTCCGCATTGTTATCTCTACAGCAGTGCCATGCATCTCCAGGATATCATCTGCTGTCTGCAGAAACAGACAAAGATAGTGTGGGGGTATCTGAGGGTGTAAAGAAAAATAATGTTTTTGCCAGTGCTACATCCTACTCCAGAGTCAAGTCATTACACAGAGGTGGTTTCAGTTGACATGTTAGCTGGGCCTCAGGCATTGAGGGAATTATGTTCACTAAACTATTTTATGTTCATTCTGCACCATTTGCAAATGAATCTGAAAGCAGAAACTAGGTTCCCATGATGCACAATTTCCTAGGGAACTGGAAAACAGGATATTTACAGTCATGCAGACAGGCCACCAATGACCTTTAGAAACGGATTGCAGACAAAGCCACTGTGCATTCCCCATTGCGACAGAGACAAAATCCAGTAAGGAGCATTTATCCTTTCATTGCCTCCTGAATCCATACATGAAAATCATATACATTAACTAATTCAAGATGACAAGAGCCCAGTTCTTATCCCAGGTAAACACAGCCCCTTGCCCTTGCAGCTCTCTCTCCAAACTGAACTGATAGGTACAGGCCTTTCCTTACAGTTTCCCCACCCACTAGGCCAAACCAATAATTCATAAGGGTCTTGCTATTTGCCATCAACTTCAACTGATGGTGACCCTATGAAGGAGAAACTTCTAAGACCTTTGGTTCTCCACTGCTCTGCTCAGGTCTTTCGAAGTCAAGGTCAAGGTTTCCTTGATTGCATCAATACCTCCATAGTGCAGTCTTCCTCTTTTCCTACAAGAAGACATGTTCCTACTAGAACATGAACCAAATGATAAGAAAAAATATTCCTCCCAAGCATTAGGAAGAACTTATTGACTGCAAGTGCTGTTTGACAGAAAGTGTTGGACTCTAAAGCTTTCAAAGTCCTTAAACAGAACTTGGATGTAGTTTAGTTGTATATTCCTGCATGGCTGGGAGTTGGACTATATGCCCCTTGCAGCACCTTGCAACTCTAAGATTCTATGATTCTATTGCTTTCTACTTTACCAAGTAATATTATCTTTTTGAATGAGTCCATCATCTCATGATACGTCCAAAGTACAACAGCCTAAGCTTAGTTATTTTGGCTTCTAGTGAGAGTTCAGGCTTCATTTGCTTTAAGACCTATTCATTTGTCTTTTTGGCAGTCGAGGGTATCCTCCAGTCCACCATATCAAATTTTATTTTGTGTCAGCTTTCTTCATTGTCCACCTTCCACAAGCATACATAGAAAGTGAAAGTACCGTGGCGTGGATGATTCTGACTTTAGTATTTAACTATATGTCTTTATATTTGAGGATCTTATCTATTTCTTTCATGGCTGTCTTTCCAAGTCTTCATAGGGATTATTCTAGCACAGTGATTCAACTATTTCCAGGTATTTAATGCTCTGTCTCTACAGGCTGTACAATGGCTGCAAGCTAGGGAATGGGATTCTATTAGATCAGACAACCAAGTAACTGCTAAAGATTACGATCCGACAGAGTGCTCCGTTCCTCATTAGCTCTAGCTCTGAGGAGATACAAGCGTTAGAGCAGAACTGACACTTCTTTTTTAATGACAGCAAGAAATATGTCGATGTTACTTCTTGTGTTCAGTAATTATGAAGGAGGGTGAGTGGCAGATGGGCACAGAGCTCTGGCTAGGAGGAATTGTGCTGTTGAAAGTAAATCATCATTCATGTGAAATCTCTCCTATTCATATGTAAATGCAGTTTTTAGAAACTTCATCAGAAGCTACAGCGTCCTGAAATAATTTCTTGAGATGCGGCAAGAGAGGAAACCACCTGCAGACAAGGTTAATGTGGGCATGCTTGTGTTCTGTTCTGAACCATTTGTAGTGACACTTTGGACACATTCTCAGTTATAAGAAAAACAATCTAGCAGATGCTTATGTGCAAATATAAAGTCAAATAAAATATGAGGTATAGTAAATATGAAAAGGGCAATGTAGAATAAAACTCAAAATGTCTGCTTAAAAATAGTTAACGATATTTGACATTGGCTACTTAGTTGCCATATATGACTAACGTCTCCCAGCCCAAACACCCCAGCCCGCTTTAACAGTTAGCTGCCAGATCCATTGGATAAGGTCGCATCTTCCAATCAAGGTGTAAGCAGATGATCTTTCCACCCCTCTCCCCTCAGCAGGCATGACCTCAACAAGGATTTGTGGCAGGGGTCCTGCTTCTGATTGTTGCAGCCTCACTTATTGGCATGAGGGGAGGTGGGAATGTCACCATTTGTGTACCCCAGTGGGAAGCTGATTGGACCTCTTTTGCCTAAGCCAGCTGCTGGCTCTTAAACTACATAGCCCTACTGAATACAGAGCAGTTATGGATCTGAAATTCCAGGTTACAAACCCATAACTCCAATATTGAATGCCAGCCATAAAATCAAATATCACACAGTTTCAGCCATTGATTTTTAAATGGAAGACTCCATTTAATGGAAGACTCACCAATTCATGTTTCTAGGTACCATTTCAAGTAGCTCATATATTCATATATTCAGCTAGCCGTGTGCGCTACCAGAATGAAAGCTTAGTGTCTTTGCTACATAGCTAAATATACATAAAGTTACATAACTTAGACCGTGCTAAAGAATTCTGGCCTGGGTATGTTATCAGTAAATCCTTCCTCCATCGAGCACCCTGAGAGTTGTCTCCAGTTTTCTATATTTGATTGGCCACCATTCGCAATACACAACCAGACAACTGGACTTCAGCAAGCGGTTTGGCTGGAGAATGGACGCATACATCAATTGCTTGTCATCCAGAAGAGCAACAGCAAGCCACAAAAACCCCAGTGCACCCACAAGTGAGGCAGTCTTTTGAGGCTCTGCTGGAGTCAATAGTTGACACAAATAAGCAACTTATTTTGAGATGATCCAACTCTGATTTTGAATTCAGCTGAGGATATAGAACGTGGAAAAGGTTATATCATAGAGAAAAGTCTATTCCGTGGGAAATATATTATGTAAGCTTGCCTGCCACAATGTGTGATGTGATGGGGAAGCAACCTGAGAACCATTGCAATGAAGCAGTCCATGAAGAATGAGTGTGAAACTCCTTTGCAGTCACCATCTCTTAAGTTATTGGGCCTCACAGAGATGAGGTGAGGATGAATTCTGAGGACAGACTTGCTGTACTGGGCTGTTTAGATAAACTTGGAGAGCATCCACCTGCTCTGGGTATTTTATACATTCATATCTAAAAGCCAGCCCAGGAAATCAGGGTACAAATTCCTGCTTAGCCATGGGGAGCCACTGGGTGACCTTGGACAACTCATAGTCTCTCAGTGTAAGAAGGCGGCAACGGCAAACCCTCTCTGAACAAATCGTAGAATCACAGAATAATAGAGTTGGAAGAGACCACAGGCGCCATCCAGTCCAACCCCCTGCCATGTGGGAACACACACCAAAACACTCCCAACAGATGTAAGGAATCTTGCAAGGAAAACCCTATGAGACAGTTGCCATAAGTCAGAGGCATCTAACAACAACACATCTACATTCATGCCTAGACCCAGAGGCAGATGAAAGGCCCTCCATCCATCCCATCTGCTACTGCCCTGGCCTTGGAGGGAGAGAAGAAAAGGCAGGCCCAGCTCCACCATGCCTAGGCCCACAAGCAGAGGAAAGGCCTTCCTTCCCTCCATCCCGAGTGCCACTGCCCTGGCCTCGGAGAGAGAGAAGAAGAGGCAGGCCCAGCTCCACCATGCCTAGGCCCAGAAGCAGAGGAAAGGCCCTCCTTTCATCCCAAGTGCCACTGCCCTGGCCTCGGAGGGAGAGAAGAAGAGGCAGGCCCAGCTCCATCATGCCTAGGCCCAGAAGCAAAGGAAAGGCCCTCCTTCCATCCCAAGTGCCACTGCCCTGGCCTTGGAGGGAGAGAAGAAAAGGCAGGCCCAGCTCCACCATGCCTAGGCCCACAAGCAGAGGAAAAGCCCTCCTTCCCTCCATCCCCAGTGCCATTGCCCTGGCCTTGGAGGGAGAGAAGAAGAGGCACATCCAGCTCCATCATGCCTAGGCCCACAAGCAGAGGAAAGGCCCTCCCTCCATCCCAACTGCCACTGCCCAAGCCTTAGAGGGAGAGAAGGGACAGGCACAGGTCCATCATGCCTAGGCCCAAAAGCAGATGAAAGGCCTTCCCTCCATCCCAACTGCCACTGCCCTGGTCTTGGAGGGAGAGAAGAAGAGGCAGCATCTGCTGGACCTAATCGCTCCCACTCTACTATCCCTTTTTCCTTTTGTGTATTGTCTTAATTAGATTGTAAGCCTGAGGGCAGGGAAATGTTTTGTTGCTCTTTTACTTGTCAAGTGCTATGTACAGTGATGGCATTATATGAATAAATGATAATAAATTGAATAGTTCACTTGAGTCATTATGAATGTGTACCTAGCATCGCTACATAGCTATGCAGTGACTCCCATCGTTAAGGTCCTGCTCCTATCACATCCCTAGCCATCACAATTGTGCAGTATACCATTACTGGAAAAAATCTGGTAATGTCTTCTCTTTGTGCAATGGTCACATCACTGTTGGCCATGCAGGAAGGGAAGAAGCACTATCAAGTGCTTCCTTTCTCAGTGTAGCACAGGAAGAGGCCAGCTCCACTGCAGAAGGAAAGAACATGTTCCAAATGCTACCATCTGCCAGCAGCTGGCCAGGTGCACAGGGGAGTGTTCAAGTCCTGCTCCCATCCCAGCAGTGACACTGCTGGGATGATGCTGGGACATTGTGAGATCACAGTATGGTGCAGGAATGGCCTGAGTTTCAATACACTGTGGTAAGCTGATTGATACATAATACATTGTTACAAGTGGTCATTAGCATAGTTAATCATAGAATCATAGAATCATAGAGTTGGAAGAGACCCCAGGGGCCATTGAGTCCAACCCCCTGATGTTCAGGAACACCCATCAAAGCATTCTCAACAGATGGCCATCCAGCCTCTGCTTAAAAAACTCCAAAGGAGATTCCACCATACCCCAAGGCAGCATATTCCACTGCGGAACAGCTCTGACTGTCAGGAAGTTCTTCCTGAGGTTCAGTTGGAATCTCCTTTCCTGCAGCTTGAATCCATTGCTCCTTGTCCTAGTCTCTGGGGCAACAGAAAACAATTCCGCTCCTTCCTTGACATGACATCCCTTCAAATATTTAAAGATGGCTATCATGTCCCCTCTTAACCTTCTCTTCTGCAGACTAAACATACCCGGCTCCCTGAGCTGCTCCTCATAGGACACGGCTTCCAGACTCTTCACCATTTTGGTCGCCCTCCTCTGGACACGTTTCAGCTTGTCAACATCCTTCTTGAATTGAGGTGCCCAGAACTGGACACAGTATTCCAAATGAGGCCTAACCAGTGCAGAATAGAGTGGTACCATTACCTCCCTCGATCTAGACACCATACTCCTATTGATGCAACCAAGAATCGTGTTGGCTTTCTTGGCTGCTGCGTCACACTGCTGACTCATGTTCAGCTTGTGATCTACCAAGACTCCTAGATCCTTTTTACACATACTGCTATCCAGCCACACGTTCCCCATCCTATACTTGTGACTTGCATTTTTTTTTCTGCCCATGTGCAGGACCCTACATTTCTCTCTGTTGAAATTCATTTTGTTAGCTTTGGCCCAGCTCTCCAATCTGTCAAGGTCATATTGAAATTTGATCCTATCCTCTGGTGTGTTAGCAACCCTTCCCAGTTTGGTATCATCTGCAAGTTATATTCTTGTTGCTGCGCAATCTATTTCTACAAGTCAAAGTCTGGAGGTTTCCCCCTCTAATACCATGGCAGGAGCTGAGCACTGATATGAACCAAGTTTCTTAGCATTTCCGCTACACAGATAATTAGATGTAAAATTTCATAATGTAAACCATGGTAGAAGATTCAACCCAGTTTCAGTGTCAATTTTCCACATTTAGGGTGGTTGGGATGAGTTTTTCTCATGCAAAACCACCAGGAGCAGAAAAAAATATTGGGGGAAAAAGTAGTGGAGAAGACTCAGGTGTGATTCACGGACCACAAAAACAAAAAACAACAACTTTGAAGCATCATGAAACCCATGGGCCAAACTTTCCTGATCCCTGGTTTATACGTATTACAACGCTGGCTTATAAGCATTATCTGGCAGCTCAAGAACACTCTGTACCAATCTAGAACATTACAGTATTTCTTCCATTATGTGCAGCGAAACCACCAATTACAAAGATTCAAAAGAAAAGCAGTTAGTTCTCCTTGGCATTTTTGTGCCAAGTCAGGTCAGCATGACACTGTTGTAATCTATTTAATTCTGTCAACATTAAAACAAAACATACACAAAAAAATCTTCTCGGTACCCAACTATCCAAAAAGCCAAGAAAATAAGCCCAAACAATTCTGTTTTCAATCCATTCTCCGAATGCCTTGATCATAATTAACCCAGAATATTGCTGCTAAGATGGCTAATCATCATTAATAGAGATCTAACAGCACAATGTTGTAGCTGTTTACTTGAGAAGGAAGGCCCACTAGGTTCCATGGGGCTTACTCATAGGAAAGAGAGTGAAGGTCAGTAGTTACAGAGGGGACCAAATGAGGACATTGCCCCCTATAAGAATTCTGCCCAGATGAAATTTTCTTTCAGTCCCCAGATTTCTAGCATTTCAGGAACCAAAAACTTCAGTTGAGCACTTGGAAACAGTTTCAGCATCCAAAGAAAAAGGGGCAGGCAAAGTGATAAACAATGACAAATGTGACAGCAAAGATAAGAGTTCTAGGTGTGAACATTTTTCAATTTCTCATTCTTTGCAATGCTACAGATTTGGGACTGAAGGAAAAATTTACAGAGGAGGCATCATTCTCACTGGAGAAGCTTTACCCTCACCTCCAACTACACTCCAGTGAAGGTTTCCTTAGTCCTTGTCAAACACTCTAGACAGAGTAATAACATTTATTTCTAACACCATTTTCAGCAAAGGGCGGAACGTCAACATGTATAGTCAAGGGCAAATACAATAAACTGGGCCAAAGCTAACAAAATGAATTTCAACAGACAGAAATGTAAGGTCCTACACTTAGGCAGAAAAAATGGAATATACAAATATAGGATGGGGGACACATGACTGGATAACAGTATGTGTGAAAGGGATCTAGAAGTCTTGGTGGATCACAAGCTGAACATGAGTCAGCAGTGTGATGTGGCAGCCAAGAAAGCCAACACGATTCTTGGTTGCATCAATACGAGTATGTCTAGATTGAGGGAGGTAATGGTACCACTCTATTCTGCATTGGTTAGACCTCATCTGGAATATTGTGTCCAGTTCTGGGCACCTCAATTCAAGAAGGATATTGACAAGCTGGAACGTATCCAGAGGAAGGCAACCAAAATGGTGAAGGGTCTGGAAGCCATGTCCTGTGAGGAGTAGCTCAGAGAGCTGGGTATGTTAAGTCTGCAGAAGAGGGGACATGATAACCATCTTTAAATATTTGAAGGGATGTCATGTCAAGGAAGGAGCAGGATTGTTTTCTGCTGCCTCAGAGACTAGGACAAGGAACAATGGATTCAAACTACAGGAAAAGGAATTCCACCTGACCCTCAGGAAGAACTTCCTGACAGTCAGAGCTGCCTGGCAATGGAATATGCTGCCTCGGAGTGTGGTGGAGTCTTCTTCTTTGGAGGTTTTTAAGCAGAGGCTGGATGGCCATCTCTTGGGAGTGCTTTGATGTGGGTTCCTGCATAACAGGGGGTTGGACTGGATGGCCCCTGAGTCTCTTCCAACTCTATGATTATACAACACCATAGCAATACATGGAATGAAATCCCCAACATCTCACTAGTTGCTAGCTCTCAGCACCTTAAACACAACTTAGTGGCTTAAATGGTAAATCAAAGAGGAAGGACTGAAGACCAAAGGAAGACCATTCCACAAATGCAGAGCCAGATCCTGAAAGGCTCACAGCCTTGACAGAGCTGTATGCATTGGTGGAACAAACAGTAATGCTTTGCCCGTAGATCTTAAATTCTTGGATGGAGTGCACCATACTAGTCAAGCTGTGAGGTATCAAAGGTGATTAGAATGCAAATTTAGACAATAAATTTATTGATTTCCTTGATTTATATCCCAGCCTTTACTCAATACTGAGACTCAAGGGATCTCACAAGATTAATGTTTAGAAGTTACAGATAAAAACATGGAAGTTATAATAAAACATAAGCTGACATCCTCTTGATGACATATACAGGAATCACTGAAAATCATGGCCACCTGGGTGGTTTTTTCAATCATGGCAAATGGAGGAATTCAGCACCTCCATCTGCTGTGATTGCCCTCCTCAGCCATAAACCTTTTGTGCAGACTGGCTACTCCCCATCTGTGGTCATTCAGGAGGAATATGATTTGGCAAAGCAACAGCTGGCTCCCTTCCTTCAGCCAGCTGTCTGAAAGAACATGCCTTCTCCTGGACCTCCCAGGGGCCTTCCAGATGTCCAAGAAGATAATGTCTTCCTGAAGATGGCTAGAGGAATGGAGCCAGCTACTGCCTGGCTGCTACCATCCCATCCTCTGTCCACTTAACAGCTGTGGGTGATGTCCGGCCTGAGGACAAATAGGCTGAGCACTCAGGGAGGGAGAAGACACATAGATCCACCTGGCAGAGCTTTATGTGATGTAGGAGCTCAACAGGAGTTCTTAACTATAAACAAGATTCAGAAGTTCAGAATCTATAAGCTATTGTCAGAAACAGAGAGTCAGGAACCATCATCAGAAGTGAGTGATATGCATGCATGTGTGCCTTCATGTTGCCTACCAACTTCTGGCAGCCAATGAATTTCATAGGGTTACTTAGGGAAGGAAGACTCAGAGTTAGTTTTACCAGTTCCTTCTTCTGGAATATAGCCTACAGCACCCGGGATTCATTAGCAGTCTTCCATCCAAGTTTTAACCACTGCTGACCATTCTTAGCTTCTAAGATCAGACAGGATTTTGTGCCTTTAGGGTATTTAGGCCCTTGGAGCAAGAGATAACTGGTGTCAAACAATCCAAGGTCTGGAAAGCCATAAATTAGAGTCAGGATTCCAGCCACTAGCTGTGGCAGAGTTTGTTAAACAGTTCAGGAGCTGTAAAGCCATCAGCAGCACCTTTGGACAGACTGAAGGAGGAAGCCTGAAGTTGTTCTCAACAAGGTAGCTGGTATCTGTAACTGCCTTTTATAGGTGGCACATTCAGCCAGCCTACTGATCCCAGGCAGTATTTAAGGAGAATGTTCCAAAGATCATTAAGGAAAGTGTTGTGCTCCTCCCAGTGCCTTGTTTTGTTACCAGGCCATGCATCCCCACATTCTGATATGGTCTAATTGGCAAAATATTTTAATTGGCAGATGTGTTGGCATAAAATATAAATTATACTTATGGCTGGCAAGGCCATGTGGAAGAAAGGTACACTGGTTGAAAGGAGGTCAGAGGTGACCTCAGCATGGCCAGGTCAAACATTTGCTGATATTAGCCAAGAAAGCCTGACTTAATGGCTCTGAGCTAATCCTATCAACTACCAACATCAGAAAACAATAAGGTGTCCAGGTGCAGAGGCAAGGACCCCTACTGTGTGCATATCCTACTGCAGCTAGCCCAGAAACGCCCTCTCAACCAAGACTCTGAAACCAATCAGCCTATTCCAGACCCCATTGTCTGTGTTGCAACTCCCATTCTTCACTAGGCTGGGAAAGCAATCAGCTCACACCCCTTCAGGGAGGAAAAGACAGTATATAAACCCTTGGTTTTGAGAAGTCAGTTGCAGTTAGATGAAATGCAAGACTCCACTATGTCGCTCTGAATCGTGATCTGTCTGCCCTTAGACAGAAGTCTAAGTCACATTTCAAACTAACCCCAAAAACCCTCAGCTTCTCTATCCATAATTTTTCCTCCCTTTTTCCTTCAGTTAGCTCTTGTGTGAATGCTTGACTGTATGTATCTGGTGTGTATGCATGAGTGAATTCCCTCAATAAAACACATTTTTGCTCAGTTTTTAATCTCTGGCTGGTTTTTGTGTGGTCTGACACTGTAAAAATTGGGTTAAAGATCTCAATGGGTTACCCTGCCCTTTGTTCTGCCAAGGCTAGTGTTCTACTAATTCCCCCAGTCTTTGCATTTTTGGGGCAAATCAAGGTGTCCCCCAGGGGACCCCCAGAAGTCAAGGTAACCGTTTGTAGCCTTTCACTTCATCCATGGGGAATGATTTGAGTCAGATACCTGAGCCTGTGTCATTTTCTAGGGCTAGGAGGCCTATCCTCCAGTTCCTCTTCTTGCTCTGAACCTAACCTGCCCTGCAGAACCAAAGGAGGGCTTGGCTGAATATTAGGTATCTGCTGTGACTCCCTTCATCAGTAAGTCTAGTTCATCTTCTGATGAAGAATGACAATTTCAGCAGGTTACCATTGCCAGTTACCATTTTGACTTATGACTAAGCCAAGGCCAATCTGGATAGACCTCCCAGACTGACCCAACAAGGTTCTTATGTTCTCATTACCAGAAATGAGAAGGTTTTTCAGGAAACATAGTCAGATAAAACACGGTTGGGCAGCCTAGTGTCCATCCAACATTTTGGACTACAATGCACATAGGTGAAATCCAGCATGGCTTATGGTAAGGGATGATAGCAGCTCTAGTCCAAAATCTCTGAAGGCCACCAGCTTGTCTATTCTTGTTCCAGACCCACAACATTGTCCAGCTCTGCATCTAAACATTCTCAAATACTGGGGTAATTTCATGCCAATATCCACTTGGCTGAATTCCACCTCAAAGCTGAAACTTTCAAACAACAGCTTACACAAACAATGTTGTCTGATGTGAAAGGCCAAGCAAAATGCCAGTTGACATTTGTATTTTGCTATTTCCCTCCGGGGACTTTCTGCTACATTTGGAAAGATTTTCAACCACAGCCAGTCAGGTAAAGAGAATGTGACATTATCAGCTTTTCATTTTTCACACCCACTAACCACTGTAAGACTTCTTTTCCCTCCCTTGTATAAAAACAAAAATACAAAAAAAAATCTGGAAGGATTGAAGCATCTGCATTGCCAATGTATCTACGTATCTCTCTGTCTGTCCTACTTCCCAAAACTTTGACACGCCTTCAGTAGCACAGTTGTTTAAGTAGTTAGAATATTTAATTAACTAAATACATGCTTTTAATTAATTGTTATAATTCACTAATTGTTACAATTAATTACAATTACTGTATTAATTAATTACAATTAATTACAATTACTGTAATCCCAACAAAGGTCAAAAACACTCTATTCATCCCAATAAAAGAGCACAAAATGAAAAGCCCCTGAGGCTATAATGCATCCTATTGGTATTTTATACATACATTCCTTACTCAGTAAGGCAGCTAGACATTTCTGTCCACTGGATAAAGTCTCCATTCAGTTCAAGGTTGGAGAAACAGCGTTACACACACAGTACTGTTGCGCACGTGCTTAGAAAATTTCACATGTAGGCACACACTGCAAATTCCACATATTAATGTGCAGTGATGTATTTAAGTCTTTTACTCTGAGTCTCAAGTCGAGTCTCAAGTCCTTGAAGATACTTTCAAGTCAAGTCTCAAGTCTGGGAGCCAACTTTATACCCCAGCCTATATTCCAGAATTTCTAGACACAAAGTCATTTTTAACAATTGAAGTAGAATCAGCCCCCTACATTTGCAAGTTTGCCATCTGCAGCTTTCGAAGTGGGGAATAGGATCCTTCTCATTCCCCTTCCCAAAGCTGGGCATAAAAGAATCTGCAGTTTTGGAAGTTGAGAATAGGATCTTTCATTCTGCCCATTACTGAAGCTTCAAAAGCTTTAGAAGGAAGGAACGTTCAAGCCCATTGCATAACACATTTGCTGTTCCCATTGAGAAATGCATCCTGTGTTCTGAGGACAAGTCTAGCTTCTGCTCTTAGGAAAAGTTTTAGAAGACTCCTCCAATGTGCAGCAGCAACAGGCTGCTGAGCAGACCTCAAGCCCATCTCAAGCCCATTGCCTAACCCATCGCTGTAACCCTCTAAGAAATGCACCACACTTTAGACTTGAGACAGATCATGTGACCAGTAGGGGAGAAGAGGTGGAAGCATTGTTCAAAATTGTATGGTTTCTGGATGAATGTGCTATGTGCCTGAACCAAGGGCAGCAAGCCAGGTCACTAAAAATATACAAGTCTCCAGTCAAGTCGGGTCAGTGAATCATTATTGCTAAGTTGAGTCCAAGTCAAGTCACTGAAGCTACTTAAGTCCAACTTGAGTCCAAGTCAATCGACTCAAGTCTACATCACTGCTAATGTGTGTCCTCATTTCACTATATGTAGGGCACAACTGTCAGAATCAGCCATAGTTCTGTTGAAGAATATTTTGAAGTACAAGTGGTATTGGTTCATCTGTATTGACCTATATCCACAAGCCACGTCTGGCCATTTCCATCTCCATCAGAAGCAAGGCTGTTATAAAACTATGGGTCTTAACAGACCATTATAGGCCAAAATGCCTCTCCAAAAATGAACAGAAGTGAATTGACAGAAGTTACTCCTCTTCACCAATTGTAGAGGGTATTATTATTATTATTATTATTATTATTATTATTATTATTATTACTACTACTACAACTCCCAGAATCCCTCTGGCCATACTAGCTGGGGGATTCTAGGAGATGTAGTACAAAAAGAAACTTTTCCAAGCGTTGGTGCTCTTTTACTTCTTGGTTGCATGAATAGTTAAGAGTCTCACAGGAGGTGAAAGCTGGGTTTTGGCAGAACTCTTAATTTCCTTCCAGCTTCTCCTCTCCACTTTGGCAGAGTTATTAATCATTTGCTCACTTGCTCTCAGAAGAACCAGCAGTGAGAGGTGACCTAGTTCTTCTACACAAAGCATTTTCTTTCATGTCCGACTGCAGGAAGTATTCTTCCAAGCCTCACATAAGGGTATGAAAACTGAAGAAAAGAAAACAAATATTCTCTACCGAGAGATGTGTGTGTATCTGTGTGCCTCCAAGTCTCTTTTTGACTCATGGTGACCCCATGATTTTCATAGGGTTTATGTAGGCAAGGAATACTCACAAGTAGTTTTGCCAGTTCCTTCCTCTGAAATACAGCCTACAGCGCTTGATGTTTGTTGGTGGTCTCCTATCCAAGTACTAGCCAGGGATGACCCTGTTTAGCTTCCAAGATCTGACAGGGTTTGGTGATTTTTGAGCATTTAGGCTGTCCTAAATGTTGTTCTCACAGATTGTTTTCTTAACTGACTGATAAAAACAGAACAGCAATGAGGAAGTGGATAAAACTCGTCATCTTGTATTGTCACCACCATGACAAAAGAGTTGGAAACAGTCTCGGAGAATTGGGTTCAAATCTCCATTCAGCTATTATAATCACTGGGTGACACCTAGTGGCCTAACTCACTAAGAAATACAGAGTACTCCTGAGAAGTAGCCATCTAACTTCTGTTTAAAATTCTGCAATGAAAGAGAGTTCACCACATTCTGAGATAGTCCAATCCACTGATGAATGGCTCCTACCATAAGGAAGTTCTTCCTAATGTTTAGGTGGAATCTCTTTTCTTGCAATTTGTAATTTGGGGTCGGTAGCAGAGGTTGACAAAATAACAATAACAGGATGGGATAGGATATGATGGGGTAGGGTAGGGTAGGGTAGGGTAGGGTAGGGTAGGGTAGGGTAGGGTAGGGTAGTATAGTTGGAAGGGTCAACCAGGGTCATCTAACCTCTGCCATGCAAGGACACACAAAGATGCCCACCTAACTTTTGTTTTAAGAAAGGCCCATGGCTCTCTGAGGCAGCTAGTTCTACTCTAGAACAGCTCTAACCACCAAGAATTTCTTCCTAATGTTCCTAATGTTTAGTTGGAATCTTTTTCTGATAATTCAATTCATGTCCTAGTCTCTGGAACAGCACAAAACAAGCTTGCTCCATCTTCTCCATGTCATCTTGTCAAAGATTTAAAGGTGGCTATTATGACAACTCTCAGTCTTCTCTTCTTCCAGTGAACATACCCATATAACCTCACAGAATGATTCTGTGGAGCCCCTTTTCCAGGAGTCCCTACCAATGAAGCTAGCAGCGAGAGCTTTTCCTGCAGTTGTACTAACAGCTTTGAAAAGTGATTTTTTTTCCCAGTACAGCTGATAGAATCCACCTGCTGAAATGCCAAGTAGGTATGCTTGTGGAGGGGATTCTGGGAGCTGTAGTACAAAGATAACTCTTCAAAGCTCTTGGTTGTGCTCTATGTAGCCAAATCCTAGCCATAAGAGATCTCCTAGGTCAATATGGGAGATGTTTTCTCTTTTTCCCCAGTGGCGAAGGGACCAGCACCATATTTGTGCCCATTGGCTACAAGTGTTTATTTCTTTCCTAAAAACTCACCAGGGACCAACACCCAACTCAGAAACAGGTGCTGGTCCATGGAGCATGACTTTGAGTAGCACTTGCCTAGATACCTTCTCTTGCCTGGATATACTTTCTCTTAGGCATCAGGTTATGATTGTCCTCTTCACCCAGACATTTGGTATTAGAGTTTTTTATTCTGTTTGGAGTAAAAAACAACAACAACAACCTTTCAGTGAGGACCTTTGAGATCACCACCCCACCCTGAGTTTTCCTTGAAAAGAAAGAGAGTAAAGACCATCCATATTAAGGTTTAAATGTAGTTGCTAGTCCGGGATGTTGCTATGAGGGGGGAAATTGGGGCATTGTCCTTCCTCATAAGAATTTTCCCCACTCCATTGTAATTTTCCTTCTATCCCCAAATTTCTAGCATTGCAGACAGCAAGCTATCAAAAACCATTCACACCTAGAACTCCTATCTGCTGTATCTTCATTCCCTTCGTAACTTTGCTTGCCCCTTTTTTGGGATGCTTAAACTATATTTCTAAATGTTTTTAAGTTTTAACTTAATGCAATGTTAGAAAATTGGGTACTGAAGGAAAATTTCATGGGGGGCAGACTTCTTACTTGAGGTGGGCAATCATAGAATCATAGAAATGTAGAGTTGGAAGAGACCCCAGGGGCCATCCAGTCCAACCCTCTGCCATGCAGGAACACCCTCAAAGCACTCCCGACAGATGACCATCCAGCCTCTGCTTAAAAACCTCCAAAGAAGGAGACTCCACCACACTCTCAGGCAGCATATTCCACTGCCGGACAGCCCTGACCGTCAGGAAGTTCTTCCTGAGGTTCAGCTGGAATCTCCTTTCCTGCAGCTTGAATCCATTGCTCCTTGTCCTGGTCTCTGGAGCAGCAGAAAACAAGCCCACTCCCTCCTCTACATGACATCCCTTCAAATATTTAAACATGGTTATCATGTCCCCTCTTAACCTTCTCTTCTGCAGTCTAAACATACCCAGCTCTCTAAGTCTATCCTCATAGGGCATGGATTCCAGGCCCCTCACCATTTTGGTCGCCCTCCTCTGGAATTGCTCCAGCTTGACCATGTCCTTCTTGAATTGGGGTGCCCAGAACTGGACACAGTATTCAAGATGAGGTCTAACCAAAGCAGAGTAGAGTGGTACCAGTACCTCCCTCGATCTAGACACCATACTCCTATTGATGCGGCTGAGAATTGCATTGGCTTTCTTGCATTGGCTACTACTAAATGGTAAACCAGCACTTATGTAAATCCCATTGCTACTGTGGCCCTGTGCAAGTTAGGGCCAGCAATTTGATTTATCCCTACAACTTTTTGTATTTTTATCTGTATTGGTTTTCAATCTCATTGTAAGCCAGCCTGAATCCCTTTTCTGGGAGACATAAACCAAATAAATACATATTTTATGATTGTTTATAGTTGGCTCTAGACTACAACAAAGCACTCCATGTTCCCTATTCATCAGTTTCGCTCCCTTTGTCTAATGCATAGCATGGTATCACATATATTGTTGTTCCTGTGCACTACAGTCTGTAAATGCACACTTGAACATAAATACGTGAACAAAGAGGGTTGCTCTTTCCCATCAGCATCCTTGATGAGTAGATTTCCAACAGGAGTTCATGTATGTAGGTATTCCTTTGCATTCAGTGGCCAAGATCCTACATCATAATTGCATAGCATAAATCTCTGCATGAAGACTTATGCATTGTACTGAAAAGCAAATTTGCTTAAAGGAATACATGCTTGGAGATGCACATGAATGTGCGTGAGAGCATACTTTGCATCCCATATGGGAGAAAAGTGTGATATAAACTTCTTCCATAGAGAAATGAATGAAACCAAGTAGACTCCAATCTATGAAGGAAATAATACCACCAAGATCTGCTGTGTGAGGAGTGAGAAAAGCAGCATGGCTCTACTTCCTGTTAACTGCATTAATCACATTAAGATCCCTTCTTAGATCCTGCTTTGGCCTTGCATTTAATTTTGGTGGTAAAAATTAACTCATTTGAAATGTGGTGGCGGAGAGCTGTTCTATGGATACCATGGGCTGCTAAAAAGACAAATAAATGGGTACTAGAGCAAATCAAAAGCCTGAACTCTCATTAGAAGCCTGGTTATCTAAATTGAGACTATCGTTCTTTGGACCTATCATGAAATGGCATGACTTGGAGTAGGAAAAGAGGGAGACCATACTACAGCTGGATTGATTCAATCAAGGAAGCTATAACCTATGTTTGCAAGATCCCAGCAGGGCAGTGGTGACCAGGGATCTTAGAGGTCTCTGATACAGTCACCATAAGTGGAAGCTGACTACAGGAATTAACTGTATTGGCAGTAATCAGGACCATAGTGAACTGTCCATGGTGGTGATCAGCCTGACTTCAGCCTAAACCAAGAGAACTTCTCACAATAGCATTGGTTCCTCCAGGTGTCTGTGGAGCTTCTGATGTTACCTTCACAACACTGAAAGCAGATGAACTGCAGAAGTAACATTGCTATGAATGGAACGTGAAAATAGATGCTTCAACTAGAACACATGGGGGCAACATTTCATTGTGACTCCTGATCATGGAGCCATCCCAGATGTATCCAGCTGGCAGTGGTGAAAAGCAAGGTTCTAGACATGATGATGGACCTTGGATCAGTCCAACCATGGTTTTTCTCATGTGCATTCCAAGCACATGGAAAGATTTTTTCCCTATTGAGCAAAGATGGTCCTATACTTTTATGGGCCTACAAGTAAACTAGAAGCAGCTCACTGTGGTCCAAAAACATCACTACTGTTGATTCACAATAAACACTTTATCTTCAGATAATAGTGGATTTTTTTTTCAGAAAAAAAGAAAAAATATCCCTGCAATTCAAGGAGAAAGATATCTTTCTGTCTTTCATTACTAAAAGAAAATTACTGGTTTCATCCTTTTTTGAGAGCAAGGGGTGCTTTTGCACAATCAGTATCAATAGCTTGCTATCTCAGGCTCCTGAAAAGGTGTCTATTCTGTGGCATTTGCAGATTTTGAGACAGCTAAAAGGCTATCATCAAGGCTGTAGCATTCAGAGCAATTGATTGAAGCCATTCTCCCTGACCAGCTTTATAGTTTTGTAAAGAACCAATTTAAATAACAGAACCTTTAGAATAAAGTCTTGAGTGGCTAAAAGCTTCATAGTCAGACTTGAAGTCAGAGAGTAGCTTTTGACAATGGATTGAACTTGGAGTGGGGAATATCTTGGCTTGAGACCTAAAACTATAAGAAGAGCTCAGTTGAATCAAACCAAAAGCCTATTTATTTGCACATGGCCCAGCCAGTTTCCTATGGGTAGTACACAACAGAACATGATGGCCACAGTTTGTTGCTATTCACATTCCCCTCCACTGCTGAGACAGAGAAGCGTACCATTTCTTTTGCTGGAGGTAATATATAACCCACATGACTAGCAGTCATTGTTAACTTTATCGTCCATGAATCTGTCTATTTCTCCTTTTTAAAAATCTCCAGGCTGGTGAATCATCACACTACTTTCTATAGTAGGAGTGCCAGATCTCAGGGCCTAGGTCCTCTTCTCCGGTCCTCAGGGTGAGAGAGAAGATTCGCATGGTGAGAGCACCGCCTTGAAAAATGTGTGTATATTCACCATTGGTTAGGTTTGTTTTGTTTTGTTTTAATTTGAAGGGCATTTTTATTGTAGTTTCTAGTCTGAACTTGTGGTATATTAGACATCATTTGATATCAAGAATTTGGCCTTCACTATCCATTCCTCCCCACGTGCTTTCGAGGCCTCCAGATGAGCACGCACACAGGCACGGCCAAAAATAGCTGAACTATTCAAAACAAATCCTGGCAGGCCAGTATTTGCCGGATTGCAGCTTCAGGAGACCTCCAAGCAAGTACCTTCTTAAGATCATATTATGTATGCACACTGTTTACAAAGATTCCCCTGCCCCGAGCAGGCAGCTTGATGAGCCAAATACTCAACTCTCAATCAATCTGCATTTGCATACTGGCTACGCTATTGACAACGCTGTCATAATTCAATCATGCAAAGCACTGACCTTTCAGAGGCTTTGTCTCCAGCCCGAAACCCATTGTTTTCCCCAGGAACGGACTAGCCTACAGGCACATTTTCCCCTATAAGATCCCCTGATTTTGAGCACTTCCTCGGATCGCTCTGACTTCCATCCCGCCTTGCTGTCGCTCCGTTCGATGAGCCTTCCCCTCAGCTCCACGTGCTGAGAATCTCCACTTCCACGGACTTTTTCTTCAGACTATCTGGGCTTCAGGACAGGTGTAGTATTTCCCATGCAAAAACTCCTCTTAAAACCCTCTATCCTACTCCTACCTTTCTTTCATTAGGTCTGTGTGAATGCATTTGCACACATACGTTGTGACTGTGTTATCAAAATAAAGGAAAACAATTATTATTTACTTCTGTTTGTTCATTGACTCGGCCTGACCCCGTAGACATTGGGCTCAAGATCTCACTAGGTTGCCTTGCTTAGCTTGTGCTCTGCTAATTCCCATTCCCCATTGTGAGCACATAGAGGTGTCCCTCCCGGGACTCCAGAAATCAGGGTAACAGCATCCTCTGAGCAGCTGTGGTTCACACTTAAAGCATGAAGCTGCCCTTTGTAACATCACTGGGGCTTTTCCTCTGTGATATCACAAGGGGTCATCCTTAGGTCTCTCATTTTGGCCATGATATCTCATGTGGACAGAGAAGTTCTTTAAGGAAAGAGTTTTATTCTAAACAGGCACTATAATGACAAAATATATCTCATTCATGAAGGCAACCCCCTTCAGGCATTACTTAGTAGTTACAAAGTTACAGGCAAGCCTAAGTCATTTCAGCCAGAGTTTTTAAAAAACAAAAACCCCTAATGTAACTATCTAAGAACATTCCTAATCTACTCACATTGTTATCTAGGTGTTGGGATGGTTGGAGGGGAGGAAGCCAAGAGTCTGGGCCTGTTTGGCCAAACTTGCAACTGGCCTTCTGTCTCTGATCGATGTTCCTTGGTCTCTCTCTGCCTCACAGTCTCTCAGGCCTTTTTAAAACTTTTTGCCCAAAGTATCTCAAAGCTTCTCACCTTTTTCTCCAGATGGTCTTGCTGATTGGGCAATTGACTCTTGTGATCTCTGACATCCTCTGTGATGCTGAACCCCCCATAAATGTAACCTCAACCGACCCCTCATTAACCCTTTATTTACCTAGAGAGAACTAATGTTAGGAATCTCTCCCTGCTGGACTGCAGCCAGCAAGGGAGGAGAGAGGTCAGGAACACTTGGGGAGTCTGAACTTACAAAAAATCAAGAAAACACAAGCCGAGCCAGGTCAAGGTCCAGTCCAAAGGCTCAGGAGGCAGAGATCCGTCTGGAGGGTTTCAGGGAGCAGGAGACACAAAGGTTGTGAGGGCTTACTAATAATTTGCTGCAAGCAAGGAGCAGCCACGCCGGCAGACTTAAATAGCCCCTGCGAGCCAGTGCTGCTCATTATTGTTTCCTCAGCCTAGTCCAAGCAGCCTCCCTCTAAGCTGTCCATTTCAGCCTTCTGCATGATTGAGGGCTGATGGGCACAGCTGGCTGCAACTCTTCTGCATCACTGCTGGTTCCCTCTCCGTCAGGAGCTGGCTGGGGCAACTCAGTCTCTGTTTGACCTTCCAGCGCAGGGGATGTTTGCAGGTTGACTTGCTCACTTACTAGCTCGGCACCCTGCACAATCAGTTGCTCCTCAGTCACAGCATCATTATCTATCACAACTATCCCCCTTCAACTATGTTGCCTAGATAATGGGGAGAGCCCATTATCACACACAGGCTGCTAAAAAGACAAATTAATGGGTGCCAGAGCAAATGAAGCCGGAACTTTCCCTAGAAGCCAAGATGACTAAGCTGAGACTGTCGTACTTTGGACATATCATGAGAAGGAGGAGAACCAGGGATGAACCTTGCCACTCTCAGGATGTCCTTCTCAGGATAATCTCTAAAATTGGTTTAGAACACATTGGTTGTCATCCTGTTAGTTACATCCTACCCCTTCTCAAAAAGGGAGAATCAGCAAATGACTGTTCTGTTGCCATGGCAATGTGGACCAGGAAGCCCTATAGATTGCAGTTCAGCTTCCTGATGAACAGTTGATGTAATTGGCAAAAGAACAGCAGCATGGAAAAGGCATACCTCTAACACATTGATTCCAAGTATGCTCTGGCTATTCTCACACCAAGTGTTTTCAGCTAGGTGCTGTGACCTGTTAGCTTTCAATTCCGCTCCCATTAATTTAATGTTCATCGTAAAGAGGAAATTGCTAGGTTGCTATGTTGCTCACTTGTCAGGTGCCAGTTTGAAACCTGTTGAAAAACCCGCCAGGGGCATCCCATCAATAGGAAAAACATCACAGCCAACACGAGGCAGCAGGCTAACAGTCTTTATTGCGGGCAATAGATCAAGTAGCAGACTATTAAGTTACAGCGCAGCGAGCCATCTCCTCGTCCAGAGCAGAAAGGAACAGGAAACAAGAAGAAGGCACAGCCTGTTCAAAAGCCGTGTTTTTAAGTATACATATTCAATAACAAGGCGTTCCCTTAACCATAACAATGTTGCGGCTACTGGCAGCAGAAGACCTTGAATACGTTTAGGTTTCACATGGGAAGCGTTCACAGAAAGCTAGACTAAACAACTACAAGCAGCTTTGCGTTCTCACCCTCTAGCGGTGGGAAAATATGAAGCCAGGAGTAACAACAGGTCCCATCATGCTTCTCAACCTGTGACAAAACCTTTGGGGCTATTTATAAAAGGAGGCTCATTCCAGCTTTGTGCATTCCCCCCCCCTTTTAAAATTACCATGGACTGCTCAGCTGCTGCTTGTATCTTCTGGGAGTGATAATATACTAAAAAGTAACTTGATAAGAGCAGCTTTTTCAAGGCTGGGTACAGAAAATTAAATTATAGTGCCCTGTATTTCTAGTGATGAGCTGTAGCAAATGCCAAAAGGTTTATGTAGGGAAAACAACTTGGCCTCTTAAGAAATACATAGCAGAAGATCACAGCTTTGAACTATCGCAATTGGCTGCGGCCATCTTGCTTAATCCTCTGTTGTCCCACTTTTTCTACTGCTTTTAAAACACTGCTTTTTCCTCCTCCCACTTTCCCCTTTTGGCTACAGCTTACTTCAGTTACTGCAAACTGAGTCCAAAAGTAGTTTGCACACGGTGAACTCAGCTTCAGGAATAGAGAAGGAGGGTCAGAATCATGACTTTCCCTGTAGGCTCTGACAAAAGCAAACTGCTGCTGCCTCTCCTAGCTTTAGTGTTCTTCCTCATGAATAACTTTTGCCTCCTTGACAACACTCTGAAGTTGCTTGGCCACGCGCGTCCTCATTTTCATCTGTAAAATATTGGAAGGTATGGAACTAGAGATGGGCCAACCGAATCCTCAAATCCTTTGCAGGGATTCAAGCTTTGGGAATCCGAATCCCTGTGCCAAAATAGGCAAACCAAATCTTTCAAATCCGTCACCCAAACAGTCTGAAAACCTGGGAGACCGGGACACCTGAAAACCTGGGAGACCAGGACGCCTGAAAATTTGGGAGACTAGACACATAAGGGGAGATGGCAAGTAGATGAATTTTTCCCTTGCAGTAATAATGGCCTTTGCTAACAATTTCACAAATTACATCTAGGGTTGTATTCTAAGATATTTAAAATGAACATTTCATATTAAAGTTCAGCACTTTACTGGAAGCTACAGGCTTGAGATTTCAAGGACAGCTGAAAAATTTCTTTGCAGAGCTCACTTGCAAACCTCTTTCAGACACAATTCTGGAGTTTCTAGTTTTACAAGGTGTCACAGCCTTCTCTGCCAAAGTGTGCTGGTGCATCATCAAACTACAAACCCCAGGATGCCAGAAGGAGTTATGCAAAGAAAAGCCAGTTTTGACCTGGATTATCTCTGTACTTTAGCGGTCCTGTTTACACAGGCAGGAAAATGTGGATTAATCCACATTTTCCTGCCTGTGTACAAAGGGCCTTCATGTCATTTTCAACCTGGGCAGATCCTGAGGCAAAACGATGACAATTGTCCTGGCCAGATGTCTTCAGAGGGAGGTTTGCCTTTGCCTAGGTTTTTGCTAAGGCTGAGAGAGCATGTCTTGCCCAAGATTATCCTTCCTTCTCTTGCTTTTCAAACCCCTTTTAAAAAAAGGATTAAAAAAATTTGAGATTCGTGGATTCCAGAACCTTCCAAGGATTTGGATCCAGATTTGGATTCAGAAAATTCTGGATTTGTCTCATCCCTACATACAACACATCTATAAGAAATTAAAAAAGGTGTTCCCTGATGAGCCACTTCTTGGAATGATGTCATTCTGCAAGAGACTTTAGATCTTGGGCAATAAAGAAGGTGAGAAGGAGCGAAAGAAAGCAGACTGGATCTTAAAATTAAAATTAGACGTTGCCTTCAGGCTTATGTGGGGGGACAGATTATCTTCCACTCTAATAAGAAATGTTCCAGAATTGTAAATCCTAACATCTTTTTAAAAAACCAGAGTATAAATAAGCTGACCATCTCAGACCCCAACCAAAGCTCTGGGAGTTGTCATGTAATCTCTTTCTCTGCTGCCCAAATATATCCAGGTGCCCTTGAACATTATCTCTAATTTTTTTCCAAATATCTACTTCCAGGATACATTTAAAAAAAACAACACCACTTTCATGCCCACACTTTAACTTTCTGTCAGTAAGTGGTTTTGGTTTCCAGGCTCAGACTTTTCTTCAGTTTTAATCTGAATTGGCGATGAACAATGTACAAATATATTAATGTTCCTATGTAAATCAATGTCCTTTGTGGGGGGTTTTTTTTTAAATAACTTCCCGAAGAAAGCCTAAAGAACATTCACAGATCAAAATGTCTCAGGACATTTAAGAAAATAAAGACCTTCTTTTTTGCATCCTGGCATGTGTTTCCTTTTTTTTTTTTTCAGCAGAATGCATAGCCATTTCCACACATGTTATTGTGTGCTAGCCACTTCTGGGAATCCCTAGCTTTGTTCATAGCAGCTTTTGTTTTGTGAGCTTCTGGGACTACAGGTTAGAATATCTTAGATGTTGCTTTTGGACAGCAACAACTATGATCATTTACTTTTGCTTTTGTTGACTAGGGCGGATGGAAGTTGTAGACCAAAGACATCTCTGGAGGGTCACCATTCCCTTCCTTTTTGCTGGGATTTATCCACACCATACAATTATAGCCTTCTTATACCACTTTAACAATCACAGTTCCATTTAGTGGTTTGCTGTGATATTTGGAATTCTGTTAGAGAGCTCTAATGCTGTAGTTCAAGGGTGTGTGAACTAGTAGAAAATTCCTAGTACCCTCCAAACTACAATTCCTGGATCCTGTATCATGAGGCCATGACAGTTTGAGAGGCATCAAACTGCTATAACTGTGGATTTAGCTTAAACAGCAGAGAGTTCTGGAGCAATGGAGCAACTCAGGCTATAATGTGTGGTCATTGGTTCTCCTAAACAGAAAGGATAATATCTCCACAGGAAGATTTCTCAAGGCTTTTGTTCAAGTTGGGCACTGGTTTGGCCAGTGATAATCTTTCCTAGTTCTTGTCTAATTTTATATTTCTGATATTCAATTTGGCAGCCCTTGTTTTAGCTCCCACTTGAGCGCTGTCTCTTGTAACTCAGTTCTGACAAAGGGTACATTTGACGAATGTGGAAGTGTACAGTCCAAGGCCACCAGCCAGATGTATCTAGATCTGGATTGAAAATGCTGTATTCATACCTTTGCTATGCAAAACAATAATCTTTAAGAGTCTTGGAGTCATGTGGCTCCTGTTAAGATTCAAGGTGGCAAATGGAGAAAAACAGACTACCAAGCTTGATGAAGAAAGAAATGATAGGAGAGCCAGAGCAGTACCGTGTGGATAGCTTTGCTACCAGTTTAATTAAAACCAGTAAAGTCTGTCAGGGCTTATTTACACCTTCCTAGATGTTGACAAAAGTGAAATTTGAAGTAGATTCAGCAAATATGCCTAAACCAAATGTTGTGAAGAATCTAGTAGAAAGCCAAGAGCTTCAGTAATATTAAGAGAGTTTTATACATCTCTAATTTCCCCCAGAAAAGGTGTTCTTTTGATATAACTTATCACCATTTTAAGGCATGGACTGATCTGGGTTCTGGTACAAGAATAACTCCCTTCAACCTTGGATTATTCCCCAGCTGGGCCTTGCTAAAAATGAGTTTGTACTGTTGGAAATCGAAATTTCTCACCAATGTACACAGTTGGAGGGATGAACTAAGCACCTTTCTGTAAGTGGGAGCAAACCTCATTTGTCTTGTTATAATGATTTACACTGTAAGTGCTTCTGAAAGTTCCTCATATATAAAGATAGCCAACTGTCAGAGGCTAAAGGGCCACATTGGAACACCCCTTTCTAGGGACTTTGGAGAGCTGCATCCCCTGCTACAACCCCTGCGAAAAAGATCAATTCTTACCCCCTAAAGACCCCAATGCCTCTCTGTGTATATATTTGCAATGTACTCTGTGGATATATTTGCAATGTACAATGTCCACTGGTTCATTTTAGGCTCAGGACAACACTCTTTTCTTTTTTTATAGATGGAAATAACCCAGAAATCACTTCCTGGTCACTGCTTTTTAAAAAAAGGCCTATTCTCATTCTAAAATGGTCAGAGGAGGCAAATGTATAACGAAAATGCTCCACACACACACAAAGAGGACATTTGGAATAAAAAAAAATTGAAGAAAATGATCCCTGGAGAGCACAGAAATGGCCCTGGGGGGCACACTTTGCCCACTTATCTTATAAGATGCCCCCCTTTTGTCAGTAATTTCAATGGCTGAGATCCAACATTGTGCTTTCAAAGTGTAAATCTACAGCCACATAGTTATGCAGTAGTTGCATCACACCACCTTTCTGCTGAATATTGACATTTTGAAACCAACGGTGTATATGGCAATGTGCTTGTTCATCATCCCATTCCATAATAGGGAATGCACAGTGGTTGTTTCTGCAATCCAGTGAATAAAGTGTTAAACAGAAGGCATTGATGAATAGTTAAACATCATCCAAGAATGAGAAAAGGTTATGGGAAATTGGTCACACTTGGGGACTTCTGCTTTCTTAGCTAATAACTGAGTAGGTCTGTAGTGCAACACCCCAAAAAGCATCACTATATATGTAAAGGAACTTACATAGGAATATAATGTCAACAGCATTCTGGCCAATTCTGAGTTGAATCCAGATTGAGTCTCATGTAAATAGGCTGGCAGATTTCCCCACTACCTCCTCTGCTCATCTTAGCACCCCTTCCAGTGTCTTGAGTGCTACAAAGAGGTTTGGCAGACCCTGATGGATTGGATGACTCTGACAAGGGGAGGGGAACACCCAGGTTGGGTGGGGATGATTTTGTAGCAAACATTTGCACAGTGTAGCTTGTAAGTTTGCACACTGGTGTGAGGAAGTTGTTTTGAAGTTTGCTGTTTGGAATGCTAGAGCAACTTGATGGCTCATTTCCAGGCAACAGGAATAGCATCTCAAGAATGAAACCTAGCATAGTGGTATGTGTAGGAGGGGCTTAAGGTTGAGAGGAACTCTATATGAGACTAAGGCCATTTCCGCACTACACTGTTATAGTGCTATTATTCCACTTTCAACATCCTGAGGAATTCTGGGGTTTGTAGTTTATTGAGGCCAAAGAGCTCTGTGGCTGAGAATTCTAAATGCCCCTCCCTAAACTGCAAACCGCAGGATTCCGTAGGAGGTTGAAAGTGGAATAATAGCACTAAAACAGTGCAGTGCAGAAAAGGCCCAAATGTTAGTGTGTTTTTGAGCCTTCAGTGAGAATCAGTTACAGAGAGAACTGGTCTTGGGTGCGATCACCATCTGAGGAAAAGACACAGTGAATTGGTGTCTGAAACAGGAATTAAATGACCCAAGTCTGTTGGAAGTTTAGACTGCTAATGTATCAACACTATCCTACAACTGAACTCTAACAAAAAAAATTATTTCCATTGTTACTGTAATAAATGTTGCAGTTTCTTTTATAACTACAGAATTGGCTTGAGTTATCTAAAGTCACTGTAATAAAAATAACATGGTACCTTAACTAAACAGTTTGACTCTGAGGAACAATTGAAACTCTAGCCCTGTTACCCAAGAGTTGTGATAAAACGGCGAAGTCAGACAAAGTGATATTGACAGGAAGCCTTACTGAATTGGAACTGCCACATCAATCTGAGGGACAATAAAACACCTGTCACAATATGACAAACTTCTTTAGTTACCTAAGCAGCAACTAGGATGTGAGGGTGATCTAGCTGTGATATCGGCCACCCCATTGATGGCCAGGGTTGATTGGGCTGATCTGGCAGGGGCAGCCTGTGTCAGGATTCTCTTCCTGCTGAGCCTCAGCCAGCAAGAGGTGGAGGGAGGTCAGGAATACTTGCAGGGGGAGTCCAGATTCACCCAACACAAGGAAAACGCAAGCTGAGCCAGGTCAAGGTCCAGTTCTAAGGTTCAGGAGGCAAAGATCTGTCTGGAGAGTTTCAGGGAGCAGAAGACACGAAGGTCGTGAGGGCTTGCTAGTAATTTGCTGCAAGCAAAGAGCTGCCACGCTGGCAGACTTAAATAGCTGCTGTGAACAGGTGCTGCTTGTTATTGTTTCCTCAACCTAGTCCATGCAGTCTCCCTCTGGGCAGCCCATTTCAGCCTTCTATGTGATTGAGGGCTGATGGACACAGGTGACTGTAACTCCTCTGAATCACTGCTCTCCGTCATGAGCTGGCTGGGGCAACCCTATCTCTGCTTGACCTTCCAGTGTGGGGAATGTTTGCAAGATGATTTGCTCACTCTCTGGCTCCGTTCTTAGCGCACTCAGTTGCTCCTTGATCTCAGAGGCATCATCAATCACACTCACTGGCTCAGTCCTTGGCACAATCAGTTGCTCCTTGATCTCAGAGGCATCATCTATCACAGCCTGGATCTTAGGGGAAGTCTATTGCTGATAGAGCTGAAATTGTATTTACCTGTTTTTTATTGCCACATGGCCAAGAAGGGAAGTAGCCTCTGCCTGCATTAATATCCCCCTAAATCAGTGGTTCTCAACCTGTGGGTCCCCAGATGTTTTTGGACTTCAGCTCCCAGAAGCCCTGAGCATTGACCATAGTGGCTGGGGCTTCTGGGAGCTGAAGTCCACAAACATCTGGGGACCCACAGGTTGAGAACCACTGCCCTAGATCATCTTAACTGGCAACAAAAATAATGTCTGAGACAAATTGTAGGCCTATGGCCCTTTCCACATGAGGGACAGGGAAACGGGGCAGCACACGCAAGGGCGGAGCTTACCTGGAAGCGGGTTGCTCTGTCCCCGCGGGGAGCGCGCGTTCGCCACTCCACACGCTGGCAAATTTCGGCAGTGTTCAGAGGCGCCAAAAATGGCGGCCGGCGACTTCCGGCAGCGCTCCGCCAATCAGGGCAGCGCGCCAGCCGGAAGCCCGCCCCTGAGCAGCTCTACAGGGACGCCCTGGCGCACCCCATGATGTGGACGACCTCCGGGCGAGGTCGCCCTAAGCCGTTTTTTTTACCCCGTATGGAAAGGGTCTATGACTCTAACATTGCTACTTTTCTTCTCCTGTATGATTTTTAATATCTCTGCTTGATGAAGAAGCCAGTGAAGTTTCAAAAGCTTGCATGGTATGCATTTTGGTCGGTAAATAACAGTATGATTCTTTTGTGGAATTTTGATATTGTTGAATTTTGCCACATGGCCAGAATGGCTGCCGCTGAATATGTTGGCCATTTCTGCACTACACTGCTAATAGTGCTATTATTCCACTTTCAACATCCTGTGGAATTCTGGGGTTTGTAGTTTACTGAGGCCAAAGAGGTCTCTGACTGAGAGTTCTAAATGTCCCTTCCCAAACTACCAACCTGAAGATTCCATGTGATGTTGAAAGTGGAATAATAGCAACATAACAGTGTAGTGCAGAAATAGGAGTCTTCTTTAGTTATGCAGATGATAAAACTGCAACATTTTTTTTCCTCAGACACTTTCTTATTCTACAGAGGAATGTATGTATATATGGAGAGCTACAGCAAGAGACCAAAAAAATTATAGTTGCTATGGTGAAAAGTTCCATTCTATTAACCTCAACCATGCTGGCCAAGAAATGAAAGCATTCTCTGTCAATGGAACATACTTCCATTATTGCTGTAAGTACACTGGCAATGAGGAATATCCTATAATGTTTGGCAAGTGCTGCCTGGTAACTTTTTTCCAGGGTGAAATCTTCAATTGAAATTTTTCTCCATTGTTTTTAAAGACATCGTCATCATCATCATCACCACCACTATCACTGTCATCTTCTCTCTCCCACACAAACATCCACACATCAGCTGATATCCTCTACTGCAGTTACAGATTCGTAATGTAGATCCTTTCCGCAACTCACTTATTTTCGGCGCTGGGGTGCGATGCTCGCGCGAGCAGCCTCCGGAGAGAGGCTCTCGCATCTGGGGTCCTTCGGCTCCACATGAGCTTCCTGCTCGTATGAGAGTCCCGCCTCTTCCTTTCACAGTGCAGCCTGGGACCTTCCCAGGCTGCACTGAGACAGACAGCGCGACCGGCCCAGCTCCCGAGGCTCCTCACGCAAGATAAGTGTGCGCGGAGCCCCGGAGCGACACGCGAGCGCTCAGCATTTTCAACTTCAAGCTGAAAATGAAAAAATGCATGCGCGGTCAATGTCAGGCCCTGGAGCATCACACAAATGTGAGTACGTCATGTGGCCCGCTCCTCACATTTGCGCGACGCTCAAGGGGCCCTTTCGCGTCAAAAATGCTGTGCAAAAAGCTCTGTAGACTTACAAATCCATATATGCTTGTATTCAGTAATACTATGTATTGACAACCATTTCCACAATCATAAATGCCCCCTTCAACCTACTTTAACAGCCTGCAACTCTCCAAACCATTGACATTTGTTCTGCTGGCAGTTGGAGCATAGTGAGTGAGGCTACAACAATGAAAAAGAGGACCTGTCACAATTCCTTATAACATTGCAGACTGCAAACAGGAGGTGGCTCAAAGGTATCCTCCTGTACCTAGTCACTGCAGAACAGACCTCCATGCCCAAAGAGGGTTCTGGCTTTTAAGGTAGATTTGGAGGGCTCAGGTACAGTGATCAAAAATTTAAAATTTGTGACAAAGTTGGTGGGGGGGGTCTGGACCATCTTCTTTTTTTTTTTTTTCAATTTTAAAAACTTTTTTCCCTTTAAAAAAAACATAACACAAATTACATTTAATCTAATACACCAAGTATGTAACATACTAATACACAATACACAATTAATACAAAACAACATATTTAAACATACATATTCATACAAAAAAAATTCAACAAATATTACTTATTACCGCTTATTCAGTAGCTTTTCCACATACTTCTGACTTCGGTTTTGAAGTTTATTTCATTATTTACTTACTTATTCGGTCATCATTCTTTTTTTCCCCTTTACCCAGAACTTCTCTATTCAATAATCCATAATCACCATATTATATCATACCCTAAATTTTTAAAATATTGAAATAACTTATCCCATTGCTTTACATACTTCTCTTTATTTTCTCCATTCACTATATATGTCAACTTATCCATTTGTATTAAACCATATAATTTCATTCCCAATCCTCTATTGTGGGTATTATTTCTCCTTTCCATTTATATGCCAATAATTTTTGCTGCTGCTGTCATATAAAATAATTCCCTTTCCCCACCTTTTTCTCTAAATCTTTTTCTAACATTGATAATAAAAACTCTGGCCTCAAAAAAATTTCCAATATTTTTTCTTTTTGCTTATGAATTTTTTTAAAATTTGTTTTCTTTTTTACATGACCACCATAGATGATAGAAAGATCCTTCCTTTTTCTTGCACTTCCAACATTTATTTGAACATCCACTTGTCATCCTAGCAAATTTTTTGGGGGAGTAAGATACCATCTGTAAAACATCTTATACAAATTTTCCTTGATATCTTGACATTTTGTTATTTTTACTACTTTTTTCCCAAAAATTTCCCCATTTTTCCCTTGATATGGGGTAGAGAAATTCTGAGCCCATTTCACCATTGGTATTTAACTATTTCATCTTTGTATCCTTTTTAATAAAATTTTGTATACCAAAGAGATTGTTTTTGGTTTATCTGAATATAGTATCATATTTAATTCTTCTTCTTTCTTTTGATATCCATTAATTTTAATATCCTTCCTCAATATTCCTCTTATTTGATTATACAACAACCAATGGCTTTTTTTTCCCGTTTCCAACATTTCTCCCTGTGATTTAATTGTAATTTGCTGTCGTTGTATGTTTATCATATCCTCATATATAATCCATTTATAAAATAAAATATTCTTTTTTTTTATAATAAGCCTCATGTGGCGAAACCCACTTGGCGTTTTGATAAAGCCCTCATACAATATTTTTCCATACTTTTTTAAAGCAGATCTTAGATAATGTTTATTAAAATCCTTATTATTTTTCCCTCTATTAAACCATAAATAATAATGCCAACCCGAACCTAACCCTTCTCCTTCTAAATTTAACATTTTCTCATCATCTAGTTTAATCCATTTCTGAATCCAATTTAATCCACAGGCATAAAAATCAAAGAAAAATTTGGTAAAGATAAACCACTTTTTTCGCATCCTCTAACAATTTCATTCTCACCCTTGGTTTTTCCCCCCCCCAAACAAATTTTAATTTCCTTTTCCAAACTTTAATAACTTTCTCATTTTGAATAATTTATTTTCTGAAACAAAAATTCAATTTTGGAAGTACAGTTGTTTTAACTACGGCAATCCTCTCTAAAAGATAAATTTAAATTATTAATTTTTGGGCCCTTAAAGAATTTTTCCAAACCTTCAAATAATTATTTTTAAAAAGATCAGAAGTCTTATTTGTAAAAATTATTCTCAGATACTTTGCCTTTGATGTTAATGTAAAACCGTATTTTTCTATTATTTCCTTCTCCGATTCTAACTTTTTCGTCAATATCATAATTTTTCTTTATTAATTTTTAATCCTAATTTTTCCCAAAATTATTCAAAATATTTTTCAAAATTTCTGTTTTTCCCTTTTCCGATATTCTAAAGTTATCATCAATCATCAGCAAATGCTCTTATCTTAAATTCTTTATCTTGTACTCTAATTCCTTTAATTCCTTCATGACTTCTGATTTTCCTTATTAAGACATCAATAACTAGTAAAAATAATAACGGAGATAGTGGACACCCTTTGAAGTTCCCTTCTGTATTTCAAATTTACCAATACTACTACCATTAACTAATACATTTGCAAATTGTGTAGAGTATATAGTTTTAATCCAATCAGTAAATTCCACACCTATACTCATCTTTTGACACACTTCAAAAAAAAATTTCCCCAACTCACCGTATCAAAAGCTTTCTCGATATCTAAAAAAAAAACCATTAATTTCTTTTGATGATGCCTTTCACATAATTCTATAATATTTATTATATTCCGTATGTTGTTTTTTATTTGTCTCCCGGGAATAAATCCTGCTTGATCTTCTAATATTATTTCTTTTAATACCATTTTTAATCTATTAGAAAAAATGACTAAATAATTTATAATCCGTATTTAAAAGTGAAATTGGATGGTAATTTTTAATATCTAATGGATCTTTTCCTTCCTTATAAATTAAAGTTATATTAGCTTCCTCCATGAATTGGAATTTTTCCCTTTTCAATCCTTCATTCATTAATGTTTGTAAAATGGGGAAAGTTATTTGGAAGATCTTATAAAATTGATTAATACCCCATTCCCCCTTTTCCCTTTTTTCTTTTAAATTATTACCTCTGTTATTGAAATTTGGGTTTTATTTTTTTCTTTTTTTCTTGTTAATATCGGTAAATTTTTGTAATTATTTCTTCTAATGCTTCTTTTCTCATCTCTTGACTTTTTATAAAGTCTTATAAAAATTTTATCACTATTTTCTTTATTGCTGTACATCTGTATATTGTCTTCCACTTCTCAATTTCGTAATCAATGTCTTTTCCTTTTTTTTTTTAACTTTATATGATAACCATTTGCCTGCTTTTTACCCTTTCAAAATAATACTTTTCATATACAATAGCTTTCATTCACCTCCATTTCTAAATATACATCTATTTGCTTCCGTAATTTTTTTATTTCTCTTTGTTTTGTAAATTCCGTGGATCCATATGCAAAATTTTTCTTTCCTCCTCAAATCATCATTCATTTTTTTAAACTTCTCTCTTCTCTTTTTATTTTTCCATGCTTATATTGTATAAAAAAACCCCTCAACACCGCTTTTGCCGCATCCCATACTGTCGCTAAATTAACTCCATTACATTTTCCTCAAAATACATTTTTATTTATCTCTAATCTTTTGAACCAAATCTTCTTCTAATAATAATTTCTCTTTTAATTTCCATTGATATATTTCCTCCATTTTTTATTTTAATATTAAAAGAATTGGATTATGATCTGATAAATTTTGCGGTGATATTTCTTGTTTATTAATATTAAAGCTAAAGAATTTGATATCAAAAACATATCAATTCTTATAACAACATATTTAGTAAAATGTAAACTCCTTAGTACTGCCAAATTTAAATCTCCACACATTATTAAAACCAAATTATCCATCATATTTTGAAATGAATCTGGTAATTTCCCTTGATTTTCTTTTATTTTCTTCTTAGACATCCTATCTATTTTTGGTTCAATCACTCCATTCCAAACCCCCCTAAAAATAAATTGATTAATTCTAACTCCATAATTTTCTTATTAAATTCTTTATAAAAATTTCCTTGTTTTTTGTGGCCATATATTCCAATTATAGTATTTTTTGATTTTGCCAATTAATTTTCCCCCCCCACATAACGACCTGCTTCAACCTTAAATATTTCTTTAGAGCAAATCTTCTGGTTTATATCATTATTACTCCCTTTTTTTTTGCTTTTGATATAGATATATAATCCTTCCCCAATTTCCTATTCCTAATTAAATAAGTCTTTTTTGGTTGTATACAATTTTTTGTAAACAAATTATATCTAATTTCTTTTTCTCAATTACATGAAAAATCTTCCTTCTTTTTTTTGAATTTTCAATTCCTTTTATATTCCAAGAGAGAAGTTTCAAAAACATATTCTATATATGTACTGTATATACTGTATTGTTCCTTTATGTCAATTAGATTCTTCCCCTACCTCCAAACTTCCCTCTTCTCTTTTTCATTCTCTATAGCTTCCTCTTCATCTTCTCTTTCTTGTTCTTGTTCTACTTCTTGTTTATCTTCAGAATAGTCATCTTTATTTTTTCTTCATCTCGTACTTTCCGTCTTATATGTTCTTTTCCATATTTTTCATAAATATTTTAGCTTCTTGTACTGATTCAATTCTGTATTGTTTCCTTTATATCTAAAACTAAACCTTCTAGTTTTCCCCTTTTTTATGTTATATTCTGCTGTCTCAAAAAAGTTGTTAAAAATCTATATTCGCTTCTTTTTTTTCTTGATGGTACATCCTTGTAAATCGCCACTCTAATATTATCTATTATCAAATCTGTTTCTAAAATTTTCTGAATTTTTCTCTCTTGTTTTTTTCCGTACCAACTGAATCATCACATCCCTTGGGAGTTTTCTTTTTTTTGTATTTAGATTCAATCCTATATATTTTATTACTCCCCTTCCATTTTTTTTAAAGGGGATACTCAAATATTCAGCCAAAGGAGGAATCAATTTCTATATAAATTTTCTTCTCTCTGTTCCCCCAAACCTCTTATTTTTATAAAAATTTTTTCTTGTTTTCAAATCCATTAATGCTTTTTCATCAAGCAGTCGCTCTTGTTGTTTCCCCAAATTCTCCGCCATTTCTTCTACCTCTTTTGTCTTCAACTCCAATGTTTCCACTCTTCTGTGTTACCTTCAAATCTTCTTGAAGGCCTCCCAACGCAATTTGATTCCTTTCAATTCATTTTTAAAGTCTTGTTTTATTTCACCTCTCAAATCTTTCATTTCCTGACGTATATCTAATTTTTATTTTTATTTTTCCAACAACGTCAGTTTATATTGTTCTGCCTTCTCTGTTCTGATTTTTGTATGGGTTTAATAAAGTTTCCTTTGTCCTACAGAAGTCACTGTCTTTGCCATTTTTGATGTCTTTCTAGTATCCCTTAAAAAAAAAAAAAATTTTTTTTTTTTTTCTCTTTTTCTTCTTTTCCCTTTTTCCCCTTTTCTTCTCTTTCCTTCCCCCCCTTTAACAATTTAAAAAAAAAAGCTATTGCTTACTTCTAAACTTCACTAATCTCTAATCATAAATTATTCAATATACACCTACTATTTTCACCTTAAACTTATATATACTTAATTTATACTTAATTTATACTTAACTACTATACAAAAAATGATATCACACAATGCAATATACTATATCACACAAAACAATTTATTGTAACTCCCAAATTTTACGTACACAATATCCTCACCACCCACTTTAAATTTTAAAGTTTTAAAGTCACCTTCAAAATCCCACTTCCGGTTTTTTACATACACTATACCTTAATTAACATACCAAATGTTAACATTCCAATATATTTAAGATTCCTTTTTTAATAATCACTTTTTGCTCTATCATCAATGACGTCCTTCGTCACTGCCGTTGTTACTCTCTCTCTGTCTCCTTCGCATTCCCCTTTGCTTAATTTATCTGTCTTAATGTCGCTATCTTCTTTTCTCCTTTTTCTTTTATAATCCCGTTTCTCAAACCCTCTATCTCTCTTCTTCCCCTGTTAATATTAATCCTATTTAGTCCCTCTTCTTATTTCTTTTCTCTTCACTCTTTTTTTTTCTATTTCATTTCCACCGTCGCCATTACTCCTCCACTCGCTCGACCCCGTCCGTCTTCTCCTTGTAATCCTCCCGTTCACTCTCTCTCTCTCTCCAAATCCTGTTAAGTCCAATCTTTCAAGTTCCAAACAAAACCTATTAACAAACAACACGGAAGAAAAATTCCATATAAAATTATTTTAGATTTCCCTTCTTCCAAATACGATAGTTTCAGTTAACTCTTCATGAATGGTTTTTAAACACATGTATTCCTCTGTCTTTTTATCCAAATAATTGTCTATTTTTCACCACCCTCTTTAAAAATTTTAAAAACCATTCAAAATGTTTCCCAGTTATTTTTTAAAAAAATACTGGTGATTTTAATTCCCCCCAAAAAGGATAATAAAAAAAAATTAAAACTTTTCCTTTACCAAGTCCAAAACGTTTCCGGCGCTACTTGGTTTAAAATTAAGCACTGGCAAAGCTATGGCTGCTCCTGTCTTCCTGTCCCGTCCACTGTCGTCTTGCGCGATCTCGCTCGATGACATTTAAAGGGGTATGTATCGACCTTGGAGCCCCTTCCATCCCCCCATACCAAGGGGGATCTTATCACTTTTTATTCCTAATATGTTTCGCCGTCTGTCAGAGGATCCCCCTTTCACGGAGCTTCAGAGGGAGCCTTCTCGCAGTGCCATACCCAAACCGGAAGTCTGGACCATTTCTATCCACCTGTCTATCATATCTATCTATCTATCCATCCACCCATCTCCACATTTTATTTTATCTTTTTTATAGAATTTCCTCTTTTGGCAATCCTCCAACAATGTTCTTCTGCCTTCCTGAATAAAACAAGTATTCTGCATCAGAAAAGGTGTCTTTGAGCTGTATTCTCTCCACCCCTAACCCAACACATCTGCGGATCTAGTTCTATTCAGGCTTTCACTAAAGGGTCAAAACAAAATGCAGACCTCATCCCTTTCAGTGATCATTTTAATTAAATGAAATATGCTGTTCTCCATGTGGTATGTGGAAGTTTAAAAATGCACTGCTATTGAATAAGCAGGTGGTAGAAAATATGAGACAGTGTATAAAAACATCTTTGAGTGGAACAACAAAACAGATTGGAGTCCAGCCTGCAATTCTCTTATATTGGACACTATGAAGGCAGTTATTAGAGGTAACTTTACAATGGAGAGCTCAAGGCTGACAAAGGAAAATAAAACAGATTAATGGAAGAGCTACAGAAAAGAATTGAAGAACTTTCAAAAACACATAAAAGGACAGGAAGTGAGAGAATCTGGGGAGAGTTATCCCAAAGAAAATCTGAGCTGTAGTCCTTAGAAATAGACAAAGTACACTTTTTTTTTGCTTTTTTGAGAAGAATATATTATGACTATAGTAATAAAAACACAATTTTTTTTCTAATGCTCTTAAAAACAGAGAAGCCAAGAATGGAGTTAGCATAATTAGAAACTTAAATGATACTGTTATTACCAACCTGAATGAAATAAGCAACATTTTTCAAGAATTTTATGTGGATTTACATTCATCAGAATTAAAAAAAGAACATAAATGTAAATGAGTTTAGGAGGAATCTTCCTATGAATCATGTTCAAACTGAACACAGAGAAGCACTAAATGCCACCATAATTTTCTAAGAAATAAAGAGGACAACCAATGACCTAAAAACTGACAAAGTGAAAGTCCTTGGTGGGTTTCACTTGAATTTTTATTTAAAAAAAATGCAGATGAACTGGACCTCCATATGCATGGGGCACTTTTAGAGGGAAAGAATCTCAGTTCTTGGAATAGAGCTAAAATAATATTTACATAAAAACCAGGAGGACATCCCCAATCTTTACCTGCTTATAGACCTATTATATTACTTAATCAAGACCAGAAAATATGTACTTCAATTATGGCCCAAAGACTGAATAAATGTATAATGATATATGGGTTTTGTATCAGGAAGGATGTTAGCTGATTCTAGAAGAAGAGTTCTAAATATTATTTATGAAAGACAATCTAAGAAGGACCCAGTAGCATCATCAGATGTCATGAAAGATTTTGATCTAGAGCATTGCTATTTGCTATAACTTTGGGTAAATGTGAGTAAATTTTGAAGTACAGGTACTCATCACAACTGTACAATAGCAATACTGCTAACGACCATCCAAAAATTAACAGGCAGCTGTGGTTTAAGATTGCCAAAGTGAAAACTGACACAGATTCATAGGATCATAGAATTGGAAGAGACCAATACCAACGCTTGCCTATAGGCTTCTGTTGTTCTGTGTCTTTTATTTTTCATGGTATTACTTATTGTCATAGAATCATAGAATCGTAGAGTTGGAAGAGACCACAATAGCCATTTAGTACAACCCCCTGGCATGCAGGAACACACACTCAAAGTGCCCCCAACAAATGGCCACCCAGCCTCTGTTTCAAAACCTCCAAAGAAAAAGACTCCACCACACTCCAAGCTGAAATAGCTCTGGCCGTCAGGACGTTCTTCCTGAGGTTTAGGTGGAATCTCTTTTCCTGTAGTTTGAATCCATTGCCCCTTGTCCTAGTCTCTGCAGCAGTGGAATACAATGTTATCCTACTTGCTGGGGGTCCCTTAGGGGGATTCCCAATGCCTTTCAAATTGTCACTTGTGAGGAAAATTAGCTAAGAGCACTGCTTTAGCAATGCAAAGAGGGCACGGTAATTAAGGATCTTTAACCCAATGTTTACAGGGTCAGGCTCAGTCAGAAATCACACAAAAAGGTCCAATGAATGAATTTATTAAGTAGTAATAGTTTGCACTCATGCACACATGCACGCGCGCACACACACACACATCCAAGGGCTAATAGAAATAAAGAGTGGAAATAAAATAGAGAGATTGTTGAGGGATTCGCAGTTTGGGAAATATTGCACCTCTCCTGAAGTCCTTGGGTCCGGGAAGCAGCAATCGAACACCAGCTCAGCAGAGAGACACTGAGGAGGGAGGGGACTCGTCATTTGGTATGACCAGGAGGCATCATACTCCTTGCATCGCCTTCCTCCCCTGCCTCGATCTCTCCTGCCTAACTAGCCCAAAAACAGGGACTATTTGTAGGAAAAATGTACTTTGAAGGCAAATCCTTTCCCGGGGAGAACAAACAGGGACAGAATAAGAAAAACAACTCCACACCTGGCATTTCTCAGAAGATAACAAAGTGTCATCTAAATAACAGGATCTTCTTCCACTTTGAGGCTGTGGTGTGAGTTTCTGGAGATGGGGTTGATAAGGTTTTATTGCTTCCAGTGCCCAATTTTCCGGGAACACCTTTATTCTCTTCAAGTGGACCCGTTAAAGGTTAAAGGCCTTTTGTCCACCATGGGTTATCACAACATGAGGTCTCCTGTGGCTATGTGACTGGGGATTTTACTGGTCTGATCTGGTTCTTTTGATCGTACGACCATTATTGCCTATGCGCACATTCGAGTGACCTCTCTGGTGGGTTAGATTAATTTTATACCAAAGTTGTAGACCCCGGGATAGGGTTTTGCAAGGGGAGAACAACAAGCCTGTTTCCTTTTCAATATGACATCCTTTCAGATATGTAAACATGGCTACCATGTCCCCTCTTATCCTTCTCTTCTGCAGACTAAACATAGTCAGCTCCCTAAGCCTCTCCTCTTCTATCATTTTGGTTGCCCTCCCCTAAACATGTTCCATCTTCTCAATATCCTTTCTGAACTGCAGTGCCCAGAACTGGACACACTATGCCAGATAAGGTCTGACCAAAGCAGAATAGAACAGTACTATTACTTTCTTCAACCTAGACACCATACTCCTATTGATGCAACCAAGAATCATATTGGCTTTCTTGACTGTTGCCTCACACTGCTGACTCATGTTCAGCTTATGGTCTACTAAGACTCACAGATTCTTTTCACATTTACTGTTGTCCAGCCAGGTTTCTCCCATCCTATATTTGTGCATTTCATTTTTTCTGCCTAAGAGTAGGATCTTACATTTCTCTCTCTGTTGAAATTCATTTTGTTAGCTTTGGCCCAGCTCTCCAATCAGTTAAGGTCATTTTGAATTTTGATCTCACCTTCTGGGGTATTAGCAACCCCTCCCAACTTGGCATCATCTGCAAATTTGATCAGCATGTCCTCTGTTCCTTCATCAAATCATTGATAAAGATGTTAAATAGCACTCGGTCCAGGACAGGTCCTGTGGCATCCCGCTGGTGACTTTTCTTCCTCTATCCTTAATGGTTCTGCAAAAGAGGGAATTGTTTATGTCACTTATGCTCAAGGAATTGCTTATGTCACTTGTTACCTGGTTGTATGACAAACAATATCTACTAAAAACACTTCCTCTACATAACCATGAAAGGTACAGAAACTCTCTCTAGCTTTCCATGCAGCAGTACTGAGTGATCCATAACAAGAAGCCAAGAAAAGAAAAGGCAAGGAGGACTTTTTTAAGAAAGGGGAAGAGGAAGATAAGAACATCAAGAGAGTTTTGACAGTACAAGAGCGTGGGTAGTGCAATTAGGGCAGAACACGTCTTCCTCAGCCTTCATGGATTTCCGAAAAAAACAATGGCAGCCATTTTGTGTTTCATCTTTCCTTCTCTCTTTTTAAAATGTAAACTAATAACAGTAGCCAAGCCACTTATCTCTTGAAATGTCATTTAAATAAAAGGGCTTCTCTTAGTTGTACCTGGCTTTCTCCACCTTTGCTGACAATGAAACACTTCTCGTGAAAGTTTTACAGGTGAGGCTGATGGGATGTGTTTCTACAAAAACGTCTTTGTGACAGGAACGGAATGGAGTGACTTAGATTTTATCGCACAGTCTCATTTTCCAGGCCTGTGGCTCTCCCCTAGGTGCTGTGGCCTAATTTATTTCCTCTTTGCACGTCTCCTCCTGACCCGCAAAGCCTCCCGTGGTCAGTAACGCCACTGTAAGCTGTTTCCCTTCCATTCTGCAGTCTTTCAATAACCTCAGCTTTACCTCAAGTAACCAAAGCAACCGGGTCGAGAAAAACTTTCCACAGACCGCCGCAGAGGCTGCGTCATCTCCTCCTGCGTTTAGTAATGGCCAGGCCTGATATAACAACTGGTACTTTTTTTCTGAAGTGAGTTGGCAAATCTCAACTCTCTGGCCCAGATCCAATATCATGCTTGCCTGGAGTATAGCTACACTCACATGGTTATACAGTGGATGCGCTTCTGCCTTCTGCCAAATACCAGCACTGTGCAACCAGTTATACTATCTGACAGGTTAGGGCACTGTCAGAAAATGGAATTGGTTGAAAAGCTGAATCTATGTTCTATATTGTAAGGAGCTGGAAGGACTTATGGAGGCTCGCCTGGGACCAACCACGCATGGGCTGCTTGCAAAGTCTCTCAGCCAGCTTAGCAATGGCATATCTAGGCTCAGCAGTGCCTAGGGCAAGCATGCAAGTTGAGCCTCTCTGTGCTGCTGCACTGCTGCCACCTCTGCCTCTGTACCGGGTCAGGGAGGAGCCTGCTTGGGGCAGGGTGGCAGCGGTGGGCCCGGGGTGATGATGGCGGGCACATATGGGCAACGGGCAGGCATGGGGGGCAGAGTGAGCAGCAAGCAGGGGCGGTGGCGGCAGGCAGCAGCAAGCAGGGGTGGCGGTGGCAGGCATGGGGGGTGGTGACGGGTGTGGTGGTGAGAACAGGGGGCAGCAGCAGGCAGGAGGGCCCCTCTAGGCATTGGCGCTCAGGGCACACACACCCAAGCTGCCCCATCCTAGATACACCCCTGCAGCTTAGTGCCTTTTTCCTCCTCTCATCTCCCTTTGCAAGCAGCATGATCATGCAAGCAGTTCCAAGTGAGCCTCCATAGACAAGAAGAACTGATGGAAAAGAACTCCCATCAAATTAGTGGAACTTTGCCCTCAATTTAGAAGCATCAAAAAAGCGAATTGTCTGATCACGGGGCATTGAAAAGTGGGAGTTTCCTGTATCTGCCAAGGTCTTCATGATTATCTCATTGCACAGTCGAAAATATATAATGGCTGTTTCTACAGTCCCAGCGTACATGAGGCTGTGAAATATTACATGGAAGGCACTGACAAATAGTGACACACGATACAAGAATGCACAACTGGGCAAGGTGTTCCACCATAATATATTCGTCCTTAGCCATAAAATATCTGCCTCCAGTTAGATACTGGGGCTATATTAAGAAAAAATGAACGTGCTCTGCCTTATTGGGTGTGTTCTTAATTATAAAATGACAGCCTTCTATTTTGATTTGAGGTTATCTAGAGAAGGAAAGAAGGTGTTCCACCATTTTGTTTTTGTTCTTAAAAAATGGCTGCCTACTGTTTAGATATGGGGTCATATTGAGAAAGAATAAAGGTATTTGGGGTATATTAATTAAAAATAGGTGTCACCTATTAAGATATGGAGTTATTCAGTGTTTAGAGCCTGTTTTTGTCTCTGACATCTACTTTAATGAGTATAGTCCAGAATTTTCTAGAACTATAATGGCATCAGCTCTAATTTGTGAATGATCAACACATGTATGTAAAGAACAGTTTCACAAACCACAGCAATGTTTGCTGCCTATGCACACATACTGATCACTTTCCACAATTGGTGTGGCTGACAAGAGCTGGCGTTTATGTTATAAGCATCCGGAAACACTGGAGCAGAAACTGGAACAACAACAGGCTTGGATGCGTCAAGACACCAATAACGTTTATGGAATATGATTTATATGTGATAATTTATAACAATTAGATGAAAGCAACACAGTTCTCACACCAAGAAACATGATCTCTTGAACTGGCTCTAAGAATCATAGAATTATAGAGTTGGAAGAGACCACAGGAGCCATCCAGTCCAACCCCCTGCTATGCAGGAACACAAATCAAAGCTTTCCCAACGGATGGCCATCCAGCCTCTCCTAAAAAACCTCCAAAGAAGAAGGCTCCACCACACTCCAAGGTAGCCTATTCCAATGTCGGACAGCTCTGACCATCAGGAAGTTCTTCCTGGTGTTCAGGTGGAATCTCCTTTCCTGCAGCTTGAATCTATTGCTCCTTGTCCTCATTTCTGCAGCAGGAGAAAACAAGCCCGCTTCCTCCTCAACATGACATCCCTTCAAATATTTAAAGATGGCTATCATGTCCTGTCGGGTAGCCCTCCATATTTCAATTATGGGACATGTAAAAGGAGTTAAATTAGCAGCTTGCTTGTAACAAGGTATGAGAACCAGAGACTGCTAGATAAACAAAGCTAGGAATGTAGTGATAAGCGCTGCCAGGCTGAAACCAGAACTTCAAGGTCTCTTGCAGGCCGGATGAGAAACTATTTGCTTTTAATGTTTGGATTTTGCTAATTGCCCTCAGTTCGCTCACTGAAGTACTGTACTATGTATCACACTCCTAATAAATAGTATATTTGCACTGTTACATTTGTGTATGTGAATTCGGTTCCTGACATGTCCCCTCTTAACCTTCTCTTCTGCAGACTAAACATATCCTAAGCCACTCCTCACAAGGCATGGCGTCCAGACCTTTCACCATTTTGGTCGCTCTCCTCTGGATGCGCTCCAGCTTGTCAATATCCTTCTTGAATTGAGGTGCCCGCAACTGGACACAGTATTCCACAAGAGGTCTAATCAAAGCAGAATAGAGTGGTACCATTACCTCCCTTGATCTAGACACCATACTCCTGTTGATGCAACCAAGAATTGCATTGACTTTCTTGGCTGCCGCATCACGCTGCTGACTCATGTTGAGCTTGTGGTCCACCAAGACTCCTAGATCCCTTTCACATGTCCTGTTATCCAGCAACATGTCCCCCATCCTATATTTGTGCATTCCATTTTTTTTGCCTAAGTGCAAAACTTTACATTTCTCTCTGTTGAAATTCATTTTATTAGCTTTGGCCCAGCCCTCCAATCTGTCAAGGTCATTTTGAATTTTGATCCTGTCCTTTGGTGTATTAGCAACCCCTCCCAATTTGGTGTCATCTGCAAATTTGATCAGCATGCTCTCTATTCCTTCACCAAAATCATTGATGAAGATGTTGAATAGCACTGGGCCCAGGACAGAACCCTGTGGCACCCCACTAGTCACTTTTCTCCAGGATGAAAAGCAGCCATTGGTGAGCACCCATTGGGTTCAGTCGGTCAACCAATTACCAAGCTACCTAAAAGTAGAACTGTCCAGCCTGCATTTTACTAGCTTGTTTGCAAGAATGTCATGGGGAACTCTGTCAAAGGCCTTACTGAAATCAAGATATGCTATGTCCACAGCATCCCCTTCATCTATCAATCTTGCAACTCTGTCGTAAAAAGAGATCAGATTCATCTGGCATGACTTATTTTTGAGAAATCCATGTTGAATGTTAGTGATTACAGCATTGCTGTCTAAGTAATTACAAGCTGACTGTTTAATGATCTGCTCTAGGATCTTTCCTGGTATTGATGTCAGGCTGACCAGGCGATAATTATTTGGGTCTTCTGTCCATTTCTTTTAGATATTACCATTAATGTGGGTAGGGTAAGGGAAGCTAAGAAACTCTTAACAGCTGCCACTCTGATCTGCAGAAGGCAAAGCACTGTTATGATTTACACAGATTAATCAGCTCCTGTGGAATACGTTCACCAACCATGCAAAGGATGTTCCAGACCCATTATTTTTCAGATTTTTACAAACTAAGCTCCTTATTCCTGTGATGAGCTGCTTCCTAATACATTCCTGTGTGCTAATGAAATTAAAGCAGATTTCTTCCAGAACCTCACCAAACGAAAAGAACAGGGTAACGGAAGACTTTTTTAAGAGCATTAACTGAGACTGAGGCAACTTTTTTTTAACAAAAATGCACTGTGAGATGAAAAACCCACCAGTGCCGGGGAATGGAGTTAGGTAAGTGTTAATTGGGCCTGTTTCCAGTGACACATTCCACACAGATGGACTTGTTTTTCAGAAATTTGATTGTGTTTTTTTTTGTTTATCTTTTGCAGAAAAAAAATCATATCTCCAAATTTATACAACTTGCCTGACATAAAGGTTCTTTATGCACTACACCGCTATAGTGCTACCATTCGACTTTCAACATCCTATGGAATCCTGGGATTTGCAGCTTAGGGAGAGGTATTTAGAATTCTCAGCCAGAGAGCTCCTTAGCCTCAGTAAACCTCAAACCCCAGAATTCCACAGGATGTTGAAAGTGGAACAATAACACTATAACAGTATAGTGAAGAAAAGTCCAAAGCAAGGACACAGACACAGAGAAGATCCCAGTCAAAAATGTTGCCTGGCTGGTTACCCCCATACCATCCAACATTTCACAGGCCCTTTCCAAATGGAACCGCGCAAAAACGGGACTCATCGGACTTCTTCAGCATCCAGGCGAGTCCGTCGGGACGAGGAGCAGTGCGAGCTCGTCACTCTGCACTGCTCCAGTGTCTAAAATGGCGGCTTCCGGTTGGTGGAGGCTCTCCACCAACCGGAGAAGCTCACCAGCCTAAAGTCTGCCCCCGGCAGATCTGCAGGCACGCACTAGTGCGCGCCTGCAAATCTAAACTGGAGCGTGGCGACAGAGCGACACGGAGTCATGTGCTCCGTGCTTTTTAAAAACCTCTAAAAAGAGGTTTTTAAAAAACACACTGCGCAACCAGTTCCGGTCACTCCGGAGCAGACTGAGGTGCGGAACTGCAAAAAGTAGTCCGCCCCAGTCCGCTCTATGGTGCAGAAGACCTCCGTCGGAGGTTGCTCTGCACCGTTTTAATAGCCCTGTGCAGAAAGGGCCACAGATGAAAACTGGGATACATGTGGCCAAGAAACATCAGAGTGTGATCAAGATGGCAAAAGTTACTAAGAGGAAGAACACACAAGGCTAGGACATGGTGCATCAGTTCGCCTTTGTCTGAGCCTGCTGGGAAAGGCCTCCTCTTCTCCTCTCCCCGCACCCCCACTAAGTTAAATGAGTGCAAACTACTTTTGCACTTTGAACTCATTTTGCAGCAACTGAAGTAAGCTGAGGACAAAAGGAGAAAGTGGGAGGAGTAGAGAAAGCAAGACATTTTGAAAGCAGCTTAATCGGGAGTATCCCTGCCAAATCAGGACATTTGGAGGGTATGTTATCCCAGGCCCTGAGATTTTGGTGGCAAATCCTGAGGCTTAGAGCCAACCCTTGTGATGTCATGGGGCAGCCCTGGTGATGTTACAAGGAGCACTCCCTGATGGTGTCATTAAGCATGCTATTGTAAGCATCAACCACAGTTGCACAGACTATGCCTTTCAAACAAAAAAAACACCAAGTCTGACAATGAGAATTATCCCATCAGCCCTGACCACCATATCCAAAGATGAGAGAGCACAGAAGCTACCATCTAACCAATGGCAGATGTCATGTTCCCATCCCTGCCATAGGCCTTTTCTGCACTAGCCTGTTATAGCGCGATGATTCCACTTTCAACCTCCTATGGAATCCTGGGGTTTGCAGTTTCGGGAGGAGCCGGCCGGCCGGCCCCTCCTGAAACTGCAAACCCCAGGATTCCATAGGAGGTTGAAAGTGGAATCATCGCACTATAACTTTCTAGTGCGGAAAAGGCCGTAGAGTAATCCACCCAGACCGAGGTAGGTGGACTCTGATTTGATAGATTTCCATGTTGGTCCCTGGCAATGTATCACATGGGCGAATTAATTTTAGAAAACACAGTGGTTTGAGTGGACTAAGCCTCTGGGAGACTAGAGTTTGAAGTATTCAGCCACGGAAACCCAGTAAGTGTCCTTGAGCAAGTCACGCTTAGACAGTAATAAATTCCCTGTGAACAATTCTTGCCAAGAAAAAAACCAAGAAAGGTTTACCTGAGGATCATCATAACTTGGAAACAACTTGAAGGCCCACAACAGCTACAACAACAGCAAATTAATTTGGGATAGGACTATTAGATATGTCAGGTAGTGTGATAGATAAGGGGTCAGAGATTGAAGAGCAATTTATTTTGCCTGAAACAGAGACTTTATAGTCTTTATAGTCTGTGCCTGTGCTAGATGAGGGGTCAGAGACTGAAGAGCAATCTAGTTTGCCGGTGCCTCCACCATCTGAAAGACAAGCTGAAACAGAGACTTTACAGCTGGTGCCCGAGGGAGAAGCTGTCAGTGATAATTGCAAGGAATTGGTTTCACCTTTGCCTCCCAGTCCGCAGTCAAGCAGGTGGCAAAAGACAGTGGTTCGGAAGCAAGCCGTTTCACTGAGGCTCAGAAGACAGGAGGCTGATTCCCTGCTATTTAAATCTGTCGGCATGACTTGCTTTTTGCTTATAGCAAATTGCTATCCGAGCTCCCTTGGCCTTTGCATTCCTGCTCTGTGTCTTTGTGAAGGCCAACATTCTTGACTCCTTGGACTGGACTTTGGCTTTCAGCTCAGCATTCTTCTGGATTGTTTGTTCGAGATTCTCCCCACTTCCCCCACCTCCTTGCAAGTACTGTCCCATTCCTTCCCTTGCTGGCAGATAAGCATGGGGTGGGAGTTAAACTCTGACAGATGGAACACAGCTTGCAAGGGTTTTTTGGGGGGGTAGGGGTTTGAATTCCCAGATCCACTTCTATGTAGTTCTCAAACTTAAGAATCTGAACTGAGTTTAATCTAATTTACTCAAATCCTGAGGATCCCACCTTCCTTTTTTGAAAGAAAGAAAAAAGAGGGAGGAGGTTCCCAGACCTCATGATTTGAGTAATAACTTTGAACAAAAATAATGAAGGTGTTATGAGCACTTAGTCAAGAAAGTTGTGTTTGTATTCATTCTGTTCCCAACTCTCCTGTTATTCTCCTCATGGCAGATTTGCATGTTTTAATATTTGAGCAAAACAATTTCTGAATAGGTATGTTCTAAAACTAGTATGCCTAGAGCTGGAGAGATGGGAGCATATTTGCATTGCTATCCCAGCAGGCCTTGCAATTAGAGAGATGACGAGGCCTTTAATTGGCTTACCTGCTGTGATGTCACGGAACAGCCAAGTAGCTGAACGTAAAGAGAGGGCTCTCAGAAACTGAACTATGTGGTCAATGAACTATTTTTGGTGCCCTAAGTATTGCAAGAATGGCATAGCCCTTTGAATGCCGTAGCTGTTGGGCTAAATTGATATTCAAAATACATGCTCAAGGGAGGGAGAATTCATGTTATTCTGGGCTTAGTGATGCCAGGGATTCCCAGTCTAACCACTATTCCAACTGCTACATAGTGATGGCTATCATGGGACTGTGATGCTGTGAGTTTGTGGTGAGAAAGGTCAGGCATACTGGAAGATCACAGGAACTGTTGTGTAAATAAAACTTTCCCAAGCTCTATTTCCTACCTTTCTTTTCTAAGCTGGACTTTTTCTGGGTTATCTTGACTATGTCAGACGTTATGGGCTTTAATCAAATCAGACACCCATCACCGCTTTACCTCAGAATGCTTTGTTGTTGATTTCCTTCTGATGCACTTCTTGTGTAAGTCGCACAGCAAGGGTTTCTGTCTTGGAGCATTTTAGAAATGAAACTGTTGTGTATTTACAGAGGGTTGGATTTAAAAAAAAATATCACGGGAACTTTTCAGACAAAAGAAGAATAAACAGTAAAAACCTCTAAAAGCTAAAGCCAGGCCTCATCTGGTACGACAGTGCTCTGTTGTGTACTGCATCTGTTTGCCAGTATTCCCTGATGCGTGAGCATCTTTATAAAAGGGACAGCAGTATGAGATACATGACTCTCAGGAAATGCGTTGCTCATGGGCTCACAAGAATTTATGTGTGTCTGTTGCGTGCCTTCAGGTCATTTCCAATGTATGAAGATCCTAAGCTTGAACCTGCCATGTGGTTTTCTTGGCCAGAGTTCTTCAGAGGTGTTTTGCCAGTGCCTTCTTCTAAGGCTGAGAAACCATGACTTATCCAGTGGGTTTCCATCACCAACCCGGGATTCCAACCCTGGTCTTCAGAGTCGTAGGTCATTTCCACACTACCTTGCTATAGTGCACTTATTCCACTTTCAACACCCTTTGAAATCCTGGGGTTTGCAGTTGAAGGAGGGGCCTTGAGGCCATTGGATGTTGCAAGTGGAATAATAGCACTATAACATTCTAGTGTGGAAATGGCCCTAGTTATCACCATTCCACCACTGTGGCTTCAATATGTAGGTAAACCACAGTGGCTGTACTCTAGTTGGGGCTGACAGTAGGCATGCTTATAGCTCTGGAACTCCACTTTTGCAACCACAAACCAAATAGGTACATTATACAACAACCACAAAAACACAACTATACATTGAAGGGACATTCAGACCACTGGCCCATGACCATCTAGTTATTTGGACAAGATGGCTACATCGCTGCTCGTGTTGAAGTAGAAATATCCTCCCTGAGTTCTAGCCTGGACCCCTGCTCTTTTTCAGCTGGTTATGCCCCTTTCTAGAGCTGACGTGGTGTAATGGTTTGAGCCTTGGACTACGACCCTGGAGACCAGAGTCTCTCTGTACAACCCTGCCCAAGTTTTAAGATCCTTGAGAAAGGGCTTTCTCACAGTGCCGCCATCCTCACAGGGACATCTGTTGAGGATATATGAAAGGGTCTTCTCAGTGGCTGAACCCCGGCTGTGGAATTCTCCCCCATGAGAAGCTAGTCTGGCCCTCTCTTTGCTCTCCTTTCACTGGCAAGTAAAGACTTTTAAAATATTTTTATTAACATGTATTTAGTATATAAAACAACATACAGGGGATTACAAATGCAAACAGTAAGTAAGCAGTCAAAGAAACTCTAACATCTAACCTAATACTAAATTAAACTGAACTACAACTAAACTAAAAAGCAACAAAAAATACATATAAATGACTTACTCACCAGCTTTTGGTTCTAAGATAATCTACAAGATATATTTCTAGTGTGTCTATCACTATCACACTGCTGCTTAGTATTTAATAACTATCAGCTTAACCTTCAAAACCAATAATTGACTCCCCCCCAACAGTCTCTTAGATACGCAATCAATTTATCCCAATCATTTTTAATTTTAAAATTTAAACTTAACCAAAGATCCTTCCTTAATTAAAATAGTTCATTTATCCATTTCTGCCAAATCCAGCATCTTCATGCAAAGGAATAGCCACACTGTCTGTGCATACAGTCTGCCTGTGCATACAGCAGTCTTGCCACCATGATCATGCAGTGAAAGATTCCTCCTAACTTCTTATCAGTCTGTTCATCAGTCAGATCCAATAAAAAAAAGTTCAGGTTCGAGTCAAAGATGCCTTTAAGATGCCTTCCATCAGTCTATGTATCATCACCCAGAACTTCTTGATTTTCTTGCAGATTCCTCACATGTGGTGGAAAGTTCCTTCTTTTTTATCACATTGCCAACAAACATTTGAGGAACTTTTATACATTTTAGACAACCTTTCTGGCTTTAAATGCTATTTATATGTCATTTTGTAAAAATTTTCTCTGAGATCATAACTCGGAGTATATTCCAGATCTTTTACCCACATCTTTTCCTATTGCTCCATCTGGATATGATGTCCCACATTTTGTGCCCATTGTAAAGGTTTTTTTGGGGAGTTGTAAAAGCTTTTTTTATTTATACAAGCATTTAATGATTCATGAGCTGCGCAAAAGGGCTTTAAAATGAATTTATACTATTTGAAATTGAGGATGTTTTACGTGATAGCTAATTTATTTTTTAAAAAAACCTTCAGTGTCATCAGGGTTTTAGTGGTATCTTACTTCAACCTTTTTTTAAGCTGCCCTGGGTCCGTTGTTGGGAGAAAGGCAGGATATTATACACACACACACAGATAGAGAGAGAGAGAGAGATGCAGACATTTGAATTCAGGTATGCTAATATTTTTGCTCCCATTATTTTCCTTTCAGCTCTGCCCACCACTTAAATGTGACTGGAAAATGTCTCCAAATTGACTTTGGCCTTGAAGCCAAAACAGTTTTCCCATCCTTTGTATAGCTATAACAAAAAGAATATGAAGGCCAAGATCCTGCATCATCAGATATAACTACCATGGTGGAGCTCTGTTATTGTAGTTCCATCTGATGATGCCATCCCCTAAAATCATGCTTTTTCACCCTGGCAGCATCCAAATCAAAGGGTTTTTGAGATTTTGCAGATTTGCGTACTGGAAAAGGACATGTGCAGTGCCCTCTTGGTTATGGGGTACATTGAGAACATGCAACTGGAGAGACCACTCAGGGCCCTGCTGCAACTGCTCATCTCAAGGCAACCTGCAACCAGGAGAGTGCTTCAGATATCATTTCCCGGTACCTGATCTGCCACACCCCAGAAATCCTTCAATTGGGGCTGAACAGGTAGGTTTTTAGGATTATGTTCAGTCATGATGATCATAAACATGAACCTACAGACATTACAAGATTGTAAATCCAGTTTACTATCTTAGCTGAAGAGCAGGCTAGCCATAGTGTCCAATGAGACAGATTAGAAAAGATGATGGATGGATGGATGGATGGATAGATAGATAGATAGATAGATAGATAGATAGATAGATAGATAGATAGATAGATAGATAGATAGATAGATAGACAGACAGACAGACAGACAGACAGACAGACAGACAGACAGACAGACAGATGAGACAGACAGACAGACAGACAGAAAACAGGCAGATAAACTTTTGTTTCTCTTTTACTTGTAGTTTGGTTCTTCCATGGCATTCCTCTGAGCAGGAGATAATGAAGGAACCAAACTAAAAGAAAACGAAACCACCAAGACAAATTGCAATTTCCACTTTCCTTCACACCCTCCTTTCAGCCTGCTGGTTTTGCACCCTTCTTCTTCTTCCAGGCAGGGGTTCCCAGGCTTTAAGAACAAAACATCAAATTTGCCATGAGCTTTCCTCTTAATCCTTTTGTAATGTTTTCATGTAAGAAGATGGATTTCTAAAAGGAGTCCTGGGGAGACTTAGCAGCAGATGCTCAGTGGCTAAGGATGCACATTGTAGGTAATATCTGGATGGTTAACTTTCTTCTGGGTTTGGCATCACACAGTCATAGAATAGAAGAACAGAGTTAGAAAGGAACACAGAGACCATCTCTTTCAGTCCCCTAACAAGGCAGGAACACAACAATGAAGTATTCCTGAAAGACGTAGATCCAACCTCTTTTTAAAGACCTCCAAAGAAGAGGTGTCCACCACTCTGAGATCGTATATTCCACTCTTGAACAGCTTTTCCCATCAAGAAGTTATTAATGTTCAGCTGGAATATTTTCTTGTAATCTGAATCCATTGGTTTGTGTCTTAGAACCTTTCTGTACTATACCGTTATAGTGCTATTATTCCACTTTCAACATCCAGTGGAATTCTGGGCCCTGCAGTTTACTGAGGCCAAAGAGCTCTTCAGCTGAGAATTCTAAATGCCTCTCCCTAAGCTACAAACCCCAGGATTCCATAAGAGGTTGAAAGTGGAATAATAGCACTGTAACAGTGTAGTGTGGAAATGGCCTTAGTCTCCAGAATAACAGAAAACAAGCTCACCTTATCTTACATATGTGCCTTCAAGTCACTTGTTGACATATGGTGACCCCATGAATTTCATAGAGTTTTCTTAGGCAAGGAATATTCACAGATGGTTTTGCCAGTTCCTTCCTCTGAAATACAGCCTAGAGCACCCAGTATTCATTGACAGTCTCCCATCCAAGTACTAATCAGGGCTGACCCTGATTAGCTTCCAAAGCAGATGGAATCTGCTGCCCTTAGACTATTTAGGCTCCTTCTTGTACGTGACATCCCTTCAATGATTTAAAGCTGGCTATCCTGTCACCTCTCAGTCTTCTCTTCTCCATTCTAAACATACCCACCTCTCTAAGTCATTCCACAAGGAGGAAAGGCCCACAGACTACCACAGGACCTGATGACTCCACCGCCACCATACCTTCACTTGCTTCTCCATGTACATCTTGTCCAGATAGCCTTTTCACTCTCTCCAAATAGGCAGGTGAGTATAAGCAAAAAGAAAGAACAGCTGTTTCACTCACTTCTTTCATGTAGTGGTTACAGTCAGCCCTCTTGATGGGTAACGCAGGGGCACCTGAGGGTCTTGTCATTCATAGAGTCATCAGAGTTGACTTTATGGCTAATACCCACAAGCATCAATTGCTCAGACAATTGTTGCTTGCAGGCAATGGCCTAAATCCTATTCTTAGTCCTAACTAGAGTAGAGACTATAAATGTGCTGATTTAAATTATTTGTTCTCAGAGGGAAGAATGAACTATTGAAAAACTTATCTTCCTATGTAGTTCTTCAAGAGGTCTTTCAGGGGTGAGAAAGTCTACAGTGGCAAGGCAGGATGGGGTGGGGAGCCAAGCAAGGATCAGGGAGGCTGTAGCCTTGCATGTGGCACTGGGGATGGTGCTTGCCAAGTGAGGATCAGAAAAGTCATAGCCTTCCATGATCGGGTTGGCTCCTAGGAATCCAAAGTAGGGATGCCACACCTCAGAGCTTGTCCCAGAGTCTTCAGTTTTTATGGGTCATCTCCAGGTCAGACACACGGGTGCAAATTCTCCAGTTTTGGGGAGGGGCTCAGCTCTAGGCAAGAGGAAAGATTGTATGCAAATCTCCAACTCAGCCAGCAGAGCAGCAACTTGCTGCAATTTGCAAGGCTTCATTGATTTTTTTGCTCCAACTGTCAAAGACTGTTCTGGGAGTCTATGTGTTTATTTACTTAGCTTCCTCCTACTCTCCCAGTTGCTGTGGCACAGGGCTCACCCTCCACACTGCTCTGTAGCCACCTTCTGGCTGGAATCAACTAAGCTAGATTGAACATTCCATATCCTGTCTCTCAAAGGGAGAAAAAAGAATCCTTTTATTTGACCTTGATCTGGGAACAGCCCCTTAGCTAAGGTTTCTGTGTTAATATCCAAACAGGAAGATATATTGTGTGCGTCTGTGTTTAAATGACAAGCTGTGAGCAATCATGGTTAGTACTTAATGATATGAGGAGAGGCTGCTGCTGGGTCTCAAATTTTGGCCTAGAAACCTTAGGGCCTGGGATGATCCTGAACTGGCAATTCTAGAGAACGCATCGCACTTGGGGCCTGAAGCCAAGCCTCATATTGGGGCAATACAAGATGCTCCAAATCTTGTATTTCTAAATTTGCAGAAGACAAATGTCAGCTATGCTCCCAAAAGACCAACCCTCAAGCATTGCTGTGCAAAGAAAGAAAGAAAGAAAGAAAGAAAGAAAGAAAGAAAGAAAGAAAGAAAGAAAGAAAGAAAGAAGGGGGTTACGTACTAAATGCTGGCAGTTTGGCTGTTGGGATTAGGGATTGTGTGTCTCTGCTCTTCTCCTTCCTTCCTGGTTAGTGAATCAGAGCAGCTCCAAATTGTGCCCCATGAGCTCCTCTCTCAATCAACTATAGAGCCAAGAGTAGGAACGCAGGCACCAGCTGCACTCACAACAGCAGATCTTGTCCGAGGCTATTTTACGGCATATCAAATGCTCTGGGGTTGCTCTGTTGTGACTTGGGATACACCCACTTTTGGAAAGAACAGGTGCCATCCACCCTCACAACAGACCAGCTCTGGAGCATTCAGTACACAGCAAAATGGCCTCAGACCAGGATCCATCTGTTGTGAGTGCAACTGGCACCCGTTCTTCCTACTCACAGCAATACAGGTGAGTCAGAGAGGAACAACATGAGGCATATAAAACTTGCCTCAAGTCCCATGAATGGGGCTTCCTCTTGCAAGATTTGAGATGGGCTTTATACAGGCTTGTCTCATAATTGCCAGCCAGTCCTGAGGGTGTCTCATATCGGGGTCCAAAAACTCTGGCAATCCTATCAGCTTTCCCTCAGTGTCATGGAGGGCAGCCAAGTGAGAAGGGTCTCGATTCTGAGGGAAAGGCAGGCTCATGACCTGTGTTCTGTTCACAACAAGGCAAGTGCTGTCAGCAATGTGTTCCAGCTTTTAGACCACTACTAGCAATGACCCTTCCTGTACAGTTTGGTGGGACAGGAAACAGAGAAGTCTAGGCTTGGGAGGTACAAGGGTAGTCCTCAAGTCTTTGTGAAGACTGGGAAAAAACTAGAAGGTGGCTTGAGGAAGATTCCCCTCCTCAAGGCTTTCAGACACTTGAGAAGGCCCTTTCTCATATTTCCCTCCTGATCTTTGAATATTGTTTCCATCCCTAGTTGACCCATTGAATCAGTTGGATTTATCTACAAGTTGACTCACCATTCAACAATTGATTCAATAAGTCAACTCTAGTTGGGACTAAAAAGTAGCCAATTGTTCCGCAGGAGTTCCCCATATTTTTTAAAGTTTGATTTATATCCTGCTTTTCTCCACAATGGGACCCAAACTAGTGTGCAATATAAATTAAAATAGAATATCTAAGATAATATGAAGTTTTTAGAAAAGCATTAAATAACACATTCAGTTAAAAAACTATTTTTAAAACATTAAAAAAATTAAAACAGTTACAGTACAATCTAGTGCAAAACATTCCACTCTGAACAACTAAGGCTGAAGCCCTGTTTGCAGAAGAAAATCATTGCCTCCTGGCAAAAAGACAGTTAAGACTTATACCTGTCCCACTGAGTCCCACGGGAGTAGTTTCCTGGGTAAGAGTGCAGAAGGCTGCAGTTTTAAGCATGTGCTTACCTTCGCCCTTGGAATCAGATGGATTTTAATAGGCTTACCTTGGTCAGGATTGCAACTCCTTCTGCAGCTCCTAATGAAGGCATTATTTCATCTGTGCAGACCTAGCTGCACAGATGAAATTGCGGGAGGAGAGACTCACTGTCAAGAGAGTCTTGTAGCTGCAGAGAGAACTGCAGGCAAGGTTTCTTAAAGTTAGTGTTCCAGCACCTTGAAACAGTTGTTGAGGATAAATGTCAGAAGGGTTTTGACATACAAGCTAAGGGGGTCAATGGACAGAGGCTACATTTAATGGATAGGGAGTTCATTGATCAGACAGTGGAGCAAAGTGCATGACTGGGAGGAATCTCTGACAGAGAAGAGTGGTTGAGACCTAGGGGCTGAAGTCCATGTTTTGAACACTCACTCGGGAGACAAGGTAAATGAACCAGGCAGCTTTCAGCCATGGGCAGATTCTGAGAGCTGCAGACCCAGCACTGAGAACCATCTTCTAAAAAAGAATTGGCCCTATAAGCTTATGTAACTCAAGATGTGCCAGTAAAAGCGTGCAGTCTGTTTCAATTCAGTGCTCAGTGTATCATTGCAGGGTTTCCCAAGTGTGATCAAGAACTCAAGATGATCCAGTGAAACTTAGCAAGTGACGGAAGATTCTCTCCGGTCACAGAAATTGAAGGCTAAACAAAATCATGGAGACTCAGGGCCAACAGCAGTTGATGGGTTCCATCTCAGTGGGGGTGGCAAATCTTTTCTGGATTTTAGCCCAAGCTTTAAAGGACCTCTCCAAGGTGCTGAACCCTATACTCCAAATACGTTCAACATTTTGGACAGCTCCATTAAAGTTTCGCCTAAAACCTAGTGTGGATTCCCAATCACACTAACATTGTACATGTGATGTTAGTCATATTTTTTGTTAAATATGCTTAACCTTTCTTCTTTTATTAGCGCACTTAATCTGTCTACATGTTTCTGAAAGTAAGAGCAAGTTTGTTTTCTGCTGCTCCAGAGACTAAAACACGGAGCAATTGCTACAAACTTCAGGGAAAGAAATTCCATCTAAACATTAGGAAGAACTTCCTGATGGTAAGAGTAGTTCAACAGTGGAATACGCTGCCTTGGAGTGTGGTGGAGTCTTCCTCTTTGGAGGTTTTTAAACAGAGGCTGGATGGCCATCGGTCAGGAACGCTTTGATGGTTTATTCCTGCGTGGCAGGAGTTTGGATTCAGTGGCCCATGTGGTCGCTTCCAACTGTGTGATTCTGTTCTGAGCTGAAACATCATCATCTTCTTGACTGCTATGTGCCCCACTCCAGTGCAGTTTGCAATAAAAACGTGTACAAGTCACCTGTTGACTTATGGTGATCCCATGAATTTCACAGAGTTTTCTTAGGCAAGGAATATTGCCAGTTCCTTCCTATGTAATATAGCCAACAGCACTTGATATTCATTGACAGTCTCCCATCCAAGAACTAACCAGAGCTGGCCCTGCTTAGCTATCAAAGGCCATTTCTGCACTACACTGTAATAGCGCTCTTATTCCACTTTCAACATCCTATGGAATCCTGGGATTTGTACTTTAGGGAGGGGCATTTAGAATGCTCAGCCAAAGAGCTTTTTGGCCCCAGTAAACTACAAACTCCAGAATTCCACAGGATGTGGAAAGTGGAATAATAGCACTATAGCAGTGTAGGGCGGAAATGACTAAAATCAGATGGGATCTGGTGCCGTTAGGATATTTAGGTCTCAATAAAACAACACGGAAGGGGATCAAAATGCAGGAGGGAGTTGTTTGCATTTGAAAACCAACAAGGGGTCCCAAAATCAGGAACATTTTCTTAATGCAGTTATTTTTTCCTTCAGAATAGAAGTTGCTGTGTTTTCCAATCATGTGACCAGTGTTACATATATCTTGGCCCCAGGACAGTGATTCCTAAGCATACTTATTTTAGAATTTGGTAGTCTTCTACTCCACAATAATTTCCTGTGTTCAAATGTGTATATAATTGCAGCCTTAGGAAATAAACCTCTACTATGCATGGTGGGATTTAATTCTGAATAGAAATGCCTAGGATTATGTTCAGCGACTATTAGTCATGAAGATTACATAATCTCCAACTGTTCCAATTTGGCAGGGACAGTCATGATTAATCCTCTTTCACCCCACTTTTTAGAGCTTCTATGTTTATAAGTACCAGTTTCTGGGAACAACAATGGGAGAGGCCTATTGGCTTTATGGCCTGCTTCTTTGCTTCTCACAGGCAACCCATTAGCCATTGCATGAAACAGAATCTGACACTAGGTTGGCCTCCAAAGGCCCTTCTTGAGTCTTTAAGATGCACGTATGCCACCACCATAACTTTTTGTGCCTTCTCAGATGTGACTGACTGAGTTCCAGCAGCCTATGAAGTCTTGCTCAGTTGTGCTTCTCCCCGATAATATTATCATTGCCTCATAGTTATTTTGAAAAAGATGAGTTTGCAAAGTACTTTGCTAAGTATCTCCTGTGCAATGTTCATAAAATTAGTTCTCAGAACCTCATCAGCAAAGTCAAAGCAAATCTCCCTGGTAGAACCTCATCTTCTTTGTGACGTAAGACAAAGACTCTGATCGTCTATTGTAGTAAGTGATAATGTGGTTCACTAAAATCTGATTTGCTGGGATGTACAAAATATACTTCTGTCATCTTATTGGGGACTCACACATGTCTAAGTTCTCCTACCGAACGGGTTGCAGCTTTTCAATCAATGCACAAATACGTATTCAGTTGATGGTTGAGGAAGCACAATGCAGTGCCATTGCATTTGTTTTGCAGTTGTTCATTGCAGCATTACATTTGCATGTCGTGATCACAGCAATATGGCCACAGCACAGCTAAGCATGGCTAACATGGTGGAGGAGCCTAACTTGATGGCCTCTTGATAATGACAAAGGCCGAGCTTTCTCTGGAGCACTGCAAAGCCAATGAGTCACACACCAGCAGGATTTTCAAAGGAAAGTTATTCTTTATTTAGCTCCAGCCAAAGGAGAGACATCCAGGGAAGAATTCCACAAATCAGACCCCTAGAACAAAGGAAGGCATAGATACTTATATGTGGCCATATGATAACAAATTAACATACCAAGTTATATCACTTCTACGTAAAAATCTGGTGGGCTTCAGATATCAGGACATGTGCCTTGACCCTGTCACATACATAGCCCTCTAATACATTGGTCACTTAACATCTATCTGTTATTTATTCAAAGTGGGGCCAGCATGCATTTCATACTCTGGGAACATGGCACTATTGTCTCCTTTGTTATCAGCAATGTACATTCTATACTCAGTGCCAATACGTCATGATGCTGCTCCTTAAGGTTAGTACTTGGGCATCAGTTGTCAGACCTCAAAAGCCTATTTTGTAAATAGCTGTTAATCACACAGGTAGTCTAGTAACTCAAAGGACACTAGGGAAAACTCTCCCTCACCATAATATAATTGATTCCCTTATATTATTCTATGCTAAGTCCCATTATTTTCAGGCTTCTGTCAAACTGCTCTTACCATCAGGAAATTCTTTCTAATGTTTAGATGGAATCTCTTTTCCTGAAGTTTGAAAGTCATTGCTTCATGTCCTTGTCTCTGGAGGAGCAGAAAACAGGCTTACTCCATCTTCCATATGACATAGTTATCATGTTGTCTCTTAACCTTCTCTTCTCCAAGCTAACATACCCAGGTCCCTAAGCCACTCCTCATAGGACTTCATGGTTTCCAAGCCTTCTACCATTTTGATCATCCTCCTCTGGACATGTTTCAGCTTTTTCAATATCCTTCCTGGTACCCAGAACAGGACATAGTATCCCAGGTGAGGAGAAGGAAACATCATCATTCCTCTAGGCCACTGGTTCCATTGCTGAATCGCTCCCGCTGTCAAGAAATTCATTCTAATGTTCAATAGAAATCTATCCTCCTGTAACTTAAAACCATTAGATCTAGTTCCACTACCTAGCCAGGGATCTTGTCTGGTGTCTCAGCCAAACTTCTGATGGTGGTGGGACATGAAGAAGACTTTTCTCCAGTTACCTAAGTCTGGACTGGAAAACCTGAGGCTTTCCATTTGTTGTTGGTCTGTGACTACCATCATCCTTCACCCTCACTGCTAGGTATGATGGCTAGGGTTGAGAGAGATTGGAGTCCAGCAATAACAGGAGAACCACGTATTGCATACTCACCAAATGTCCTGATTTGGCAGAGACAGTCCTGATTAATTTTCTGTCATTCCACTTTTTCAGCTGTTATAAAATATCCCAGTTCCTCTCACCTCCTCCCACTTTCTCCTTTTGTCCACAGCTTACTTTCAGTTGCTGCAAACTGAGTTCAAAGTACACAAATAGTTTGCACACAATTAACTTAGCAATGGGAGAGATGAGTGTCAGAATCTTGCCTTTCCCTGTAGGCTCTGCTAAAAGCAAACAGCTGCAGCCTCTCCTAGCTTGTATGTTCTTCTCATTAATAACTTTTGCCATCTTGATCACACTCTGATGTTGGTTGGTCACACATATCCTATTTTATTCTTGTGAGAGTGATTTCTCTATCACTCTGAAACATGTCAGCAGGGTGATGATTCCACCCCAGATTATACTCTGAAGTTTAAAGGAGCTGAATCCTACCCTCAAAATAGGTCCATCAGCTGGGATAGCTCCACTGAAGTCCAGACTAAAATCCAGAATGGACTCATTGCTCCACTGAGATGTAAGCCACCACCATCAGTTCAAAAATAACTAGTAGCCCCAACTCATTGAGCTGATAAACTCACTTCTCTTTTATGCATGTTGCTTTTGAAAGGCACCTTTCTTACATCCCTTGCTACATGCCAAAAGTAACGAGTCTTTTATAAAGGCATTGCTTGTGATGCATTGTACCCAAGCTGCACTTTCTTCTGATAAATTTTTATGTTTTCCAAATTGCTCCCATCATTTCAGGGAAGGCACATTGGGCTAAAAAGCTTATTTCATAAGGAACAGTCAAAATCTCTGAATTATTGAGGTTAATGGAGGTGTGTCTGCTTCTCCTGGGCTTGAATTTGGTGCTATCTTCCCTTACCTGATGAAAAAAAAAGTAGATGTGAAGAAGAAGCTTGTTGGGAGCCTGAGACTCTTTGGCTTTCTCTTGCAGTCAATTATTCAAGAGCTGCCCTTACCATTTAGGTTACCAAGTTGATGATTGCCTGTCTCTGTGGATTTCAGAGCACGGACTGTCTCAATAAATCAGAACAGGGAACCATTGTACCTTCGTTTCCTCCTGCTAAGTTTTTTCCCTCACCATAGAAATGTCTGGAACTTCTGAAAACTTCCAAAGAATATTTTTTTAAAAAACCCTGAAGCTGAGGTCCTTATACCCTTATTCACACCCTGAAGGGGTGTGTTGACAAAGCCATAATGGCTTTCCCATTGGATTGACAAAAGGGTTTGGAATGGACCAACTGATTAACTTTGGAGTGACAAAACACTGGAGTAACAAAACATTTATGGGACTCATGACAATCTCTTAATGTTCAGTAAGGTAGGGTATATAGGGAAGATCTCTGTAGGGTAAGATCAAGGGATGGTCTCAGATTGCTCACCAGTCTGGTCAGTTCATCTGTATTCAAAAGCAGTGAAGGGATTAGCACAAACCCATCAGTGTTGGGTTTTTTGCATAATCCTATCTGAACTGTCATGATCCGGAACACCTTGCCAGCCAGTATAACCTTCAACATGTTTTCTGGCCAGCATGGCCCCAATCGCATTCTCCAATCCTTAATAAGTTCAATTTATGAAAATTACATATGTTGTGGGAGGGGTGGTAGGATATGGTAACGGTGGCAAGTAACACCTACTGAAATCCCCTCTTCTACACAACCAGTAAAGATATAGGATCTCACTTCATTTTTTAGCCTGATAGCCTTAGGAGTAACTCAGAGGATTCTGACTGCAATTTCTGTGAGCTTTGCAGGAGAGATTTAAAGTCCTTCTTTGAGAGCTTCAGCCTTCAAATTAGCTTTTTGGAGCAGGGCTGCCTAATCCATTAGGCACTGTTAGGCACAGTGCCTTGGGCCTACAAAAAATGTAGGGTCTATGAAAATATCTCTAGTTGTACACCAAGGTGAGGAAGAGAGTTGAATACAAGAGCGTCTAGAGTCTATGAAAACCTTAATGCAGCCCTGTTTCAGAGAGAGCTGATAATTAGTAATGCAAACACATCAAATGATGGGAAATTTTAACCACAGATCTAATTATCTGTGGTTCAAATGTAAGAGTTTTGTTTACAGGCAAGTTAATTTATCAGGTGTGTGAAAATGATGGAGCATCAGTTTGTTTTATCCCTATACCACAAAATGGATATGTGATCAAACTTGTTATAGCTTCAAAACCCAGCAGTCCAGGGCCCAAAAGCATCTTTTAAGTCTCACCAAAAAGCTAATACATGTGGAGAGTGCAAGACATATCTTTAAGAAGACCATCAATGCTTCACACAAATGACACAGTGGGTGAGATGAAGATGAGTGTCTTGCCTTTCCCTGTAGGCTCTGCTAAAAGCAAACAGCTGCAGCCTCTCCTAGCTTGTATGTTCTTCTCATTAATAACTTGCCATCTTGATCACACTCTGATGTTGGTTGGCCGCACATATCCCATTTTATTCTTGAAATGTTGGAGTGTATGATATTGCTGAATTCCTGACCTAAGAAGACACATAAGAAGATCCAAGTTAAATCAGAACAAAGTTTAACAACTGTCCCATTTCTTTATGTATCTATAACTCAATGGTAACGCACATACTTTGGAAACAGCAATTCTCAATTTTAAGTCCTGATGTCTCCAGTTAGAACAGTGGTTCTCAACCCGTGGGTCCCCAGATGTTTTTGGACTTCAGCTCCCAGAAGCCCTGAGCATTGACCATAGTGGCTGGGGCTTCTGGAAGCTGAAGTCCACAAACATCTGGGGACCCACAGGTTGAGAACCACTGAGTTAGAAGATGCTGGGAAAGATCTCAGAACCTCCAACACTGAAGAGTTGCTAATGTAACATAAGAAGAGTCCTGCTGGATTAGACCCAAAGGTCTGTTTAGACCACCATTCTGTTGAAAAATTCTTGGTAGTGTTACCCTGATGACAGACCCCATCCCGAGGAATATAAATTTGATATCAAATATGCCCACCATGCCAGAGAGGTTGTCCAAGTGGGTACATAGACAAAGAGGTCGAACGACCGAAACTTGGTCAGGCCAGAAAAATATCTAGTCACGTTTCCCCTAGGAGACCTCAGACTAAACACATTCACATGGACAAATTCTCCTCAGCCAAAAATAGCCAACTTGAAGGGATTATTAAGTTTTCCCCAGACTGAGCAACTCTGACTTTAGAAAGTCCTACACGACGAGGTCCATCTGCATGAATCAATCATGCAAACTACCAAGTTGCTATTGTGCTGTATTTCTCCCTCTATTTTGGCCATTGTTCTTCCCGGGAGAGGGCCTGCCCTCGAGGTACATTCTGCCCTATAAGTAGTTCCAGTTTTTGAGGGTCTCTTTGGAGAACTCCCTGCCACACTAGCAGACCGGCACTCTGTTAGTTGAGTGATCCCCTCAGATGCCTCTCTTCGCTGAACTCCATCTTTCTAGCCGCTTCCCAGACTGAAGACTTCAGGATAGGTGCAGCATCACCACCTTTACACCCTCTCTGCTGAATCCTCTATCAAATTTTTACCTCTTTCCCGTCTCAATAGGCCTTGTGTACATGAGTGAGTGAATGCATTGGTGCATGAGAATACATCT